>OX422209.1:291438429-292665095 GCA_949130495.1 Sambucus nigra | reverse complement strand
AAATCTAGGAATCGCGAACTTCTTTGGGTCTTCTTCTTCTTCTTCTTTTTCTTTTATCTCCCTTGAGAAAGGGGATTTCATCTGGGTTCTGAGAGCTTGCCTGGCTAGCTCTCTAGTAGATCTGGCACCCCGATGGGCTGGGTGCTGGTCCATTTCTCTTCGGACCAAATTTCTTATGTTATCATTTCCTCTAAGTGGGTCCTATAACGGCGAGCTGGTTGTTGTTGCTCGAGCAAGTCATCATCTGATCTGTGTCCCGCAAGCCATTGAGATCCACGTCTAAGGCTCCTTCCTCGGCTGCGATACTTGCTCGCCTAAGGGCTAGGAGTGCGGTATTAACATTGCCTGGTGTTACGATGGATCTCTCTCTCCATTCTCTTGAATCTTCTTTTGAGATGAGCATTCTAGACTTTTTTCTTGTGAGTGGCCTCCTCTTGCTCTCGGAGTCTAGCCTCATAGGCGTCGATTAGCCTGGAGACCTGTGTGGACCTAGCTTTCCCCTGGCTTTCTTCCGAGGCTTGTCGTTCTGGGCGAGCCCTAGTATCTGAACGTCGAACTTCATAACTAATCCTGTGATGGGCAGACTGTTCTTAAATATCCCCTGCCTGAGGGGCTTTACTGTTGTGACCAGACATTCCAAATTCTTTTTGGTGAAGGCTTTTTACAAGGAGAACAAACGTTCCCACAGATGGCGCCAATTGTGGAGACAAATATATTCAGCACAAAATATCAAATAAAAGCAATCACCAGAATCAATAAAGAATCGAAAAGAATGACAATCACACACAACACAGGATGTACGTGGTTCGTCATTAAGGCCTATGTCCACGGTGGTGCTCACTGTATATTATTTATCTTTACTCCGGGGAGTGTTTTACAGAAAATAATGCATGCCTTTTGCCCCGGGCGGAGGGCTTGTTATATACATGTTATTTCGGAGAGTGGAGGAGTGGGACTCCACCATGTTACCTGAAACTCCTTAGAATATCTCTGAAGAGAGATTTTAGGAATTGGCTGGGTCAAAACTGAATTGGTTGAGGCATGGGGCCTTTAGACTTTGGGTCGTGTTTAATTGGGCTTCTCGTCTAGGACAAAGTGACAAATCGAGGTACCCACAGGTATTATAACTTCAAAAACAATGTATCTAAACACTTACCTTAACAGATGGGGTCTGATTTTATGATGGTGATGACGACCAACTGATCTTCTCTTCAAATCCACCCTCCTTAGTTAATTAGGATGCAAGAATAAAGTCTAATTATTCAAGAACACCTCCTTAAGCTTTGAGAAAGGTTTATCTCTTCTCTCAAATGGCCTCTCTTAAGCTTTTTGTGTTATTAACCCTTATCCTAATTTCAAATCATCTGATATAGGACTCTAAATTTTGTAGTTCCCATCTTAACCTCTATTTTTAAAATGACTAAAATGCCCTCCATAGGTGCCGGTTTAGTTTAAAATTGACTCGGGACCCAAACTATACCCCGGGGTATACTATCCCAACTATTTTGACATTTTCGAAATCATTTGTGACCTCTAAATTATCATTCGAGTCACTAAAATTATATTTCGCAACCTCAATTTAGTCTACATGCAACTCCCGATTGAGATATAATCAAATATACCCATATCACTCGCTATGACGTAAATCAATAATCCTCAATTATTTACTATTTACACTTAGTAAATTCATTCCATAATATTAATTAATATCTATCTCTCGATTAATATCTAATAGTCACATTTATTAATTAATCACATTAAATTACTTCACTCGCGTAATTTAAATAAAACGTATTTTCCAAATTAATTCCCAATTAAATTTCGAATTAATTTAAATTTCAAATATGAAAAAATACGGGGTATTATACCCCCCCCCCCCCCACTGATGTGTCCAATCGATTGGTTATTGTCAATGAACCCCAATAGAAGCAGCGGAAGCATTCATTGACTCCTCCTCCCTATGGGAGCCACTCTCTTCCTTGGGAAAACGCCTTTAGTATGGGGAAGAAGCTAGTCACAGAGTCGATTCGTTCCACAAAGATTTGGAGGTTTCCTTCTCTCTTTCTCAATCATCGATCCTGCTATATGAAATGTTGTACTTAAGGGTCTTCACTCTGAAGAGGATACATAAAGAAGGCCCCCATCACAACATGTTCGTGAGTTTTGTTTCGCATTTTTATTTGGCCAATTTTTACTTGTCATAGTTTATTTCTGATTGCTTTCTTTATGCAGACCATGCAGGTCCAGTAGGAGCTTGTCAGCAGAGCAAACGTTTATTGGAAAAGAATTGAATTGATGACTAAGGAAAACATCGCTCTCAATTACTAGATCTCCATGAAATTCCTGAACCTAGATGATCTGAACAAAAAATTGGAGGTTGAGACAGACACCAAGATGATGGTGGTGGAGGAAGCCGAGAAGACTCAAAATGAGTTTAGCTGGGTAGACACCAAATTATCTAAGGTGAAGACCTCCCTTCAGTGCAAGATCTTAGAAAATCTCATTGCCCAAAAATAAAAAAGCAAAACAGAGATGACTCGTGAGGGAGACTTGGAGAAGTCCTATAACTAGGGTTATGAGGTATCACTCCAAGAGGTTTCTTCCCAACTAGACAATTATGAGTACGTTGCCTTCAACAAAGGCTGGGTGGCTAGCCTTCAACAGGGTTGTGACACCCCGCCCATTCTAATAACGTGAGCTCAGGAATCTCCTCTAGTTCATTCATAGAATTACTATCAAAAACATTTTCATTTCTAATACCCTATTAGGCATTAACTTTCTTACATAAGATTCCCATTCACATAACCAACCATGAAAATAATAAAACTCACACTCACTGGCATAAAGAGATTAACCGATAACTCTCTGTAAAAATAACAATACAATAATCCAGCTAACTAAAATAAAGCATCTGAATAAAATAAATACCAACTAACTGGGAGACATGCCTGGAATAACTCTGAAGTACCTCTTATCTAGATCTTAATGATAGAATCATCTAATCAATCCTTACATGCATCCACAACTGATGCATCACCGTATGACTAGAAGCATAGTTAAGCCAGACATTCTTGTGGCTGAGCAACTAAATGTTTTGAAAATATTTTGATACAGGTCAGAGCCCAAAACCTTTTTAAAATATTTTTGAAGTGTTTAAAATACATTAATAAATATGTCTTTCATTATTTCATATTTAAACCGGTGTCGCACTCCCATGAGATAGCTCTCCCCCTCATCTATAGTGCACACCTAACACATGTATTTTAAACACCCTAGTTACGCTACCCAACCTTACTAGTACCCTCACTAATCTTAGTCCCATACGCTACCTTATGCCCCATGTATACTTGTATTGAACTTGAAATTCTCATTAAGCTTTCGCATATGCTTATTCATTATAACGCTCATTTACAATATTATTAATTTGTTTCATCTAACTTCATGCTAGTTATTAATTCAATGTTCATGCATTAGTGTCATGCACCCATATATATTCATACTACACTTATATAAATATCTCCACATAGCATCCCCGAACTGTCCTCCCAGATGCATATAACTTTACTATTCATAATATCCATTCATTCACCCGTATATATATTTACACTCACATATGTATACGTATAAATAAATCACATCAAGTATATATATATATATATATATATATATATATATATATATATATATATATATATATATATATGTTGTGTGTGTGTGTGTGTGTGTAGCTACAATCCCCATAACATTACCTCGCGAATGCATTCTCTAGTATGCTACCAAGCACCAGGGATACACACCTCAACCTGGGCCACCAAGTCGAAATCACACCACCGAACCCAAATTGTAAACATAACTGGAGGCGGTCATAGTCTTAAGTCAGTAGGTCATAACCATACCATATTACCCAACATGGACTTCAACCTCACATAGAGTGGGCTTGCACAAACCTATGACCCTAGGCATCGATATTACACCTGTTGAGATTCACTAGGAGAGACCGTCTACTGCGTGTAACCTCCACTAATAACATCCCACTATATTAGGTATGTTTCAAACATCATACACGTAGATATAATCATACATAAATATATAATGTCTCTATACCCATATATATATATAAACCCAGCTAACTGTGCATGCCACTCGTAGAAATAGCCGATATTCTTCGAGTCCAAATCCGATTCCCAAATTCATAGGCAGTCACTTACTTATTAATGTATCACAGTCACATTTTATTATGTACATTAAGCCTATATTAGTCCAGCTATATCCCAATTCCATCTGAAATTCCAATTCGAATCCATTAATATATTTTTGAGTATCGTTCATACTAAATACTCCTAAATTCATACCCCAATTTTTTCCCACTAACCTCAGGGTGATACTATATTCCAACAATACCAAAAGTACTAAAAAACCTCTACGTGTCTTACTAAAATAACTCGGATCCCAACCAAATCACTAACACATCAAAATACCCTACCCAGGCTGAGCAGGGCAGTCGAACTGGTTCGACTATGGAGGAAAACCAGTTCACCCCTAGTAACAGACAAAGACGGGATGCCAGTTTTGGTGAGAACTTCCACCCAAATTTCCTAACCAATATGATTCCAAAAATACATCCCAACAAAATTTAGTCGTACCCTATCAATATCCACCATAATGGTATATGTTTCCTTGATTCGATTCATCAAAATCCATCCAGTTCATGAGGTTTAATATCAATTTATTATGAATTAATCCACCCTTTAATTCAATGTTTATCAACCAAATTTCTAGATTTTTAATTCAAGAACATCTCTATAATTAAATAAATTTCAGAATTCTTTGTCAAGAATCTATTTATTTTAAAGGATTTATTTCACCAATTTCATATGGAATAATCATCAATCACTATCCATAATATTCTTTTTTCGAAAACCCATTCTAAAAAGTAAATCCAACCTAAAAGTTCATATTAATTTTTTTACCAATCATGATCTGAACTAAAAAATAACCTATAATATCAAATCAAGTTAAACACTTGCCTCTAATTGTAGAAATCTGATTTTTCTCTTTGAGGTCCTCAACTCGCAATAATCCAAGCCTTGAAATTGTTTAATCTCCTCTTAGTATGTTGCTCTTGAATTTTCTCTTGAATTCCCCATCTCCTTTTGCCTCTCTCTTAAGCTAAGGTGATTAAGAATGATATATGTCCGCCTCCCTCATCTAAAGACCTTTTATCCTCCCTTAATCCCAAAATTAGATTAAATCATAACGTTAAAATGATTCGAACACCCTCTACGGGTCTCATATAGCTTAAAAGGTCCACGAACACCTATTACAACCCCTAAGTACCTAATTCGGACTATCTCGATTCATCTCGGATCATCGGTGCACTCGAAATCACCATTCGATTCACCTATCATAAATTTTTCATCTTATTTCCAACACAATCCCACATGTGCGTCCCTATAAAGATCTTGTCAACCCATCGCTTTTACCCACATACGACGTAATATAAAATAATACAATTCCAATTAATTATCACACAAGTAGATATAATATCACATAAATATTAATCCAATATTCATTAATTCCTACTTAATTAATTCACTTTATTCCTCAAATTAATTAAATTACTAGTACACGTGTAATTTCAATATTTCCAAAAATACGGGGTGTCACCTCTCCCATATACTCCTCGATCTACGGGTAATACGTCTTTCTCAAGACTCAAATTTGTCCTCATTGCCTCCTAATAATCCCTATCATAGGTGAGACTTCAATACCTCATTATGATCCACAACAATGTTGGGCGACACCTTATGCCGGCTCCTCCACTTTCTTTAATTAAATGTTGGGCACACTGCCCGATAGTAGAGCTCACCCAAATTATTAATAACCTCTCTCTCTCAGTCAACCAATTCCATAAAACCAAAGGAAATTTTAACCTTTTCGTGATGTCGGTAACCCAACAATGAATTCTATCAATCTGCTTATCCCTTTTATCACTGGAATTCCTAAGTTTTGCAAATTTTTGGTTGATCGCTTCAGATAAATCCTTTTATTTGTAACGAGTGGTGTATCCAGAGACAAACTCCAATTTATATCTCTTCACACCGATCCACACATTCCATATTCCCCGTTACATGGTACATTTTACTCGCCTTCCCAGGGAATGCTAAAAATCGTGACCCATGCGTCTGCTCCCAAAACTGTGCACTTCCTAGGTGTTTTTTTCCTGGTGAAATCAACATCCTATTTATGCACAAGCCACCCTCAGAATTTCCTGAATAAGACTTTTCTCTACTTACCAAAAATGTTGGATACTCCATTTGCAAGATATTTCCCTCACCCGTGTGTCCATAGTCTTTCAACCCCTCTCAAGTGTGATAGTTCCCCATGTGTACACATATTCAGACTATCTTCCTCCTCAACGAGGTTCAGTCCATATTACTTTTTCAATTCTTCTTCTACTTCCCCACAGTTATATGGTTCAACACATTTATTACTGCAACCCCTTATCCTGGACGATAGTGAAAATCGAACTAACTAGGGGTGCCCATACACCCTATATTCCATGCGTATCTGCACAATAGTTACGGACATAACATATCTATCTCAAACTAGTCCCTTCATAATCAACGTAGCTATACAGTAAAGGTACGATCGATTAACTTACGAATTCCAATTCAATTCTTCTCGAGATTAACCCAGCTATCAACTAATGGTTCAAACATTTTCTTAGTGCTTCCTACACATCACTACCCTTATCCACTGGACTTTATAATATCTCTAAGCTCAAAGTGTTTTCTTCACACATCTCGTGACTAACGTTCAAAACCGATACCCTAGCATCCATCGTCTTCCCACTCCCGACACTCACTGGGATTCATGTGTGGGATGTCTCGCAAATGAAATCCAATTAAGGAACTCCCCTGATATACTATCACCTAGTATTATCAGTCATCGAGATCCTTTCGACCAAAGAAGATAATCGGGACACTCAAAACCCTGTCCCCACACTACAAGAAATATGATATATACTGACATTATTTTGCGACTTTTTAAAAAAATGTCGGTTTAGGAGTATTTTGCCTGCGTTTTTTGAAATTGCCAACAATTTTTTACGTTTAGTATAAAAACATCGGACATTATCTACTTTTTAATTAAAATGCCACAAACTAAACCACGTTTTTTAAAAATAAATTTAGGCTATCTTCCCCCTCATTTCCCTCTTGCACGTAATCTAACACGAAAACCAATTCTCGTGAATTTCACTCCAATAGGCCCTCGATCGGAAATAAAATAAACTTAGTTTTTTCTCCAAACAAATCGCATATTTCCCTCCAAACAAATTTCATGTAATCGCAATTTTCATCACAAGAATCCACAGGTAATCGTAAATCCATAGTTTTGGATTTTGGATCTTGCATCATCTTTTATTTTCGTTAAAAGTTCGTATATGCTCGTAAATTGGATTTGGGTATGCTATAAACAAATTTCTATGCTTTTTTACCATCAAATGTGCACTTCAGTTTCATCATCTTTTTTATGACCAACATACCAATTACATCTTTTATTTTCATCATGTGAATTGGGTATAGTGGATTTGATGAAAATTTCGTGATTGAGAATGTTTAGTTTCGTATCTTGCAGTTTCATCAAACCCACGGTTTCTTGATTGTCTATTTTCATCAAATCCACATGTATGTTTATGCTCGTATATTTTGTTACAACATGCTCATATATTTTTTACCAAATTCACATGAGATAGTGACATTATTCACATATGAAACTTATGTGTGTTGATATTATTAGGTTCCACAATTTGCATTTGACATAACGTTAAATATTTAATAATAAAGTTATAGAGCCTCTCCGTTTGCTTATTTGGGTATGTATAAGTGTTTGTATATGCATAGATATTTGTGTGTTTTAATCTATCACGATTTAGGTTTCATGAAATTAGGGGTTTTGGAACCCTAATTTTAAGATAAAATTCTTATTTGCAAACGGAGAGGCTCAATAATTTTATTATTAAATATTTAACCTTAAAATTAGGGTTCCAAAACCCCTAAAAATATTTTTTTTCAATTTTTTTTATTTTTCTGTTGAAATGAACCTTCCAATAAACCCATGTTCAAAAAATTAGGTCAAATTACATTTTGTAGCTTTTTTGAAAAAATCCACAAATTGCTCAAAATACCTAATCTATAAGGGTCTGCATCAGCATTTTTTGTGAATTTTTAAAAATAGCTATAGACAGTTTTTTGACTGAAATTTTTGAATATGAGTTGATTGGAATGTTAATTTCAAGGGAAAAATAAAAAATTTGGAAAAAACGATTTCTTAGGGCCTAGAATAGGTGTAATGTATGTTGTGATGTGTACATCATGATGTAAGAGAACCTTCATCTCTCTCTCTCTCTCTCTCTCTATATATATATATATATATATATATATATATATATATATATATATATATATATATATATATTCACACACACACACACTATTGTTTATATTCACACACACACACACACACACACACACACACACTATTATACTATTGTTTATATTCACACACACGTGTGAATATAAACAATAGTGTGTGTGTGTGTGTGAATATATATATATATATATATATATATATATATATATATATATATATATATATATATATATATATATATATATATATATATATTAGGACCTAAATTAAAATTTCAAGATAAGGACCATATTTTTATCATTAGATGTGTTTTAGATGGGTGTGTGCGTATAAATCGTTAAAATATTGTATTTATTTGTCATAAATTAAATATGAGACAAATTTTGTCATTATTGAAGACCAAGGAAAAAACGTTGAGCAACAAAACTTATTAAAAGGATTTATGTCATTAGGAAATACCAAACATAAATATTAATAAACAAATATCATCTTTAATCAGTGGATGCAAGTGATGAGGGATGTGGATGAGACTCTTTGTTCAATGAAGTTTCTTTTCTTTTTCTATTTCTGAATGCCATGTATTTTATAACTCGGTTTGGTGACTTACAATACCTAGTCAACTCGGCCTATTTGCCTAACTTTTGGCAACCTACCCCGTGAACCAACATGAAAGGGTTACATTTTCTTACCCCCCCCCCCCCCCCCCCTTAAATTTACACATACCTTGCTAACTAACATTGGAGAACTACCACTTTTCATTTGTTTTTGTGTTTGTTTTTGTATAATTTTCAAAGGTTGAATATGTAAGCCTATTTTTCAATACTTATATAAGTCATAATTGTTTACCTATAATCGTAAGATATATGTCACTGATAATGATTTCTCGCATTAATTTTAATTATTTTTTATTTTCGTTTTTGTTGTCACTAGGTCGAGTATACTGATGGATAAGAGTTGGATTTATATAAAACACAGGGGCCATCCTTTATACGAGAAAGGAGTGGAGGAATTCCTTAAATTTGCCTCTAATAATAGACCAAATGATGAAAGAATATTGTGTCCATGTAATAAGTGCCGCAATATGATATTTGTGAAGAACGATGAGGTGGTGGAACATATATTACTACATGGTTTTCTAACGAGTTATACTTGTTGGACTTTTCACGAGAAATCTTCCTCATATTCAATTCCCTCTTTCGAATCAGTTGTTGGTGATGAAACGTGAGATATTATACACGATAACTTTGGAATTCCTCTTTCAAACCCACTTACCTTTATGGATGGTGATGAGGAGCGTCAACATATGGGTGGGGGCCCCGATGAAGAAACAAAGAGATTCTTTAATCTGATAAAAGAAGCTGAGAAGGAGTTGTACCTAGATTGTAGGAGGTATTATACACTCTAATTTATTGTACGACGGTTGCATATAAAGTGCCTTGGCGGATGGAGTGACAAGACCTTGACAATGTTTCTTGAATTATTAAACGATAAATTTCCCGAGTGTGAAACATTACCGAAGTCTTTTTATAAAGCCCAAAAGTTGATTGAAAAATTAGGGCTAGAGTATAAGAAGATGCATGCATGCCCTACTGATTGAAGGTTGTGGTGGAATGAGACAGAACATGAGAGTGAATGTCGAAAGTGCCACACCCCAAGATATAAATAATCAAAGGCTCAGTAGGATGACGATCTTACAATTGATCGAAAAATTCCTACGAAGGTGGTGAGATACTTCCCTTTGATACCAAGACTCCAGAGGCTATATATGTTATTGAAGACAGCATCAGAAACGAGATGGCATGTCGAGGAACGTATTGATGATGGAAATGTACAACATCCCACTGATTCTCTTGCTTGGAAAAAAATCGATGACATTTATCCAGATTTTGATGAGGACCCGTGAAATATCAGACTTGGATTATCTAGTGATGGATTTAACCCATTCAAGAGCTTGAGTATTGTTCACAGCGCATGGACCATAATTGTGATAATATATCACTTGCCCCACTGGTTGTGTATGAAGCAACCATATATGATATTGCCAATAGTAATTGATGGTCCTCGCGGGCCTGGTGATGACATTGATGTTTATTTACGCCTTTTAGTTGACGAGTTAAAGGAACTATTGGTTGGGGTGGATACTTATGATGCATAGTGTAATCAGATGTTTAAAATGCGTGCATTATTGCTATGGATAATAAGTGATTTTCCCACATATGCAAAATTGTCAGGATGGAGCACTGAAGGTAAATTGGCGTATCCTTATTGTCACAAATATACTTGCTCCTATCGTTTGAAAAATGAACGTAAATAATCCGACATGGGCCATCGTCGATGGTTGCCGGAAGGGTATAAATTTTGAACAGATAAATTCTCATTTGATGGTAAAGTTGAGTTGGATACGAAGCCCATTTAACTAACTGGAGCCGAAGTATTTGATGACATAAGGGACATCAATAATATGTTTGGGAAGGATTCAGATCCAAAAATTAAGAGGAAAAGGGATGATAATGAAGATGGGACCTCACATATAATTGGAAGAAATGAAGTGTATTTTTTTAGTTAGAATATTGGAAGGACAATTTAGTATGCCACAATATTGATATAATGCATATCAAGAAGAATGTATGCGATAATATGATCTGGACGCTATTAGACGTTGATGGGAAGGGAAAGGATAATCTAAATTCTCCTATTGATCTAAAACAAATAGGTATTCATAAGTCACTACATCCTAAAACACGGGCAAACAATAAATATTATTTGCCTCCAACATGTTTCACATTGGATAATAAAGGAAAAGTCATAGTTTGTAAAATATTGAAGGGTGAAAGTTACAGATGGTTATGCTTCGAGCATATCGCATTGTGTTAACCTTAAACAACGTACTATATCGAGACTTAAGAGTCATGACAACCATATCTTAATGCAAAAGCTACTTCCTATTTCCCTAAGAAATGTTTTGCTTAAAAATATACTTAGGCCAATAATTGAGTTGAGTAGCTTTTGTAGGAGTATGTACTCAAAAGTAATGAACGTAACAGATTTAAATCATGCTCAATCTCATATTGAGCTCACGCTTTGCCATCTTAAGAGGATCTTTCTGCCTTCATTTTTTTATGTCATGGAACATTTGGTTATTCATTTAGCAGAAAAGGCAAAGATCAAAGGACCACCATAATACCGGTCGATGTACGCTATTGAGAGGTGTGGTATTAATTGTGATTTTTTGTGTTCTCTTTGTCTTCTTATTGTAAGAATTTTTATCTCCTTCTAAAAATTAAAAAATTTCCCACGAAAGATACTTGTTCACATTGAAGAATTATGTGAAGACCCGTAGTAATCCATAAGGTTCAATTGCACAAGGATATTGGGTAGAAGAATGCTTGACGTTTTGTTCAAGGTACTTCCAGGATGTTGAGATGAAATTTAATCGACCAATAAGGAAATGCCGAAGGCAATACTCTTGATAAAAAAATGTGGTCGTAAGTTAGGAAAATCGGTTGTATTTGTGCTTAATGACATTACATATGTACAAGCATATCACCATGTGCTTGTCAACATAGATGCAATTGCTCCAATTCGAGAGTAAGTATACTAATTAATAAATTTCTCCCATTTTTAGTCCTGTTAAATAGTGTAATGGTTCATTTTAATGCAGCGTCAATTAGGAGTAATTCTCATCTTAGACCACATGATGTGGATCACATTATTAATGAAACGTTTCATTTGTGGTCTAAAGATCATGTAAGTAATATCCATGATGAAACTAAATTACACTTACAATTATATTATTACAAAAGCATGGCGTTTAATATAGTTTTTGTAAATGTCAAATAGGTGCGAAAGTTACTTTAGACAACACACATAAAACTATCACAAGAAATTCAGATGTTAGCTTTAGGCCCCTTAAAAAAGAAAAAAGATTCACAGGGTATATTATTAATGGTGTTCGGTATCACACTAAGGCTCACGATTAGAAAAGAACAACGCAAAATAGTGGAGGCATGCTAAATACACTTATTGAAAGTTATGCAAGTGCTAGAGATAGTAATCCCATATCAGGAGATGGTAATTTCTATGGAATTTTGAGGGATATCATTGAATTGTATTATTCTAAAGACTATACATTTGTGTTGCTCAAGTGTGACTAGGTTGACAACAATAGATGTCTCATTGCGCAAGATGATTTTGGATTCACGCTTATAAATTTTAAGAAGTTGTTGTATCCAAGGCAATAGATAAATTATGAGTCTTTCGTACTAGCATCTCAGGCGAAACTAGTATTTTACATACAAGACCAAATGGAAGAAGACAAGAATATTATAATTAAGATGAAGCCTGAAGACTTTTTTGATGTATTTACATAGAAATATACAACCCAAGGGACTATGATAGATCAAACGGAGGTATGGAGCGAGCAATAATTGGACGACCCACCATTCACACATGATGAAAATGTTAGTTGGGTCAGGCAAGGCATTACTGGAATAACAGTTGATATTGAAGCACAAGTGGAGACAAATGAAGATGATTAGAAAATTTTATTAGCTAGGCACTTGAACTTGTAATGATAACTTGATTTCGAATTTTTTTTCTACTCATTCATATTAATTGATATTTCTTAATAGGCTGCGTATAAAGGTGTCTTGGTTTTGTTGATTTCTTTTATTCATTAATTTTCTTATTAATTTTATATTTTAGTAGTTTATTGTGGTTGTGGTTTTAAAAAACCAAGCTATTCTTGTATGTCATATCATTCTCATAAAGGTGTGGTTGGTTGAACCCATTGCCATGTATAAATTTGTCGTGTGCATATGTTTTGGTTGAGTCTTTTGTATGTGTATCTCGTGCTTCCATTAATTGCATAAAATCATTGTAGAATGTGTTATTATCACTGACCCCCCCCCCCCCCAAACACACACACAATTAGCATACCTGGTACAATAATTGATCAACATAATATGGTCTCTTCTAGATATCCTCTGATACATAGAGAGGATAAAGAACCATTGATTGAAGGTGTTGTTTCAGATAATGACCAGTTAGTGGCTTGTAATACTGACAATGCTCTTAAAACTGTTGCACAAGTTAATAAAGTTGCTAAAAAACGAAGCAAAAAAAAAAATTCTTTGGCTTTGGCTCTAAAAGGAAAAATGAAGCACTTCAAAAAATACTTCATTTCTTTTAAAGGAATAATATTCTTCTATTCATATTAAAAAGAAAGAATAGGGAATCCTTAAAATGATAACCAATTCCCCTTATAACATCATATTTCAATTCGAAAAGTTCTGTTACAAAAAAACAGACAATTTCAACAGTATCATTCTAATATTTCTCATAATTACCCAAGTATGGAATCATTGTCAACTCATAAACAAAGTTTAATACTTGCAATTTGATGCAATGCAAGACCAAATGCATGTCTATGTCCCTCCTACTGTATTTTATGAAAGAGAAAGGGAAAAAATATAAACCACATTCAATTACATTGTGAACTTTCGAAATTCTTTAGTGAGAAAATACTCTTTTGAGTTGGATATTAAGGGAGGTTTAATTGTTCATGACCTAGTGAAATATATAAAAGAATCTAGTTGTATCTGAATCAGACAAAGCATTTCCATTTCTTGGCATTCATATTTTCATATGATTAGAGGTGATAGTTTAAGGTGCGTGGAGGAATACAATTTTATGTGTTGCTTGGAGCATGTGAGATGAAAGAAATTAAAGGACACTTCAATTCAACAGAAAATGGGTGGTGAAAATTAATCCATAGCTTCTCTTATTGTGCCAACATCCCATCGTTTTAAGGGAATTGAAATCACTTGACTGGTAATTATAATTGTTTCTCCTTCATGTTTTCTCTTTGTATGTGATTGTGAGCCATTTATGTAAATGTACATACAACTTATTTATAATAACATGATTTAATAACATCTAACAACACATCATATGGTATGTGATTGTGATCCATTTATGTAAATGTATATACAATTGATTTCTAATAACATGATTTACTAACATCTACTAACAAATCATATGGAATCCAGTCAAGTGATTTCAATTCCCTTACAATGATTTAAAATCCTTGTCAATTGTGTTGCTACTCTCAAACTGGATTTTTATCAGGTGGTTTATATCTATCTTTTTTTGCTTTTACGTTTATCAAGTCAAAAGAACTCGACGATCAAATGGTGAATTTCAAAAACTATTTTGATGGGAATTGGGCTCTTATTCGAGACTTCAATGTTGTTTTGGGTAATTATGAATATACGGTGTTACATATATAAAAATATGATATCTGAATTACAAACGCAAGATTGAGATACATATTTTAAATATACATACATAAATATATACACGCGCACACACACACACACACACATAAATTTCTCATTTTATTTGCCTAGTGCGGTCATCATAGAGAATAAGAACAATAAAATACCCATCAAAGTTATAATTGAAAATAAACCTATGCTCTATGACTTTTGTGGATGCATTAGGAACCCAATTTCTTCATGTCTTAAAGGTAAAAAAATTCATTCAAATTCCCAAGAAACTTTTTGATTTAAAAAAATCAGTGCAAAGATGAACTAGCAGGGTAATGAACATAAAGGTCCGGCTGTGTACAAGCAGAATTCTCCAAATAGAGATTGATTTTTGGTAAGTAACGGTATAAATTCTAGTGAAAATTAGGCTAGAAATGTTTCAAATGAAGCAGCGGGACTCAGTGGTACAAAAAAGGCTTCTACTCCAAGAATATCGGAAGTTGATCGCCTCAGTGAATTGACAATTGATAATTTTATACAAGTATGAAAATAATAACTATATTAAGAATTTAACTCTAATTAAATAGATTTGTATAATCATACTACCTATATATATTCAGAATAAGTCTGAACTTACTATAGTATATTATATGCATAAACAATATAAACCTAATCCTTAGTATGCTTCTTAACGTGTAACAAATTTGTAACAGATTTCATACTAGAATATTTCCCACCGTGTTAAAAGTTTTGGCTAAAGGTGTTCGTTATTTCTAGTTATCTTATGAAAGTACACTATTTTTGCTACTTTGTTTCTATTAGCGGATCATTAATAAAATAGTAGTTGTCCAAATCCTAAAGCAAATATATCTCAATCTTGTGAAAGTACGCTATTTTTTCTACTTTATTTCTATTAGATATATTCATTCGTATTACAACTAACATTAATGTTTGTTTTTATTTTGTACAGTACGATGACAACAAGTATATCTCAGACCCAACACGTTAGAGGAACTATGACATCCCCTAGCGAGTCGCAATGGCACATAGGTGAAAGATCATTTTTCGTGCCTCAACCTCCATCGAATTGGCCACCTACTAATGATGATACTACACCATTTAGCCCTCCATTGGTAGGCAATAGTGAACAACAAGATCATGACACAAGTAAGACAAACTAATACTACATAACTGATTTTGTGGTCGATTTTGGTTCGATATACAAAAAGACAACTTACTGAATTCCCGTATCTAAACTAGATTACTGAAATTACTCTCCAGAATCACTAAGCTTTATCTACATGTCTATATATAACAAGATTACTGATTTTTATCTTTGCCTACTTAATACTTAGGCAGAGGAGGATCAAAGAAGAGTTCGAGGCCCCACGTTAATACAAAGTGGGTGGGGTGAAGATGGTAGAATTTTAAACATCGAGGTGAATGATCATGGACAACCTATTGAGAAGACATCATATATACTTGCTTCAAATTTGGGGTTTTTAGCATGCAATGGATAGTTAGCACCATTGACATTCCTTGATTGGAGAGATGTTTCGAAATAAGCAAAGAATGCAATTTAGACTGATATCATGGTATTATGTACTATTATATAAAGTTATGGGTTGTCAAATTTTCAATTTCTCACAATACCCTCACTTATCACTTAACATGAAGATAGACATAGGGGTAATTTTATACATACTCGTGGATGTAGTTTTATAAAAATTACAATCATATTTTGATCTTTCTTTTATGTAACCATAATTTTCATAGACCTTATGTAACCATAATTTGCATAGATATTTTATTTTCATTTGTTCAATCTAAAATAACATTGGTTGATTCTTTGGGTTCTGAATTTGTTGTTTCGTTCTCTAACATGTCATTTAATACAGGACAATACAAATGCCACGAATGAGAAGAGAAAATTCCTCATCGAGTCTGTCGAAAAAAAAGTGAAAGGAATGGAAGCGAAAGCAAAAAAGTGAGGGTTATGGTAAATATAGGACTAATGAGGAACGCTTGGCGCATTCTCCCTCAAGGTTCGAGGAAGATCAATGGAAAATGCTCGTCTATCATTGGAACTCGGCTGAGGTAGATGTATATTTTAGCAATATTGTTAACATGATTCTATCTTCGATTAGGTGTTTTAGCACTTTGAGCATCAGAGCCATATAGTGATTGTACACGTGTATATGTATGCACTAGTGGATGCCCATGCCTAAAGGCACGACTAGAATTTTCTAAAATAAATTACATTTATAGTGAAACTAAGTCACCAACCCATATTAAGTAGTAGTGCCATTAGAGTGGATACACAAGAGTAAAAAATGTGGTACTGTCATTGACACTGTCACATGATATATATATATATATATATATATATATATATATATATATATATATATATATATATATATATCAATGGTGTTTTCCACGTAGCACGCAAAAATTGTGAAGAACAAATATATTCGTACATATTTGGCACCGCCACACACATCTGGGAGGACAGGTCATGCTCGAGTTAAAAATAAGGTAAAAGTTTGTTACTTTTAATGATTACTACATTCTTTTTTCATTGCAAACAAATTAAGTGAAAAAAGATGATATCTTGACACTTCAAATCTTGTGCTCGTATATTACTAAAAGAATTGGACAACAACCAACTCGTAAGATGGTATACAAGGAGACATATATAATTAAGCATAAGCGGCCAATTAATGAAGAAGTTGCTCGATTAGTTGTACTTATATTTTGGATTTCAATGACAATTTAAATAACTTGATTTTTTCTTGCGTGTGTATTATCTCTTGAGAAACCATTATTTTTCATTTGAAAATGGATTTGGGTGCCAGTCAAGTGTTGATTATCAAATTATATTTTTTAAAACGGTCTTTATTATGATGATAGCTTGATTTCATTTTTACAGCAAAAGATGGATGAACTAGAATCCCAACATCCAAAGATTGCGGAGCCGTTATTACACGAGATGACATATTTGGGAGAATAATGGGACCTGAAAGGCATGGTCGTGTGCGGACATTTGGGCTTGGTGTCAAGCTGAGTATAGTATTCGACAGATCATATATGATGTCCGAGTCTCATAGGAGGGATATTGAGATGCGAAATCAACAAAAGTTAGAGAGGATGCGATGTGAGGTGGAGGCTAAATATGAGGGGGTGCGGCGTGAGACAGAGGCTGAAAATGAGTGGGTGCAGCATGAGATAGAGTCTAAAAATGAGTTTTTGCTAATGGATCTAATACATCTGACATTTTTTTGTATTCTTATAGGTTCCTAACGGAGCCAATCTTGATCCTTTAGCATCATTGCAACCGTCGATGCAATTCCGGTCAGAGGTTCAATCCCAACGACAATTGAAACCACTAAGGAAAGAACCTCCACAATTCATATCATGGCCCCAACGTCAAAACTATTATCAGGTTAGTCTATTTTATTAAGCAGATATTTATTTCTCTCTCTTTTCATAAGTTATTCATATTTCACTTCACTCGCATAAATTCATAAATCCATTATGCCTTGCGAAATCCCATAATCTTCCAACATTTGCATCATCCATAAGGGTTGCGTGCAACAACTCCCAGCGGTGATATACTCAGTCTCTATCATGGACCAAGATATGGAATTTCTCTTCTTTCTCAACCAAGAGACGAGCACTTCCAGAGTAAAAACAATGACCCGAGGTGCTCCTACAACCGTCAATATCCCTGGCCCAATCAACATCCGAAAATGTGGAAAAATGATTATAGGTATCAAAGGAATACCAAATACCTTAGGAAAAAGTGCCACTCATGTATTTGATGATGTGTTTAAATACAAGGAAGTGTGACACTTTCGAGGATGCTTGGTATCACGCACAGCCTCCAACGCTAAAGGCAATGTCAGGACAATTAGCTGTCAAGTAGAGAAAATTACCTATCATGCTCTTATAAAGGGTCTTCTATATGTCTTGCCTAAAGTATCTTTTCTAATCTTAGTTGATGTACTAATAGGGGTCCATAAGTTCTTAGCGGAGTCTAAACTAAACTTATTCACTAGGTCTCTAACATATTTTGATATTATGACTATCATATCCTCTAAATGACCTACTTAGAGACCTAAGAATAATGTAAACTCACCAACCATGCTCATCTCAAACTCGCTCTTCATCTCCTCCTCAAAAGTGTGAGCGTATCAGGAGCACGTGGATTAAAATACTATGTCATCAACATAGACTTGGGGAACCAATATAACACCACTCTCTCCCCTCTCAAATAACGTCTTACCCATTGCCCCTCTCTTGAAGACACGAGCTAATAAATACGAAGTGAGTCTCTCGTACCAAATACGGGGTGCTTGCCTTAAACCAAATAGGGCCTTTTTAAGATAAAAGACGTGTCCCGAATGCTTTGGGTCTTCAAACCCCTTTGGTTTTTCAATGTAAACTTCCTCCTGTAGAATGCCATTTAGGAAGACACTCTTGACATCCATTTGATATAACCTAAAGCGCAGATGAGTAAGTAGACATACTCAAGCATAGAAACTAGAGTGAATGTCATGCCAAAGTCTACACCCTTTAATTTGTGTGAAGCCTTGAATGACCAACCTAGCCTTATTGTGAACTATGGTACCATTCTCAACCATCTTATCATTGTAAATCCACTTGGTATCGATCACATTTGTTTCACTAGGTCATTGGACTAACTCTCAGACATTATTCTTGCGAAACTAAAGAAAATCATCTTGCATAGAAGATATCCAATGCTGATCCTTGAGTGTTTCTTTCACATTCTCGGGCTCGACTAAGGAGGTGTAGCAAAAGTAGCTAACAATATTCTCAAGTTGAGCACGAGTCTTGACACAGTGTGCGATTACCAAGTATAGCGAAAAGGTCGTGACTCTTTTGAACCCAAGTAAGTTGATCCTCTAAATTAAGAGTGGGGCTCACCGATATAGTATGAGGAAGGATGGAATCGTCACCAGGGGTGCATCATCCTCATAATTGGGCCTAGGGACAAATACGTCAGGTTATCCTCTCTAATCGTGACATTTATTGACTTCTTAACCTTATATCTTGCAATGTTAAAGACCCTATAAGCCCAACTCAATGATGAATAACCTAAAAATATCCCCTTATCACTCCGGGAGTCAAACTTTCCTAAGTGCTCCTATCTCTCAATATGTAGTAAGTACTTCAAAGGCATGAAAATATGATAGGTTAGGCCTCTTCCCTCTCCACAACTCACATAACGTGTGTAGTGTGTGTGGAAGAAGATATACCCTATTCACCGTATGGCATGTGGTACTCACCGCCTCTGCCCAAAAATGTCTACTCACATTTCTCCCAAAAAGCATGGATCTAGCAATATCTTATATCATCCGATTCTTCCTCTCAACTATTCCATTTTCTTGAGGGGTACGAATGGCCAAAAACTCGTCTTTGATTCCCACTCCATGATAATTTTTATCCACTTCTATTTTTTTTAAATTCAATGTCATTGTCACTACGCATTCGATTAATAGTGACACTGTGTTGGGTTTTTAGGACACAACACTTGTTTGTTAGGAACTCAACTGCATCAGAATTTTCTTTAAGAAATCCCACTATAGAGCATCTAGAAAAGTCATCGACCATCACGAGAAAGTATCTCTTACCACCTAAACTCTCAAAGCGATTAGGACCCATAAGATCCATGGGAATCAATTCCAAAATACGTGAGGTGGTAATGGTATGCAACTTCTGATGGGGACTTCGAATTTTTTTTCCTTGTTAGCAAGGTCCATAAATCGAGAAAGTTGGTTTCCTAAGTGATGATAAGCCACAAACTAGGTCCTTTTCACTAACCGCTCACGATCTCTAAAGTTCACAAGACCTTGTCATTCATACCAAAGGTCTATAGAGGATACCGTGGCATTATTTCACACAAAGTGGGACTTGGGAATGGTCCAATAGCAATTATCTTCAGTCATCACTCGTTATAGTAAAAGTTCACCAGATTGATCGTAAAAGTTACATTCGGATAGACCAAACTTTACCGTAAAGTTTGCATTGCACATTTGTCTTATGCTAATTAAGTTCTCATTCAACCCTTTTACATACAACAGATTGTTTAGTTTAGGAAATTCGGGTTTCAACACATACACATCCTAAAATACTAGACCTAGTCCCATATCTGAAGGTAACTTTGCCTTCCTTACGATACTGAACATTTGGTATAAAATGATATTCACCGATCATGTGCCTAGATCAACCAATATCAAAATACCATTGGTAAGTATTCTTAAATGTTGAGAGCAACGTGAACAACAAGGGCTTTTTTATCTTGCTTAAGTACCCAAGTGGAGGTAGCTTTTTCTTTTTCCCTTATTGTTGTTGGATCTAGTCATAGCATTAAAAGTGTTCTCAAATGGCATAGAAATCTGTTAAAATTATTCCATTAATCTTTGTGAAGTTGTGAATAGAAACCCAACTTGCTCTCTAAGATTATCCAAGTTTCTATAGCGGTGCGTGAGAGTATGTGTATGTTGAGTTGAGATATTCTCACCTTGTAGCAAAACTCTCTAAGGTGACCTCTCCTTTTCTAATAGGTGCAAACATAGACTTGTTTAGGTCCACATTGGTTCAGTTTCTTAGGTTAAACTCTTTTTGAGGTTTAGATCAAGGCCCATAATGATCTGCCAAAAATTTTGGAACAAGTTTCGGTGTAGTATGGGAAGTGGATGCAACGTCATAACATATTCCTCGCCTATCTCCAAAATTTAAAGCGGAACTAAGGAGTATCTTTCCAACCTTATTTTATGTATACTCTATAGAAACCTTGACCTCCCAGTCACGTTTGAAATCTTTCTCAATTTGGGCTACAAGTTCTTCAAGTTTCTCACGAGTCTTCACGGATTCTTGAATATATTTTGTAAGACTAGCCACTTGGTTAGTTAAGTCAACATTTAACCTTTCTACTAAAATGACTTTCTCTCCCAAAGAACTCTCACCGAGGACTCGCTCTCTCTCGCCTCTTTTAACTCCTCTCTAAACACTAAAATCCAGCACTAAACCTTTATTTTATTTGTTCATTTTAAAAGACTCAACGTAAAGCTCGAGGTAAGCACATTGAAGGTCACTATCTACCTCACTCAAAGTGTCATCTCCATCACACTCTCTAGAATGACTAGACTCACTGTCGAGGTCATCATGTTTAAAATCTTCATCATCATCATAAGGTGCACTAAATTTACTAGCATGACTAGCAATGAACACGGTGAAGTTACGTCCATGTGGTGATTCGTCCCCGAAATCCACCGACTCGACATCACTATCACTAAGCATGGCATTGAAGGCATCTTTGCCTTTGCCCTGTCTCGTTAATCTCGTAGAACACTCGTGAGCATTATAACTCTTACTTTCGCATTCATAACATCGTTCTTCATCTTTCTTAGGTAATCTTTTCTTTCCTTTTCAAAATTTTTCTTGCCTAATTTATATTTTTCGTCTTTCTCAAAACTCTTAGTTTCTTTGGAAGTATTTTCAATTCTAAGTGTGAGAATTTTTTTGAATTTCTTTACTAAAACGGCTAAATAATGCAGATCATAATTATACTCGGAGTCATATGACACTTCATCTTTCTTTCCAGATTGAAGTTTTAATGCAATTCCCTTTGCCTTAGGTTTAATAGTTTTGGGAAACTTGTCGATCTCATACGTTTGATGGTCTTTTACGAGTTCTTGTAACCTGAGTGTGTCTAATATCCCCCAATGAATTAATCACAATAACCTCAGGAATAAAATGGGTCGAAAGTGATCTCAAAACTTTTTAACTACACACAGCTTAGAATTTTTCTCACCTAAATTAAAACAAGAGTTAACGATATCAAAAAATCGTGCATAAAATTTATTGAAAGATTCTGACTCCAGCTTGGTGATAGTCTCAAACAGTTTCGGGAAGTTTTAAAGCTTAAAAGCTTTCACAGCATTGGTCCCCTCGTTAGTGAGCTCAAGGGTATTTCAAGCATCTTTAGACATGGTGCACATCATGTTGAAACGAAACTCGTAAGGGGTGATGGCTCCCGAAATGGCACTTAAACCGCGTGAGTTAAAATTACTCCATTAATAATCATCTTATGTTCAAGCAGAGACAAGTTTTAGACTTTTAACATTGGCGTTGGTCACAGTAGGTGGTGTCCATCCTCTTTTACAAATAAGCCAGACTCTTTCATCAATAGATTTTAAAGTAGATAGTCTCTTATCTTTCTGGTATGCATTATTAAACCCATAAAAAATAGGTAGCCTATTATACAAATTATCCATAAAATCCGAATTTTAAATGAACACATAAAAACTAAGTGTAACTCGCTCTAATTACATTTTGAGAACGTTGATTCTATCGATTTACTCGTATCTTAGAATAAACACACACAAATTCAAATTTTAGCAAATTTTATCTTGAACTAATTAAATTTGCATTCAAATATGAAGTCCAAACTAAATAAGCCAAACCAAACAAGAAAACAAGCGAAGAAGTAATGAAAAATATCTTTCAAGCAAAACTTTATTTCAACACTGTACAAGAGTTGACAAACATTAGACGACTTATAGAGTACTTAGTCCACTAAGTATAACACGCAGTTCTTCAAGTTTTCTACAGTAACGGCACAGTGCAGCACCGCCCACGAGAAGAAGTCTTTCCTCAATATCCATTGATCAGTCTTCTTCTTTAGCAGTAGACCCTCGACTCCACGAATCATCAGTAAAGAGGAACTCTATAAGGGTTCCTAAACATGGATTGTGTACTTATTGATTTTGTAAAGTGATATATAAATTTTCAATGGGTTTGGATGAAAAATGGTAGAGTTTGATCACAAAATGAAATCTAAAAATGTCTTGAAAAGGGGTTAAAAAGATTTCTCTAAAACTATAATCCCACATCTTTAATTATAAGGAAGTCAATTGCAAAAGGATAAGTAATAGAGATTTGGATCATATTTAATTTGAAAACAAAAATTTGCACACTAGTTAAAACAACCTAGTACTTTATTTGAACGGTGTACTCGTTTTCGTTCGATCATGTTTATGACATAAATTTTAATGACATTCCAATGCTTGACCAAAAATCATCTTGTTCGAAAGGGGAAAACTCATTTTAACGAAGTATCCAATCTCCTTTGAACAACATTCAACAAAAATTCGAACAACATTCTAGAACTGACCAAAAGGCATCATCCTTGATTTTATCTGAACGATGGAATCTCATTTTAATGACACTATTATAACTCGTTCGAACGACCTCTGAATCTTGTTCTAACAAGTCTTCAAAATTTTCAAAAAAAAATTATTAATCATTTTAAAATATTTTTTAAAACCTTTTAAAACGTAAACTCATTTTTAAAAAAACCCTGAATAAATTAACACTTTTACCAAACTACCTTATAACTGTTCTGAATGTTGATTAAGTCTTCGAATTCATGGAAGTAGTCGTGAAGGTGCAGTGATATGTAATGGGAAAAGCCAAATAAAAACTAAATTGAGCTATTATAAAACTTTCTCTTACACATGGAATAATATCAACAATGTGTGAAAATTTCAAGAACCCTAGGTTAGATACAACAATACCTAATACGTTTGAACAAAAAAAATGAATTTAATTAGTGCATTTGAACATGTTCGGTTTCAATATTTCAAATTTTGAATTAAGTAGTGCGTTTGAACAAAAAATAAACTTCTGAATGAGATTTGAATCCGCTTAAACAACATATCAACTGAACGATTTGAATCTGCCATAAAAACCCTAAAAACCGCTTAAAGAATCTGCCTTGTACTTATCATGGAAACTAGTGCATGAGATTATGCTAAAGTCTTACCTAAACGTTTGCTAATTTGGGGTCACCAGATTGTGCTATAAATTGGCATTTAATTACAGTTTTCCTATTGCTAATTTGGGTCATCGGATTGTGCTACTTATTAAAATATTGAGGAAGAGAATTTGTCTATTAATTTACCGATCCGCTATTAGTAGCTATGATATAAAAAGAGCACAAAACTTATTGGTATTGTAATTGAGATAAACTTATAATGAAGGTAACACATTTCCCTAGACTCTTGTTTTTGTTTTTTCCCAATTCTATTATTAGGTAAACTCATTACGAGTCTCAAATTATTATTGGAAATTTGGAAGGGTATTGGAAGGGCGTTCTTTTTTGGTGCGTATGTTGTTACCCTCAATCAGTTGCTTAATGAAGGTGGGAACCTTTTAATATTTTTGTTTCAGCATTCAGAATCTGTGCATTTCATTTAGAATTATTATCAGCCTGTTTGAATGTTAAATGGTGAGAGAGGGATAGTTTCTTCAATTCCTATGAAAACAAATCTCACCAACCTCTTAATAAAAAGGATTCCATAGAAAACGGGAAAAATTCCATAACCAATCTCCAATTCACTGATATATTTTATCAAAATTTTCCATTTTTGTATGCAAACACACCCTAATAGTCTCATCAAATATTCTATCTTTCTAGAAAAATGTTTAAAAATCAGGGTCAATAACTAGAATCATAGAATCTATAATATAATTTATAGTTATCTAAAATAGTGATTATAAATCACTACACAAAAAATAGCAATCTGGCACGGTTTTGAACTGTGCCAAAATCAGGTGTCCTAAAATGACCATTTTTTTCTAGCACAATTTAAAAGTGTGCTAGATTTGGTCAAACAGGTGCGCTTCTGGCACACTTTGAGACCGTGCTAGAATTTGATATTTCTGGCACACTTTTGACACAGTTTATAACTGTACTAGATTGAGTACATTTTAGTACACTTTTGACACAGTTCAAAATCATGCCAAATTTTGATACACTTTTGGCATGGTTTTGAACGGTGCCAAATTTTTGGATTAAAGGAAAAATAAATAATTATTTTTGAAAACAAAAAAATTCACAAATTGCAAATCTCGCACGTTGTTGATAAACAAATGTACATACAAAATTCAAAATATTACAAGTCTTAATAGTTCACAGAACAAAAAAAAAATAGAGAGGATTTCCTCTATTTTCTGTACATTTTAAAACCTGCTAATATAAAAGTCGCATAATGTAAAGCCCGCATGGACATGAAATATAACCATATAATTATAAAAGCCCTCACGGCCATAAAAGTTAACAACAAAAATACAAAAACTCGCACGACCATAACACAAAAAGATAGAATCCTTAATATTAACGACATTAAATAAATCATCCCCTTGTGGTAAACCATTGACTTCTTCATGTGTTCCATGTGGATAAAAGCTAACGATAAAATGGTATCCTGCAAAAAAAATAGGATACAAAAAAGAGATGATATTAGTAACCAAGTAATTTTTAAAAAAATATTATTCAGACTGAAAAATTGCATATATGAGTTACAATTATATTATATTCTTAAACCGAAAGCCTTATGACTACGTGGTCAGCTTCTACGAGTTACATTAGTCTCATGCGAGGTTCTAGTGCCTCATATTTGAGGATTGGTTGGAGTTTTCACTCTTAAACGGTATGTTTTTAAGAATTATAGTTTAAATTTTCACCCTTTAATAGCTTGTTTTTAAGCATAATCTAGATATTTTTAAATTATCATCATATTCTCAAATCGGGAGACCCGTGACTACGCGATCAGTTTCTACAAGCTACATTGGTCCCATGCGAGGTGTTCATTCCTCTTACGGGACCGTTTGGGGACAAGTTTGGGTTTTCACCCTTTAATGACTTGTTTTTAAGCATAACAATATTTTCAAATTATCGTCATATTCTCAAATCGAGAGACCCGTGACCACGCGGTCAGTTCCTACATATTACATTGGTTCCATGCGAGGTGCTCATACCTCTTACGGGGCCGTTAGTTGGCAAGTTTAGGGTTTCACCCTCTAAAGCATAATCTAGATATTTTCAATTTATCATCATATTGTCAAACCGGGATATCCGTGACTGTGCGGTCAGCTCCTACGAGTTAGATTAATCTTGTGCGAGGTGTTAGATCCTCTTACAGGGTCGTTTGAAGACTGGTTTGAGATTTTACCCTCAAACGACATGTTTTTAATCATAATCCAAATATTTTTAAATTATCATTATATTCATCAATCGAGAGACTCGTGACTGGGTGGTCAGTTCTTAAAAGTTATATTGGACTGGTGTGAGGTTTTCATGCCGCTAACTGGACTGTTTGGGGGATAGTTTGGGTTTTCACCCTTTAACAGCTTATTTTTAAGCATAATCTAGATGTTTTCAAATTATTATCATATTCTCAAACTGAAGGACCCATGACAAAGCGATTAGTTACTACAAGTTACATTGGTCACATGCGAGGTGTTCATGCCTCTTATAGGACCGTTTGGGGCTAGTTTGGATTTTCACCCTTTAACGTCTTGTTTTTTAAGGATAATCTAGATATTTTCAAATCATCATCATATTCTCAAACTGGGAGATCCCTGACTATGCGATCATCTCATATTAGTTACATTAGTCCAATGCGAGGTGTTAGTTCCTCTTATGGGGCCATTTCAGGACTAGTTTGAGTTTTCACCCTTAAACAGCATTTTTTAAGAATTATCCAAATATTTTATTGTGACACCCCGTCTAATTAAATACCGGGTAGCTACTCCTTTATTAAATTAATTCAAAATGCCAAGTTGGTCCAGTTAATAGCATCACTGTCGAAAACATTTTAATGATTACTAACCACCTAGTATTTAAAAAGTAAGTTGCCAAATTTTAATTTAAGTCTGATTAACATGAAACAAGTGTAATGAAGAATAATAACACCATTCACCATTAAGAATTAAATAGAATAACCATCACATAATGTAAATAAAGTCTGGAGGAAAAACTCCTCACTACAAAACCACAACTGAAATAACTAAACTGAATACTGAAACAATACATGCCAAAGTCTGAAAAAGTGTAATGGAAAGATGTTTCTAATAGAAATGGGAAACATGCCCTACAACTGATAGAATACTGAATACGGAATCCAAATGATAGAAGCGTCTAAAAGCAATTCCCTGTAGCTTCCACAAACAGCTACAGCTCGTCACCTGAATGAGTATCATATGCATGGTGTCCTTGTGGCTGGGCACCTAAAATGGTTTTACAAGAAAAATAGATTTGAAAGCAAACGGTTCAGAGCCCGAATGTGGAGATATTTTAAAAACCTGCAAGTGCTTTAAAAACATTTAAAACATTAAATGCAAAGTACATGTTAGGACGTGCACTCACATGAAATTCTCACATCTCGTCTAACTGTGCACTCCTAACGTAAGTACCCATCTGAAACGACACAAACCACTAGCTAAGTGACATCATATCTAGCTAGACTGTCATAGGTCCTACCCTTATTACTCGGTTCCATTAACATTGTAACGATCCCAGTTAAATAGGTGCTTAACCTAAATTCAGATTCTTATACAAAAGTAATACAACTCGTTTTAGATTAGCCTTCTATGTTATTCCATAGTTACACACAATACCATATGAAAGTTCCCAGTTTATTAAGCGTATATTTCACAACGTAAATATACAATATAAGCACCCCGAGACTAAGCTGCGGTGCACACATACTCACCTATCCATCCCGGTACATCACGCACATAAGGATCACATATTTCGAATCTCTCAGGAATAGTTCAGATAACACAAATCACAAAAAGTGGAGGCGAACACAGTCACATCACATGGGTCACGCACATACCTACGCTCCCACGATCAGCGGACTTAGCAATATCCCAATAGGTCTTTCTATGACCTATGTTCATCAAGGTAACCAGTCTAAATCCGGGCAACACAAGGATTAGAGGGCCCTAAGCGAACGCAAACCTCCCGTGATAGCAAGTATGGTAGGTATGTCATACACACATATCATATACCAATACTAAGTAAGCACACATCTTAGTAATCCCGTAGTTTAATTGTAGTACTATTCTCATTCTCGTACCAATATATAATTTATACACTTTATACGATTCCGGTCTATAATCATACGCGCCATAATTTATTCTCACGTCGTAGTAGACACTCACGTCTCAACCCAAACGGTCCATTGATTTAAATCACTCGTATATAATTTACTCCTCATAATAACCCAAAAGTCTCAAATCTATCAATACATCACCAAAGGAATGTTATCTCTACCCTCGAACAAGTTTACGGGACTCCCAAAATCAAAACAGGCCAAAAAGCCTAAACTGCCAGCTCGTTAGAAGTCTCGTTCGAACGAGGCTGTTCGAACGAGATTCCAGTTCGTTCGAACGAACTGTACCTTCTAACGACATCTCGTTCGAACGAATGTATCGAACGAAATACATTTCGTTCGAACGAAGGTATCGAACGAAGTCTCCCCTCGTTAGAAGCGACTGGTCAACTCGTTAGAAGCTCGTTCGAACGACCTGGGGAGGCCTTCGAACGACCGACCATTTTCAAGCCCAGAATTTCTTAGTTACGTTTTTTCACCATTTCTACTCCTCAAATCTCCTCTAAAATTAGTCCCAACGATGTTTTATGGTCTACAATCAATCCTAAACATATTATAGTCACATCCTAACACGTTTTAAAGGATTAACCCATCCTAACATCAATCAATTTACAAATCTCTACCCTTTTCCCCCAAATCTTTCAAGAACATGAACCCTAAACTTTTAAGTCCTCAATTAGTCCATTCTAAATCCGTTTTTCTTACATCCAACATATATTAATACCAGAATAATCATCTCTATATGATTCTACATGCAATTTATCCTCAATATTCAAGTTCTAAGTCTAAACAACATGGGTTTTCATTTATCTTCCAAGAACAATTGTAAATCTTCAAATTATCTAACATGGAGAAAACATTCTCTGAATTAAAAGAAATTAAATCACTTGCCTCGATTGTCTCTGAATTTGGTGTTGATTTTGTAAAGATTTTCTGCAGAATTCCTTCTCCTTCTCTCCCTCTCTAAGCTTTCTTCTCCAAAGGTGGCTATGGTGGCTAGGATTTTCTTTGGGAAAGTTGGAAACCTAATTGATAACCTCCGTAGCTTATTGGGTCATTAAGGGTTGGTTAGTGGGTTTAGTGGGTCTATTCCCAATCAGATAAAGACTCCTAATTTTCATCATTTTTAATTCCTAAAAATACGAAATTACCAAAATACCCTCTATATTGTCGGTATGGCCTAAAAATACCCCGGGACCTAAACTACACCCCCGGCTAGTATTTTCTGACTATCTCGACCCTTCCGGACGCGTTGGCGTACTCAAAACGACCATACGGTTAATAGAATTTAAATTCACTTTTATAAATAAAATAATTATATGCTGACGCATCTATCACCCGCGTCCCAATAAAATGACCAAATTGTCGTATATCAATCTCACGACAAATTCATAATTCAATATTCATATAACATCATATATACTCAATATAGTCAAATACCAACTCACAACTCGCTAGTATTTTACCCGGATTAATTCCCAATTAATTCTCATTTAATTAATTAATCCCAAAAATAAATATAACCAAAAATACGGGGTATTACATACTTCCCCCCTAATAACTGAATTTCGTCCCGAAATTCGAAACTAGAAAGTACCTGCTAAAAACAACTCTGGATAACGTTCGCACATCTCATCCTCGCGCTCCCATGTGGACTCCTCGACATTGTGATGTCGCCACTGAACACGCACTAACGGAACTATCTTTGACCGCAGCTTCCTCTCAGTTCGGTCCAAAATAGCAATCGGCCCCTCCTCGTAGGAGCTATATAGCTGGAGATCGATGTCCTCCACAGCAATGTGAGAATGAGCCAAGTTATCTCTAAGGTATTTCCTTAACGAGGAAATATGGAACACATCGTGAATCCGATGCAAATGTTCCGGTAGTCCAAGTCTATACGCAACCGGTCTGATCCGCTCAATAATAGGAAACGGCCCCACATACCTTGGTGCCAACTTTCCCTTCTTCCCGAAATGCATAATCCCCTTCATGGGAGATACTCTGAGCAAAACCTGGTCCCCCACTTGGAACTCTCTGAAAAACCTCTTCGCAACAGCATAACTCTTCTGCCTGTCTTGAGCTACCCGAATGCGACTCCGAATCAACTCAATTCTTGCCGAAGTATCCTGAATCACTTCCGGCCCAAGTAGTTTGTTGTCCCCCACCTCTAACCAACATGCTGGGGAACGACAAGGCCTACCGTACAATGCCTCAAACGGAGCCATGCCAATCGTGAACTGATAGGAGTTGTTGTAAGCAAACTCCACCAGTGGAAGGTACTGCTCCCATCCACCCCCAAAGTCAATAATGCACATGCGTAGCACGTCCTCCAACATCTGATTTGTACGCTCGGTCTGCCCATCGGTCTGCGGATGATAAGCCGTACTCAACCGCAATTCCGTGCCCATGGCCTCCTGGAAACTCTCCCAAAACCTCGAAACAAATATCTTGTCTCTGTCAGACACGATATTTAGGGGCACACCGTGAAGTCTCACAACCTCTGAAATGAAGAGCTGGGCATACTGTCCCGTAGTGTAGTCAATCCTTACGGGTAAAAAGTGAGCGACTTTGGACAACCTGTCCACAATTACCCAAACGGAGTCGTGACCCCTCTGCGACGTAGGCAACCCCGTGATAAAGTCCATGGATATGCTCTCCCACATCCACACCGGGACTTCCAACGGCTGTAGCAGTCGTGCCGGTCTCTGATGATCCACTTTTACAAGCTGACAAGTGGCATATTTCGAAACGAACTCAGCGATATCTCTCTTCATACCGCTCCACCAATACTGGCGTCTCATGTCTTGGTACATTTTGTCCCCTCCGGGATGTACCGCGAATCGTGAGCCGTGCGACTCTGCCATCACCTCGTGTCGCAATTTCTCCCCTTCCGGAACTACTAATCTCCCATTGAAGCATAATCCCCCGTCTGAGCTAATGGTATAGGACTCGGCTCCCTCTGCTAGTAATCGAACTATCTGCTCCTGACAGAACGAGTCATTATCTTGCGCCCGTACTACCTTCGTGACAATCTGTGGTGTAACAGTCATCACAGACATGAAAGATCGGGCCACTGCATCCTGGTGTCCCAACTCCTTCCACTTTGCCTTCCACACCTCTGCCACCTCATCTGCTGGCCTACGGCTCAACGCGTCTGCTACCACGTTAGCCATGCCTGGGTGATACTGGATATCGAACTGGTAGTCATTCACAAACTCAAGCCACCTACGCTGCCGCATATTCAACTCTTTCTGCGTGAACAGGTATTGTAGGGACTTGTGGTTCGTGAACAGTTGGAACATCTCCCCCAAAAGATAGTGCCTCCAAATCCGTAGGGCAAATACCACCGCCGCCAATTCCAAGTCATGCGTGGGGTAATTCTTCTCATGAGGCTTAAGCTTACGGGAAGCATAAGCTATGGCATGTCTCTCCTGCTGTAATACACCTCCAAGCCCTTGCAAAGACGCGTCGGTGTAAACCAAATACTCCACTCTCGGTCTCGGCAATGCTAACACAGGTGCTGAGGTCAATTTGTCCTTCAATTCATCGAATGCCAACTGATAGGCATCACTCCAGATATAGGGCACACCCTTACGAGTCAGATGTGTTAAAGGACCTGCTATCTCTGAGAAACCCCGAATAAACCTCCTGTAGTATCCTGCTAGACCCAAGAAACTACGAATCTCCGTTGGTGTCGTCGGCTGTCCCCACTCCCTTACCGCGGATACTTTCCCCGGATCAACAGATATCCCCCGGTCGGAAATAATGTGTCCCAAAAACTGGACCTCCTTCAACAAAAACCCGCACTTCTCATATTTTGCATACAGCTCGTTCTGTCGCAGCGTCTGCAAAACCTGCCTCAAATGCTCGGCGTGATCCTCCTCTGTCTGCGAGTAAACCAGAATATCATCAATGAAGACAATGACAAACTGATCTAGGAAATACCTGAACACTCTGTTCATCAAGTCCATAAACACTGCTGGAGCATTGGTTAAACCAAAAGGCATAACCCGAAACTCGTAAGAACCATATCTCAACAAGAACGCAGTCTTCGAAACATCCTCCTCCCTGATACGCAACTGATGGTAACCTGATCTCAAATCAATCTTTGAGAAGAAAGAAGCTCCTCTCAACTGGTCGAATAAGTCATCGATTTGAGGCAACGGATACTTATTCCGTATTGTGACCTTATTCAGCTCTCGGTAGTCCACACACAATCTCAGTGAACCGTCCCTCTTCTTCACAAACAAAACTGGAGCGCCCCAAGGTGAGGTACTCCTGCGAATAAAGCCCTGACCTAACAGCTGCTCTATCTGATCTCGTAGCTCTCACATCTCTACCGGAGCCATACGGTACGGTGCGCGTGCTATAGGCCTCGTATCTGGTAATAGGTCTATAACAAAATCTATCTCTCGACAGGGGGGTAGGCCTGGTATCTCCTGAAACACATCCGAATACTCCCTGACAACTGGAATAGAATCTAAAGGAATCACAACCTCCTTAGAGGTATCCTCCTCTAGGTAATACAAATGAGCGGTCGAGCCTCCCTCTGGGCGAGGCATCGCCACTACGAACATCTCTTGCCCCGGAATGGCAAAAACAATGCTCCCGCTGAAGCAATCAATCATGGCCCTATAAGCTACGAGCCAATCCATACCGATAATCACATCGTGAACATGCATATCTAATACCAACATATCTGCAGGTAATACCAGACTACCAATCCCTACTCCCACTCCCCGGCATATAAATAATATAAGTGACCCACTCCCCAATGGTGAGTCGACACACGTCACTGTGCTCTCCGCCGTAGCTAACAATCCTAAAGCTTTCGCGAAATGTGTACCTATAAAACAATGTGTAGCACCCGTATCAAACAATACCCGACCCATAGTGCCATGGATAGGAAACGTACCCTCAATCGCGGGCGGTGCCTGTGGAACTGCAGCCTGGTGAACGTTATAGACACGTCCATACTGTAGCTGCCCCTGCTGAACTGGGACTGCTGGAATGGGTGGCAATGCTGCCATCTGTGGCGGTGCGGGGAGAGCGGCGGGAAACATAGGCCTCTGTGGCTCCTGGCGAGCACCCTGCTGCTGCTGCTGTGGGGCCCTGCCCCTATCAGGACAATCCTGTCGCTTATGGCCAGTCTTGCCACAAACAAAACATTTCCCAAGGAAGTTCCCTCCTCTCTGCCCCTGCGGTCCCCGACCCTGGTGGCCGTTACCGTTCCTCCCTTGGCCCTGCTGGCCCTGGTGAAACTGCTGCCCATTCTGCCCCTGTTGGCCCTGATGGACGATTGGACCCTGATGGCCCTGACGAAAACCTCCATGTCCCTGTCTGTAGTTCCCTGATCGGAACCTCTTCTGATCCCCCTGCTGAGAACCCTGCTCACCCTGTCTCTGCCCCTGAACAGATTGTGCCCCACCGGCACCATGTCCTCCTGTCCTGCCCTGATGGCTGGACTCTCCCGATCTCTTGCTCTCAGTCATATGAAATCGATGATCCTGGCAGTGTAACAAAGCAGCGTTAACCACTTCAGAATAAGTGGCCAACGAAAGGTTCCCTAACAGGTGCTGACGGATCCTCCATGTCAACCCGTCGGTGAATTTCTCAATCTTCTTCTTCTCTGTTGGTATCTCATCTGGAACGATATTCAACAGATTTGTGAACTCGGCCTCATACTCGGCCACAGTCTTACCCTCCTGCTTCAGACTCATCAACTTCCTCCTCATTTCCGTGTGAACAGCCGATGGAAAGTACTTGCGGTCAAACCGCACCCAGAAGTCATGAATAGTGAGAGTATCCCTCTCCTTCATTGTGGTAATAGACTCCCACCACTGTAGCGCAGATCCAACTAGCTTGAAAGTAGCTAGCACTTGCTTCTGAACGTCTGTGCACTCATACATCCTTAAGTGCCTCTGCATATCCTTCCTCCATTGGCTCGAGACTACCACATCTGAGCTACCTGCAAACTCTGGCAGATGTGCTTTCTGAAAAGCGTCACGTACACGTTCCCAAGCAGACGGGAATGCATTTGCCTGTACTAGCGCGGCAACCGGCGCTTGAGGTGGTGTCTGCTGAACTACGGCAATTGCGGCATTTACCGCTTGGGCTACAATAGCTGCAACATCAGCGACGTTCATCATGCCCTGAACTGGAGCGGGCTGGGGTTCGGGCGTTGCATCCCTGGGAACTCGTCGTGCACGTCGTGGAGGCATCTGAAATAAGAACAAAGTTTATAAGTTCGCTGTTATAAACTTAAAATAGCTGAAGAACGAAGCATACACAAAAAGAGTACAACAGTCCTAAAATATAGGGCTCTATATTAAAGAAACTTAGCGGAAACATAATAAGCCGTCAGATCCTAAAGGACACTAGAACCTGATGCTCTGATACCACCTGTGACACCCCGACTAATTAAATACCGGGTACTCCTTTATTAAATTAATTCAAAATGCCAAGTTGGTCCAGTTAATAGCATCACTGTCGAAAACATTTTAATGATTACTAACCACCTAGTATTTAAAAAGTAAGTTGCCAAATTTTAATTTAAGTCTGATTAACATGCAACAAGTGTAATGAAGAATAATAACACCATTCACCATTAAGAAGTAGATAGAATAACCATCACATAATGTAAATAAAGTCTGGAGGAAAAACTCCTCACTACAAAACCACAACTGAAATAACTAAACGGAATACTGAAACAATACATGCCAAAGTCTGAAAAACTGTAATGGAAAGATGTTTCTAATAGAAATGGGAAACATGCCCTACAACTGATAGAATACTGAATACGGAATCCAAATGATAGAAGCGTCTAAAATTAACTCACTGTAGCTTCCACAAACAGCTACAGCTCGTCACCTGAATGATTATCCTATGCATGGTGTCCTTGTGGATGGGCACCTAAAATGGTTTTACAAGAAAAATAGATTTGAAAGCAAACGGTTCAGAGCCCGAATGTGGAGATATTTTAAAAACCTGCAAGTGCTTTAAAAACATTTAAAACATTAAATGCAAAGTACATGTTAGGACGTGCACTCACATGAAATTCTCACCTCTCGTCTAACTGTGCACTCCTAACGTAAGTACCCATCTGAAACGACACAAACCACTAGATAAGTGACATCATATCTAGCTAGACTGTCATAGGTCCTACCCTTATTACTCGATTCCATTAACATTGTAACGATCTCAGTTAAATAGGTGCTTAACCTAAATTCAGATTCTTATACAAAAGTAATACAACTCGTTTTAGATTAGCCTTCTATGTTATTCCATAGTTACACACAATACCATATGAAAGTTCCCAGTTTATTAAGCGTATATTTCACAACGTAAATATACAATATAAGCACCCCGAGACTAATCTGCGGTGCACACATACTCTCCAATCCATCCCGGTACATCACGCACATAAGGATCACATATTCCGAATCTCTCAGGAATAGTTCAGATAACACAAATCACAAAAAGTGGAGGCGAACATAGTCACATCACATGGGTCACGCACATACCTACGCGCCCACGATCAGCGGACTTATCAATATCCCAATAAGTCTTTCTATGACCTATGTTCATCAAGGTAACCAGTCTAAATCCGGTCAACACAAGGATTAGAGGGCCCTAAGAGAACACAAACCTCCCGTGATAGCAAGTATGGTAGGTATGTCATACACACAAATCATTTACCAATACTAAGTAAGCACACATCTTAGTAATCCCCTAGTTTAATTGTAGTACTATTCTCATTCTAGTACCAATATATAATTTATACACTTTATACGATTCCGGTTTATAATCATACGCGCCATAATTTATTCTCACGTCGTAGTAGACACTCACGTCTCAACCCAAACGGTCCATTGATTTAAATCACTCGTATATAATTTACTCCTCATAATAACCCAAAAGTCCCAAATCTATCAATACATCACCAAAGGAATGTTATCTCTACCCTCGAACAAGTTTATGGGACTCCCAAAATCAAAACAGGCCAAAAAGCCTAAACTTCCAGCTCGTTAGAAGTCTCGTTCGAACGAGGCTGTTCGAACGAGATTCCAGTTCGTTCGAACGAACTGTACCTTCTAACGACATCTCGTTCGAATGAATGTATCGAACGAAATACAGTTCGTTCGAACGAAGGTATCGAACGAAGTCTCCCCTCGTTAGAAGCGACTGGTCAACTCATTCGAACGAGCTCGTTCGAACGACCTGGGGAGGCCTTCTAACGACCGACCAGTTTCAAGCCCAGAATTTCTTAGTTACGTTTTTCACCATTTCTACTCCTCAAATCTCCTCTAAAATTAGTCCCAACGATGTTTTATGGTCTACAATCAATCCTAAACATATTATAGTCACATCCTAACACGTTTTAAAGGATTAACCCATCCAAACATCAATCAATTTACAAATCTCTACCCTTTTCCCCCAAATCTTTCAAGAACATGAACCCTAAACTTTTAAGTCCTCAATTAGTCCATTCTAAATCCGTTTTTCTTACATCCAACATATATTAATACCAGAATAATCATCTCTATATGATTCTACATGCAATTTATCCTCAATATTCAAGTTCTAAGTCTAAACAACATGGGTTTTCATTTATCTTCCAAGAACAATTGTAAATCTTCAAATTATCTAACATGGAGAAAACATTCTCTGAATTAAAAGAAATTAAATCACTTGCTTCGATTGTCTCTGAATTTGGTGTTGATTTTGTAAAGATTTTCTGCAGAATTCCTTCTCCTTCTCTCCCTCTCTAAGCTTTCTTCTCCAAAGGTGGCTATGGTGGCTAGGGTTTTCTTTGGGAAAGTTGGAAACCTAATTGATAACCTCCGTAGCTTATTGGGTCATTAAGGGTTGGTTAGTGGGTTTAGTGGGTCTATTCCCAATCAGATAAAGACTCCTAATTTTCGTCATTTTTAATTCCTAAAAATACGAAATTACCAAAATACCCTCTATATTGTCGGTATGGCCTAAAAATACCCCTGGACCTAAACTACACCCCCGGCTAGTATTTTCTGACTATCTCGACCCTTCCGGACGCGTTGGCGCACTCAAAACGACCATACGGTTAATAGAATTTAAATTCACTTTTATAAATAAAATAATTATATGCTGACGCATCTATCACCCGCGTCCCAATAAAATGACCAAATTGTCGTATATCAATCTCACGACAAATTCATAATTCAATATTCATATAACATCATATATACTCAATATAGTCAAATACCAACTCACAACTCGCTAGTATTTTACCCGGATTAATTCCCAATTAATTCTCATTTAATTAATTAATCCCAAAAATAAATATAACCAAAAATACGGGGTATTACATTTATGTCCAAATCCCATCTCAGAAAAGCAAATCATTTGGTTTGATAAAACATTCACCTCCAAGCATTCAAACTTATGAAACGGATTCGAGTGTTTATTTTCACACGAAATTTCTTTATTCAGAAGTTATTCCTTCAAAGTGTCTCCAACAACTTAATTTTGTATTACTCCTCTCATATACATCTAATGTGTTATTTTGTACATTTATATATTAATGAACACTTCTTGCTAACACAAATGAAACTGGTATTCTAACTATTACCCAAATCATCGTCATTAATGCAGTCACCTATGCAAATTAGAAACAAATCATCAAATAAACACATAATTTTTTTAATATACACTCAATCTAAGTTTACATCTTCCTCACTAAAGAACAAATACTCCATATATCATAATGGAACGACATAAACAATCAAATTCATGAGTAACTAAATAACCTAGATGATAAATTAAGCTTTGATAACCTAAATAGTGAGAAAAAACACGCATCAGTCCGAAAATGAAAAACATAAAGTAAATGAACAAGAGTAGGTGAAATGAAAAGAAAAATATATGATTATAGAGCTTACGATGCAGAGAGGATCGATCCGTTGAGTCCAGAGGACGAATCCCTATTAGAATTAGAACATATCGTTTGTAAGCTCCATTGATGAAAACCCTATAAGCTTCCTCTTGCATTTCTCCATAGCGATAAATCCTCCAAGCTCACTCACGTCTAGGAGTAGGGGAGAGAGAGAGAGAGGGAGATTAATAATGAAGGAAGAGAGAAAGCGTGAGATGAAAAAATTGGAAGGAGGATTATTTTTTTAGGGTATTTATATTTTAGTCAAGTGTGCTTAATTTTGGCACACTTTTAAACAGTGCCAAAGTTTGGCACGGTTTTAAAGTTTGCTAGATTATTATTAAACCGTGCTAAAATTTGGCACGATTTTAAAGTGTGCTAGATTTTTACTATGAAGGTGTGCCAAATTGTTGTTTTTGGTGTAGTAGATATTCCCTCCTATTTGTTAAAATTACATAGTGATTTAAATGGTACACTCACCACCACACTTTTTCAAATATTACATAGATTATAATCAACTACCCTCATTATAATGAAAATGAATGTCAAGTTTTTTATACTAGAGAAGAAACGAGTGTAATACTGTACCCTTATAAATCCTACAGCTCTTTTTATATTAAAAAAATTCTATTATGGCCAAAAACTAGAATTGAAAAATCAGGGCCAAAAATAGAATCACTTAATAGAATCACAACTCAATACCCTAGATAAGTCAATAATAAACATTTAATATTTCTATATAACAAACAACAAATAAATCCATAAATATGTTAAACTTTTCAAATGGAAACGCCAGTGGTTGAGTGAAGCAATGATGCAGCGGTGGTTGAGTGAAGCTGAGAGGAAAGAGAACGCAATGGTGGTGAGCGAGGTAGCGGTGGGGGTGAGTGATGTCGAGAGGAGAGAGAACGAGACTGAGAGAGAGGAAGGTGCTGGTGGTCATGAGTGAGGCAAGGATAGGGAGAGAGAGAGAGAGAGATTGGTTAAGAGCAAGAGAGAGGGATTAAGTTAGTTTTGTGAGATAAGGCTAAGAAAGAACTAGTGTTGTCATTTAATCTCGTTTTGTTGTAACAATATTTAACCCGAACATGACCATGACAATAAAATAACTGTTGTCATGGACTTTGACCCTGGCATGACCGTGATGTCAAGGTCAAAGATCGTGACACGACCATGATAATAGGTTGTCAGGGTAATGTCAGGGTCAAACACTGTGACAACAACTCTGTATTTTTTATCAAGGTTTTTTATTATGATAACTCCTTGCCGGTGAAAGGTAACGAAAAACATTTTTTGGTGTAGTGCGAATAGATATGCCTATGAAGACCGTGCACCATAACTTCGTACTCTGCCTCATTATTTAAGCCTTTCAATCCCAGTCTGATGGCTTTCTCAATAAGACCTCCCTGTGGTGTCACAAAAAATATTCCAATTCCAATTCCCTTCTCATTTGATGCTCTATCTACAAAGAGATTTGAAGATGGTTCATCCTCTCCCATCTCTAATGACTCCATAATGGGATACATTTATTCGTCCTTTCCTCTTAGTGATGTTGAACATTCTGCCATGAAGTCTTCCAAGACTTAACCCTTGATCGACGTTACGGGTTCATATTTAGCGCAAAATTGGGCCTACTCAGGGGACCACTTGGTCATTTTATTTGAGATATAGGCCTTCTTGAGTGCATATTTTAGAGAATAGGTCGTAATAACGATTGTGGCATAAGCATCAAAGTAATGCTTCAATATCCTAGTGGAAGTTACTAATGCTAGAACTATTTTCTCAAGAGGCATATATATGGTTTCTTCCTTAAGAAGAATATGGCTCGTATAGTAGACTAGCATATGATCTCCATCGTTTAGACATACTAGCATTGGTCTAGTCGCATGCCTTGAGATGGCTAAGTATATGTACATATCCTTACCATCTTAGGGAGTTGACAGTAAGCGATGAGATGCCAAGTATTTCTGAATTCCTTCCAAATCTTGATCTCACTCCTTTAACTAAATGGTGGGGATTGATTTCTTCAACGCCTAGAAGAACGACTGACATTTATCCAAATATCTTATAATGAAGAGATATAGGGAAGCTAACATATCAGTGATGACCTGGATCTCCTTGATGGTGGTCAGCCTTCTCTTGTAGAGCTTTGATCTGATCTGGGTTTGTTTCTATGCCTCTTTGAATCACTAAATACTCGAGGAATGTGTTAGAGCTGAGTCCAAAATGCATTTGGATGCTTTAATCATAATCTTGTATTCTCTAAGGATATTGAAAGTCTTTGTGAGATCTCTGATGTGGTCGGCCGATTGTTTACTTTTGATAAACATATCATCAATAGAAACTTCCATAGTAGAACCCATCAGCATTAGGAACGTTTTTTGTCAAGAGCAATTGATAGGTCATCCTCACATTCTTTAAACTAAATGGCATTACTTTATAGAATTAAAGCCCCAAGTTTATGATAAACAAGGTCTTCTCCTGATTTGGATCGAACATAGGAATTTGATGAGAATTAGAGTATGCATCCATGAATCTCATGCGTTGATGACCTGCCATAGAATCTACAAGCTACTATATTTTGTGTAAATGGAAGATGGTTTTAGGGAAATACTTTTTTAGGTCGGTAAAATCCACATAGACCCCCACTTGTTGCTCTTTTTCTTGATGATAATGACATTGGAGACTCAATCTAGGAATTTGACTTATCTAATGGACCCTGAAGTAGGTCATCAGCTTAAGTTTTTATAGCCTTTTTTTCTCTGGGATGACTTCGTGGTCTTCTGCTCGATTTACTTGATGCTTGGATCTGCATGCAATCAGTGGTAAGTAATCTCTTGGTCTATTCTCAAGAGATCATAGGGCTGCAAAGCAAAGAGATTTGCAGTTGTTCTTAAGAAGTGAGTGAGCTGGTCTGCTTCATCTTTGTCAAAGTCCGATCGGATGAGAAAAGTTTACTACCGTTGTGATGCATTCGAAAGAATAGAGATGAGTTCCTCGAACACGCATTCGACAGTAGCTAGTTAAGTTTCTTCAACTCTTAGTGGAATGCCATTTGGTTGCTAATTGGGTTGATCGTCCTTTGAATTATCATCGTCGTGAATGTTTATGGACTAGTTGTGCTTTCCTTTGATGGCTGACACGAAAAAAATTATTGCTGCTTGATCTCATCTGATATTTACCACCACCTAATTGGTAAAGAATTTGAGTATATGGTGGAGGGAAGACGTGACATCTCCCATCTTATGGAGACAACCTCTGCCCATTATGGCATTGTAGGGTGACTTCAACTAGATTACATGGAATTTTACTTCTTTTTTATTTTAACCGATCTTAAGCGATTACTTATTTTCTCGAGGTATGTCTCCATATCCCTATCGAAGCTGATCAATGAGCCCATATTAGTATCAAGGTCCTTAATGTTGAAGCTGATCTTATAGAGCACTGTCAAGTACATGCTCTTCGAAGAGCTTCCTTGGTCTACCAACATCCTTCTTAAGTAAAAGTTTGCAATATGTAGGGTGAGAACAAGGGCATATTTGTGGGGCAAGTTGATGCCCACTAATTCATCATTGGAGAACAATATAGAGTGATAAGTATCAATGTGTTTTCTCTCCTTTTTAGAAAGAACGGATTGGATAACTCCGCTTGGAATGCTTGTTGGATGTTTTTTGTGATTCTCACACTTTCCTTTACCTTCTTACCAAGGTGTTGAGTTGGGTCGGTGTAATTGTGAATGGCGGTGATAATCCAATCGGTGGTACATCCTCATCCACTTTATGTACTATGTTGATCTTAGTCATCACTTTTGGCTTCATCGTACTGATATGGTACTTGACATGTCAATCTTGGATGAGATCTTTTAGATGTTTCTTGAACATTTTGTAGTTCTCCATGAGGTGTACATGGTCCTGATCGTTTGGATTGTTGGTCATCTTGGAAGGCCCCTTAAAGAAAGGCTTATATTTTATCTGTGGAATAAACTTGTAGATGGGTCCTTTGAAGATTATCTCCAGTGCCTTGTAGCTATTCTCACTAGCTTGAGATCTAGGGAGAACCTTTGAGGATTCATTCTTGGATCCCTTCTTAGCCGAAAAGGGTCAATTTCCTCCCTTGAGGGCCTTCTTAAGGTCATTCTTCTTTTGGTTGGCTGGGGACTTTGCGTTAATCAGCTCGTCCTCTGCCTTGGCCTATTTCTTGATTAGGGATATGATATCGTCCAATGTAGTTATCGACTTCTTCATTAGTGAGTGGTATAGATCATTCGATCCTTTTAAAATGAACTTGAAAGAAGAGATCACCAGTTCATCATTTTAATCCTTAATTTTATTGTATAGTTCCTAGTACCTTTGAATGTACTTCCTGAGAAACTCACCCTTTATTTTTATAAGAGAGATCAGTGAATCAATCTCCTTGATTACCTTACTTCTAGTGGTAAACTAGTCCGCGAGCTTCTCAACAGGGTCTCTAAAAGAGATGATTGATCTGGGAAAATTCTCAAACCACTTTAGACCAATCTCTCCTAGAGTAGATGAGAAAACTGGGCACATTAGGGCATCGTGATGTCTCTAAAGATACATAGTCTTCCAATAATGCTTGATGTGATGGGAAGGGTATGCCTTTCCATTATATGTTGTCACATTTAGCATGGAGAACTTCTTAAGCGACTCAAAGGATTCTATCTTCTCAATAAAGGGGGATGAGGATCCGTATGCTAGTGCCTTTCTAGCTAGATCCTTTGGAGTCCTGGACAGATTTGGGTTCATCCATCCTTCCAACTCTTTTCGAATGAGTCCCCTTAGTTCATTGATCCTTAATCCATTTGGTTGCACCTCTAGACGGGCTTTTTTACTACTTTATGCCAACTCAATGGGCTAAAATTGATGGTGGATGCAGTTAATGAAATTCCTTCGAGAGGAACGGTTGTCACGTCGATGATGTTGGGGAATTATAAGATGTCTTCTTGAACGAGAGTCCTTTTCGAGTTGATATGTTTTGTTACTTCTTAGAGAATGAGGTCGACTCTTGCGATGCTACAATGTATGGAAATCAGAGCTGTGATATTACGAATGCTGAGTTAATTTCCTACTAAAATGAGCGATCTCTTGATAACGATTGTCTAGTATCTCCTCATAAAGATTGTCCAAATGAGAAACAACTCCTCCATCTAGTTGGTCGATTGGTGGGGGGCGATATCGCCGATTGGTCCTCAATCTCCTGGGTAACCATCCTCTAGATCTAGAATGTCACGGGAGAGAAGGGGGATCAATAAGAGTGTGATCCCTCCTTACATCACATATCTCTGACTAAACATGGCTTCTCGCGTGCGTGGGATGAGATTGGTATGCACTCATGATGATTTTTGGTCTTAGTGGCTTTAATAGTGGTGAGAACTTCGATTTTCCCACAGGCGGCATCAAATTATAGGGGATTTCCACCCACAATAAAAGATGGGATTATAGATTATCCCCAAATAGTTTTGACTGTAGGAAAATTAATAAAGAAGACAAGTTGTATGTGGGTCGGCCAAGAGATCATCCTATGTCCACGGAGAAAGGGAAGGGATATCAATTTATTGACTTAGAAATAATATGGATAATTTCAGTACTATGGAGACTAGATAAGAGCCCAAGTTGTCACGTGCCAGATACAATTAATTTAATATGAGCAATATCATTCCTATTTATAGCCCTAGGCATCCAGAAGTCCTCGGTCTCCTTATGTTTATCTTGACTAAGTAGTAGAATCCTATTGGTACGGGTCTCACAATATGTTAACGTAATCTCTCGAGATTTGACTTTATCTCTTTTCAATTTGTGATCTCCCTTAGCCTAGTCTCCCACCACCCACCGCCCACCTTTCACATAAGGTTCCATGTGTTCGGCCATATGGCAGCAGTTCGGTCACACTCCATTCGCGCTTAAATAAGACGTTTTTGAACAAAAATAACTGTCGGTTAAAAAATAATTGGCTAAAAAACTCCCCATATGGGTCAGGTTAGAACAATTTATTGGGTCAGAAAATACAAGTCCAATTAATTCTAAAAATTATTTACAGACAAACGCAATTTAAAAGAAAAATCAGAAGAAAACTAAATAAAACATGGCCCAAAAAGAAAGGACAAGTCCCATGACCATTACTCGAGGATCATGGACACAGGAATTGTCTTGGCCGGACGATGGCAGTACGTGCATGACTTTTGGTCTGAAGCCCAAACTATGCATAGTGTAGGCCATTTCATCTTCAAAGGGTTAGGATGCCCCTAAGGGCATCCATACCTTAATCCCAACTCATGTGTTGGTATACTACTCACTTTTAATCTAATTTTTCTATTTGGGACTATCACACTTTACCAAACTAAACATTAGTTCTCCCAATTTAAATGGGGTACTTTAAGGTCATTTTCTTATTCGCCTCTTCATTGTTTTGAACATGTTAATATACCATGTTAGTCTCCTTGCGTAGAGGAACACATTGATATGTCGACCCTCACCAAAAGATGCGTGGGTCCCACTTTTATTTGGGCCCAAAGTTAATCATTTAATGATAAAAAACCATTATTTTCCCAACAATCCCCCACATGAATGAAATTGGCATATAATGTCCAAAAAAATGCACACACTCAAGAAAGTTCAACTAGATATACAACGTATTGGGAGAGGTATCTTGAGGCATTGAACCTTCCATAGTGAGAGTATATCTGATTTACTAGCTAAGAAGTGAACGATGATGTCATGAATTATTAGCCATTTGAGTAAATGAAGATAATATGTCTCACACATATCATTTCTGCAAAGGGTTGGCTCTCATGGTTGTGATCATTTTGGTCTTAAACATTCCAGGTGTTAGGAAAAAAACTTATGATTGACACTTAAACGCAGAAATTTTTTAAGCCTATGGATCTTCTATTAATTATGAATTCAATAGAATACAAGAACAAAGTTTAAATATTACACCAGTGGTTTCAATCATTGATACCATTGCGCATCGTATTGTGATTCGTATGAGTAGACAAAGGTAGATGATTATGAAATCACTGTTGCCCTCCAAGGTATTCGAAAAACCTTGATTAAAATTTTTTTGTATTCTAGGATCTTCTAATGTATGATCCTCTCAAAAGTCAATAATATGCCCAGGTGTATACACGTCTCTCCTTGAGGCTCAAGATGACACTACAGAACATACTTCTTACAAGGGATCCAACATCAGCAGTCTCGACCCCATCTATGTATCAAGGGCCTAGACCTTATCGATACAGTAATACACTTATATCGACCGAGCGTCTACATCCTATACAACCAATACCTCTTATGTCTAGTCATAGCCTCCTCTCAGCCTGATGCGGGTCAGCTAAGGCCCTATTTCGCAGTCACTAACAGGAGACCATGCAGTCATTTGGGGGTCTCATACTTGACCAGGAGGAAACCCCTCCAGATGACATTCCTAGTTCATGCAGTGCATGACTCTTAGAGGACCAGTCCACGTGTACAAAGAAGCTATAACCAAATATCTCTCAACACGTGAGGGAATATTTCTCAATCATGACTTGCATGCATTAGTAACAAGTCGAAGACTACTACGAGAGAATATTTATGATTGCATTGATGGGTGGTCTGCATAAGGGAAAGCTTTCATGGAAATTGGTTGAGGACCCTCCTAAGTTCATAGTAGAACTCCTAACTATGATCGGGAGAGTCATGAGTGCCGAGGAGGAATGACAGACAAAGGGGAAGATGAGAAAGGATCGAGTAGGAGCAAGTCCCAGAAGTTTAAAGGCAAGGTGATAAGAAGAGGTCGGCGGACAATAAGTTCACTAACTACACCCCATTGATTGCAATAACAGAAATGATCCTGAATGAGATTAAGAATGATAGGTCCTTTATATGGCCTGAGAAGCTAAAAGACCCTCCTCATAAGAGGGATAAAAATAATTGGTGTGAATTTCACCAAGACCAAGGTCATACCACTCACAGATGCTTCGCTCTGAGGGACTAGATCGAAAAGATGTTAAAGCAAGGAAAACTCAGAAAGTATGTGGATAAAGGTACTAATGGTGGTCGAGATGGCACCCAGAAGAGAATAAATAACAGGTGTAGACCAGACACCCCAGCAAACAGAGACGGTGATGCTTCAAATGATGATGACAACACCGACCTATATCTAACACCTCCTATCACTGATCCCAAAGGTCGCCTGCACACAATCTCTCTGGGGGTGAAAATGATCTATAGAGGATTAGTAGGCGGTGGAAAAGATATTACTGATAGGAAGGCTCGCGTAATAGAAGCCAAGGCTCTCCCCAAGCTAGAAGTGTTAAACTCGGTAGTTGTTGAGTTGAAGCTAGGTAAGAGAAATAAGTTGATATGAATAATCTGATAGTGTGCTTTTAAATATTGGATTTCAAGGGGATCCTAGGACCACATGATGACCCTCTAGTGATCACCACTAGAGTACATGGGTATGAGGTCCCTAGGATATTCGTCGATGGTGGAAGTTCGGCTGATGTAATATTCTGGGATTATTACAAGGGCCTAGAATTGAGAAAGAAGAGACTTATCCTGTATCACCAACCTCTAATAGGCTTTAGTGGAGAGAATGTACATCCTCTCGAAATTTGTGAAATGGATGTCATAATAGGGAATGCTTGGCTGAAATGTTGTATAAGGAAGATGAATTTCTTTTTCATGTACGAAAATGTCTATTCATCCTAGAACACAATCATGGGACGAGTAGCCCTTAAAGAGTTTGAGGTCATTCCCTCTACAGTTCATCAAATGATAAAATTCCAGACTCTTTATGGAGCAGGGGAAGCTCAGGGTGATCAGGTTGAGGCACGTGAATGCTACTTCAATTCGATCGATGAGAGAGAAGCGTATAAGAGGAACACCACTGCTTATAACATAGATACTCTCGAACCCAGAGATAAGACAAAATGAAAAATGGGTGAAGCTGTCGAGGAGGTAGAATCCATCATCCTCAATGAGGATGGGCCGGAAAAAATCATCCAAGATGGCAAAGCCCTAAAGGGAGAGATCAAAGAAGAATTGATTAAGTTACCGAGGAAGAGGAAAAGTATGGTTGCTTAGGGTCACGAAGATATGTCGAGAATTAATCCGGAGGTCCTATGCTACAAATTGAACGTAGTCGATGGAGCTAAGCCAGTTAGACAAAGGCAGAGGGTCTACTCCAAGAAAAATATGAGGTGATAAGAGACAAGATGAAGAAGTTAGAGAAACCCGGCTTTATTAGAGTGGTTATCTACCCAGACTAGTTAGCCAATATTATCCTCATGTCAAATCCCAATGGGAAATAGAGGATGTATGTTGATTTCACAGACTTGAATAAGGCATATCATACAGACAGATTCCCCTTGCCGAGAATAGATCTGATGGTTGATGCCACGACTAGGCATGAACTGATGAGCTTTATGGACGCCTATTCAAGCTATAATCAGATATTCATAGACCCATCTATTTCCAAAAAGACATTATTCATCATGGACGAAGTTACATACTACTACAAGGTAATGCCCTTCAGACTCAAGAACACTAGGGCTATATACCAGAGGCTAGTAAACAAAATGTTCGAGGATCAGATAGGTGATAACATGGAGGTGTACGATGATGACATGCTTACCAAGATCCTCAAGACCAAGACGCATGTGGCTGACTTAGAATGCACTTTCAACACGATGGATAAATACCGAATGAAGTTGAATCCCTCAAAGTGTGTCTTCAGAGTCCAGGAAAGCAAGTTTGGGGGTTTTATTGTCAATCAACGAGGGAAAGAATCTAACCCAAAAAAGTCAAAGATTTGGTGGAGATGAAAACGCCTAGGACCATAAAAGAAGTCTATAGGTTGACCGGACGAGTGGCAGCGCTAAATAAGTTCATATCTAGGGAAACAGACAAGTGTCTGCCCTTATTCAAGGTGCTAAGGAAAGATTTTGAGTGGAATGAGGAGTGTGAAAGGGCCTTTCACGAGTTAAAGGCCAACCTCGGATCCCCACTCTTATTGTCAAGACATATTCAAGGAGAAATATTGCATTGGTACTTGTCCATATCAGAGTCGGCCATCAGCGCAACAATTATGGGAGATGATGAGAGTGTCCAAAATCCAGTTATTTCAACAACAAGGATTTTTAAGGGGCCGAGTAGAGGTATCCAAAAATGGAGAAATTGGATTATGCTCCAATTCATGCATCCAGAAAGTTGAAACCCTACTTTCAGGCCCATATGATGGTCATCTTAACAGACTCCCCTTTTAGAGGTCATTCATAAATCTGAGAAATCTAGTAGGTTGATGGCCTGGCCTATAGAGTTAGGGGAATTCAACATCATCTATCAGCCATAAATGACCATCAAGGGGAAAGATTTAGCTAATTTTGTAGCTGAGTTCACATGAGACGAGGCCGACATAGAGGAGATTATTGGTTCAACAGATGAGACAGAAAGAGCATGCCCCTCCTTGACTGGTGATGATATGAGTACATCCAGGATAATGGTGGATGAGAATGAAGAAGAGAGATTTGTACTCAATAATGGGGTCTTAGAAGAGGGAAACTTCTCATAAAAATGTACTATATGGAGCCTCTTTATCGACGGTTCATTCTGGGAGGTAGGGAGTGGACTCGCCCTGATAGTTTTGGCTCCATACGAAACTGATATAAAGTATTCTTTGAGATTTAAGTTCAAGGCATCCAGCAATGAATCTGAGTAAGAGGTCCTTCTTAATGGTCTTTCCCTCGCCAGAGCACTGAATGTAAATTAATTGTTAGTTCACAGTGATTCCCCACTGTTAGTAAACCAAATCCTAGGAGTGTAAGAGGCTAAGGATGAAAGGATGATCAAGTATCTATCTAGGGTAAAATCTGAAAAACTGCCACTTAAGACGTTTAATACATGATTAAACTATTAAAATGGCTCTGAACTGTTTGTTGAAGAAACACTTTTAATCAAAACAAAACTTAACACAAGATGTGTTTAAAAATATTATTAAAATTGTTTGAAAGAGTTATTTCCTATCTAGAATTAACAAGTTTTGAAAAACAAAACTTAAACTATTAAATCAACACAGCTTAGAAGAAGGTGATGAGAGTATGAGGAAGTACACGACTAAATTTTAACGTTGTAAAACCCCACCCAATTGGGCAAATATCCACAGTGACCTCGACGTCACAAAACGAAAATCCACTAAAATCAAAATAACAAATTACAAGCTATTTAACAATCAAACCACACAAAAACACCTAAACTAAGTTCAGAATCATTACCAACTCCTCTGGATTAGATCTGACTTCTCTGAAGGTTGTTGTTGTTGATGTTCTCTCCAGCTTTGTAATCTTTACTTAATTCCAGCTTTACGTCGACTCAAATAAGTTTAAGATCATGCAACCAACACTTCAAGTGTGGTAGAGTGAAAGTGTAGTGGTGATGTTCTCTTTAACATATGCAAGAAACACACTCACACTCAAGAAATTTTAAAATTAGTTTAGTCAAATCTAAATCAGACTTTTAGATCTTTCAAAATAACCGCAGATCAAGAAGGAATCCTGTTGTGAAACATCCAAGATCCTAACACTTTCAGGTTCTGAAAATATTATATATAAAGTGCAATCCCCAATCAAGATATCAAAATTAGATCTTAGTCTGATAGATTGAGTAAAATGAAATCATAATGAATATTGTTGGTTTAGGGTTTGAAAACATAAAAACAGTTTTAAAACAACCAACAAATAAGATTTCTCGAAAATTAAAATCAAAACAGTAAGTTATCTATGTGATTTGTATCACAAAGACGAGATCTCAAGTTTCTATGTAGAGAAACTGAAAACTCTATCAGCGTGACTAAGTTGGAAGGATGATCAAGAACAACAGAGGATAACTTCTCAAAACACGATCTAAACACTCACGTTTAAACTCTCAGAAAAGTATTTCTGGTTTAAGGTTTGATGAAGTTTGGATTAGTTCTCTCTCTAATATTTTCTCTCTTTTATCTCTCTTCTCTCTTTTTTCTCTCAAACGAGGAAATCACAAAAGTCTGTAAATTGCCTCACAGATGGCATCTATTTACACTGGAAATCGAAGGATCTGGAACAATTGTTCAAATCAAGGGCTGAGATTAACGGAATTTAAATTGATGCAAATCTAAGGGTTCACAAAAAGCGGTGCAAAAGCCAACTCTGATTGGTTAAAATCAACGCAGTTGGATTGATTCCAAACATATGCAGTCCGTCGATTAAGTCAATCCAAGGGCCCAGAATAATTCACAGGAATGTGAGTGAATAAAAACACAAATTGAACCGTTGTGTGTGCAACACGTGTAGGCACAAGATTAACTCTCAAACGCGTGTTTTTAAGTTTCTAAAAATTCCAGTTTCACCCACAAATGTTTCTGCCGCTGTTGGTTTCTACCCCAGACAGTTTTAAGGCATAAAATATATTTACAAATCAACCCAAACACTTTATTAAGTTCCAATTTTAATTTCCAAAAATTATTTAAAATTCTTAGATTATAGTAAATAAATCCCAAAAATTATTTAAAAATCATATTAAGGGGATTTAACTCACACATGATCATTTCATGAATAAAACACTATATATATGCAATCCTAGTGTGTGGTGTATGTGCTATACCTTAAAGAACTTGTAGAGTAATATCAATTTAGCTATGAAAGTTCTGAGGCTTTTTGGTCCATCTAGGGAAAGACACAATTTTGTCACTATTTCCAAACTAGATAAGCTCCTATATAATGAAGACTCAAATATGTCAAAGATATAGGGTGCTTCAATCTCCCCCTTTAGAAATATGAGACAAAGTCTCCGTTGAGTCATTTTGGACTCGTAGGGATACAAAAGAAATATGGAAACCCCATTCCTGTACAAAAATTCTATCCACCCAATTTCCTAGAAAAGAGAAAATTATATAACTTAACTAAGTACAAACCATAACCCTATCAAAATTTGATGCAATAAATAGGCACTGAGATCTGCAATAAGATACCTAAGATCAAGTTCATTAAATGAGAATGTAAAAAGAGTGTCCAAGTGGACTTAAAATTTCTCCCCTATTTTGTCTCAAATGGAAAAAGGGCAGCAAGGATCAAATAAGAGTTATGAACAGGTAGATAAGAAGTAACGAGTATAAACAATGAAAATTCACATGAATCTCCTACATAAAACAGATATAAGAGGTGTTCTTTGTCATTATTCTTACATTTATGCCTTACATACTCAGAGACTGATTATAAGCATGTGAGAAACTGGCAGTTATACAAATTAAGCAAAAGAATTATTCAGCCAAAATCATGCCAACTGATTTGCATAATGATTCAAATCTCTTAAAATCCAAGGGTTTTGTAAACTAGTAAGCCAATTGAAGATTAGTAGGAAGGTAATTAATCTCTAATTCTTTTGATTCAACTAATTCTCGTATTAAGTGATATCGAATTTTAATATGTTTAGTGAGAGAATGTTGAACTGGATTCTTAGAGATGTTGATCGCACTTTGGTTATCGCAATAGAGATCTAGTTTCTCTTCATTTATACCGTAATATCTCAACATGAGTTGCATCCATAATAACTATGCACAACAACTTCCAGCTGTTGTATATTCAGATTCTGTAGTGGATAATGAGGTGCGGTTCTATTTTTTGTTGTTCCAACCAACTAAGTTGTTACCGATGTAGTAACATACGCCTGATGTACTTTTACTATCGTCGGAACACCTAGCCCAATCAGGATCGGTGTATCCTACTATAGTGCTCGATGTGTCATTAGTGTACCACAACCCTAAATTGTGATTGTCGTTTATGTATTTAATTATTCTTTTTACACATAATAAATGGCTCTCTTTCGAATTATTCTGATAGCGGGCGCATATATAAACAACATACATGATATTAGGTCGCGAGGAAGTTAGATAAAGCAAACTTCCTATCATACTATGGTATAAGGTAGAGTCAATGGATTTACCATTTTCATCTTTGGAGATTTTGATCGAGGTACATATAGGCGTTCTAGATTCTATAGTTGTATCTAAGCCAAATGTTTTTACAATCTCTAATGCATATTTAGATTGCGAAACAAATAAACCTTTTGAATTTTTTTTGACTTGAAGACCTAAGAAAAATTGTAACTCCCCCATAAGCGACATTTGGAATTCATTGTGCATAATGTCTGAGAAAGACCTGGCTTCTAAAGGGGAGGTGGACCCAAAAATTATATCATCAACATATACTTGAGCAATAGTGATGTTGTTGTCAAAGTGTTTGACAAAAAAGGTTTGGTCATTTCCTCTTCTCATCAATTCATTATTTAACAGAAAGGTGGATAGACGCTCATACCAAGCTCTAGGAGCTTCTTTTAGCCCATAAAGTGCATTTTTAAGACGATAAACATGATTAGGATGATGAGGTTCAATAAACCCTTTGGGTTATTTTACATAGGTCTCCTCCGTTAAAATTTTGTTAAAGAAAGCTGACGTTACATCGATTTGGTAAAGTGTGAAGTGTAAATGACATGCTATGGTGGAAAAGTAAACGAACAGATTCGAGGCAAGTTACATGAGAAAAAGTTTCCTCAAAATTTATTCCTTCAATTTGAGAGTAGCCCTGGGCAACTAATTTAGGTTTATTCCTAATGATCATCCCAAACTCATTAGTCTTGTTTTTAAAAATCCAACATGTGCCAATAACCCTTTTATTTTCAGGCCTGGGTAAAAGATACCAAACATCATGAATGAAAAATTGAAGAAGTTACTCTTGCATTGTAGTAATCCACAAGGGGTCATTCAAGGACGCATTTACATTTTTAGGCCCAATAAGAGACACAAAACATGAAAAATGAGCAATGTTGAGAAGTTGAGATCTCGTACGAACAGGTTCTATAGGGTTACCAACAACGTTATCTAAAGGATGGTCTTTGGAAAACCAGTTAGGCACTCCAAGGGTCTCAGTTGGTAAAGACTCAGTTATTTCAGGAGATTCATGATTTAAAAGGATTTAAGACTCATCCATAATAGCTGGTCTAGTAGTTTTACTTTCGACGGAAGTGTCATTTATAATCACATTAATGGATTCCATCATGGTCTTAGTACGCAAGTTGTAAATTCGGTAGGCTCTACTGTGAGGTGAATAACCTAAAAATATAGTTTTATCTCCTCTTGTTTCAAACTTAGATAAATGTTCTCTGTCTTTACAGACATACATGTAATACCAAATGTCCTAAGATATTTAAGATTTGGTTTCTTACCATACCAAATTTCATAGGGGGTATGTTTAGAATTCTTCCTAAGGTAGACTCAATTGATAATGTGACATGCAGTACGAACTGATTCAACCCAAAAGTATTTAGGTAAATCTTTGGCATGTATAAAAACTCTTTCCATTTCCTGAATAGTTTTATTTTTACGATCGGCTATCCCATTTTATTGGGGTGTCTTGGGAGCACGGAACTCGTTTTTGTAACCATTATAGTCACAATATTTAATGACACCTGAATCTATGAATTCACCTTCTTTATCACTATAGATTCTATCTACTTGGGAGTCCTTTTAATTTTCTATATGAAGTTAGATTTTCAAGAACTCTCTAATGGTTTCATACTTCTACTTTAAAAAAGCAACCCAATTTAATCTTGTGTAGTCGTCAACCATAACTAGAACATAACTATTGCCACAAAGACTTATAGTACGAGAAGGACCCATTAGGTCCATATGGATGAGTTCTAAAGGTTTGGAGGATAGAATGTCTTTAACTTTTCCACGAGATGCCTTAACTATTTTTCCTTCTTGATAAGGACCACAGATTATATTGGAATTAGGTTTTCTTTTAGGAATACCTCTAATAATTTCCTGGGAGGAAAATTATTAAGGCTGTCATAATTTATGTGCCATAATCTATTGTCATCCATTCTGGCAATGTTACAGACCTCTGTACTTGGATTGACTGTGTACAGTTATTTGGAGTACGGAGTCCTATAATGACGCACTCACCATTTTTATTTGAAATTTTGTAATTATTCTTCTAAAAGGTGACAGTATGATTAGAGTCACAAAATTATGAAATACTTAGTAGATTAGCCTTAAGGCCATTTACCAATAAAACATCTTCAAGAACAAGTAATCCTTCTTCATGGAGTGTTCCTTTCCCAACGACCTGGGCTGAAACTCCATCTCCAAACAAGACTTTGCCTCTGGAGAAGTTAGTTTTATTTGAGATTTTGGATTCATCCCCGGTCATATGCTTAGAACATCCAGAGTCTAAGTACCATCCAGACGTGGTGTGTTCAGCTTTCAAAGCACTGATCACTATGTTATATGTCATCTGGTCTACTAGATCATCCTTTCTTACCCAAATAGCCCTAGTTTTCAATTTGCGCTTATTAGATCGTATTTGATAAAACTTATGAGCTTTATATTTTTATCTAAACAGATTTTGCATAATTTTATTGTTGTTATAAACATTTTGAGCATTTGGTCGAGAAAAGACTCTAGGATTATTTCTTAATGATCGTTTTTTAGTATTAGATCTTGTCCTTCTCTTTCGAAAGTTAGAGTTTTTATCTGGTGGTTTAGGAAGGACATAATTGTTACTGATTCTCCTACAATATTTAAAATTATGATAGGTAATGGAGGGATAGGTAGGTTAATACAGACATTTGGAACAGCAACCATCTAACGAATGTCCATACACATCACAGTATGAGCAAAAAAGATTACTTGTTGTACTTAAGTCCTTAGGAAAGTGGTTGAACATAGGTTTCCCTAAATTATGACTTTTGACAGTATTTTTAGAGGGAATAGTTTGAAATGAGGTCTCACTCTTTCTAATTGGAGGACAAATGTACTTGGCTTTAAGTTGAACATTATGCTTAGAGGTACTTGTCTCATCAAAGTTTAACTGCTACTGATTTTTGTCAAAATCATTTTTCAAAAATTGAAAGTCTGGACAAATTTCCATATGTCTTTTCCTACCAGTAACAAACTTTATGGTTTCGAAAGATTTAGTTTGCTTGATATTTTTAGTGCAAAAGCCTATTCCAGATCTGTCGTCAAAATTGGTCTTACTATCAGCAACACAGTCCTCAAAACAATTATAATTGCTTTCAAATTTTGAAATTTTTTTGAAGACTGTTGAAGCCTTTTCTTTTGCTTATTCCAATTCTTATAACGATCCTTTATAATTCTTTTACAACACATTATTGGATTCAATCAAGTCTTTCAATATTTGTTCAAAAACTTTATTTCCTCATCATGAGTTAAACTTTGAGACGTATACTCTTCAGGATTTTGTTTAACTATTTGGTTTAAGGACCCTAATTTCTTGGAAAGATCATTGACAAGCTTCTCTAGTCTAGCGCTTTTCTTGAGTGTTTTAGTGTAAAGTGTGTGAATGTCAGGAAGGTCCTATTATCGAAGTCACTAAGTGATCTGTGTGTTGTCCCCTATCGATTCAACTTTAGGACTCACACACCCATTGGCATCATCAATAAGGCGTTCACTTTGACTCACTCACACACTATTTTCAGTACTACAATCATTCTCAAGCATTAAGGCAGACACATCATTGGAAGCAACATTATTTATCATATGATCAGTTTCCTCATCATCATTGTAGATTATCTTAGTAAATAATGACATGCAAGGGTCATAAGAGTTGGATGACTCAAGTTCATCATTTTTAGAATCACTTGATTCATTCCAAATCTTGCATAGTTGAGCCCTATTGTGTTTGGGGGTTTTGTCTAAGTTAACCTTACAGTCACTAGCCATGTGTCCTAATTTGCCACATCTATAATATTCAACATTTTTAAGGTCTTTCTGAGGTCTCTTGTGATCACAATCTTTTGTTTGTCATATTTTCTCTCATGAGACCTATTATTAGAAGTGTTGGAGTAATTAAGTTTCCCTTGTGTGGAAGAAACTTTGATTCTAAATTTTACAATAATTTTTAATTGCTTAGACATAAGGGCAATCTGATTATCTAGGTTATCCAAATCACAGTCCTCATCAGAGTCAAGGTCAAGGTCAGGTTTGATCAACTTTGATGAAAAAATAAGATTAGAACTACCCTATTTTTTATTGTTCTGGATCAATTGTTTCTTGAATTATATTTCCATTTCCATAGTTCTTAGTTTACTACTAAGGAGTTCTGGGGTAAGATTTTGATCATCCATTTCCTTAATAGCATATCTTTTATTATCAAACTTCTATGGAATTGATCTTAGAATTTTTTTAAACAATCTCTTTCCTATCATAGGTTATACCGTTCACATGCAACTTCGTAATAATGTCAATTATCCTAATGTAGAAATCATCAAAGGATTCAGTCTCAGACATGATAAGAGAGTTATACTATTGGATAGCAGCTTTAACTCTCGTATCACCCTCATGTGAAGTTACAAGAGTATCCCACGCTTCCTTAGAAGTTTTTCAAGATGAGATCCTCTTGAACTCATGTTCGTTAATAGACATAAATATTGCATTCTTTCCTTTATAATTACATAGTGAAATTTGTTTTTCATCTTTAGTGAATTCACTTAGTAACTTCCTAATTCTCACAATACTTCCTTCAGCAGTTGGTTTAGTAGGAAAAGTGTAGCCATTTTCTGTAACTTCCTAGATTTCATCTCCCAGAGCTCCTTAAATGAAAGCAATCATCCTTACCTTCCAGTAAGGAAAATTGGTTCCATCAAAGAGAGGGGGTCTGGACAGGTTACCTAGTCTCTCAAATTTCTCGTCCATATTTTTTGTTTTGAAAAAACAATTTCAGAAACATAGGATCTAAAATAATTTAAAACAGTCAAGCTTAAATGCCAATTGAAAAACAACCACTTATGATGTTTAATACGGGATTAAACTATTAAAATGGCTCTGAACCGTTTGTTGAAGAAACACTTTTAATCAAAATCAAAACAAAACTTAACACAAGATGTGTTTAAAAAGATTATTCAAATAGTTTGAACGAGTTATTTCAGATCTAAAATTAACCAGTTTTGAAAAACAAAACTTAAACTATTAAATCAGCACAGCTTAGAAGAAGGTGATGAGAGTATGAGGAAGTACACGAGTAAATTTTAATGTGGTAAAACCTGACCCAATTGGGGAAACATCCACGGTGACCTCTACGTCACAAAACGAAAATCCACTAAAATCAAAATAACAAATTACAGGCTATTTAATAATCAAACCACACAAACACACCTAAACTAAGTTCAAAATCGTTACCAACTCCTCTGGATTAGATCTGACTTCTCTTAAGGTTATTGTTGTTGATTTTCTCTCCAGCTTTGTAATCTTTACCTGATTCCACCTTTACATCGACTCAAACAAGTTCAAGATCATACAACCAACACTTTAAGTGTGGTAGAGTGAAAGTGTAGTGGTGATGTGCTCTATAACATGTGCATGCAACACACTCACACTTAATACAGACATAATAATTTAACAAATTACAGAATCACTAAATATGCAAGATATTCTAAAATCAGTTTAGTCAAAACTAAATCAGACTTTCAGATCTTTCAATATAACTGCAGATCAATAAGGAATCCTATTGTGAAATATCCAGGATTCTAACACTTTCAGGATTTGAAAATATTATATAGAAAGTGCAATCCCCAATCAAGATCTCAAAACTAGATCTTAGTCTAATAGCTTGAGTAAAATGAAATCAGAATGAATATTGTTGGTTTAGGGTTTGAAACATAAAAACAGTTTTAAAATAACCAACAAACAAGATTTCTCAACATAAGAAATCAAAACAGTAAGCGATCTATGTGATTTGTATCACATAGACGAGATCTCAAGTTCCTATGTAGAGATATTGAAAACTCTACCAAGGTGACTAAATTGGAAGGATGATCAAGAACAAGAGAGGATAACTTCTCAAAACACGATCGAAACACTCAGGTGTAACTCTCAGAAAAGTATTTATGGTTTAGGGTTTGACTAAGTTTGAATTAGGGTTTGAATTTATCTCTCTAATATTTTCTATTTGTACTCTCTCTTCTCTCTTTTCTCTCTCAAATGAGGAAATCACAAAAGTCTCTAATTGCCTCACCGATGGCATCTATTTATACTGGTAATCGAAGGATCTGGAACGATGGTTCAAATCAAGGACTGAGATTAATGGAATTTAAATCGATGCAATAGAAAGCAGTGCAAAAGCCAACTCTGATTGGTTAAAACCAACGCAATTGGATTGATTCCAAACACATGCAGTCCGTAGATTAAGTCAATCCAAGGGTTCAGAATAATTCACGGGTATGTGAGCGAATAAAAACACAAATCAAACCATTGTGTGAGCAACACGTGTGGGCTCAAGATTGACTCTTAAACGCGTGTTTTAAAGTTTATAAAAATTCCAGCTTCACCCACAAATGTTTCTACAACTTTTGGTTTCTACCCAAGACAGTTTTAAGGTATAAAATATATTTACAAATCAACCCAAAAACTTTATTAAGTCCCAATTAATTTCTAAAAATTATTTAAAATTCTCAGAAAATAGTAAATAAATCCCAAAAATTATTTAAAAATCATATTAAGGGGATTTAACTCGCACATGATCATTTCATGAATAAAACACTTTATATATGCAATCCTAGTGTGTGGTGTATCTGTTATACCTTCAAGAACTTATAGAGGAGTATCGATGTAGCTATGAAAGTTCTGAGGTTTTCTAGTTCATCTAGGGAAAGACAACAAAATTTTAATATTTCCAAACTAGACGAGCTCCTATATAATGCAGACTCAAATGAGTCAAAGATATAGGGTTCTTCAAAAACCAATGCCCAAGAACTTCAATTTGATAAAGCTCAAAAGGATCCCTTAGCTGGATAATGGCCGAGCCAATGCCTTAGTGAGATTGGCATGAGCAATCAAAATTAAGATTAAAAGGCCAGTGTCCGTCAAGATCCTACATCGATCGGGAATTAAAGAAGAATACAACACGATTGAGTTTTGCTTAAACCTCAATATAGGTGAAGCTTGGATGGACCTTCTCGTACGATATATAAGATATGGTGAACTTCTAGACTCAAACTTGAAAAGGAAGAAGCTAAGGTATAAGGTAGCTAAATTCTCAGTCATTGTCCATCCGATATAGGTAGAGCATGTCTTGAAGGATATACATGAAGGTTCCTGCTCCAGCTATATAGGGGGAGATCTTTGGAGAAAAGGGTGGTCACCCAAGGGTATTCGTGGTCGACCTTAGGTAGGGATGTTGCGAGTTATATCAAGAGGTGTGACAAATGTCAGACATATGCCAGCATCCCTCACTAGCCTCATCACCCTCTATATTCTATTACCTCTCCTTGGTCATTTGATGTATGGAGAATCGATTTGGTGGGACCCTTGCCTAAGGAAACCGACAACTACAGGTATCTCAAAGTGGAAATCGATTATTTCTCAAAATGGGTTGAAGTAGAGACCATGATAACCATCACGGAGATGAAGACCTTCAAGTTCATTTGGAGGATCATTATTTTTAGATATGGTCAACCTCATACCCTCATCATTGATAACTTAAAATAGTTCAAAAACTCATTTCCAGACGCTTACTGTTAGAGGGTCGGCCTCAAGTAATTTTTCTCAGCTCCAGCCTGACCTCAAGCAAAAGGCCAAACAAAGGTAAAAAATGGAACCATCTTAGAAGGAATCAAGAAGAAATTAGAAGACGTCAAGGGTCTTTAGACCAATGAAGTGCATGTTGTCATGTGGACCTAGAGGAGGACATAAAGAACTCCAACAGGCGAAACCCCTATCATGCTTGCCTACGTCTCAAAGGCAGTGATCCCTACATATGTGGGCCTGCCAAGCCACAGAGTTCAGACGTATGCAAATGCCAAAGAGAGGAGGTTAGATCTGGACCTCATTGAAGATAGGAGAGAAGACCTAGAGATTAGACTGGCAGCCTACCTGCAAAGAAGTGACAGATTCTACAACAACAGAGTGAAAGCTAGGCCATTAGCAACAGGAGATTCGATTTTGAAGAAGTCTTGGCAAAAGCTGAATAAACTTTATCCTAATTGGCAAGGTTACTACAGGGTAACAGAAGAGGTAGTTCCTGCCACATATCCTCTTGAGAACCGGGGGTTTTTCGGGTCTAATCCCTAGATCATAAAGTATAATACTAAAGGTTTCACGGATAATAGTTATAAAATGGCTGCTATGCTGCAAATCAGATTATTGAAATTGAAGTTTAATAACATGCAGGGTATACTACGATATGGTAAAACAGTTTAAATCATTGTCTAATAGGATGCAAAGGTGTGCTACAATTCGAATAAATTACTAAAATTAAATAGGTTATCATCGTTGGTGTGGCTTCAGTTTAATCAGATAACAGATTAAATCAATATTCACGGTACAACTTAACTATCAAAGAGTTCATAAATGAGAATACGATTTCAAGTCTATCACATAGTGATATAATAAGCCATAATGACAAAGACACAAGTTCAAGGTATAATAGTGAAATATAACCACCTACCGATGTTTACGAGCTTTTCATTATTATTCATGGATCTTTCATTGTTGCGTTCCCGTTCCTCTAGTTATTTGTCTTGGAGGTTTAAATGAGAGTGGTTATATTGGTGTTTGGGAAAAATGGTTCGGGTTTAGGATATCTGACGTCACTTGGTAAATACAAATAAAGCTTATGCTATGACAAGCATAAATATATTAATTCTGTATGTAATTCTAAATTACGCTTTTCAGTTCATTGACGAAATAAGTAATATTTGGAATTTAGAAAATAATTTTATATGCCAACTCTATATTTGAATAATAAAATTTATGACAAAAATATTCTTTATATGGAATCAAAGGATTCAGTTTGCTTGAATAAGCAAAAATTTGATACTTTATTAAAATATTCAACGGGTTAAATATACGATTTGATTATTTAAACAAAATCCATAATTTTACATGAACGTAAAGATCTTTTTTCGGGTATTGTCCCGATAGATAATCTCGAAAATATTAATTTTAACAGATGATCCGAGATTAATTATTTAATTAAAGTGATTTAAATATTAGTTCTAATCTGATATCGTGTAAATATTTACTATTCCCCATTGGTCATATTTTATATTATCTAAGGGTCAATTTCGTTATGGTGAGTATAAATTTAATGTTCATGACACAATAAAATTAAAATAAAGTCGAAAACTCCCTTCCTTATTTTGACAAAAAATCAGTTGTCATGCCACTTCCAATATTAGTCAACACAACACAACAAATTGTCCAACACCTACATAATCATATTTTTAATAAAAATGGCTCGTAATAGCGGTCTTAAATTGTAACGATATAATTTCGAGTTGTTGGTGTCGTAACTCATTTTAAACGTACTTCATAAAAGAAAAGTGACAATTTTATTAGAAAAATGATAACTAGTCCAAATATATTAAAAAACATACGATTACTCGTGCGTGTTGGAATTTCGTCTTTACTACCACTTTATACATAAATGAGTACAGAGAATGAATAGGTATTGTTAGGATAAAAAGTTACAGTAACTAATACCAAATTGAGAGTACACTACCCGAACATCCAAATCGAAAAAGGATGGAATTCGAACAAAGAACGACAATATACCAATAATCTCAATAGAGAAATCCCTATAGGAATGTATATGTATATATATATATATATATATATATATATATATATATATATATATATATATATATATAAAGGAAAAACGAAAGCAGTAGATATTCGAAACCAGGGTTTGTTGTCGTCGGACACCATCATAGCAGGGTGGGGTCGGAGCTTCAAATCGCGCACACACACACACACACACACACACACACACACATATATATATATATATACATATATATATATATATATATATATATATATATATATATATATATAAGCTCTAAATATTTGATCCATGGCCGAAAATACGAAACAAAAACTGAATTAGATAAAGTGGAAAAAGAAGAACAGGTCGGCGATTGTCGGAGACGAGGTCAGGAAAAATGAGCAGCGGTCTGGTAGGGTAACAAAGAAGGGAAAGGGTCAGCAGAGGCTTGGGAAGATGGATAAATTGGGTTTTGTGGGTTTTCCTAGAGGGAGAAATCATAGTTTTGGGGTTTTGAAAACTAACCAAAAAACAAACCAAGGTTTGGTTTTTATATGGTAAGGATATGGGTTATAGTTTGGATAATTTCTATTTTAAGCACAAATTTTTTTTTAAGATTAATTTTTATAAGATGGGTCATTAATAAACTGTTAACTAATACTCGAAATTTATATTCGAGTCTTATCGATAATGTAGCATTGGGATTCTGAATTTGTGTAGTAATACCAGCACATAAGAATTTATGAAAATTGTTAATTTTCCTAAAATAATTTTTTGAGGAATCTAAACTCATTTAATTAATGAAAGAAAATATATATATATATATATATATATATATAGCGGGTTATTACAATCTATTCACCTTTAAAAAAATTCGTCCTCGAAATTATGATATCTTGAAGTTTCAAAATCTCATAGTACATATGATGTCTAGCGTATGTGGAAAATTTGGAAAGATGGCCCATGAGTCTATAGTTGAAAAGGGTCAGTTTTCTCGAGATTAGTGATACAACATACTCCGATAAGGGATAACATCATAATCAGGAATAAAATCGAAATGAGGTTTTAGATAATTAATAGGGATTTTTACAAGCTTTTGCAGGTATCGTATATCAAAATAGGGGTTTTGGGTAGCATGGTTTATATATAGTCTCGTAGTTTAAGGTTCGCTTCATACAATAATTTCTTAATTCTATACTAGTGGCTACAAGTAAGAGAATATTATAGGTCGAATCATGGGTTTCACTATAACATTATTGTATAGTTGTTTGCACAATAGATATTTGGAAGTACAGGTTGAGATTTGACAGTTTATACTCGAAGGTTTAGAGGTTGGCTTTCCAAATTTGATCAACACGTTGTAAGGACCAAATTTCCAATTGAGTCTTAATGTTATTGACTTATTCTCGGAACAAAACATGTGTGAGTCATAGATAGTCTTTTATTGTTTGATCGCACGAGTCTATGATGTATCGAAGATTAATTAAAGACGTTGCGTCAAAGATACATGGAATTAATCATGCCGCAGTTTAATTGGTGAAATTTCGCATCTTCAAGGTTTTATTGCATTCCGAGATCACACAGGTATGAATGCATAATCCTAATGATACTCGGAATTCATTTTATAAAATAAGGATGTCATTTTTTTTAAAAGAAAAATGTTTAAAAAAATTATTTTAATTATTTACACTTCGTTTATGTCAGATTAGGACGGATGAGAATTGGATATGACTTCATTTTAATCAAAACTCTGTTTAAATTAAAAACTCTATCTAACGACGTCATTCAAATGACATTTGATGTCGTTCGAACGAGATCCACTGTCCTTCGAACGACGTGGCATCTCGTTCAAACGAGATTCTAACACCGACTCAATTTTATTATAAACAGAGGTGTCTTGTTTCCTCGGAGGGTGTGCATTCTGAAAATATAGTTTTATGATCTAGAAACCTGTTTGTATATGGTTTCTAAGGTTTCAAAGGCTTAAACACATCCTTAGAGTTTGCAAAGATCCGAGCTTTCATTATCAAATGTTTATGCGATCCTGGATGCACCAAGTTGAGTTTTGTTCGTCATTGAACACTTGTGATTACTGGTTTTGTGGTGTAGAAGCGACGGACATCATGTTCAACATCGTAGATGTATCAGGCCATATCGATGGACACCGAGACATTCGTGGAGTCGAGTGTTGTGGACGAGCATCGTGAAAGATGAAATTTCTACGTGGGCACTATTGAAGAACAGTATAATATCAGAAGGAGCATCAAGACCGTGGGGATCGAGTCATTAAGTAAGTCTAATCTGTTTTTGTAAAACCATTGTTCATAGTGATTGTCTAGCTTGGGTCGTCCGAGGCTTTTTCCCGTTTTGGGTTTTTTCTCGTACATCCGGCATTGTGAGTATCTTTACTTAACTTTAGTTGCTTTAATCACTAGATGCATGTTTAGGATTAATCAATATAAAATCTGGTTAAGTTATTTTATTTTACAACTTGATTTGATAAAATTGAAAAAGATTTTTTCAAAAAGAGAAAGTTGATTCGCATTCATCCTTAACTTAATTCCGCTAAAGAAAAATTTATAGTTTGGGGACCTTCAAATTGGTATCAAAGCTAGAAATACATTTTTATTGTGTTTGATCCCTGTTGCTTCTAAGGATGAATTTTGGAAATTAGGATAGTTTTCGCACTCATGTTTTTTATGGTACTAACTATGCTTATTGGAAAATGCGTATGAAAAATTCTTTAAAATCCATTGGTGAGTGTGTCTGATTAGTTGTTGAAAAAGGTTGGTCACCACCTGTCACACGAGAAGGGGAGGTCACTAGTTTGAAACCCATTGAGTCATGAACTGAGACTGAACATAGGCTTGCATAGTATAACTCTAAAGGTCTGCACGTTATTTCCTCACATGACACACCTGAAGAGTATAATCGTATCATGACTTGTGAAACTTGAAAAGATGCTTGGGATACACTATCACTCACTCACGAGGTCATGAGCATGGTTAGGGTGTCTAAATTGAAAAATATCACTACACAGTTTGAGACGATTAAAATGTTACAGAGTGAGACGTTTGATGATTTTTACACTAAGTTGTCCACAATTTTTAATTCGGCGTTAAATTTAGGTAAGAATATTCTCGATAATCGAGTGATTAAGAAAATTTTGCGATCATTACCGAGTAGGTTTGATGCAAAAGTGACCGTTATGAATTACCTTGGTATGCTTGACTCGACGAAACTAGAAGAGATCGTAGGTGATTTGCAAACCTATGAACTCGATATGTTTACCTCCAAGCAAGTGCCAAAGAAAGAAAGGGGCATTGCTTTGAAAGCCCTGAAGGAGGAGACTAAAGTTTCGAATGACGACTCCGATTCCGATTCCGACTTTGAAGATGTTGTCTTGTTGGCAAGAAAATTCAAGAAATTTATTCAAATACATTGTGAAACCCCGACTAATTAAATACCGGGTAGCTACTCCTTTATTAAATCAATACAAAATGCCAAGTTGGTCCAGTTAATATCATCACTGTCGAAAACATTTTTAATGATTACTAACCACCTAGTATTTAAAAAAGTGAGTTGCCAAATTTTAAGTTAACTCTGATTAACATGCAATAAGTGAAATATAAAGAATAACATAACCATCCACAATAAAGTCTCAATAGAGTAACCAACAATTAATGATGAGTCTGGAGGAAATACTCCTCACAACAATCCCAAAATGGAAATAAATGAAACAAGTCTGCATCCTGAATTAATTACAAACCCAAGTCTGAATAACTGAAATATAAAATGTCTCTAAAGGAAATGGGCGACATGCCCTACAAATATTAAAACTGAATATGGAGTCAAGACAAAATAAGCGTCTACTAGCAAGGCCCCGTAACTTCCACAACAGCTACAGCTCGTCACCTAAATTGGAATCCTATGCATGGTGTCCTTGTGGCTGGGCACCTAAAAGGTTTTTACAAAAGTAGATTTGAAAGCAAACGGGTCAGAGCCCGACAGTGGAGAGTATTTTAAAAACAGCAAGTGTTTTAATAACATTAAAACAATGAATGCAAAGTACATGTTAGGACGTGCTCTCACATGAAATACTCACCTCTCGGCTATTTGTGCACTCCTAACGTACCGTACCCATACAAGTGTTTCTCATATCTAACTAGACCAAAACAAATAATGTCCTTTCTACTCGATTCGTACTATAAGTCCCAACGTTATCAATTTAATAGAGAGCTTTACTTAAATTCTCAAATTTCAAAGTATTAGTAGTACAATTTACCAAAGTTTATCTCCCATTTTTATATTCTCAATGCGTTACTATAATGATTCTCACATTCAAACATAACAATTCTTTTCCTTTAACCGTATATTATTCACATCATAAATATACAATATAAGCACCCCTAGGCTAAGCTGTGGTGCACACATACTCTGCTATCCATCCCGGTACATCACGTACATAAGGATTACAAATTCCGAATCTCTCAGGAATTGTTAGAATAAGCACAACACACAAAAATGGAGGCGAACATAATTCAACATATCCATGGGCCATGTACATACCTACGCTCCACAGTCAGCTGACATATTAACTCACAAATAAGTCATTCTAGCATTATGTTCTTAAGGTACCGATCTAAATCCGGGCACACAAGGATTAGATGGCCCTAAGCGAACGTAAACCTCCCGTGATAGCAAGTATGGTAGGTATGTTATACACATGAAATCATATACATATACTAAGCATGCACACATCTTAGTACTTATCATATTTTATTAGTGGTATACTTCTCATTCTTATACCAATACACGTGTCCCCGGTTTATATATACACATCATCCATTATCCTCACGTCGTAATTAGTTATTCGCGGCCTAACCCACAATTACCATTTGGTTCAAATCATTCTTCTATATTTTACTCCCCAATATATCCCGAATATCCCAACTATCTCAATTAGTCATCAAGGTAATGTTATGTCTACAATTAAACAAGGTTTCGGGACACTAGAAATCAAACCAGGCCAAAAAGGCCAATCTGTCAACTCGTTAGAAGTCTCGTTCGAACGAGAGTTCGTTCGAACGAAATGGCCATCTAACGAGATCTCGTTCAAACGAAAGGCATCGAACGAACATCCCACTCGTTAGAAGTTAAACTGTCAACTCGTTAGAAGCTCGTTCGAACGAGCTCGTTCGAATGACCTGGGCAGGCCTTCTAACGAGGTGACAGTTTCAAGCCCAGAAATTTCCTATTACGTTTTTCCCAATCCTCTTCACCTCTAATCTCATCTAAACAACATTCCAACAATAGTTTAAGGTTTCTAATCATTCCTAAACATACTTAGGTCGTATTTTAACATATTTATAGGGTCAATTGACCCTAAACAACACCCAACTAACAAATCTCCCAATTTTCCCCAAATCTCATGGACATGAACCCCAGAAAATATAAAGTCATCAATAGGCATAATCAAATCCGTTTTTGTGATACAAAAGATGTATTTCTATCAGAATAATTTCCCAAACATGATTCTACATGCAATCTCCTTATCAAAATATGAATTTCTACTTCCAATTCAATGGGTTTTTATCAATCTCCCAAAACAATGAAATTTTCATAAATGTCTAAACATGGAAGAAACATTCGTTGTAAATAACGTAATTAAACCACTTGCCTTAATCGTTCTTCAGATTGTTGTAGATTGGAGATGGTTGGATTCCTCTCTCTCTCTCTGCAGAATTCGCCTTTCTCTCTCTCTCTACAAGTTCTTCTCACAAGATGACAATGGAGGTGGGGGTTGGTTTTTGGTAAGTTTTAATCTTTCCTTAACTTCTCCCGTAGCCCACTACTTAGTTTAGTGATGATAATGGGTTTGTGGGTTTAGTGATAAATCATAATTAAACTCTAATTTTCGTGGGTTTTAATTACCAAAATTTTGAAATTACCAAATTACCCTTTTGGGTTGCCGGTATGGCCCAAAAATGCCCCGGGACCCAAACTAAACCCCCGGCTAGTGTTTTCTGACTATTTCGACCCTTCCGGACACGTTGGCGCACTCAAAACGACCATACAGTTAACAAAAAATAAAATTCACCTTTTTAATTTAAATAATTACATTCCTGACGCGACTGTCACCCGCGTCCCATCAAAATTTCCCAAATTGCCGTATTTCTATCTCACGACAAATTCAATATTTTCAATATTCATATATAGCCATATATACACATTATAATCAAATACCAACTCACATATCGTTAGTATTTTATCCGGATTAATTCTCAATTAATTCACATTTAATTTAATTAATCCCATAAATAATTATCGATAAAAATGCGGGGTATTACATATTTCCCCCCTAATAACAAAATTTCGTCCCGAAATTCGAAACTAGAAAGTACCTGGTAAAAGTAACTCTGGATAACGTTCGCGCATCTCATCCTCGCGCTCGCATGTGGACTCCTCGACATTGTGATGTCGCCACTGAACACGCATGTGACACCCCGACTAATTAAATACCGGGTAGCTACTCCTTTATTAAATTAATTCAAAATGCCAAGTTGGTCCAGTTAATAGCATCACTGTCGAAAACATTTTAATGATTACTAACCACCTAGTATTTAAAAAGTAAGTTGCCAAATTTTAATTTAAGTCTGATTAACATGCAACAAGTGTAATGAAGAATAATAACACCATTCACCATAAGGAAGTAAATAGAATAACCATCACATAATGTAAATAAAGTCTGGAGGAAAACTCCTCACTACAAATCCCACAACTGAAGTAAATAACGAAATACTGAATACTGAAATCACTACATGATAAAGTCTGAAAACTGAAATGGAAAGATGTCTCTAATAGAAATGGGCAACATGCCCTACAACTGATAGATACTGAATCTGGAATCCAAATGATAGAAGCGTCTAAAAGCAATTCCCTGTAGCTTCCACAAACAGCTACAGCTCGTCACCTGAATGAGTATCCTATGCATGGTGTCCTTGTGGCTGGGCACCTAAAATGGTTTTACAAGAAAAATAGATTTGAAAGCAAACGGGTCAGAGCCCGAATGTGGAGATATTTTAAAAACCTGCAAGTGCTTTAAAAACATTTAAAACATTAAATGTAAAGTACATGTTAGGACGTGCACTCACATGATATTCTCACCTCTCGTCTAACTGTGCACTCCTAACGTAAGTACCCATCTACAACGACACAAACCACTAGCTAAGTGACATCATATCTAGCTAGACTGTCATAGGTCCTACCCTTATTACTCGGTTACATTAGCATTATAACGATCTCAGTTTAAGTAGGTGCTTAACGTAAATTCAGGTTCTCATACATGAGTAATACAGCTCATTATAAATTAACCCTCTATGTTATTCCATAGTTACACACAATACTATATAAAAGTTCCCAGTTTATTAAGCGTATATTTTCCACAACACGAATATACAATATAAGCACCCCGAGACTAAGCTGCGGTGCACACATACTCAGCTATCCATCCCGGTACATCACGTACATAAGGATCACATATTCCGAATCTCTCAGGAGTAGTTCAGATAACACAAATCACAAATAGTGGAGGCGAACACAGTCACATCACATGGGTCACGTACATACCTACGCTCCCACGATCAGCGGACTTATTAACATCCCAATAAGTCTTTCTCTGACCTATGTTCATCGAGGTAACCAGTCTAAATCCGAGCAACACAAGGATTAGAGAGCCCTAAGCGAACGCAACCTCCCGTGATAGCAAGTATGGTAGGTATGTCATACACACAAATCATATACCAATACTAAGTAAGCACACATCTTAGTAATCCCGTAGTTTAATTGTAGTACTATTCTCATTCTAGTACCAATATATAATTTATACACTTTATGCGATTCCGGTTTATAATCATACGCGCCATAATTTATTCTCACGTCGTAGTAGACACTCACGTCTCAACCCAAACGGTCCATTGATTTAAATCACTCGTATATAATTTACTCCTCATAATAACCCAAAAGTCCCAAATCTATCAATACATCATCAAAGGGATGTTATCTCTACCCTCGAACAAGTTTACGGGACTCCCAAAATCAAAACAGGCCAAAAAGGCCTAAACTGCCAGCTCGTTAGAAGTCTCGTTCGAACGAGGCTGTTCGAACGAGATTCCAGTTCGTTCGAACGAACTGTACCTTCTAACGACATCTCGTTCGAACGAATGTATCGAACGAAATACAGTTCGTTCGAACGAAGGTATCGAACGAAGTCTCCCCTCGTTAGAAGCGACTGGTCAACTCGTTAGAAGCGACTGGTCAACTCGTTAGAAGCTCGTTCGAACGAGCTCGTTCGAATGACCTGGGGAGGTCTTCTAGCGAGGGACCAGTTTCGGCCCAGAATTTCTTATTTACGTTTTTCATCAACTTTTACTCCTCAAATCTCCTCTAAACTTCGTCCCAACAATGTTTAAAGGTCTCTAATCACTCCTAAACATAACAAGGTTATAAACTAACGTATTTTACTGAGTTAATTCATCCCAATCATCATTAAATCATCAAGTCTCATCACTTTCCCCCAATTATTCAAGAACACAAACCCTAAAATTTTAATTCATGAATTAACCCAATGAAAATCCGTTTTAATTTCACCCAATCACTAATATCTTCAGTATAATCATCTAGCTATCATTCTACATGCAATTTTCCTCAAGATTTCAAGTTCTAAGTTCCAAAATACATGGGTTTTCATATTATCAAGAACAAATCAATTTTATTAAATTCCTATACATGGAAAGAGCATTCTCTGAAATTAAATGATATTAAACCACTTGCCTTGAGTTTATTTCTGATTTTGATGTTGATTTGCTGAAGCTATCTCTCTCTCTCTGCAGAATTTCCTCTCTACAAGCTTTCTTCTCCAAAGGTGGCTATGGTGGCTAGGGTTTTCTTTGGGAAAGTTGGAAACCTAATTGATAACCTCCGTAGCTTATTGGGTCATTTAGGGTTGGTTAGTGGGTTTAGTGGGTCTATTCCCAATCAGATAAAGACTCCTAATTTTCGTCATTTTTAATTCCTAAAAATACGAAATTACCAAAATACCCTTTTTATTGCATGTATGGCTTAAAAATACCCCGGGACCCAAACTACACCCCCGGCTAGTGTTTTCTGACTATCTCGACCCTTCCGGACGCGTTGGCGCACTCAAAACGACCATACGGTTAATAGAATTTAAATTCACTTTTATAAATAAAATAATTATATGCTGACGCATCTATCACCCGCGTCCCAATAAAATGACCAAATTGTCGTATATCAATCTCACGACAAAATTCATAATTCAATATTCATATAACATCATATATACTCAATATAGTCAAATACCAACTCACAACTCGCTAGTATTTTACCCGGATTAATTCCCAATTAATTCTCATTTAATTAATTAATCCCAAAAATAAATATAACCAAAAAGTACGGGGTATTACATACTTCCCCCCTAATAACAGAATTTCGTCCCGAAATTCGAAACTAGAAAGTACCTGCTAAAAACAACTCTGGATAACGTTCGCGCATCTCATCCTCGCGCTCCCATGTGGACTCCTCGACATTGTGATGTCGCCACTGAACACGCACTAACGGAACTATCTTTGACCGCAGCTTCCTTTCACTTCGGTCCAAAATAGCAATCGGCCCCTCCTTGTAGGAGCTATCCGGCTGGAGATCGATGTCCTCCACCACAATGTGAGAATGAGCCAAATTATCTCTAAGGTATTTCCTTAGCGAGGAAATATGGAACACGTCGTGGATCCGATGCAAATGCTCCGGTAATCCAAGTCTATACGCAACCGGTCTGATCTGCTCAATAATAGGAAACGGCCCCACATACCTCGGTGCCAACTTCCCCTTCTTCCCGAAACGCATAATCCCCTTCATAGGAGATACTCTGAGCAAAACCTGGTCCCCTACTTGGAATTCCCTGAAAAATCTCTTCGCATCAGCATAACTCTTCTGCCTGTCTTGAGCTACCCGAATGCGACTCCGAATCAACTCAATCCTTGCCGAAGTATCCTGAATCACTTCCGGGCCAAGTAGTTTGTTGTCCCCCACCTCTAACCAACATGCTGGGGAACGACAAGGCCTACCGTACAATGCCTCAAACGGAGCCATGCCAATAGTGAACTGATAGGAGTTGTTATAAGAAAACTCCACCAGTGGTAGGTACTGCTCCCATCCACCTCCAAAGTCAATAATGCACATGCGTAGCATGTCCTCCAACATCTGATTTGTGCGCTCTGTCTGCCCATCGGTCTGCGGATGATAAGCCGTACTCAACCGCAATTCCGTGCCCATGGCCTCCTGGAAACTCTCCCAAAACCTCGAAACAAATATCTTGTCTCTGTCAGACACGATATTTAGGGGCACACCGTGAAATCTCACAACCTCTGAAATGAAGAGCTGGGCATACTGTCCCATAGTGTAGTCAGTCCTTACGGGTAAAAAGTGAGCGACTTTGGACAACCTGTCCACAATTACCCAAACGGAGTCGTGACCCCTCTGCGACGTAGGCAAACCCGTGATAAAGTCCATGGATATGCTCTCCCACATCCACACCGGGACCTCCAACGGCTGTAGCAGTCCTGCCGGTCTCTGATGATCCACTTTTACAAGCTGACAAGTGGCACATTTCGAAACGAACTCAGCGATATCTCTCTTCATACCGCTCCACCAATACTGGAATCTCATGTCTTGGTACATTTTATCCCCTCCGGGATGTACCGCGAACTGTGAGCCGTGCGACTCTGCCATCACCTCGTGTCGCAATTCCTCCCCTTCCGGAACCACCAATCTTCCATTGAAGCGTAATCCCCCGCCTGAGCTAACGGTATAGGACTCAGCTCCCTCTACTAGTAATCGAACTATCTGCTCCTGACATAACGAGTCATTAGCCTGTGCCCGTACTACCTTCGTGACAATGTGCGGTGTAACGGTCATCACAGACATGAAAGATCGGGCCACTGCATCCTGGTGTCCCAATTCCTTCCACTTCGCCTTCCACACCTCTGCCACCTCATCTGCTGGCCTACGGCTCAACGCGTCTGCTACCACGTTAGCCTTGCCTCGGTGATACTGGATATCGAACTGGTAGTGTTTCACAAACTCAAGCCACCTACGCTGCCGCATATTCAACTCCTTCTGCGTGAACAGGTATTGTAGGGACTTGTGGTCCGTGAACAGTTGGAACTTCTCCCCCAAAAGATAGTGCCTCCAAATCCGTAGGGCAAATACTACTGCTGCCAACTCCAAATCATGCGTGGGGTAATTCTTCTCGTGAGGCTTAAGCTTACGGGAAGCATAAGTTATGGCTTGTCTCTCCTGCTGCAATACACCTCCAAGTCCTTGCAAAGACGCGTCGGTGTAAACCAAATACTCAACTCCCGGTCTCGGCAATGCTAACACCGGTGCCGAGGTTAATTTATCCTTCAATTCATCGAACGCCAACTGACAGGCATCACTCCAGATGAATGGCACACCCTTACGAGTCAGATGTGTCAAAGGACCTGCTATCTTCGAGAAACCCCGAATAAACCTCCTGTAGTATCCTGCTAGGCCCAAGAAACTACGAATCTCAGTCGGTGTCGTGGGCTGTCCCCACTCCCTCACCGCGGATACTTTCCCCGGAACAACAGATATTCCCCGGTCGGAAATAATGTGTCCCAAAAACTGAACCAACTTCAGCCAAAACCCGCATTTCTCATATTTTGCATACAACTCGTTCTGACGTAGTGTCTGCAAAACTTGCCTCAAATGCTCGGCGTGCTCCTCCTCTGTCTGGGAGTAAACCAGAATATCATCGATGAAGACAATGACAAACTGATCTAGGAAATCCCTGAACACTCTGTTCATCAAGTCCATAAACACAGCTGGAGCGTTGGTCAAACCAAAAGGCATAACCCGAAACTCGTAAGAACCATATCTCGACAAGAACGCAGTCTTCGAGACATCCTCCTCCCTGATACGCAACTGATGGTATCCCGATCTCAAATCAATCTTTGAGAAGAAAGAAGCTCCTCTCAACTGGTCGAATAAGTCATCGATTCGAGGCAACGGATACTTATTCCGTATCGTGACCTTATTCAACTCCCGGTAGTCCACACACAATCTCAGTGAACCATCCCTCTTCTTCACAAACAAAACTGGAGCGCCCCAAGGTGAGGTACTCCTGCGAATAAAGCCCTGACCTAACAGCTGCTCTATCTGATCTCGTAGCTCTCGCATCTCTGCCGGAACCATACGGTACGGTGCGCGTGCTATAGGCCTCGTATCTGGCAATAGGTTTATAACAAAATCTATCTCTCGACTGGGGGGTAGGCCTGGTATCTCCTGAAACACATCCGAATACTCCCTGACAACTGGGATAGAATCTAAAGGAATCACAACCTCCTTAGAGGTATCCTCCTCTATGTAATACAGATGAGCGGTCGATCCTCCCTCTGGGCGAGGCATCGCCACTACGAACATCTCTTACCCCGGAATGGCAAAAACAATGCTCCCGCTGAAGCAATCAATCATGGCCCTATAAGCTACGAGCCAATCCATACCGATAATCACATCGTGAACATGCATATCTAATACCAACATATCTGCAGGTAATACCAGACTACCAATCCCTACTCCCACTCCCCGGCATATAAAGAATATAAGTGACCCACTCCCCAATGGTGAGTCGACACACGTCACTGTGCTCTCTGCCGTAACTAACAATCCTAAAGCTTTCGCGAAATGTGTAGCTATAAAACAATGTGTAGCCCCCGTATCAAACAATACCCGACCCATAGTGCCATGGATAGGAAACGTACCCTCAATCGCGGGCGGTGCCTGTGGAACTGCAGCCTGGTGGACGTTGTAGACACGTCCATACTGTAGCTGCCCCTGCTGAACTGGGACTGCTGGAATGGGTGGCAATGCTGCCATCTGTGGCGGTGCGAGGAGAGCGGCGGGAAACATAAGCCTCTGTGGCTCCTGGCGAGCACCCTGCTGCTGCTGCTGTGGGGCCCTTCCCCTATCAGGACAATCCTGTCGCTTATGGACAGTCTTGCCACAAACAAAACACTTCCCTGGGAAGTTCCCTCCTCTCTGCACCTGCTGTCCCCGGCCCTGGTGGCCGTTACCGTTCCTCCCTTGGCCTTGCTGGCCCTGGTGAAACTGCTGCCCATTCTGCCCCTGTTGGCCCTGATGGCCGTTTGGACCCTGATGGCCCTGACGGAAACCTCCTTGTCCCTTTCTGTAGTTCCCTGATCGGAACCTCTTCTGATCCCCCTGCTGCGAACCCTGCTCACCCTGTCTCTGCCCCTGAACAGATTGTGCCCCACCGGCACCATGTCCTCCAGTCCTTCCCTGATGGCTAGACTCTCCTGACCTCTTACCCTCAGCCATATGAAAGCGGTGGTCCTGGCATTGTAACAAAGCAGCGTTAACCACATCAGAATATGTGGCCAACAAAAGGTTCCCTAACAGATGCTGACGGATCCTCCATGTCAACCCGTCGGTGAATTTCTCAATTTTCTTCTTCTCTGTTGGTATCTCATCCGGAACGATATTCAACAGATTCGTGAACTCGGCCTCATACTCGGCCACGGTCTTACCCTCTTGCCTCAGACTCATCAATTTCCTCCTCATTTCCGTGTGAACAGCCGACGGAAAGTACTTGCGGTCAAACCGCACCCAGAAGTCCTGAATAGTGAGAGTATCCCTCTCCTCCGCGGTGGTAATAAACTCCCACCACTGCAGTGCAGATCCGTCTGCTTGAAAGTAGCTAGCACCTGCTTCTGAACGTCCGTGCACTCATACATCCTTAAGTGCCTCTGCATATCTTTCCTCCACTGGCTCGAGACTACCACATCTGAGCTACCTGCAAACTCTGGCGGATGCGCTTTCTGAAAAGCGTCACGTACACGCTCCCAAGAAGACGGGAATGCATTTGTCTGTACTGGCGCGGCAACCGGCGCCTGAGGTGGTGCCTGCTGGACTACGGCAATTGCGGCATTTACCGCTTGGGCTACTATAGCTGCAACCTCAGCGGCGTTCATCATGCCCTGAACTGGAGCGGGCTGGGGTTCGGGCGTTGCATCCCTGGGAACTCGTCGTGCACGTCGTGGAGGCATCTGAAATAAGAACAAAGTTTATAAGTTCACTGTTTATAAACTTGAAATAGCTGAAGAACGAAGCATACACAAAAAGAGTACAACAGTCCTAAAATATAGGGCTCTATATCAAAGAAACTTAGCGAAAACATAATAAGCCATCAGATCTTAAAGGACACTAGAACCTGATGCTCTGATACCACCTGTGACACCCCGACTAATTAATTACCGGGTAGCTACTCCTTTATTAAATTAATTCAAAATGCTAAGTTGGTCCAGTTAATAGCATCACTGTCGAAAACATTTTAATGATTACTAACCACCTAGTATTTAAAAAGTAAGTTGCCAAATTTTAATTTAAGTCTGATTAACATGCAACAAGTGTAATGAAGAATAATAACACCATTCACCATAAGGAAGTAAATAGAATAGCCATCACATAATGTAAATAAAGTCTGGAGGAAAACTCCTCACTACAAATCCCACAACTGAAGTAAATAACGAAATACTGAATACTGAAATCACTACATGATAAAGTCTGAAAACTGAAATGGAAAGATGTCTCTAATAGAAATGGGCAACATGCCCTACAACTGATAGATACTGAATCTGGAATCCAAATGATAGAAGCGTCTAAAAGCAATTCCCTGTAGCTTCCACAAACAGCTACAGCTCGTCACCTGAATGAGTATCCTATGCATGGTGTCCTTGTGGCTGGGCACCTAAAATGGTTTTACAAGAAAAATAGATTTGAAAGCAAACGGGTCAGAGCCCGAATGTGGAGATATTTTAAAAACCTGCAAGTGCTTTAAAAACATTTAAAACATTAAATGTAAAGTACATGTTAGGACGTGCACTCACATGATATTCTCACCTCTCGTCTAACTGTGCACTCCTAATGTAAGTACCCATCTACAACGACACAAACCACTAGCTAAGTGACATCATATCTAGCTAGACTGTCATAGGTCCTACCCTTATTACTCGGTTACATTAGCATTATAACGATCTCAGTTTAAATAGGTGCTTAACGTAAATTCAGGTTCTCACACATGAGTAATACAGCTCATTATAAATTAACCCTCTATGTTATTCCATAGTTACACACAATACTATATAAAAGTTCCCAGTTTATTAAGCGTATATTTTCCACAACATGAATATACAATATAAGCACCCCGAGACGAAGCTGCGGTGCACACATACTCTGCTATCCATCCCGGTACATCACGTACATAAGGATCACATATTCCGAATCTCTCAGGAGTAGTTCAGATAACACAAATCACAAATAGTGGAGGCGAACACAGTCACATCACATGGGTCACGTACATACCTACGCTCCCACGATCAGCGGACTTATTAACATCCCAATAAGTCTTTCTCTGACCTATGTTCATCGAGGTAACCAGTCTAAATCCGAGCAACACAAGGATTAGAGAGCCCTAAGCGAACGCAACCTCCCGTGATAGCAAGTATGGTAGGTATGTCATACACACAAATCATATACCAATACTAAGTAAGCACACATCTTAGTAATCCCGTAGTTTAATTGTAGTACTATTCTCATTCTAGTACCAATATATAATTTATACACTTTGTGCGATTCCGGTTTATAATCATACGCGCCATAATTTATTCTCACGTCGTAGTAGACACTCACGTTTAAACCCAAACGGTCCATTGATTTAAATCACTCGTATATAATTTACTCCTCATAATAACCCAAAAGTCCCAAATCTATCAATACATCATCAAAGGGATGTTTTCTCTACCCTCGAACAAGTTTACGGGACTCCCAAAATCAAAACAGGCCAAAAAGGCCTAAACTGCCAGCTCGTTAGAAGTCTTGTTCGAACGAGGCTGTTCGAACGAGATTCCAGTTCGTTCGAACGAACTGTACCTTCTAACGACATCTCGTTCGAACGAATGTATCGAACGAAATACAGTTCGTTCGAACGAAGGTATCGAACGAAGTCTCCCCTCGTTAGAAGCGACTGGTCAACTCATTAGAAGCGACTGGTCAACTCGTTAGAAGCTCGTTCGAACGAGCTCGTTCGAACGACCTGGGGAGGTCTTCTAACGAGGGACCAGTTTCGGCCCAGAATTTCTTAGTTACGTTTTTCATCAACTTTTACTCCTCAAATCTCCTCTAAACTTCGTCCCAACAATGTTTAAAGGTCTCTAATCACTCATAAACATAACAAGGTTATAAACTAACGTATTTTACTGAGTTAATTCATCCCAATCATCATTAAATCATTAAGTCTCATCACTTTCCCCCAATTATTCAAGAACACAAACCCTAAAATTTTAATTCATGAATTAACCCAATGAAAATCCGTTTTAATTTCACCCAATCACTAATATCCTCAGTATAATCATCTAGCTATCATTCTACATGCAATTTTCCTCAAGATTTCAAGTTCTAAGTTCCAAAATACATGGGTTTTCATATTACACCAAGAACAAATTAATTTTATTAAATTCCTATACATGGAAAGAGCATTCTCTGAAATTAAATGATATTAAACCACTTGCCTTGAGTTTATTTCTGATTTTGATGTTGATTTGCTGAAGCTATCTCTCTCTCTCTACAGAATTTCCTCTCTACAAGCTTTCTTCTCCAAAGGTGGCTATGGTGGCTAGGGTTTTCTTTGGGAAAGTTGGAAACCTAATTGATAACCTCCGTAGCTTATTGGGTCATTTAGGGTTGGTTAGTGGGTTTAGTGGGTCTATTCCCAATAAGATAAAGACTCCTAATTTTCGTCATTTTTAATTCCTAAAAATACGAAATTACCAAAATACCCTTTATATTGCCGGTATGGCTTAAAAATACCCCGGGACCCAAACTACACCCCCGGCTAGTGTTTTTTGACTATCTCGACCCTTCCGGACGCATTGGCGCACTCAAAACGACCATACGGTTAATAGAATTTAAATTCGCTTTTATAAATAAAATAATTATATGCTGACGCATCTATCACCCGCGTCCCAATAAAATGACCAAATTGCCGTATATCAATCTCACGATAAAATTCATAATTCAATATTCATATAACATCATATATACTCAATATAGTCAAATACCAACTCACAACTCGCTAGTATTTTACCCGGATTAATTCCCAATTAATTCTCATTTAATTAATTAATCCCAAAAATAAATATAACCAAAAAGTACGGGGTATTACAACGCACTAACGGAACTATCTTTGATCGGAGTTTTTTGCTCACTTCGGTCCAAAATAGCAATCGGCCCCTCCTCGTAGGAGCTATCGGGCTGGAGATCGATGTCCTCCAAAGCAATGTGAGAATGAGCAAAATCATCTCTAAGATATTTCCTTAGCGAGGAAATATGAAACATATCATGAATCCTGTGCAAATGCTCCGGTAACCCAAGTTTCTACGCAACAGACCCAATCCGCTCGATGATAGGAAATGGTCCCACATATCTTGGTGCCAACTTCCCCTTCTTCCCAAATCGCATAATCCCCTTCATAGGAGATACTCTGAGTAAAACATGTTCCCCCACTTGGAACTCCCTGAAGAACCTCTTCGCATCAGCATAGCTCTTTTGCCGATCTTGAGCTACCCGAATGCGACTCCGTATCAATTCTATCCTCGCCGAAGTATCCTGAATTACTTCCGGTCCAAGTAGTTTGTTGTCCCCCACCTCCAACCAACATGCTGGGGAACGACAAGGTCTACCGTACAATGCCTCAAATGGAGCCATGCCAATAGTGAACTGGTAGGAGTTGTTGTAAGCAAACTCCACCAGTGGAAGATACTTCTCCCATCCACCCCCGAAGTCAATGATGCACATCCGCAACATGTCTTCCAACATCTGATTTGTACGCTCGGTTTGCCCATCGGTCTGCGGATGATAAGCCGTACACAACCGCAATTCCGTGCCCATGGCCTCCTGAAAACTCTCCCAAAACCGTGAAATAAATATCTTGTCTCTGTCGGACACGATATTTAGGGGCACACCGTGAAGTCTCACTATTTCTGCAATAAAAAGCTGGGCATACTGTCTCGTAGTGTAGTCGGTCCTTACGGGTAGAAAATGAGCGACTTTGGTCAACCTGTCCATAATTACCCAAATGGAGTCGTGACCTCTCTGTGACGTAGGCAACCCCGTGATAAAGTCCATGGTGATGCTCTCCCACATCCACATCGGGACCTCTAATGGCTGTAGAAGTCCTGCCGGTCTCTGATGGTCCACTTTTACTAGCTGACAAGTGGCGCATTTAGAAACAAACACGGCAATATCTCTCTTCATCCCGCTCCACCAATACTGACGTCTCATGTCCTGGTACATTTTGTCCCCACCGGGATGTACCGCGAACCGTGAGCCGTGCGACTCTGCCATCACTTCGCTAGTAATCGAACTATCTGTTCCTGACAGAACGAGTCATCTGCCTGTGCCTTTACCACCTTCGTGACAATCTGCGGTGTAACCGTCATCACAGACATGAACGATCAGGCCACTGCGTCCTGGTGTCCCAAGTCCTTCCACTTTGCCTTCCACACCCCTGCCACCTCATCTACTGGCCTACGGCTCAACGCGTCTGCCACCAAGTTAGCCTTCCCCGGGTGATATTGGATATCAAACTGATAGTCCTTTACAAACTCAAGCCACCTCCGTTGCCGCATATTCAACTCCTTCTGTGTGAACAGATACTGTAGGGACTTGTGGTCCGTGAACAATCGAAACTTCTCCCCCAAAAGATAATGTCTCCAAATTCGAAGGGCAAATACCACTGCCGCTAACTCCAAGTCATGGGTGGAGTAATTCTTCTCGTGAGGCTTAAGCTTACGGGAAGCATAAGCTATGGCCTGACTCTCCTGCTGCAATAAACCTCCAAGTCCTTGTAAGGACGCATCGGTGTAAACTAGATACTCAACTCCCGGTCTCGGCAATGCTAACACAGGTGCTGAGGTCAACTTGTCCTTCAACTCATCGAATGCCAACTGACAGGCATCACTCCAAATGAATAGCATACCCTTACGAGTCAGATGTGTCAAAGGACCCACTATCTTTGAGAATCCCCGAATAAACCTCCTTTAGTATCCTGCTAAGCCCAAGAAACTACGGATCTTAGTCGGTGTCGTGGGCTGTCCCCACTCCCTCACCGCGGATACCTTCCCCGGATCAACAGATATCCCTCGGTCGGAAATAATATGCCCCAAAAACTGAACCTGCTTCAGCCAAAACCCGCACTTCTCATACTTTGCATACAACTCGTTCTGACGTAGTGTCTGCAAAACCTGCCTCAAATGCTCAGCGTGATCCTCCTCTGTCTGGGAGTAAACCAGAATATCATCAATGAAGACAATAACGAACTGATCTAGGAATTCTTTGAACACCCTATTCATCAAGTCCATAAACACGGCTGGAGCATTGGTCAAACCAAAAGGCATAACCCGAAACTCTTAGGAACCATATCTCATTAAGAAAGCAGTCTTCGAGGTGTCCTCTTCCCTGATACGCAACTGATGGTATCCCGATCGCAAATCAATCTTTGAGAACAAAGAAGCTCCTCTCAACTGGTCGAATAAGTCATCGATTCGGGGCAACAGATACTTATTCCGTATCGTGACCTTATTCAACTCCCGGTAATCCACACACAACCTCAGTGATCCATCCCTCTTCTTCACAAACAACACAGGGGAACCCCACGGCGAAGTACTCCTCCGAATAAACCCCTGACCCAACAACTGCTCAATCTGATCCCGTAACTCTCTCATCTCAGCTGGAGCCATACGGTAAGGTGCGCGGGCAATAGGCCGAGTGCCCGACGTCAAATCAATCACAAAATCTATCTCCCTACTCGAAGGTAGTCCAGGTATATCCTGAAATACATCGGCGAACTCACTAACAACGGGTATCGAATCAAGTGGTATCACCACTTCCTTAGAGGTCTCCTCCTATATGTAGTACAAATGAGTGGACGATCCTCCCTCAGGGTAAGGCATCGCCACTAAAAACATCTCCTGCCCGGGAATAGCAAAGATAATACTCCTACTAAAACAGTCGATCATGGCTCGGTACGCAACTAGCCAATCCATACCAATAATGGCATCATACTCGATCATCTCTAACACTAACATATCAGCGGGAAAAGTAAACCTCCCGATCTCTATACCCACACCTCTACACATAAGCAAAATCATGGAACCCCTACTCAACGGTGAGTCTACACAAGTAGCGGTGCTCTCTGCGGTGTCTAATAACCCAATAGTGCGTGCAAATCTCATAGCAATAAAACATTGTGTAGCCCCCGTGTCAAATAAGATGCGCCCCAGAGTACCCTGAATAGAGAACATACCCTCAATAGCTGGTGGATCCTGTGGGGCTGCGACCTGCTGGAGCTGATACACTCTCCCATACTGAAGCTGTCCCTGCTGAACTGGGACTGCTGGAATGGGCGGTAATGCTGCCATCTGTGGTGCTGGGAGGGCGGCGGGAAACATAGGCTTCTGTGGCTCGTGTCGAGCACCCTGCTGTTGCTGCTGTGGGGCCTTTCCCTTATCATGACACTCCTGACGTTTGTGGCCAATCTTACCACAAATGAAATAATTCCCCTCGAAGTTTCCCCCTCGCTGTCCCTGCTGACCACGGCCCTGGTGACCGTTACCATTTCTGCCCTGGCCTTGCTGGCCCTGGTGAAACTGCTGTGGTTGACCATTTTGACCCTGATGGCCCTGATGGCCGTTCTGACCCTGATGGCCGTTCTGACCCTGATGGCCGTTCTGACCCTGCTGGCCATTCCGGAATCCTCCCTGACCGTTCCAGAAACCCCCTGATCGGAATCTCTTAGAATCCCCCTGCTGGGAACCCTGATCACCCTGCCTATACTGACCCTGAGGTGATTGTGCCCCGCTGGCACCATTTCCCCCTGTCCTGCCCTGATGGTTGGACTCTCCTGATCGCTTCCCCTCTGTCAAGTGAAAGCGGTGGTCCTGGCAATGGAGCAGTGCAGCGTCAACCACATCAGAATAAGTGGCCAACGAGAGGTTCCCCAATAAATGTTGACGGTTCCTCCATGTCAATCCATCGGAAAACTTCTGAATCTTCTTCTCTTCTGTCGGTATCTCATCCGGGACAATATTCAGCAAATTTGTGAATTCAGCGTCATACTCGGCCACAGTCTTACCCTCCTGTCTAAGGTTCATCAACTTCCTCCTCATTTCTGTATGAACAACTGACGGAAAATATTTGCGATCGAACCACACCCAAAACTCCTGTATCGTGAGAGCATCTCTCTCCTCTGCGGTGGTAATAGACTCCCACCACTGCAATGCAGATCCCACTAGCTTGAAAGTAGCTAGTATCTGTCTCTGAACATCGGTGCACTCATACATCCTCAGGTGCCTCTGAATATCCTTCATCCACTGACTAGATACCACAACATCGGAGCTACCTGCGAACTCCGGAGGGTGTACTTTCTAAAAAGCATCTCGAACACGTTCCCAAGCAGACAGGAATGCATGTGCCTGAACTGGCGCGGCTACTGGCGCCTGGGGTGGTGCCTGCTGTACAACGGTGAGAGCGGCATTTACCGCTTGGGCTACAATGACTGCAACCTCGGCGGCATTCATAGTGCCCTGTACTGGAGCTGGCTGTGGCTCGGGCTGTGCATTCCTAGGAACCCGTGGTGCACGTCGTGGAGGCATCTGAAATAAGAGTAAAGTCTATAAGTTCGCAGTTATAAACTTAAAATAGCTGAAGAGCGAAGCATACATAAAGGAATACAACAGTCCTAAAATATAGGGCTCTACATCAAAGAAAGCTCAGCGAAAACATAATAAGCCGTACAGATCCTAAAGGACACTAGAACCTGATGCTCTGATACCACCTGTGACACCCCGACTAATTAAATACCAGGTAGCTACTCCTTTATTAAATCAATTCAAAATGCCAAGTTGGTCCAGTTAATAGCATCACTGTCGAAAACATTTTTAATGATTACTAACCACCTAGTATTTAAAAAAGTGAGTTGCCAAATTTTAAGTTAACTCTGATTAACATGCAATAAGTGAAATATAAAGAATAACATAACCATTCACAATAAAGTCTCAATAGAGTAACCAACAATTAATGATGAGTCTGGAGGAAATACTCCTCACAACAATCCCAAAATGGAAATAAATGAAACAAGTCTGCATCCTGAATTAATTACAAACCCAAGTCTGAATAACTGAAATATAAAATGTCTCTAAAGGAAATGGGCGACATGCCCTACAAATATTAAAACTGAATATGGATTCAAGACAAAATAAGCGTCTACTAGCAAGGCCCTGTAACTTCCACAACAGCTACAGCTCGTCACCTGAATTGGAATCCTATGCATGGTGTCCTTGTGGCTGGGCACCTAAAAGGTTTTTACAAAAGTAGATTTGAAAGTAAACGGGTCAGAGCCCGACAGTGGAGAGTATTTTAAAAACAGCAAGTGTTTTAATAACATTAAAACAATGAATGCAAAGTACATGTTAGGACGTGCTCTCACATGAAATACTCACCTCTCGGCTATTTGTGCACTCCTAACGTACCGTACCCATACAAGTGTTTCTCATATCTAACTAGACCAAAACAAATAATGTCCTTTCTACTCGATTCGTACTATAAGTCCCAACGTTATCAATTTAATAGAGAGCTTTACTTAAATTCTCAAATTTCAAAGTATTAGTAGTACAATTTACCAAAGTTTATCTCCCATTTTTATATTCTCAATGCGTTACTATAATGATTCTCACATTCAAACATAACAATTCTTTTCCTTTAACCGTATATTATTCACATCATAAATATACAATATAAGCACCCCGAGGCTAAGCTGTGGTGCACACATACTCTGCTATCCATCCCGGTACATCACGTACATAAGGATTACAAATTCCGAATCTCTCAGGAATTGTTAGAATAAGCACAACACACAAAAATGGAGGCGAACATAATTCAACATATCCATGGGTCACGTACATACCTACGCTCCACAGTCAGCTGACATATTAACTCACAAATAAGTCATTCTAGCATTATGTTCTTAAGGTACCGATCTAAATCCGGGCACACAAGGATTAGATGGCCCTAAGCGAACGTAAACCTCCCGTGATAGCAAGTATGGTAGGTATGTTATACACATGAAATCATATACATATACTAAGCATGCACACATCTTAGTACTTATCATATTTTATTAGTGGTATACTTCTCATTCTTATACCAATACACGTGTCCCCGGTTTATATATACACATCATCCATTATCCTCACGTCGTAATTAGTTATTCGCGTCCTAACCCACAATTACCATTTGGTTCAAATCATTCTTCTATATTTTACTCCCCAATATATCCCGAATATCCCAACTATCTCAATTAGTCATCAAGGTAATGTTATCTCTACAATTAAATAAGGTTTCAGGACACTAGAAATCAAACCAGGACAAAAAGGCCAATCTGTCAACTCGTTAGAAGTCACGTTCGAACGAGGTCGTTCGAACAAGAGTTCGTTCGAACGAAATGTCCATCTAACGAGATCTCGTTCGAACGAAATGCATCGAATGAACATCCCACTCGTTAGAAGTCAAACTGTCAACTCGTTAGAAGCTCGTTCGAACGAGCTCGTTCGAACGACCTGGGCAGGCCTTCTAACGAGGTGACAGTTTCGAGCCCAGAAATTTCCTATTACGTTTTTCTCAATCCTCTTCACCTCTAATCTCATCTAAACAACATTCCAACAATAGTTTAAGGTTTCTAATCATTCCTAAACATACTTAGGTCGTATTTTAACATATTTATAGGGTCAATTGATCCTAAACAACACCCAACTAACAAATCTCCCAATTTTCCCCAAATCTCATGGACATGAACCCTAGAAAATATAAAGTCATCAATAGGCATAATCAAATCCATTTTTGTGATATAAAAGATGTATTTCTATCAGAATAATTTCCCAAACATGATTCTATATGCAATCTCCTTATCAAAATATGAATTTCTACTTCCAATTCAATGGGTTTTTATCAATCTCCCAAAGCAATGAAATTTTCATAAATGTCTAAACATGGAAGAAATATTCGTTGTAAATAACGTAATTAAACCACTTGCCTTAATCGTTCTTCAGATTGTTGTAGATTGGAGATGGTTGGATTCCTCTCTCTTTCTCTGCAGAATTCTCCTTCCTCTCTCTCTCTACAAGTTCTTCTCACAAGATGACAATGGAGGTGTGGGTTGGTTTTTGGTAAGTTTTAATCTTTCCTTAACTTCTCCCGTAGCCCACTACTTAGTTTAGTGCTGATAATGGGTTTGTGGGTTTAATGATAAATCATAATTAAACACTAATTTTCGTGAGTTTTAATTACCAAAATTCTGAAATTACCAAATTACCCTTTTGGGTTGCCGGTATGGCCCAAAAATGCTCCGGGACCCAAACTAAACCCCCGGCTAGTGTTTTCTGACTATTTTGACCCTTCCGAACACGTTGGAGCACTCAAAATGACCATACGGTTAACAAAAAATAAAATTCACCTTTTTAATTTAAATAATTACATTCCTAACGCGACTGTCACGCGCGTCCCAACAAAATTTCCCAAATTGCCGTATTTCTATCTCACGACAAATTCAATATTTTCAATATTCATATATAGCCATATATACACATTATAATCAAATACCAACTCACATCTCGTTAGTATTTTATCCGGATTAATTCTCAATTAATTCACATTTAATTTAATTAATCCCATAAATAAATATCGATAAAAATGCGGGGTATTACATACATAAGCAATCGAAAGATGATAAAAAGTTTGAAAAATTCAAGAACAAGGGAGACTCCACTGGAAGGGATAAAGGTGAGAAACCTAAGAAAGATGAGTCTAATATGTGTTTCAGGTGTGTTTCAGGTGTGAGGGGTATGCTCACAAAGTTAAAGAGTGTCCCACTAAATTGAAGAAAGAGGGTAAGCAACCCATTACATATAATTTCACCTTAAGTGATAGTGAATCTGAAGAGGGGGAGAGTTTCCCCATTGAGCGTAACTTTGTTGCGTTTATGGCATGTTATGTGAGCGACAACGATATATCTTCCCACAAGGATACTCATGTGTGTGACACTTCCAAGACTATTGACAGTGCTTCCCAAGAGGGTGAGGGTGATGAGAGCGAGGATGAGGAGATAGACGTAGGAGAATTACAAGTTGCATTTCGAGAGTTGCTTGAGGAGACGGTGAAGGTGAAAATGGCTAACTCGAAATTGCAAACTATGTTGAAAGAGCGTGCTGTAGAAAATAATGATGTGTTGATCTAGTATCTTAGGTCACGGGTGAAGAAACTTAAGGATAAGCTAGAGTATGTCGATAAAGATAGAGACACCCGTAGAGGTTTGATGGAGGCTTTGAAAAAGGAGCTTCTAGAGTTTGAGGAGGCTAGGCATCTACTCGAGTCTATGATTAAGGAGTTAGAGAGGAGAGTTTGAGAGACTCGTCTAGAGTTAAGTTTGACTTGGAGTCTAGAAGTGAGAAGTTGGATAGGATGATAGGCACAGTCCAAACTAAGAGAGATAGGAGCGGTAATTGTTTTGATGATTGTGTTGTTCCCATTCCCACCGTACGCGTGAGAGCGCCACATAGGAACGTAAGAAAAGGTCCACATGTAGGTCATTTTCCATACCATCGCTACACTTACATGTTTTGTTCTAGGAAAGGTCACCTAAGAAAAAATTTCTATGACCTTAGGAATGATCCTTGAAAGTTTAGGGAGTTTAGGAATAAAGTTGCCCCGATTCCCCCCACCCCCATGCACCATTACACACCTACTTGCGTTAGGAAGTCAAATCTGGTAGCTTTAGGAATTAAACTTCATGGTTCTCATTTGGTTGCACTTGATTCTTCCCATGCTATATATAAAGGTTGAATGTGTTTTCATGTTTATCATTTTGTATTATATTTTTCATTTATTGCATCTTATTTGAAAAATACAAAAATATTTTTGGTTGTGAAAAATTTTGAGAAAAACACAAAAAGATTTTGTTTTTTATTTGAGTAAAAATATTTTGAAAAAGCCAAAAAGATTTTCGATTTTTGTTTTTGTGTCATGAGTTAACATGTTTTATATGGCATATTGGTGTGCTTGGACCCCCTTCCTTCAATTATCTATGTGGCTAGGACATTTGGTCATAATTATCGATGCTTAGAATGATGTTAACCATTGTATTATGGGGATGTTTCGAAGTTGATATGCGTTTTGAATCGAGTTTGTATATATGCCAACTTTGTACACATGAACAAGTTTATATGGATGTTTGACTACTTTTACATATTTGAGTTTGGTGAGACGTTCTTATCTCAATTTTGTCATCTATGCGTAAGTAGAGATAAGAAGAAAGTGTGCATGTAATAATCGTTTGCCGTGAGGATTAAATTGAAAATATGATGAGTGTACACGGGAAAGGTCTGTGAGAGTGCAAAATTGACTCTTCGTGAAAGCCACAGTTTAAAAGAGCCTGAAAAATTCGTAAGGCAATAAAAATAATCTTATGCCGAAATGGGCCAAATTAGTTTAGTTCATTCAAAAGAAAAATATGATATATATTTGAGGGAGTTTGGATGGATTAAAAATTTTAACGGGTTTGCACAAAGAATCCTATAGTTAAATATTCATGTCATGATACTATTGTTTGTAGAATCGTCAAAATTCTGAATTCATGTGCATAAGGTTTGTTTAGTTCATTAAGCTCACACTTTAATTTTCACATATGGCTATAATAAAGTTTGATGATAGATTGCTATCAATTAGAGCTTCTTGATCGTTCCATTATGTTGGAATGGTGATTCCTTTGTTTTAGTTCACGCACATACATTCCATGTTCATGTTTAGGCACATCGATACTATGTTAGCATGTTACTCATATTTGTTTTTGAGTTTTCTTGGTTTTGCTATTGTTTCGCAGTTTTGATCCCCTTCCAGTTTTATTTTTTATGGAATTTTTTTCACTGAACAACACTATTTAATTTTCTGGGGAGACTGTGAAAAATTTGTCAATGTCGTTCTAACGACATATTGTTTCATTCGAGCGATGTCGCATTTCCTTCAAGCGACATCCTTGACTCGTTCGAACGACAGCCCTGGTTCACCTGATTTTGACTTTTTTAGGTTGTTACTTTGTTTCAGTACCTTGTTGCATATTCATTCACATTTTGGTGTTGCGTTTCTATTTATGCAGTTTACTTTGATTGATTGGATATTTTAATGCATTGGTTCGTTTATCACACCTATTTATTCTGATATATTTTTTGTGTGATTCATTATTTGTTAACTACTAATTTGACCTTGTTTGATCATAATTCGCTGGTAGTTTCATATTTATCTAGCATAATATGCGTTCAAAAAATCATATTGGTATATCACATGCTAGTTTTGTTTATCTTTTCACCGGATTGTCTATTCGACATAAAAAGGGGGAGAGATGTCTGTGATGTAGGGGGAGATTTATGTCATGTTTACATATTGGTATTCATATTAATTTATATCATTTGTTTCTCCATACTTCACTGGGTATTTGTCTGTTTCATGTGTGTAGTAATGATTAAATAAGATTCAATATTTCAAGTCTACGTCACATTCAAACATTTGAGACAGTTTCATGCTTGCTGATCCATTCTTAAAGAATCTTATCTTGTACTGATGATGTATTTTTCATTTTGGGTTTTATGGGATCGGTTTTAGGTGTTATACAACTTGACGGTCGGGCTTAGGCATTTTACTGTTGGTTTTGTCCCGGAATAGTCAAAGGGGGAGATTTGTAAGGACCAAATTTTCAGTTGAGTTTTAATGTTGTTTTGACTTATTCTCGGAACAAAACATGTTTGAGTCATAGATAGTTTTTTATTGTCTGATCCCACGAGTCTATGACGTATCGAAGAATAATTGAAGATGTTGCGATAAAGCTACATGGAATGAATCATGCCGAAGTTTAGTTGGTGCAATTTCGCGTCTTTAAAGTTTTATTGCATTCCGAGATCACACATGTATGAATGCATAATGATAATGAAACTCAGAATTCATTTTATAAAATAAGGATGTTATTTTTTTAAAAGGAAAATGTTTTAAAAAGTGTTTTTAATGTTTGCACTTCGTTTATGTCAGATAAGGACGGATGAGAATTGGATAAGAGTTGGTTTTAATCAAAACTCTATTTAAATTAAAAACTCTATCTGGCGATGTCTTTCAAATGACATTAATTTCGTTCGAACGAGATCCACTGTCATTAGAACGATGTGGCATCTCGTTCGAACGAGATTCTGACACCAACTCAATTTTATTGTAAATAGAGGTGTCATGTTTCCTCGAAGGGTGTGCATTCTGGAAAAATAGTTTTACGATCCAGAAACTTGTTTTCACATGTTTTCTAAGGTTTCAAAGGCTTAAACACGTCCTTAGAGTTTGTAAAGATCTGAGCTTTTATTATCAATTATTTATGTGATCCTTGTTGCACCAAGTTGAGTTGTATTCATCATTGAACACTTGTGATTGCTGGTTTTGCAGTCGAGAATTGACGGACATCATGTTCAACATCGTATACATATTGGGCCATATTGGTGGACACCAAGACATTTGTGGAGTCGAGTGATGTGGACGAGCATCGTGAAATATGGCATTTTTGTGTGGGTACTATTGAAGAACGGTAGAATATCAGAGGGAGCGTCAAGACCCATGGGGATCAAGCCATTGAGTAAAGCTAATATGTCTTTGTAAAATAATTGTTCATAGTGATTGTCTGGCTTAGGCCATCCGAGGTTTTTTCCCGTTTGGGATTTTTCCTCGTACCTCCGGCGTTGTGAGTATCTTTACTTAACTTTACTTGCTTTAATCACTAGATGCATGTTTAGGATTAATCAAGATAAAATTTGGTTAAGTTATTTTGTTTCACAACTTGGTTTGATAAAATTGGAAAAGAGTTTTTCAGAAAAAGAAAGTTGATTTGCATTCATCCTTAACTTAATCCCGCAAAAGCAAAAGTTATATTTAGGGGACCTTCACACGAAATTGATGTTAACTAAATTGTAAATTATATTTTTAGAATTCTCATATTTAATCAAATTAAATTTTGCATTCTAGGCTAAGGATATGTATTCTTAATAGTCACTTGATCAACTTTTTGATAGTTGATATATTATTGAAATGTTCTCATCTTCGTTTTCATAATCAACACTGGTAATTATCAAGGTTAAATAAATACCGTGTCGACTAATTCGTCATGTTTGGTTCAAAGTTTACTAATTCTAAGGGTATCATGCAGTAAAAGTAATAGATGATAAGGGCAATTGTCTTTCAGGTTGAGAAATGTTAATTTAGAATTATGCTAAAAATGACTTTCAAGCTTTACTAATTACGGTAAATATGAGCAAGGTTCGATAATAAAATGTTGATTACGATTACTAGGTCGAATATCTTATTACATCTAAATACCAAGGCTATTATAAGAATTTATATCCATATTATAGTGATGTTGTATTTTACATTAGTTTCTTCTGTTAGCATTTCTATTAATAGAGAACGTGTTAAGGAAGTACTAAATTGTTTTACTATGTTTATGAAATCACTTGTCGATTCTTTGGAAAAATACATCGTTTACTCATTGTGCTTTATAATTCCGAGAGAGGTTCATTTAAATTTCTTATACTAAGGAAGAATGTATCTAGGATATTGACGTAATGTGTACTTAACTTTTTGAACATCAAATTAACGTATCTGTAGAGTTCTGATTCTTGTAAAGGCAGTAGTTGGGACATAAGGAAATATCTAATGAGGGTTGGGAATTTTAAATAGGTCTATTGATTTCACTGGTTCTCGAATTTATAAGGATTTACTAAAGATTACTACAGATTAGATGTCTAATATTATAGGATTATCCTCTAGAGATTTTACATACTCATACCAAATAAAAGGATTCTTTAAGGTATTTCAGGGCTATGCTAGATAGATTTTATAAATTTGGAAAATTCAAATTTTTTGGATGGATGGGGTTTACGTAATCCAAGGTGTACAACTGATAATGAAAAGGGCTTCATTAAACATAGTTCGTATAATAATGGTAATGGAGTTACTAACATCATTATCATTCAGTATAAAGCTACTATTATTGGTAATATGTTTATAAGGGTGTATTGCTCTCAACTGTTATATATACTGATATATTCAAAGTTGTAGTCACTAATACCTGGGCTTATTAGCATTAAGTCATATATTCAAGGTAGATACTAATAAATCATGATGAGGTTTCGTTTAATCTCATTCACTTGGGTGGTAGGTATATTCTAAAAGAGCATATTCTTATTCCAACATTCAAGGTTATCTTGTCTCTTAGGTACATCTATTTCTTCTACGCAATGACTATAAGCTAGTTCATGTTAATCATATTATAATAAATCCTTCTACTAGAAAATTCAAAATAATTTATAGTGGGATAAAAGTGAAAATTTGGCAAGTCGGTCTACTATCATTCATACTGACTTGTATCCTTGAAATGTATGGACCATTCAAATAATAAATTTCATTGTTATGCGATCCATTCTTGTTCCTAGATCAAAATAAGTTAAAGGAATTTACTAGAATATTGTTGTCCTATTTGAACTTGGTGATAAGTATGATATTTCCTCAAAAAGTTCTTAATATCAGTCTTATATCGGCTACTACTGATATTCCTTCTCTGAAAGATATGTTCATAAGTTTCAGGGGTGTATATTGAGTATAGAGTAAGGAGCTTCTACTTATATCTTTCAACTTAGAGGGACGTGTACTCTATTTCTAAATTATAGGTTCGTTTTTCTATTGTAAAATAGCTTTTGGTTCTCATTCAAGTTTGTGTTTCATCACAAAGGGATATTACATACTGTAGTTCTAAGGTTTTCTTTCTAAAGTTTATATAGGCAATGGTAAAAGTAAAATTTGGAAAAGTACGGGTTTCTCTAAAGTTCACATGGTTCTTTGGTATCAACATCCGTCTATACGGTCAGATGGTTAAATTTTCTAGTAAGTTCACGAAATTCAGTGCTAGTTACAACGTTTATCTTTCTAGATGATAGTCTAACTTTGATTTGTATCCTTTCGAAAGTCCATTTGGTGTTTTTGTTTCCAACTCAAGTACTTTTGGGTGAGATGTATTTCAAACCTCGTGATCTGAAGTAATTTGGAATTTCTTATCATTCCTCAAAATATTAACATCTTCCATATCTATCCAAAAGGTAACACAATATAAAAGTTAGAGAATATTCTTAGATGAGGCTAACTAAATATCTAAAGAAATGTTAATAGGGTGAATGTAACTAAATATAACGGTGTCTGAATCGATGATTCTCTTAATTTGGGTAGGGAAGGTACATCACTGATATGAAACATGTAACAATTTTAGATGTTGATGCTTTCAAATTCTAAAAGATCATAAGGGTGCGATGGTGAATAATCATTCTGAGACACCTGATAAATATTTCTAGGAAAGAATTCAAAAATTAAATGGGTCAATAATTCAATTATCTGTTAAAGGATCCTACATATGTTGCAAGTAATTGAACTACACCAAATAAGGAGTCGGGTAATCTAAATTTTATCGTAACATACTAAGAATACATATTGTCGAACGTAACTTATCGAATGTGGTCATGAGATCTATATGATTAAAGCAAAAGGTTCTGATACATCTCTATAGATTGGTTTACTATTCATGGATAATTATTTCTATTAACTCACAGTAACTTAATAAGAAAAGGAACAGGTAATCCGGGACTAAGGATTTTTAGATACAGCTTAACTCTGGTTGAGTAAAGTAAACAACTATTAATTCATCCAAAGCTTAGGTCGTCTTGGTAATATATGCCAAAGTCATTAACACGAGTTGTTAACATTCATGTGGTTTATTCATATTTCATCCTAGGTAAAAGGATAAGGGAAACTATTTGTCTTCTTATTTACCTATCGGAATGAAAATGTCATATTAATAACAAGATTATCTAGTTTCCATATTATGGTTTCTTTATAAAAATGGGTTATAAGAAAGATACATTTAGGATATCCAACTCATGGAGGGGTATGAGGTAAGTTATCATGTGATTACAACTAGGCTCGTAGTTTAGGATAAAAATTATATTTTTCTACGGAGCCCATAGTGTTTATGGTGATAAGATTTTCAATAACATTCTAAGTGACGGTAAACTGGGGAAATAATTTCACGTTGGTCATAAGGAATATGGTATTGATTAAATAGTCAGAATTTATAACCAAATTCATGTAAAATTCGAGAAAATTATAATCATGGGATAGGATCCAGTAAGTAATACTGTTACGTTCTAGAGAGTAGAAGGATCAATAGTAATATTTCTTATTCCTTCAACTTTTCTTCTAACCAACTCCCAATATCGATTAACAATATCTTTGAATAGTTGCTTATCTACTCTTGAATAGGTACCATTCTTACATAAATAATTCTTCTCGTAATCTAATGGGAATAGGATACAGTATAACAAGAGTACAATACGGAAGCTGATAATAAAATTTCAACAGAGATGTCAAGAATGAAAGTTTTTAGAATTCCAAATGAAGTAAATCATTTTCAAGGGGAGTATCAATAGAATAATGTAGACAAAAGAACAGTGATGTACGTACAGACTTATGGAGTATAGTGTATACAATCCCCTCCTAGGATAATTTTCTTAGTATATTTCTAAATCCTCAATCACCTCATTGACAATCCTAAAATTCTTAATGATTCGTCCGATCGCATACAATCTAAATATCGAAACTAATCACATATCTCCAAATCGTACTTCAAGAACTTATTCTCATAATTCCTATAAACATATCGTATGAATATTAATTGCTCTTTATTTCTTCCAAAACCTTTTCCTAACCAAAATCCTAGTAACTCACGTGTAATGTCGAGATCGATTTCCATACTCAAGTATAAATATCTTATTCACACTATCCTTACGATTTAAATCACTCATTTGATACTAATGCTCAACTTACATCCCGCATAGGCTATTTAACCTGGTTGAGCTCTGATACCAACTTATCGCATCCTGATAATTAGTAATCATAAGTAAAACTGATAATTACTAAATCATAAGTAAAACTGATATTTCTTTTAAAAACTAAGACTGTTTTGCTAACTCACACTGTTATGCCCTAAATATGAACTAATAATGATAAGTACATACTTTGGTTCTGACTAACACCTGATCGGTATCTCCATTCTCCAGTCAATACTACTTCCTTATTCATGTGAGTCTAGTTGAAACTATTGATTATCGCCTATAGGTACCTGTGTAAAGTAACTGAATAGGAAGGAATAAGAAAAACTTTTCCCAGTAGATAATTCTAATTATATAATAATGTAAATATGGGAATCTGTTTAAATAGCATAACTGCATTTGAAATGCTCAAAATATAAAACGGTGTATAGTAATCTGAAGCAAGATAAAATATCAATAGAACTAAATATGAGTATACTGAAGTCTGCGATATATAAAAGAATTGTATGGTTATTATAATTGGATATGGTGTTTATCGAGTTATAAATAAGGTTCGGACTATGATACGATAACATATAAATTATCGTTCATAGGTGCTACAAATGTGTAGAAATACCATTATAATATCGCTCAAGGCATAAATTGACTTTAACAGATAATCCCAAATAGTTGGGGAATAACCAAACAACTTGGCACACATAGCAAGAGTGGGACTCATACGTAGAGAAAATAACAACAAGTCACTCAACATTTGAGTCCTTCAGGCCAAATATATTTACTGGGGGTTTACCGAGTCTAAGCCCTGGATCATAAGTTATGCTACTAAAGGATTCACTGATAGTAGGTATAAAATGGCGTTTATGCTGCAAATTAGATTATTTAAAATCGGAGTTTAATAACATGCAGGGTATACTACCATATGGTAAAATATCTTAAATCATTGTTCAATATGATGCAGTGGTGTGCAATCCGAATAATTTACCAAAATTAAATAGCTTGTCATGGTTGGGGTGGCTTGAGTTTAATCAGATAACAGATTGAATGAATATTCACGGTACAGTTGAACTATCAAAGAGTTCATAAATGAGAATACGAGTTCAAGGCTATCATATAGTGATATAACAAGCAGTAATGTCAAAGACATAAGTTCAAGATATAATAGTGAAATAGAACCACTTACCGGTGTTTACTATCTTTTCATTGTTATTCACGGATCTTTTATTGTCGCGTTCCAGTTCCTCTAGTTATTTGGCTTGAGGGTTTAAATGATAGTTGTTATATCGGTGTTTGGGGAAAATGGTTTAGGTTTAGGATATATGAAGTCGTTTGGTAAAAACAAATAAAGCTTATGCTATGACAAGCATAAATATACGAATTAAGTGTATAATTCTAAATTACGCTTTTCAGTTCATTGACAAAATAAGTAATATTTTGAATTTAGAAAATATGTTTATATCTCAACTCTACATTTAAATAATACAATTTTCGAGAAAAATATTCTTTATATGGAATCAAAGGACTGGGTTTGCTTCAATAAGCAACAATTTGATATTTTATTAAAATATTCAACGGGTTAAATATATGATTTGATTACTTGAACAAAATCAACAATTTTATAAGAACGTGAAGATCTTTTTCTAGGTATTGTCTCGATAGATAATCTCGAAAATATTAATTTTAAGAGTTGGTCTGAGATTAATTATTTAATTAAGTCGATTAAAATATTAATTCTAATCTGATATCGTGTTAGTTTTTACTATTCCCCGTTGGTCATATTTTATATTATCTGGGGGTCAATATCATTACATTGAGTATAAATTTGATGTTCATGACACAATAAAATTAAAATAAAGTTGAAAAGTCCCTTCCTTATTTGGACAAAAAATTAGTTGCCATGCCACTTCCAATATTAGTCTACGCAACACAACAAATTGTCCAACACCTACATAATCATATTTTTAATAAAAATGGCTTGTAATAGCGGTCTCAAATTGTAACGATATAATTTCGAGTCGTTTGGTGTCGTAAATCATTTTAAACGTACTTTATAAATGAAAAGTGTCAATTTTATTAGAAACATGATAACGAGTTCAAATATATTAAAACGTACGATTACTCGTGCGTGTGGGAATTTCGCGTTTACTACCATTTTATAAATAAATGAGTATAGAGAATAAATAGGTATTGTTAGGATAAAAGTTACAATAACTAATACCAAATTGAAAGTACACTACCGAACATCCACACCGAAACGGGATGGAATTCGAAGAAAGAACAACAATATACCAAAAATCTCAATCGAGAAATCCATATGTATATGTATATGTATATGTATATGTATATGTATATGTATATGTATATGTATATGTATATGTATATGTATATGTATATGTATATGTATATGTATATGTATATGTATATGTATATGTATATAACAACTAAAGTTAACGAAAAATAAAAACAAGTAGTAAAAACAAAAAACAAGGATGAAATCTTAGGAAAAAGACTAAAGATGGTTACCTAGACAGAGGAGGAGATCGTAAGAGCAAGAAGACACCTAAGAACGGCTAGAAACACTTGATAGGGGAGAGAGAGAGGTGGACTGGTTTTTTTAGTGAGAGAGACAGTTTGAGCACAAAGGAATAGAGAAGAAAGAGAAAATGAATTTTTCAAACCTTATTAATTGGTTTGATGATTGATCACATTTTCCCATGCAATCATCATTTGAATAACTTCCCAAGGCAGGCTTGTAGCCATCACTCTTGGGCAACACGCCAACCCACTTGATTACTGCCAAGTGTCAAATCGAGAACTCATGTCCAACATTTCAGACCTGACACACATCTCAACCCTTAATCAAGAGATCTCATCAACATAGGGGGTCATACATTTTTTCCCCTCTGCTTTCCACTCACATTGAAGACTAGAGGCTAGGGGTGATTGATGTACATAAATGTAGCCTTGTCCTTAGCAAGCCTTAGCTCAGTCAGGCCAACCTTACTCACTTACCAACTCAGACAGTCATGGGTCCCTCTAGAGAGGCCCTTTGTCAACAATCTTGGCCTCATACCAATTTTTTAGGCCGAGGCCTATCATTTGGACCACCATAACATCATTAGTCTTATCTCCACTTGGTAACAGTCAAACAACCGAGAGCATACTTTAATTCGGCTCAGTAGCTACTTATAAGGACATCAAACATGTCAGTCTCGATCAGGCCGAGACCTTTCAGGACGACACATATCTCATGTGTGACATAGGGTTCCAGCATGACTATTCCACATGGGCAGGCGGTTATTACAAGATCTTCATGATCACGTGAAGGAATATTACATCACCATGATATATTTGTGACAGGGACAGGGCGTAGATCTGATTGGAAGCTTCATATTGGACATGCCTATTACTTGCTTGGGGGTACAATATGCACCCCAAGGACTATAAATACTTTCCATCTCCTTCCTTGAAGGGGATCATAAATTTGAAACCCTAGACCAAGCTCTGTAAAACTTACTTTCAAGACAGAAAGTGATAGAATTGTACCTAGAGCCATTAGAGATTTCTTGTTTAGTATAAAAATACACAAACACCTGTACAGTGGAGTAGGCCAATGGCCGAACCACTTATATGATTGTGTCCATACTCTTCTCCTCATATCCTTCTATATGTTCTTTTGTTGTTCTAATCTCCATTACTGTAAACCACTAGTTTTAGCTCAATACAAGTTTAAATGGTGATATCTCTGGTATCATCAATTATTATATTACATATTCTTGTTCGATAAATAAAATATAATACAATAATGCTACAATGATCGTCATTTTTCACCCTCTAATAAGATAAATAAAATAAGTCATACCAACTTCTCCTCTAATCAAATGAAAAGAAACCCCTTTACACCCCTTACCACCCTCATACGTAAATCCCCAAACCCACTTACTCTCCTAATCTCTTTTCCCCTCCCACTCACTTAGCATTGTCTGTTAACCTCTTTTAGCAGAAAATCAACTCGTGAAAATATATGGTAAATATCTCTCCCTCTGTATTTCGTTCACTTATAATTTAATGAGTAAGGCCCCTACATATCTTCCCTTATTTTTTGTGGTAGTAATAGTTATGATAACATTAATATTTATCTTACAAAAATGAAAATAAAACTTATTGTATCATTAATATTGAGTATAAACCTCAAAAAGTTCATATTTTCCCTTTTATTGAGTAAGGTCGCCTTTATATTTTCACTTATTTTTAAAGAACACTAATAGTTATGCTAACATTAATATTTATCCTAAAAAATAAAAAAACATAAATTAACTTTTATATTGAGCATAAAACTTAAAAAACATGATGTATATTTTTTAGTCTGATTTTAGTTATAAAATTGCCGAAGTCAAAATATGACATCTTCTAGTGGTGGATTGGATGATATGGAACATAACAATGATGAAGATGACAAGGATTGTATTTTTTTTAATGGTGAGGAAAATGAAATGATTGAGGGTGACAAAAAAGAGATCCTGAAGTAAGAATAGACTTTGATACTTTAGACGAGTTTTTTTATTATTATCAGAAGTACGATAATGAAAAGGGATTTTACATGACAAGGTCTTTGGGGAAAAAATGGGGAAAAGGGTCCAAGTTTTTTAGTGTTGCTTGCTCTCAAGCTGAAAACCCGAAAAAAAACTCAAAAAATGTTTTGAAATGTGCTAATTTGCCAGAACTGATTGCAAGGCTAAAGTAAGGGTTGTTTTTTCCTCTGATGAAAAGTGGCGGGTGTCAGCGGTAACCCTTGATCACAATCATAAGGTGAGTCAAGGGAAAGAGAGATATTATAAGAACAATCGGTTATGTCAACTCGAAGACTACATTGAAACAGTTTGTCAAGAAAATATGAAAATGCACTACGGAGAAAATTGCAAAAGGAAGACCAAGACGACTTCAACTCCTTCATCCCATGTATTACCCTTTATGCAATTAAAAAGCAATTGCAAGATTGTTACACCTCTACAAAGATCAAGCAATTTCAAAAAGGAGTTAATTGGGAAAATTTATTATGAAGTATATTAAAAAAAAAGGAAAGTGGTTATGTTCTATATGACATTATTGAAGATATGATGGGGTCGATAAATGTCCAAGCTAAATTCGTTGTTTAGTTTAACGAGGATGACTGTGATATAAAATGTAATTTTTAATTATTTGAATTTAAAGGAATCTTAAACAGATAAGCGATCATAGTGTTAATTCACAAACATGTTAAGGTCGTACCTGAAAATACATTCTTCATAAATGAAGAAAAGATGTGAAGACAAAGCACACAAAAGTCAAAAGTTTATACTCTAATTGGGCATTTCATCCTAAAATGAGCACTTTAGTAGAATGTGTAATGACTTTTTATGAAACGATTGACTTGGCAATAGACAATAAGGGCAAGACAAAGGTGGTGATGCGTTATATTAAGGGGTTAGTTATTGAATTAAATAATTGTAATTGATCATGTGGTAGTAGTGAACCAAATCATGTGGACATAGCTGACTAATCTCTTAATCTTTTTTTTATTACTATAAACTGTAATAAAATTTCTTTGATTCAAGACAAAACTATATTTTTTTCTCTATGTAATTTGTCTTTTACTGAAGCCCTTTTTTATAGTTGTAGGCTTTTTTTATAATTGCAAACTATTTTTTCAATCATAGTTTGTTTTCTTTTAGTCACCGTTGTATGCTTTCTTATGGACATTTTGGTGGGGTTTCAATTAAGGGCATTTTAGAGATTAGGAGAAGAAGTTAGTTTGGGGGTTTGGCGGCTTTGGGGGTTTTCATGTCAGGGCGGTAGGAAGAAGGGGCATAAATTGGATTCTTCTCATTTGGTTAGAGGAGAAGTGGGTGGTCCCTTTTTAGTCTTATAAGAGAATAAGTAGTGAAGGTCATTGTAGCATTAGTTATAAAATTAAACGTTTCAATAATAACATTATAGAAAAATAAATCTTCCACCTTTGGGACACAAAATCATATACAATAAACTAAGGATGCATGAAGCTTGATAAAGACAACTTAATTCAATTTAAAGTCAAACACCAATAATCTCAATCCTAAGAACATAAAATACGTCTAAACGGATAATCCACGGGTGTGACATTTTTTCACTAAAAAGGCCTTGGTACTAGTGAAGTTCTTATCCCTTCATATATATATATTAGTTCTCCACTCATTTCCTAATGTGAGATATACCCACTATTTTCTCCAAAAAGCCAAAAACTCACAATGATTTAATGATCCATATTCTAGTGGGAAATCCACCCATGATTCCCAGTTTGTCACTTAGAGTCCAGTTGACTTCATGGTCAATTTTTGAGTAATTCCTTACTTTGAGTCAAGTTATCTTCATGAAATAATCAAAATTGATGTTATACTTATATTTAACTTCTTAATCCATGCTTTATAAATAAAGGATCCAGTAAATATGAAAGAGATAAAATTTCAAAATGAGAAAAAGAATGAGTTAAAAAAACTCTAATTGTGGTTTTGTTAAATTCAACAGACGAAATCAATATTTTTTTCCAAACCTCATAGTGAAACTGAGTATATACCCTTGCTTTTATGATTGATGATACTAGAAATTGGACACATGTCATTCTCATACATCATATCAAGTGTAGAATAAATGTAAAGCAAGCAATAAAAAAAGGAACACATAATATAGAGTGGTTCGGCTATAAAAATGAGTTTATGTCCACTTCAGTTCCTCACTCTCATTATGTATGTAATGTAATACAAGTTTACAATGCCATAAGAGGAGTAAAAAAGAGAGAATATAAGAGAATACAAGTGACTGGACAGGTAAATAACCAAGGATGTGGCCCGCCAGAGGTGATCCTGCTGCAGCTGTAGAAAATGGAAGCCCCCAAGTGTGGTGGTTTCTAGAGAGAGAGAGAGAGATGAGAGTTTAGTAGGGCTTCGCCAGGTAATTCTCTTCTTGGTTCCATTTATTATGATGTGAGCTCCTTTATTTATACGGATACAAAGGATGTGTCACATGCCTAAGACACATGATGTATGGATAAGTATAAACAATGAGGAATCCTTGGAAAAATTGAAATTATAGTGTACAAGTAAGTGTTGTAGCCTATTTGAGCCCAGGAAGTAGCAAGTTTGAAGGGCGTCATCGCCTATTTGATCCCGACAATGACCATGCTCAAAGGGGGTGTCGCGGCCTGTCTGAGGCTAGGGAGCAGCTAATGCAAGCCAAGACTAACCATTGAATGCCACATCCTGTCTGTGCCCAAGCAGCAGCTCTTAATTAACTCCTATGGAAGTCTAGCCTATATTATCCATATCAATAAGCCCCCAAGTCTTAGTGTTAAGAATTAGTGAGTTGGGGATTCGGCTGAACTCAATGTCCTATAATTGTCGTGGGAATGTATTGTCATTGTATGTAAGGTGATGCTTCACCTTCCCGTGACCCTTTATATAAATGGGTTTTGGGTGTGGCCATCATTACCTTTTCCAACCCTATGAGAGAAAATCGAGACCCAAGCTTTGCAACTTCAATCTTTGCGCTTTTCTGGTGATTGTGTAGTGGTGATCCAAGGCTGATTAAGGCGGAGCATGGTGATTTTGAGTTTAAGAAAACACTTCTCATTCATTTCCAGGTAACATTCTAACCGATTTCTTTTTTTCTTCCATATTTAGTCGTTTCAACTCATATTTGTTAAATTTTTTAACTCAGCATGTTATCATAACCCATTTCTACTCAGTTTAATTCTTTTCATAATCAAACGAGTAGATAATCTAAAAAACTCTTGCTATTTTAATCTTCCTATTAGGTACTAATGGATGTAAACATGCTGAGTTCTTGGATAGTTCTAGGTATTTGAATTAAATTTGGGTTAAATTTTGGATATATTGGGTTTAATCCACACCTTGTCCCCATTTCGGGTTTTGTTTTAAGCCAAGAACACCAAAAACATGTTCTTGGTGTTCTTGGCCAAAACCCTAGGGGTTTAGGTTTTCAATCTTTGGGAACACTGATTTTAATAAGTCACCTGTTTGCGTATTTACCTACTATTGTGCTAATCTGATGTGGCCTCTTGTCACTCACACCCTGGTTGTAACAATTAGGCTAGAGGTAATCATTGTCCATAATTTTAGGGTAGTTGGTTACGCATTTGTCCATGTTTGATAGTATAATCTTGTGTTATGCTGCTGCAACCTTTTGTCATTCCTCTTGGATTTAGATTTGGAGTAAAATGTTGCAGCCTTTAGGATTTGTACTTCCTGCATATATTTTATACTTGTCGCGGCCTTTAAAAGTCTTATCTGACCATAGTGGTTGCAGCACCTAACTGTGGAGCTCTTCTGCTTTTTAGGTATTATCGCGGCTCTATGAGTTGGGACCCTTCTAAATTTTTGGACGACTTATGGAGCAAATATTTTGGAATTCCTCTTCCTGAAATCCCTTTGATAGAGCCTTTGAAGGCAGTTGGGCCTTGTTTGCTTAAGGACTGTCCCAACTGCATTACAATAGATACTGATTCTATGAACTCCTCTAACTGTAGGGACTCTAGGGGGCTACAGATATAATGGAAGATACAAACTCTAGCAACGACCCTCCTGTTGAAGATATGGTTGAGGCTGCTACTAAGACTTCAGTTATCCCCTCAGAGGTTAGGAATATTCCTACAAAATCTTTCGTCCAAGCTACCGCTAGACCCCCGTGGCTCTAAATCACGAGTGCATCATGACCGAAGAGTGGATCGCCCGAGTTGCACCGGCTTTTGAATTTTTTTCATCTACAATTTGTTTCCTTCCAACTATGAAACAAAGGTCATGTTATACAATCCCCAATAGGGGCATCTGTTTTCCTCTTCATGCCTTTCTCCTAGGGTTGTGGCTACCAATTCCTAGCCCAGTTAGGAGAATATTTTAATCCATAAACTTCTCTCCATCCCAGTTAAACCCCAATGGCTAGAGGGCCATTCTTGCTGCCCTGATGATCTAGTAGAAGGAGTTTGGTAGGTATTTCACTCCCGCAGAGTTTTTCCACTTCTATGGGCCAAAGGAGAATTTCGTTAAATTTTTATGGTACTAGTATTTCACTCAGAAAAATAATAAGGGGTGTTTGTACATTGAGAGGCCTTCTAGTGTTAAAAACTGGAAGGGAAATTTTTTTTATGTTTTCGGAGAGAGTTGGTAAATTCATCCCCAAGAGTGTGAGTGGGAGAAAACGTATAGGATATCACGTACATGGGGGCGTCCTAATAAAGCAGGTGATCTTCTTCTATTGCTGCAATCTTTTAATCCTTGCCAACTTTATTTTATCTTTTACGAATTATGTAGGCCTTAACATTTGTGTGAAGCTCTTTACAATCTAGGGCTTAATAGCAAAGCCAAAAAGAGAGTTGAGGACGCAGCAGGCTTTAGCAAGTCGTACAAAATATTTAGTAAGTTGGTCACTTTCCGCGACCATTTTCAACACTGGTTATTTTTCTAACAAAAAAGTTCAAAAAAGATGACTGAGGAAGCTAAATGTATATCTTTTGAATATAATGTTGATGTTGCCGCGGTAATACCAATATATATAATTTTTATAGCTTATTTAATTGTTGGTGTTTATTCAGGGGAAGAGATTGACTGCGAGCTTTTGACTGCCCAACTTGCAAAAATGGATAAGGACATAGTTATTCTCAATGCACCCTCCAAGAAGGGGAAAAGAGAAAGAGGGCACAAAAAGGGAAACTCATTACGGCTGAGACCACCTTTGAACCTTCGCAGCAAGGTGCTACGGATGGAACCGAAGTATACCCTTCTGAAGAGAGGTCTACATCCCCTGATAACACTGTTATGGAAGGAGGGAAGTAGGTGGACGAGGACACAACTCCATAAATTATTGCGGCTGGTCTAATGTCCTCTATGGATTTTCAAGGAGGGTGCAAACCCCTTCATATTTCTTCTGGATATCCTCCCCCTCCTCTGTGGAACATCATGGAAATTATTGCCAACTTATTAACTCCGCAGAGCAGGGTAATAGTGGGACCGAACGGATGTTAGCGACCTCAACAGAGGCAACTAAATCCAAATTCTTCATGGGATATAACTTCTAGGGAATTAAGTAAGATGAGGAAGTTTCTAGACGTTGTTGACTTGGACCACCTGGTAGAAGAAGACCATGAGAACTTGGAGGAATATGCCCTCCACAGTCTGTTGCAGGTAATCACTTCATTTCGTTTTATGTTTTTCTGCTAGCCATTTCTTTGTACTAATTTTCTTTAACTTCAGGTCGCGGACAATATCGTGTCCCAGAGGATGAAGTACGATGGGCTCTTCAAGCTCTATAAAGATGCAGAGTCTTCTCACAAGTCTGACCTGGAGGCTGCCAAGACTTCTTCCTTTGAGGCAGGAAAAAAATCATCTATCGCAGCACTTGAATTGACCAAGATAGATTTAGATACTGCCATCAAGGCAAAATATAAGGCTGAATAAAATTTCACCAAGGCCGCAGACTTTCTCAAGACTACAGAAGCTAAGGTTATAGAAGTTACTTGGCAAGCCACCAATTTTGAGCACAAACTCAATATCCTCCAGCAAAAGTATGAACAGTTAGGGCTCAACACTTCTTCCACTTTCAAGAAGAAAGATATTGACTATGCCACCGCCCTGAATCAAATGGAGGAGACCCATGCCACAGCCTTGATAAAAGCTGCGGAATCATGTTGTAGCTGCCTATAAAAAATCAAGGGACTTTTCCTCACAAATAACAAAGCCTATCTCTGCGGCTTCCAGGAGCTTAGGCACAGGGTAATGAAAAACTTCCCTGATTCTAAGGAGCAAATCATGTCCTGCAGGTTAGGTGACACTGAGAACAATGAGCGTGTGGCAGAGATCAGGGCTGCAGCAGAGCCAAGGGCCAAACAACAAATGGAGTTGGCTGCAGAAGAGGGTGAAGAAACTTGGACTTTCGCAGAATCTAACGTTGAGTATAATAGAGACAATGCAGAACCATAGTGGTCTTGCAATCTTTTGAACTTTGTGTAACACCCCTCGCATTCCTGGTGTCGGTCGCCACGAAGACTATGTGGGATGTCACGAAATTAAATACCATTCTTAGCATGTGACAAATATGAGACATATAAATTTTCATATCCAAAAGATAATATTTAAATCAAATCCCAACATGCATAATCCAACCATAAATAAATCCATCATCATGCTATCTCCACTAAAATAATCCAACTCCAATATGTACTTAGGACTCAAAACGAAATAATCCAATAATGTAACTGACTAAAACCATAAACAACATTAGAACTGAATGGACAAATAAAATCCATAATGAAGTCTCGTATGTAAAATGACCGATAAAGGAAATCTATACTAGTAAATAAATAAATAAAATGGAACATCTAGATGCACCTCTGATAAAATCATCAATAATTTCTTATGCAGTTACTCTGGCTCTAAAACCTGAAAAAGGTCAGTCAATGCACAGGGTCAGATCCCTAAGCATGAATACCCATTACTCTCCTCAAATAGGGTCCTTGAACCTAGACAGTAGCATTATGTATGATAAATATCACAATAGAATATTTTAAATTAAACGAGATATGATTAGGCGCAATAGCAATAAATCACTATCTACCCAATATAAGTCTTATTAAAAAAATCCAACCAATACTATTTTAAATATCCAACAGTCCCGTAAGGTTAATTTAATCAAATTAACTTAATTTATCATTCTTTACAATTAAATTATTATCTATTGCGGTACTCCTGCACAAAATTCTTACTCCAATATTTCGCATTATTACAGCGATCCTCCTGCCTCGGGTGGTACTCCCACCAAAATCCACATTCCCCTCGTCAACATCTAGTTGATCCATTTAAACTGTCGATCCCGAAATATGACGAGATTCCACACACGACATGACATAAACACCAACTGACCCGTTTAAACTGTCCCCCCCCCCCCCCCCCCCGCACATTATGTCGCCAATAAATTTTAATACCCGTTTTATTATCTTAGGTATTTTCTCAATTAATTATCCTTCTCATTATTTTATATTTATACATCCCACCCTTATTAGAGATGTGAGATCCTCAAAAACACCCTTAGTCCCATACCTAAGGGTCCCCAACACATAAATATGGCATACCTTAATTATAGGATGGATTTCTAATTATGAATCCTCCTAGTCGTATACCTAGGCTATCGAATCGGCGGGACGACATAAAAATCAGCCCCACCCCGGAATCATCCATCCACAAAAATCTACACTCACTAGTCTCATACCTAGAAAGTGTAAACCGCAACTAAGGCCTACCCATTAGTCCCATACCTATCAAGTATCTTAAAATATAGGTTAGAGCATACTAACAAAATCCAGTCGTCCCCACGATGATAAATATCAATAACAATAAATCACATAATCCGACAACACATATCAACAATATCACAATTTATTCGTGATGGCACAAGTTAATTTAATTTAATTAATAATATCGTCGTTGTCTTTAATACAATTATACCCATTTAATAATTATAGATTAATCAACATACAAGATTCATGAAGAATACCAAAATTGTCCACTTTTATCAGCTATATAATTTTTTGAGTGTATACACGTCCCGATTTCAATTAAAAAATAACCCCATAAATTTTACATGCGATCCTACACTCATAATAACCACAACCCACTACTCTCTCCTACGCATCCAAGGGTTTGAAGTCTTATTACATATTAATATTTTTCATCAAAACAGTACCAAATTTTGTTTTCACTTTTTCTAATTAATTGCTAATTGATTTTAAGAAAAACCTGTCATTAAGGGTTTAGGCGACACTTAAAACGCATAATACTAAAGGAAGAGAATAGAGTATCGATGTCTGAATAAAAGTGGATTGAGAATTATGATTTCAAAGTTGTATTCTTCTCCAAAAGTTGATAAAGATCCTTTCTTGATGCATCTTGAGAAAATTCAGTTAATTTTGCCAAATCTTGAGTTGAAACCTTGAAGAAAATTGGGGCAAAGGTTTGTAGATGAAAGGGAAATAATTTAGAGAAGTCTTTTGGAGGAAGAGTTGTGAAAAAGAAATTTGAAGAACCCAGCCACGGATTAGTTTTAATTTATAATGATTTGCAGTCCTAATGTTAATAGGATTCTATTTAAACTAACAAAAAATATTGCCCGTTAGTCACGGCCAAGAACCGTGACAACACTTTTTTTTAAATCCCATTTTTACTCCGATTTGAATTTCGATTAAAATCCACATTTTCAATATTAAAACTCAACATTTTAAATTACCAAAAATTATAAAATTTCCAACTTTTATTTTACCCAAATTTTTTAAATTAATTTTAAAATACTTTTTAAAATTACGGGGTATTACACTTTGATCCATTTTTGGCTTTGTACATGGTTGCGCCCCCTTTTCACCTTTGTAATTTTTGATATCTTATGCAAGGCTGCAGCAACTTTGTAAAGTTGTGGCCCTAATGAAGATTGACTTCATAGTGATGAATATTTAGCGTAATAACCCGCCCTTTTCGAGACAATTAAATTCCATAATTAAGTATAATTTGGAATTTGGAGAATTTCTCGAAATAGTAATTTTTGGGATTTTTGAGGATTTAATGATTTTCGAAGGGTGTTATAAATTATTTTGGGACTATGTAGGCCGAAGTAATTTAATTATATGTCGCCGTGGAGTATAGCGACAAAAGAGGTAAGATTTTGAGTAGAAAACCCGCATTTATTTATTTTGGGTTGGAATAGTGATTTGCGGTCAAGTACCTCGGATGGAAGTTTCGACTGCGCCATGAGTCTCGGAATATCCGAGATAGTCGAAAAAGAGTGTCCGATTGTCGAAATTAAGTTTCGGGTAATTTTAGAGGTAAAAGTAACTCGTAATTGGGTAAACGAGTCGTTTTTGGGTTTTAAGGGTTTAAACCCTTTTTCTTTCTTTATAAAGAGGGAGAGGGGGAGAAAAGAGAAGAAAAATAAGAAAGAAAAGAGAGAAGAGAGAGAGGAAGGAGAAAAGTGGGGAGAAAGGGGAGATTCGGGCCAAACTCCGTCGGATTCGACTCGAGGTCGTCGGATTTCATCCTCCAGGCAAGTGTTTACTTGCTTTATTTACTTTTGTGCATTAATCTCATATCATAGTTGGTAAAAATATGATTTTGGGGTTAGAACCCTTAAAATAAAATTGGGTAAAAGTTGATTATGAGTTTACATATTGATGTAGTGTAAACTCTTAATGATTTTCAGTGTTAAAACCATGTTAATGGAGTATAACAATGGGTTTAAATGCTAAGTTGGGGTTTTTATGGTTTTAGGGTTTAAAACTAAGAGAAATGATTCAATACCCCAAAATAATTGATGTGTTAGTTGTAAAACATAGATTAGATGTTTATTGAGTTGTTGGGTGAGGTTAGAAACAACAAAAATGGAGAAAAATGGAGTTTGGGATTTTGGGAAGACAATGAATAGTAACCCGTAAGATTGTGGGGTTATTTTGACTAGGAAAAGAATTGATTTAGCTTTCGATCAAAACACGAAAGTTGTAGATCTTTTCGACACGGTCGCGTGGGCGCCGACCGCGTATTTTTATGATTTTTCTACGATTTGATATGATTTTTACAAGATGGAAGCTCCAGGTTGAAATCATCAACTCGGAAATCAAATCGGGAATTGGAAAAATACAAGCTAGGATTAGTCGTGTAGATGTTTTGGATAATTTTTGGGGTAGTTTAGAAACCCCGATAATGAAATTGGATTGTTGGATGGAGGATTTGGAGGATTTAGTTTTGAGGACCTGGTGTGACCGGTCGACCGCGCCCCTAAGGCCGGTCGACCGCATCAAGAAGAAATGGCCTACTGCTTTGTTTCGTAGTCTTAATTGCAACCCGCGGTCGACCTGGGGTCCAGGACCGGTCGATCGGTACTCTGTTTTCAGCCCAAGATTTTGGACATTGTTATTACTTCTCCTCTTTGAGTTTAAAGCGGCTTTCTAAAATTTGAGTATTAAAGAGGATTATGATCTAAAAAGATAACATAATCATATTGATCTTGGTTGAGTGAATCCTATGAGTGGATTAGAATAAATTTGGGGAGTATAGTTATATATTCGCTAAATGAGAAATGGTATAATTGGAGATATCCAATAAATCCTTAGATGGGATTGAGGTATATAGTGATTATTAAATTAAGAAATATTTGGGTTTAGTATCATGCTTATATGAATGCATGATTATGATTCCTGGAGGGAATCTTTGGGATTATTGGTTACCGCTAGATGCTATAGTCCACTATGGCCGTTATTATATATATATTCTAGGAGGAATATATATAGGATATGTATATACTGTGTGATTTAGGTATATATATATATGTTATGATGGAAATGATTTTGAAAATATAAAAATGAATATTTTCAAAATGGAAAGAGAAATGTTTTTCATAATTAATAAAATATGGATTACACACCTCTCTAAATCGCTATCATAAGGGAAGTTGCGTACGTATGGTGAAGCCCCCTGGCTAATGAATGCAGGGTGGATATAGTCCTATAGGCCATGTGAGCGTTTGTTGATATATATTTTTCTGCGCTGGTTAGGAGATTCCGGGTATGATCTTGACTATCCCGCAGGCACATGGCCGCTTCCCGACGTCTTGCGATGTAGGATCCCAGGTTGTCTTGATGATAGGCCCTGGAAGATGATAGCCATTTAGGGGCGCGCACAGTGGGGAAACCCGGACGGGCGGTCTTAGAACGCGTTATATTAAAGTAATTCATGATAATGGATTGGCTTAAATTACATTTCCTGGATATAGGAAGGGAAATGGGTTATATGTTTAGCTTCGGTAACACTCCCGGATGGAAGAAGGGATGTGGAAGCATATGATATGGTAAAAGCATTTTTATGATAATAAAAATGGCTTTTAATTACATTTCCTGAGTATAAAAAGGGAAATGGGATAATTGAAAAAGGAAAAGCATTTTTATATTAATAAAATTGGCTTTTAAAAAGATATATGATATGGTAAAGCAATTCATGCTAATGAATTGGCTTTTAAATACATTTCCCGGATATGAGAAGGGAAATGGAAAGTTGTGATATGAGTATAGAATACACCTCAGTCCGGGAGGTAGATCCGGATGTGTATTATAAGATATAATTGATATTATGTAAACCTCAGTCCGGGAGATATTATCCGGACATATATTGTAGATGCATATATATATGTATTTATACACTTGTGCGTGCTACGAGCCTAATGGATCTCTACCATTAACCCTGCCAAGTAGTAGTGTATCGGGGGGGTTCCTTGTTTGGATTTCGCTTTGCGAGACACCCCACGCACGAACTTAGTGCAGTGTTGAGAATGGAGGGAAGTTTAGCCCTTAGCACTTGGACTATCTGGGGTAGATAGTAGATGGGTAAATTAGACTAGTTAGGCAGGGATAGCTTGACTAGGTTATGTTGTTAGGGTGCGTTAGGGGTGCACTATTAGAGGAGAGGTCAGGGGTATCTCATGGGAGTGCGATACCAATTTAAATATGAGATAAAACTATTTTTCTAAAAATAAAGCATTTATGCACTTGTAAAATATTTTCAAAATTCGGGCTCTGACCCGTTTATCTACTCTCCTTTTCTTTTCTATATATTATATATATATAGGTGTCCAGACACAAGGACGCCTGGATGGAAATTCTTTCGAGTCAGACGTCTGCTGCAGCAGCTGTGGATGCTTGCGGGTTCTCGATAGACGCTTCTCTCCTTGTACTCTAGATAGGAGGTATTGTACAAACATTCGGGCCAATGGTCCAACTGATTTTATTTATTCTTTGCACGATATTCGATATGGTTGTATAATTTGAACCGAGTGTTCGGTTATTTTAATTTATTTCATTTTCATTTCAGTTTTATTTACGCACTAAATTGTGGATGTTTTATTTTAATCGTTAAAAAAGAGTAGTTAAGTTAAAGTTTTTAACGCTCGCCTAATACGATATTAGTAATTAAATGGATTTTTGACAGTGATGCTAAGAATGATCCATATGTAACTCCTGTTATAATTTGATATAGGAGTGATCGCCTGGTATCCCATTAGGCGGGTTGTTACATTAGCATTTTGACTTCATGTATATTTTGCTCTATATATTTAATATTTGAATGCATGGAGGACTTCGATAAATCTCGATTTGCTCTTTCGAACCTTTAACTTTGATTCTTCTTATCTTCTATATATTGGTGTATACTTTGATAAATTCCACTATAGTTGGACGGTCTTTTGCTTTAAAAATTGCATCTCTTGAGAATCTTGGAAAATGAGGCTGCAGCCACCTCGACCCTCAACTTTCTACTATAAGGCTGTAGCCACTCTTGTATTAATGCAGCCTCCTTCATTAATTTAGCGATCCAATAATCATGTTTCTGCAACTGATGTGACGGGCTGCGACAGCCTTACTGTTTTAAAATTCTATTATCCAACTTCAGTGCCAAGATGCACGCGCTTTCTCAATAAAGTGCTCTCGTTATGGTCTGCAGCCATCAACTCTAACACATCCTTTACTAGGTTGCAGCGATTTGGGGAACATTATTGCAAAAATGTAAAATTGTCCATGGATGACTAAGTCCTTGGCCTCTTTGAATAGATATAGGTTTTTTCACAGATGATTAAGTCCTTGGCCCCTTTGAAAAGATATAGGATTGTCCGTAGACGATTAAGTCCTTGGCCCCTTTGAATAGATATACGATTGTCCGTAGACGACTAAGTCTGTGGTTCCTTTGGGTTATTGTCAGGCCTACCCAGGCTAGGTATTATGAAGCTTCCCCAATCTATAATTAGATATATAACAAGCCATCCCTGGCTAAGTATTATGAGCCCTCATAGCTAATTGAAGCATCTTTAAAGCTAAGAACGGGCATTGAGTTGAGAGGGGTGCAACTGCCAATTAAGGCAGTTTCCTCAATAGACCTTTCCTCCTGAAATAAGAAAATAATCTCCAGGATAATTGGTCATCATGTTCCATTAAATTTGCTTAAGACAAAATCCTTCCATTAGATTTCTAAGCAGGAAAACAAGAATTAATACATGACTAATAATTTCCATCATTCACATATATATGGATGTACACATATCTTTTGATTTTAATGAAATACAAAAGTCTTGGAGGTATAGCTATAAGGATCTTCATAGATAGAGTTAAAGAAGAGGAAAATGTGAACAAGTAGACACAAAAGGCTGGAATCTAGGGAGCGACCTCTCAGGTATCGGCTACACCCTCTAAGTATCCTACAGGAATCACTGAAGCGCTCCCTTCCTGATGATCCTTTCAATATAATTCTTCAAGGGGTGACAATTATTCGTGTCATGATCATGATCATTGTGGAAACTGCACCATTTGGCCTGGTCCCTCTTGTGAGGAGGGGACCTCAGCTTCTTAGAACAACGGAGCAATTTGTCTTCTTTGATGAGCTCAAAAATATCTTCAATTTGGTACATAAGTGGGGTGTAGGTCTCATAGCCTCCCTCTGGCTTTGGTTGGTCCAGCTTCCTCTTTTGAACTTTGATAGCATCCAATGTTGCTTCTATCGCGGCCTTTTTCACGAAAGTTATGATAGCAGCTTTTGTCGCCACTACTCGTGTTGAGGTGAAGGCTGTGGCCTCCTTTATTTGAACCCTCTGCGTCAGGATGTTAACATGGTCCTAGAGTGTGGATTGATAGTCATACGGGTGATCAAAGTATCTCAGCAACTAGGCAACTTCTTCACTATGCTCTATGTTTATCTTTGAGTTTCCTTCTATGGCTTCTGTTGCGTTAGTCTTTTAGAAATATATACTCTGAGATCAAGCAGACAATGATGAGAAGCCAAGGAATTCAAGAAAAACTAAACTTAGTAATAGGTGTGCATACTTTCGCTATCTGTGACATTATTCTCATGTGGTCATGGCTTGAGATACATTTGCAAGTATTTCCACGTTCATATAAAAAGGAATTTCCTAAGAAGTCTAATTTTTCCCAGGTTATTTGTAGAAGCTTTGGCATTTTGGCAATAAAACTACCTAGACATGTCCCATGGGTAGTAGCGAGGTGATCCCAAAATAGGTCCAACCTGAAGTTAGTTCATAGAATGTACAAAGAATGTGTTTACTAGGAATTTACCAAAGGCAAAACAGCCTCCAGGTGTGAAAGCAGCACCAACTTGGTAATAAGCCCTAGATTATATGAGTAAAAGTAAGGAACAAGTGAATAGAACTCTACCCTAGTTACCCACCTTTAGGAAGCCAACGCCTTTTTTGTTTTTTAACACTATTTAGGTAAGATAACGTCATCGGAGTATGGAAAATAGATCTACAGTTATGAAAAGAAAGACCAATAAACAGGTCTGAAAAAGAATAATCCCCCTATCGGGTTGCACACAAACATCAGGGCCCGACAACCAGAATCTCACCTAAGAGATCATGACCCAGGGTGTCCTCGTAGGTGAAATAAGGCATTTGGAACCCTAAATAAGAAGAAATAAGATAGAAATACCTCATTTTCACAGATGGCGCCAGATTAATAATAAGAGAAATCAGACACATGTCATTCTCATACATCATATCAAGGGTAGAATAAATGTAAAATAAGAAATAAAGAAAGGAACACAGAATATATAGTGTTTTGTAGGGGTGGCCGTGGGCCGGGCCTGGGCAGGCCCGGTCGGGCTCGGGCCGGGCTTGAAAAATTAAGTGCTATCCCAAGCCCGCTCGGGCCCAGATCGGGCCTTATTATGTAATCCCAAGCCCGCCCAGATTTGAAGGCTCTTTACCCAAGCCCGCCCGATCGGGCCTTGTTATGTTAATTAAAAGATTTTTTTAAAAATTAAAATACCTATTTTTTTATTTAAAGACCAATTTTTTTAATTAAAAATCTGTTTTAAACTCCATGTATTACAAAGTCCATATATAAAGTTTTCCACTTTACATGAAAAGACTTGGTATACGTTTTTATATTTATAAAAGTTCCCCTCCCCATATATATATATATATATATATATATATATATATATATATATATATTCGGGCCTCGGGCCGGGCCGGGCCTCATCGGGCTTAAGAACTCATGCCCAAGCCCGCCCGAAAAAAAATCGGGCCTATAAAATTTTGCCAGGCCCGCTCTGCGGGCCTATTCACCTTACCCAAGCCCTATTTTTTTATTGGGCGGGCTGGGCGGGCTTGGCGGGCCTCGGGCCTATGGCCACCCCTGGTGTTTTGTCTATAAAAATGAGCCTACATCCACTTTGGTGCCTCACCCTCATTATGTATGTAATGTAATACAAGTTTACGATGCCATAAGAGCCGTACAAAAGAGATAATAGAAAAGAATACATGTAACTAACTAGGTAAATAACCAAGGATGTGGCCTGTCAGAGGTTGATCCTGCTGCATCTACGAAAAATGGAAGCCCTGAAGTGTGGTAGTTTCTAGAGAGAGAGAGAGAGAGATGAGAGTTTGGTAGGGCTTCGCCGGGTAATTATCTTCTTGGGTCCTTTTATTATAAGGTGAGTTCCTCTATTTATAGGAGATATAAAGGAGGTGTCACGTGCCTAAGTCAGGTGACGTATGGATAATTATAAACAGTGAGGAATCCTTGTACGGTTGACAATCGTAGTGTACGAGTAAGGGATACAACCTGTTTGAGCCCAGACAGTAGTAAGTTTAAAAGTTGTCTCAACCTCTTTGATCCCAGGCAGCGGACATGCTGAAAGGGGGTGTCGCGGCCTGTTTGAGGCCAGGAGGCAGCTAATGCAAGCCAAGTCTAACCATTAAATACTACGGCCTATCTGTGGCCAGGAAGAAACTCTTGATTAACTCCCCGCGACAGTGGGGCCCATATTTGTCATATCAATGATTGATTGTTGTATGATTTTAGCCTCGTGTGATGCACGAGCACTTTGTAAGGACTATATATATATATATATATATATATATGTGTGTGTGTGTGTGTGTGTGTGTGTGTGTGTGTGTGTGTGTGTGTGTGTGTGTGTGAGGAATAGAGACCAACTTCTTTAATTATTCACTACAACAAAAACAACAATCTGGCATGATTTAAAACATGACAAACCCAATCTGGCCATATTTTATGGCACACGATCGTGCCGTATTTTCTAGCACACTGTTTTAAATCGTGCCAGATATTGAATCTTGCATTCTTTTGGCATAGTTATAAAGCGTGATACATTGTGGCGCAGGCATACTCATATTTGACAATCTCACATGATTTTGGCATGATTTAAAATCGTTCCAGGATTTTTAGGAAATAAAAAATATTTATTTTTTGCAAACAAATCACGAGAATCCGCAAATTACGAACCTAGTAGAAAAATATTTATTATTTTCAAAGAAATCAGGAGAATCAACAAATTGTGAATCTGACACATTGTTGTTGATAAACTAATGTACATACTAAACTTCAAAATATTACAGATCCTAATAGTTTGCATACCAAAAAAATGGACAGAGTTTCCTCTATTTTTTGGACATTTTGAAACATGTTAATATAACACCTGCTTTAATATAAAATCCGCACAGGCATAAAATTTAACAATAATATTACAAAATCCCTCATGACCATAACAAATCATATAAGCAACTTTGAATATCAAAAACAATAATAATAAAAAATCATTGACTTGTTCATGTTCTCCAAGGGGATAAAAGAAAACGCTGAAATGTTATCCTACAAAAAAAAGATACAAAAATGAGAAGATATCAATAATCAAATACTTCTTTAAAAAGTTGTATTCAAGCAGAACAATTTTAAAAATTTTATACTTGTTTATACCTACGAGTTACATTGGTCCAGTTCAAGGAGTTGGTGTCAAGCCATTTGGTGGTTGTTTTGCATTTTCACCCTTTAATAGCATTTTTTTAAGCCAACGTTTAGAGATTATCAAATTATTATCATATTCTCAAACTGGGAGTTTCGTGATTACACAACCAATTCCTATGAATTACATTGGTCACGTATGAGATGTCCATGCCTCTTATGGGGTCGTTTGCAGGGTGTTTTACATTTTTTCCGTTTAACGACATGTTTTCAAGCCTAAGTCTTCAGATTTGCAAATTATCATTATATTCTCAAACCATGAGTCTCGGTCAGTTCCTACGAGTTATATTGGTCCTGTGTGAGGTGTTCATGTCTCTTTTCGGGTCGTTTGGTGTTATTTTGGGTTCGCTCCCTTAAATGTCATGTTTTTAAGCCCAAGTCTAGAGATTTATAAATTATTATCATATTCTCATACCAGGTATACCCTGACTATATAGCCATTTCTTATGAGTAACATTAGTCTCGTGCGAGCTGTCGGTGCCTCTTACGAGGTCGTTGAATGGCTGTTTTGCATTTTTCTTGACATGTTTCAAGCTTAAGTCTTGAGATTTAATAATGATCATCATATTCTCAAATAGTAAGTCCCATGACTATGCGGTCCGTTCTTACGAGTAAAATTGGTCTCGTGCGAGGTGTTGGTGCCTTTTATAGGGGTGTTATTTTGAGTTTTCACCCTATACCGGCATGTTTTCAAGCTAAAGTGAAGAGCTTTGCAAATTATTGTCATATTCTCAAACCAGTAGTCCCATGACTACACAATCAGCCATTACGAGTTACATTGGTCTCGTGCATAGTGTTTGTTCTTCTTACGATGTCGTTTGGTGACTGTTTTGTATTTTTACCCTTTAACGGCATGTTTTCAAGCCTAAGTCTTCACATTTTAAAATTATCATCATATTCTCAAATTGGGAGTCCCATGACTACACGGTCAGTTCCTATGAGTTACAGTTGTCCCGTGCGAGGTGTTGGTTTGGTGTTGTTTTGGATTTCTCCCTTTAACAGTATGTTTTCAAGCCTAAGTGTAGAGACTTAGAAATTGTCATCACGTTATCAGATCGAGAATCTCATGGCTACCCAATCAGTTCCTACAAGTTACATTGGTCCCGTGCGAGGTGTTATTTCCTCTTACAGAGTGGTTTGGTGGTTTTTTTGGGTTTTTGACTTTTAACGACATATTTTTAAGCCAAAGTCTCCAGATTTTCAAATTATCATCATATTCTCGAATTGAGATTTTAGTTACTACACGATCAGCTCCTACACATTAAAGTAGTCACGAGGTGTTCGTATCTCTTATAGGGTCATTGAGTGGATGTTTTTCATGTTTACTCTTTCACGGCATGTTTTCAAGCCCAAGCATTGAGATTTTCAAATTATAATCATATTCTCAAATCAAAAGTCTCGTGACTACACGGTCAGTACCTACGAGTTACATTAGTCCTGTGCAAGGTGTTGGTGTGTCTTTTCGAGAAATTTTGTGTTGTTTTGGGTTTTCGTCCTTTAACGGCATATTTTTAAGCCTAAATCTAAAGATTTGTAAATTATCATCATATTTTTAAACTAGGAGTCCCATGACTCTGTGGCCAGTTCCTATGAGTTATATTGGTCTCGTGTGAGGTGTTGGCTCCTATTTTGTGGCCATTTGGTGGTTGTTTCGCATTTTCTCCCTTTAACGACACATTTTCTAGCCTAAGTCTTGAGATTTAAAAATCATCATCATATCTCAAACTAGGAGTCCCTCGACTACGCGGTTAGTTCCTATGAGTTACATTATTCCCGTGCAAGGTGTTAGTGCCTCTTACGGGGCCGTTTAGGGGCTATTTTGGGTTTTCACCCTTTAACGACATGTTTTCAAGCCTAAGTCTTAAGATTTGAAAATTATTTTCATATTCTCAAATCAAGAGTCCTTTGAGGAAATAGTCAGTTTTTATTAGTTGCATTGGTCCCGACTGAGGTGTTCGTAACTCTTTTCAAGCTGTTCGGGGGATGTTTTACATTATCTCCCTTTAACAGCATATTTTCAAGCCTAATTCTTAAGATTTTTAATTATCATTATATTCTCAAAGAGGGAGTCATGTGACTACACGGTCAGTTTATACTAGGTACATTGGTCCCATGCGAGGTAATGGTGTCTCTTACGAGGCCGTTTGGTGGCTGTTTTTGCATTTTCACCTTTTAACGACATTCTTTAAAGCCTAAGTCTAAATGTTTTCAAATTATCGTCATATTCTCAAATTGGGAGTCCCGCGAGAACACTGTTAGCTCCTACGAGTTGATTGGAGTCGTGTTTCTTGATCAAGAGAAAAAGTTTGTTTCACCGTGGGTAATTTAAATAAACGATACATATCTCTTTGCGGGTATATGCCTTAGAAATTTCCCCTTGATCAAAACTCTCTTTGGGGTCAATTATTTGGAGAAAATATGGTTTCCAACCAAATGGGTGGGGTTGCAATGTAGTATCGAGGGGATCTTTTATGTAAATGGATGTTCATTTTCCAAGGATTGGAGTCTTTCTTGTGTAATGTTTGCCTAATTATCGGAGGGGAGATAAAATCTGTATTTGGAAGGATATTGGATGGGGAATCAATCCATTCTTACTATTTATCATGGAATCTTTTAACATTACTTAATCTACTTGTCTTACTAATGTCACTCATAGAACTCTTCTTCATATTCATAAAACTATTCCTCTGTGACAAACGTTAATGATTGAGGATTTGATGATTTTATATATATGCTTAAACACTTGTATTCGTTCCATGTTTCACCTGGCTCCTAAGATAATTAGATGTAGGGAGGGGGGAACTTCAAAGTCTTTTCGTGCAGTGTCTATTTCTTAAGGCAGTGTCAATTTTAGAAAAAAATTCAAAGCATTGAATGTGTAAACAATTTAAGACATAAAATTTTTTACGACACAAATGTTTAAACATTTTTGAAAACTTGGGCAGAGTTTACTTTGTTTATAGGACTATCCATCCTATTTAAGAAATAAAAAAATACTCCAACAATAATATTAATATTCTGTCCTGGACTTTATATAAATAACATAATAGCCATCAAATACTAATTTAGGTCATACACTTATTGTTTACAATAGAAATGTGTAAACGATTTAAAATATTTGGATATAATTTCCTCTATTTATTGGACTATGCATCCTGTTTCAAAAATACAAAATACTCCAATAACAAACAATTGTACTAATAGTTTGTAACAACAATACTAATACTTATTGTCCATAACAACGGGTCAATTTGGTTCGATTTCACAACTAAACCAGAACTGTAACCATAACCTCCATTGTCCATTTTTGAAAGTATAATTCAAAATGACAAATACAAAAAAGAAAAGAAATAAATAATCATAGATGCAAATTTATAGTTGCAAGAGATAATAATCGTGCAAAAAATCGTCATCCTCATTCTATTCCAATTTAAGGGAATGTCCTTTAATATGGTATGTGGTCCTTTCTTTTAGTACTAAGCATCTATATAAGAAAAGAAAAAAAAATAGTTAGATGAAAGAAAAACAAATTACACATTATAAAAATGACATAGGGGTTGGGTAGTGAATTTTTTCACTGCATATAAAGAGGCATGGGTCAGTCATACACATAGGACTTTAGGTACAAAAGACATTAATATTCAAAAAATAAAAGGACTTCTGTAAAACTCATGAATCCAACCAAACCATCAATACCTCTATCCACACAGTAAACTCCTATGTAACAACACCTCTACCCAAATATGACCTATAGTACAAAAAACAAACACATATGAGGAATCTAAAACCTTATATTGAGGACAGGATGAGGTTCCCTTTCAAGTGAATGCACACATTTAAACTAAAAAAAAATTACCTCTATAATTTGCACTAAGCAACCAAATTTAAGATAACATTTGAGTAAAAACACACCAACTAAAATTCAACATAATTCGCTTTAGGCTATAGAGTTTTGAAAATTCATCGGTCAGAAGTGTCCAATATAATATGTATTATGCTCAAGATAAGACTCTCCAAAAAAAATACTACAACTAAATATATCGAGACTGATTGAAAATAAAAACTAATAAAATAAAAGATTTAGTTGCACCTTTTTCCCTTATGAAGAACTGACAGTAGAAAACACTTTCTTGAACTGATAATGACAATAACCACAGTATAGAAATCCACACTTGGAATCCTATCATGAAGTCCCTAAACCATAATAAAAAACATCTCCATAAATTTTAAACTCTAAGAACGATATAAGAAGCCAATGAGATTCCAAATAATAGACATAACAAGGCATGAGAACTTTTTGTTGCTAACATATAACCACGAGATCTACCATTATATAAATGAAAAACTCTAATACCGAAAAATTTTCAATTACATGCAAACTCGTTAAACTCAACCCATATAATATGGTAATAGAATGTTAATATTATTGTCATGATGTAATAGAATTAAATAACCAAACTAATAAATTCAAAGTGAAATACAATTAAAGTTTGCTTCATATATGTAATATTGGATAGAAACACGATTGCTTCGAAGATAAACATTGACTCATGAATCACATTACAGTTCATAATTTCAAAATACTCAATCAAACCAACCAAATCAGAGATGACTCTATTCATTTTTATTTTCTAAAAACAAAACAAATAGGGACGAACTCGAAAAGGTATTGGTTCACCTGAAAAAGGTAGTCCTAAAAATCTGTTCAAACGTTAATAGCCCCAATAATCATTTCGAATTTCATCATCTAACTTCTTCTTTACATTGAGATGCTTTGTGAAGTATTTATTAGCAGTCATGGTGCACAGCTTTTTCTTTAGCTCCTGCACATTTACAATTTCCTTTTCTAATCTTTCAAACTCGGAAATTTCTCCTCAATCTTTTTCAATTCCACTAACAGTGAATCAAACTGGAGTTTGTACCGAGGGGTGACATTGTTCACATACTTTGGGATTTTCAACGCCATCATATGCTTCTTTATACATATCAACCAAGAGGGATCCAATACCTTTTCTGTAGTATTCCCAGTCTATGGGTTCTGGTTCCTGACTGAACTTAGTTTGGAAAGTGGAATTGACTTCGTCAAAGGTGCGGTGTAGGGTAGAAAACTCTTTGCCAACTTCATCAGAGACATGCTTCACCCGTTTTTTTATTTCTCCCTCTTAATATGGTACATCATTATCCCTTTGAGAAGTTGTGCATTCATTATTGAATCCATCACCCTCAAATCATTACAACAGTCAATAAAAAAATCATCAATGGTTCTCTCTTTGTGTGTGTTTGTGTGTATGTGTGTTCATGCGTGATTTACGCCCAGTAAAATCCAAAAATTTATTGAGAGTATATTATCTAAGAATTAATTGAGAATATATTATCTAAAAAATCAAAACATAACATCAAATTATAAGTCAATGGGCTTACTTTTATTAAAGCTAAGTAATTCATATTAAGATATGCTAATAGAAGATGAAAATATCGAGGGTTGCACTCTCTCCTGTTTGGTTACTGAAATCATATTTATGTAAATGAGTATGCAAAAAGAATAAAATGGTTTCATTTAGATAAGAAAACTTTGTTAAAGAAAAATGTTTGGTAGATTATGGAAGAAGGGTGCAAAAAATCATAATATATAGTTTCTTCAAATCGTGATGATCATTGTCTTAAAAAGTGTATTTGTTCCTACCAAATCAGTTTAGAAAAGTGTTGTTATGAGAAGTGCTATTATAACGAAAACTGTCAAAATCAATATTAACCAACATGCCTAGTTCATACATATATAACATGTGTTATTGTACTGATAAACTTCAAAATTGTCACTTTGCTTCTTATATCTTCTTAATAATCCTATGGACCCCTGGGATTCACTATTTAGAGTACCATGTTGTTCATATATCAAATTTTGTATGCTATAAAGAAGGTTGTAATACTAATTACCAAATTTAGGAACAAATGACCAAATAATGTCATAGTAATACTAACACTAAATAATAAAAAAAAAAAGTAGCATTATACTAAATTTTGAGATTGGCCAAAGAAATTTTTTAGTAACACCAATGTGATTCTATTCAACACTCCCAAATTATGAAAAAAATATTAGCGTATAAAATTTAGAAATTATCAATGATACGGTAAAGAAAATATTTTTGCGTTCCGATAAAGACATTCATAATCATTATTATAGCATATATTTCTTTGTGTTTTTTAAGGCACCTCAATAATTTCCTAAAATATAAATATTCAAAAACACTGAACATATGCTAATTCAAGTTGTTTTTACTTCCAAAGTCTACTACCATAAAAAATATATAGATTGGGTAATGATTAATTTTTAAGTTATATGCTTTAATAATGTTGGAGTTCTTTATCTAACAAAAAGTAATTGTTTAGTAAAGTCTAGAAAAATTGTATAGAAAGTGGCAATATAAGAGTTCATTGTTACCTAATTAAATAGGGCCAAAGCTTTAGTGTAAAAGAAAAACAATTGTTTCAGAACTCCCTCACTTCGTCATTTCTTCTTTCTATCATTCAGTGACTTTAATAATTACATTGAAGTTTTATGTGGTAAAGACATGGATATGAAAATCTTATTCCCAATTATTAAACTCCATTTCTATAATCAATGATAATATCAAAAGGCTCACTATAAATCACTAATATGGTCATTGTAAAAAAAAGTGAGGTTTCTAAACAGAATATCAAAATCCCTAATTTCCATGAATTAATTCCATGAGCAGGACTTGACAAACTTTAAGAGATACCATAGAAGAAAGTTACATTACTTGAAACATACCAAAACCAAAATGAACAATACAAAATAACGGGGTAAGGTTGAGAGGAATCAATACCAGTGAAGAAATTAGAATGCTCGGTTGCCTATTTTGTCAAACACATGTTTGCAAGTAGAAACTTGCATCCTTACCAAACAAAGTAAATTCAACATATATAACTTAGTACATTGAATACAAAAATAACCCATAAATTACTATAAAACCCCTCAAATAAAACCAATAGGAAGATAAGAAACTTTAAACACGTGCATAAACAACATGAAGATGTATAGAAACACAAAAGTAAGCAAAAATTATAACAATAAAAGATATTAATTCACGCCCTCTCAATTAAAACAAACAACATAAACCACAAAAATATTTAAAGTTAAGATCTTATCAATATTGAATTATCCTATGTAAATTGTAAAAATTCCTAAAACATAAACTTTGTATTAAGGAACTCCAGCCCTAAAAATGTAAATTTCAAGGTGATGGATTTCAAACACCCCGCGTAATCTGACAAGTGAGGTGGTCAGCCGTCGTCGCCAAACTATATATTAGGGTCCATGAACCCACACAGTAGCATTATACATAATAAATATCACAATAGAATATTTTAAATTAATCAGATAATTAAATAACGAGTGAATAGACGTAAACTACCACTATTTACCATACAAGTAATGCCCCCTAAAGTGTAAGTCCAAATATTCCAATGACCTTTACTATTTATAATTTTATTATTTCCTTACTCATTTTAATTAATTAATTACTTTAATTCATGCGACACCAATAAGGCCAGTCGACCCCTTATCGGCCATGCACACACTCTTGGCACGCTTAAAGTTCTACACATCACACCCATTCCCCTCACTATAGCTATTCAATCCGTATTCTTTCAGTTCTGCACATACTCGTGAGGTTCCACGAATGACACGTCACCATTGCCCGTCAGCTATTTTAACTGTCAACACGCACATACTCGTGATGACACACACACCCACATCGCTATAGTCGATCAGCCCGTTTAGCTGTCACCCTGCACATATTCGTGTTGCAAATCCATTTTAATGTTCGTTTATTATCTTAGGTATTAATTCTTAGTTTCTTATTTTCTCATCATCTCATTTACTCATTATTTTATTTTAGCCCCACCCTATTATAGAGCATAAATTCTCAAACCTAACCCTAGTCCCATACCTAGAGGTGTTCAAAATACAAACATGTTCTATCCTATTTTGCAGGATGAATTTCTACAAATTATCTCTTCCTAGTCACATGCCTAGGCTATCCATATCAACGGAACGACACCAAAATCAGCCACCCCCAGAATATTCCATCTGTAAAAATCTACACTAACTACTCCCATACCTAGAAAGTGTTAACCCTAAACAAGGCATACCCACTAGTTCTATACCTAGAAAGTATTCCTACAATTAAGGTGAGAGCCTCTTTCGAAAAATCTCGTCGTCCCCCGCAATGATAATTATAGTCGAAACGATACGTCGTAAAATTCAATTTATCAACAAGTACACCACCGTTTTTATATAATCACAATTAATCCTCAATTAAATTTATTGAATTCATCGTCATAATTAACACAATAATTTTATTCAACATTTTATGGTTTTATCGTCGTGCAAATTTAAGGAGCACACCACAATAATTTATTTTTTATCATATTCACATAATCTCATATAATTTCATGAGTCCCTATTCATTTAAATAGCGCAACAATGATTTTCTACATACGAACCTACCCGCATAATAAAACAACTAGATCTCTACCTTAAGCACACAAGGATTATGAGTTTTAATTTAGATTAAGAATTTTTCAAAAAATAGTCCCAAATTAGTTTTCACTTTCCCTAGTTAAGGTTTAACTGACATTTAAAATTTGTAATACTAAAGAGAGAGAATAGAGATATTCATGCCTGATAAAACGTCGATCGAAAATTCTGATTAGATGGTTGTGTTCCTCTCAAAAAATTAATTAAGACTCGTTCTTGAACAATCTTGAGAAAAGTAGATTAAGATCTTCTTAACTTGGGTTGAAAGTTGTGTTCAATCGGGTTTAGGTTTTATAGATGAAAGAGAAGGAAATTATGGGAGACTACTAATTTTTTAGAAGTCTAAAATGTGTTTTAAAAGTCCTAAACTTGTCACTTTATATTTATACGCCAAAGAGAGTTTGAGTACTAATCATATATAAACACTAAAAGAAATATTTCAGATGATCAGATCGTTAGAATTGGCAAAAATTTGGAGGCGCTGTAGCTGAAGGCGAAATGAAGCTAGAAAAAAAAAATTCACCTCGATCGAACCATTAAATATTTTTTTCTACTAAGGTCCGATCCTCCCTCGATTTTTATACAAAAAGTTATAGTTTCCAAATTTTATCCCAATTTAAATTCCACATAAAACCTTCTTTTTATATATCAAAAATAACATTTTTACATACCAAAATTAAATAGATTCAATTTTTGTTAAATCCGAGTTAATTTAATTACAATCGGTTTTAAAAATCACGGATTGTTATATACTTTCCCACTACCACAGGAATTTCGTCCTCGAAATTCGATAAAGTCTAACGCTCAGGATAAAATATGGGGCACAAATGCCTACCCATAAAAACCACGATTAGGCACCCATACATCGAATCCTACCCGCATGTTTCCCCATGCGCTCTCTCACGAATAACTACTCATTTGTATCTCTAAAAAATCATCACAAAATTAAAGTCCTCAAATCAATTATAATCATCCTCACATCAAGATTACTAATCCTATGCTCGATGCCTACCACGACCTCAATAAAAACTCCATATCTCCAATGAAACACATCAAACCCGCATGCTAGACCCAAACCCAAAGATCCAAGGGTTGTCATGACAAGCGAGGTGGCCAGCCGCCATCGCCAAACTATAAATATGAGACATATAAAAATTATTTCCACAAGATAATAATTAAATTGATTCGATAATCATAACCATTCATGCAATAAATAAATCTATCACCATGCTATTCTCCAAATAAATCTAATTTCCAATAAATATAAATCCAAAAAAATGATCCAACTAAAAATATCTGAATAAACCGTAAACAACAATGGAACCAAGTGGCCCACCACATCCATAAATAAAGACGCATAATAAAGTGCGACAGAAAGTGAAATAAATAAATCTAACTACTGATCATCTAAAATAAAATCCAGCTTCACCTCCAAAATTTCCAATTACTCTTATGTATCTACTCTAGTGCTAAACGTGAAAAATTACTCGATGCAATGGGTCAGAGCCCACAACATGAATACCAGCTACTCTCCCTAATTAGGGTCTGTGAATCCACACAGTAGCATTATACATAATAAATATCACAATAGAATGTTTTAAATTAACGAGATAATTAAATAACGAGCGAATAGACGTAAGCTACCACTATCTACCATACAACTAATGCCCCTAAAGTGTAAGTCCAGATATTCCAATGACCTTTACTATTTACAATTTTATTCTCACCTTACTCATTTTAATTAATTAATTACTTTAATTCATGCGACACCAATAAGTCCAGTCGACCCCTTATCGACCATGCACACACTCTTGGCACGCTTAAAGTAATTATTCCATACTCGTGAGTAATTCTTAATACCCGTATTATCTCAGTTATGCACATACTCGTGGGGTTTCACGCATGACATGTCACTATAGCCCGCCATTTCATTTAACTGTAAACCCGTACATACTCATGATGCCACAAACACCCGCGTCTCTATAGCCAGTCGGCTCATTTAACTGTCACCCTGCACATACTCATGCCTCAAATCCATTTTAATGTCCATTTATTATCTTAAGTAATAATTCTTAATTTCTTATTTTCTTATGATCTCATTTACTCACTATTTTATTTTAGCCCCGTCCTATTATAGAGCATAAATTCTCAAACCTAATCCCCAGTCCCATACCTAGAGGTCTCCAAAACATAAACACGTCCTATCATAGTTTGTAGGATGAATTTCTACCAATAATCTCATCCTAGTCACATGCTTAGGCTATCCAAATCAACAGAACGACACCAAAATCAATCCCCCCACCCCATAATATTTCATCCGTAAAAATATATACTAACTAGTCCCATACCTAGAAATTGTTAACCCTATCCAAGGCATACACACTTGTCGTATACGTAGAAAGTATTCCTAAAATTAAGGTGAGAGAATCTCCCCCGCAACAAGAATTATAGTAGAAACGATACCTCGTACAATCCAATTTATCAACAAGTGCACCATTCTCATATAATCGCAGTTAATCCTCAATTTAATTTATTGAATTCACCGTCATAATTAAACTAATAATTTTATTCAATAATTTATGATTTTAACGTCATGCAAATATAAGGAGCACACCATAATAATTTACTTTTTATCATATACTAACATGATCTCATATAATTTCATGAGTCCCTATTCATTTAAATAACGCAACAATGATTTTCTACATGCGAACCTACCCCCATAATAAAAGAAACTAGATCTCTACCTTAAGCACACAAGGGTTACGAGTTTTAATTCAGATTAAGAATTTTTTGAAAAACAGTCCCAAATTAATTTTCACTTTTCCTAATTAAGGTTGCTAATTAATTTTAAGAAAAATATATAAATTAATGTTTAGGTGACATCTAAAATGTATAATAATATAGAAATAAAATAGAGATATTCATGCCTTATGAAAAGTCGATTGAAAATTTTGATTAGATCGTTGCGTTCCTCTCGAAAAATTACTACAGACTCGTTCTTGAACAATCTTGAGAAAACTTGATTTAGATCTTCAAAACTTGGGTTGAAAGTTGTGTTCAATGGGGTTTAGGTTTGTAGATGAAAGAAAATGAAATTAAGGGAGGCTACTGATTTTTAAGATGGCTAAAATGTGTTCTAAAATTCCTAAACCCATCACTTTATATTTATGAGAATGCCATGTGCGATACTGATTTAAATAAACTCGCAAATTCCAACCACAAACTTATTTAATTAGAGTCAATTTTCAAATCAAATCAATACAGCCCTTAAACATGCAACTAGGTGTAGTGGATCATGCAAATACAAATAAAATTACTGATTCAAGGATTTCAGAAAAAATCCCTTTTGGGCAAAACCTTTATTTCACTATAATATGTAACATTTAATATTACAATGAAATCTGCAAGGGATTAACGCGTAGAGAATCCATAAGAACCTCAGTCCTGAATCAGCAATAAACCATCGGTAGAAGATCCCAAATGACGCATAGTCTTGAGTTAGCCCAGGAATACCGTAGCTCTCCCTATGACACGCAGTCAATGTCAACCCAACACCTTAATGAATCAGCACCTAGATCAGTAGTAGAAATCCTCTCTACAAGAGAAACTTGAACAAAGATGTGTTCTTAAGTTCTAAAACAATTCACACAAACTATTGGGATCTTGTGAATTGAAAAACATAAGGGATTAAAACCTTAAAGGAGAAGACAAACGTTTCTGCAGTAGCAGTTTTCGTAAAACAGTAATCTCAGGTCTTCTGATAAAAAATGAAACTGGAAAAACGGATTTCTAAAAAAATCAAGGCGGCAGCTCGCTCGAACGAAATCATCATCTTGCTCGAACGAAATCAGCATCTCGCTCCAACGTGGATACACGTCGCTCGAATGAGCTTCGCATGAGACTACCCTGTCATTTGAACGACAGTCCCTAGAAAATTAACAAATAAAATTTTTATATTCGTGAGTAAATACTTCGCCACAAAATTTCAAAAATAAATTTGGACGAAAAACTCCACTCCAACACTTAGAGAAATCTTCATAAAAGTTATTCCAATACTCTAAGTGAAATGCTAAGGAATTAAAACACAACCTTTACCAAATTTATCTCACGAAGGCTTGATTGTTGAAGAATACTTTATATTCAGATCCTTCTTGTTGCATATGTGATCTTGAACATTCTTCGATGTTTGTTGTAGTATACGACATACTCAATTGATAACGGATAATGTCCTTACAAATCTCCCCATATGTGTATGACGATACAAAATAAAAACATATGAATTATCAAAATAAAATGCCTATACAAATTTAATACCCTCCCATGAACTCAAAATTTAAAAGGTACTAAACATGTAGGTCTCAAAACTTTTCTCCGAAATCTTCAAGCTTTTCTCATCAGGGTATGCAATCCAATAATCATCAACTTTGTACCTACACACATGAGACAAAGAAAAATATCTTCGTAACATATCGAGTTTGAAATGAGATAAACATAAATCAAAACAAGTATAAAATCTCAAATTTCCCCCATAATTCATTCTCCCCATTTTTATTTTACCGTAATAGACATGGAAATGAATAAACAAAACAAACATGGAGTAGTCAAGATAATCAAGTAAAACAAACTACAATCATAAAGAGATACCCAAACTCATTCCAACAACCTATTTTTTATTTTTCAAATTTTCAAACAAAAACGCAAAAATAATTTTACAAAAATTACACACCATGAATTTACACTAAGATAACCAAATCATGGAAACGGAATGAATGGGTATGAATAAATTCAATAGAAATATCAATGTAATCAAGCATAACATATGTGCACGATGAATCCGGATACTCCTAACGAATGAACTCAAAATCTTCCTTAGGTGTCAAAAAGTGTTAAATTTAAATGACATTGAATCAATCCATCAACACATCAAAGTCAAAAGTGATTCCCACACCAATAACATCTAAAACTATGTAATGCTTTTTCAAAACGTTGTAGGACATGCAAACCCATTGGTTTCTTTTCCAACTAATCTCCCTCATAAATAATAAATCTTTATTTTCAAATAAGGTTATCTAAATTAAATCACCCCTTTTTGGCTTATTTATCTTTTTATTGCCTTTCATTTTTTCGGGCTCTTTTCAAACGGTGGCTGTCATGATGAGTCAATTTTACACTCTCGCAGTCCATTCTCGTGCACTCGTTATTTTATCAAATTAAACAAATTCCTCACGGGCAACGTTTATTACATGCACTACTTTCATTGTCATGTTTTGTCGCATATGGTTCATTTTGAAGACAAAATTGGGATGCAAATACTCCCACCAATATGTGATAAACAAGTATAATAATCAAACAAATCCGTGCAAGTGTGCATTAAAGGAACTTATGAGTCAAACATGTCGGTAGTAACACTAAATTACATCTCAATGACTCCAAATATTGTAAGCACAGAAATAAAATGATGACGCATATCAAAACACTATCAAATCATCACGTGGATATGTAATGAAATTGTGACTCGATCATCCTAAATGTCCATTCATATACGGTGTAAAACAAAATACAAAAATCCTTTTGGATTTTTCAAAAAAAATTATAAAAATAAAATCTTTTTGTATTTTTCAAAAACAAAAATCTAATACAAAAATTACACAAGTCATAACACTAGTAAGAACATAACATAAAGCACAACTGGTGTATGGCAAACATGCGAACACAATCATCTATATGATATAGGAAGAGAATAATCATGTGCAAGCAACCGATAATCAACTAGTCTAACATTTAGTGTCTCTAAAAGTGATTTCCTAACCCAAATAGGTGTGCAACTACGCATGGGAGTTTTGATAACTAAGGGAACATTAGACTTTAACTTCCTAGGACTTAATTGAAGATCGAACAAAAATTCCTAAGGTAACCTTTCCTACCACAATGTGAAAATGTGTAAAGGGGTGTAACGACACATACGGGTTGACCTTTTCTAACGTCCTTGGTAATTATTGACCCTCTAAAACAAATAATGGTCTTGGCTTTAACACTCGAAACACGAGAACACGATGAGCCACTACCATTGCTACCAACACTACTCGAAACTGTCAAATAATTTTTTATCTCCAAAATTTTTTACTCAAGAAAAGAATTAGAATCTTCATATTTTAGGGACTCAATCTCTAAATTTTCAATAACTCCTAAAAGGTTATCAAGTTCATTCTTAAAATACGCACACTTATCCCTAAGAGTCTCCTCACGTGCCCCAAACTCATCGATTAAAATATTTTTATCCTCTTTGGCATAAACACAAACGCTAGAGTTTCTCAAGTCCTCCAATTATTTTTTTAAAAATAGGACTCTGTCATCACTATCCTTTTTGGACAATTTTAACGCATTAAAGTCATGGTCCAAAGAAACAAATTTTTCACGATAAAAATCTCTTTGATTTTGAACCGTTTGCAAAAGATCCATAGAGGCTTTACAACGAGAATTTTTGTAACAACCCGAGGTCTTGGAGACAACGATTTATTTATTTTGGGAGAAATAAATAATATTTTATTGGAAAATAATTAAACTTGGCACTTGAGGTCAAAACTTGGAGTTGTTAGAAAGTGTATCGTATGGCGATTCTGAGGGTATAGTTGTGTCCGGAAGGGTCGAGAAAGTCGAAATGACTGTACTTGGGGTCTATTTAGGTTCCAAAATAATTTAGGACCGTTTAACTCGAATTAAAGTTACCGAGTCATTTAAAGTGTGTATTGTCATTTAAAGATGTGCATCTTGGGATTTAGGGCATATTAAGCCTACGGGAGATATTTCTCCAAAGAGAGAAAGAGAAATAGAAAGAAAGAAAGAAAGAGAGAAGAAGAAAGAAGAAGAAAAGGAAGGAGAAAAGATAGAGAAAGTGGAGATTTTCGATTTCTACACAATTTCAAGGCGGATTCAGACCCTACGAACCCGAGGCAAGTGATTAAACTTGATAAATAATTATTGTGTACCATTTATTGCATGATTTGTGGATTGAATCTTTAGGTTTTAGGTTTAGTTTAACAAAACCTAACTTTTGGGTATAATCTTAGATTTGATATGTAGATCTTGGATTTGATGATAGAAATTAGTTTATATGTATTATAGGATGAATATTGATGTTATATTTGTGATTGGGTTGAATAAAGATGGAGAGAAAATGATTAAAATGAATTTTGGGTATTTTAGGCTTACAAAAAGTAGCCATTTTCGAGGTTCTTGAAGAGCCGAATCGATTCGGCCTCCTACCGAATCGATTCGGAAATATGCAGGTGCCCAGGTCCGAGTGACCGAATCGATTCGGACCCCAGCCGAATCGATTCGGCCTGAGACAGAGTCCCAGGTCTGATGACCTGAATCGATTCGCCTTCCTAGCTGAATCGATTCGCTGGGCCGAATCGATTCGGAATTGGCCCGAATCGATTCGGAAACAGGGCTTTTTCAAGGAATGTTTTTCAAAGGAGAATTTCATTCCATTTTGTTTGAGGTTATCGATTGGGAACCTCTATAGGAGATATTTGGAGTATGTTTTGGAGACTTTTAGCGAGTTTTTCCCTTATAAGGAATTTTGTAGTCATATTGACTAAATTTGAGGAATACCGATTAGAGATTTTGGTATTTTCTAAGTGGGGAAGCCCACCTTGTTTTGAGAATTCTATTTGGAGATAATTATGATATTAATGGGAATAATTTAGAGACACCGGATCTTAGGATCCAATCCCAAGGGGGGGATAACTTTAAAGGTTCATAAAATGAATTGGACCCTATTAAGGATGGAGAATGAGAAATACAAATTGAGGTGCATTAGGATAAAAGAATATCATTAACTTAAATAGAATTGAGAGACAATTCACAATTAGAAGCGACATGTGAGCTTCAAGCGAGAAATAGTATAGTGTAAACTAAGTGGGGAAGATATGTGAGATTTGACGGTTAGTGTATCAAGAGAGAGATATACTAAACAATGACATTAAATCTATTGCGCCTAAGAGCGCATAATGAATATGATAATGTTGTGGCAGGTATACCTTATATGATGGTATATCTTTATTATGTGGGATTTATGTATACCCTATATGATGGTATATATGCATGGTTAGGCATACCCTCTCCTTGCTATCATTGGGAAGTTACGTGCGTAGAGGGTGAGCGTCCTGGCTCAAAGAGCAGGGTGTGGATATTCCCCAGGTCATAGTCGTCCATGTGATTATTATGTGATATACATTTATTTATTTTGGGGGTGAGAGGTCGTGGGTATGTGTCGCTCTCACTTGCCGGTTAGGACCTATGACCGCTTCATGGGACGTCGTGTGCTTGAGTTGATCACGAGGTGGGTGTCGTTGCCCCACCAGGTGGCCCCAGTTTGCTACGTATATGGGTTACTGAAAGATGATAGCAAGTGAGCCTGCGTCCTTTGAGTTATAGCTCGGTTGGATGGTTATTATTGCTTGTACTTGTACTTGGGTATCAAGGGCATAATGGACCTCAACGACCTGCATTGCCAGGATTAGTGTATCGGGGTGTTCCTTGTTTGGATTTTGCCTCGGCGAGACGTCCCACGCACGAACCGCAGTGTAATGTTGGAAATTGGGGATAAGTTAGTCCTTAATGCTCATATATATATATATATATATATATATATATCACCTATCCCGACAATCGACAGTGCCAGGAGTGGTGTAACGGGGGGGTTCCTTATTTGGATTTCGCCTCGGCGAGACGTCCCATGCATGAAACGCCGTGTACTATTGAGAATTAGGAATATTAATTAATTAAAACTGGATAATTGGGTTACATGCATCATGAATTGAGGGCATAATGAACCTCGAGGATCGATACGGTCAGGAGTAGTGTAACGGGGGGGGTTCCTTGTTTGGATTTCGCCTCGGCGAGCCGTCCCACGCACGAAACGCAGTGCCGTGTTGAGAATCGGGAGGAGTTTAGTCCTTAACTCTTGATGCTAATAACTCATATATAATTATATACTGTTTCCATACCATATGAAGGCATAACTAGAATATAAAATTCTAGTAAATGAGAATGTTGATGTGGTTATGAGATGGATCACGTAACTTTATATGTTCAACAAATGAACATTATAAAGATAACTATAACTATTACATTAAAGTTAATGTACATAATTTATAGATTATAGAGATAAGTGTAGATTGGGAGATAGGTTAGATGGTTTAACTTAAATACTTCAATTGAGTTTAAGTTAGAATCCTCTTACCTAAATAGAATCGGGCATCCATTTGGAGATCACGTGCATACGTTTAGTGCGCGCTTTAGTTGAGAGGTAAGGCTAATTATTATGGAGAGTTCGATTCCACCTTAATCATATAATAATGCATTTATAATTATTATGCATTTTAATACACTTGCTATAAAATGTTTTTCAACTCGGGCTCTGACCCGTTTATATTTTCTCTTCCATGTATATATCGTACTACTTCAGGTGTTCCTCCGCAAGGACGCCTTTGATGATCATCCATTCAGGATTTGTGGAGCTGTGGAAATTGTGGACTGTTGCGGCTTTTTGTTTTAGTCGATTCCTATCTTTGTATATCTAGATTAGGATTCAGTTGTGCATTGGAGTTAGTATTCAAGGTGTTGTAGATTAACACTTTTATATTTCATTTCTCCGATTTGTATTGTCTGTTACCCGATAGCATATTCGGGAATTTTATTTGTTCTCTGTATTGCTCTATTGTATATTAATGGAGTTTGCACTTATAACTCCAAATAGTTAGTTGTGCATAGTTGGTTGAGTTTGCATTATTGGTTTTGTTGTTGTTGTTAAATAAAAGTTTTAAATTTTTTACAATCCACTTTTAATGATCTCGGGTAGTTAGCCTTATATTTTAGTATTGTCAGTTGATGTTGAGACTGTGCCATTTGGGATACCTGATTTATTGTAGTATAGGGCTGGCCACCCGTTATTATTTGGAGCGGGTTGTCACAATTTTCTTTCTCTAAAACTTCAATTCTTTTAGTAAACATCAAATTCAAACTATTTGAGTCATTAAAACTTTGACATGTGCCAACAAGAGGTGGAATCCGATTACATAAGTGCTCCATTGGAAAAATTATGATTTTTCATAAAAAAAAGTTTTTTAAAAATCAATATCATACAAATTTTGCGAAAAACAAGATCAAACGCGATAATTAGCATATCCCGCTTTGATACGAATTTGAGAATTCTGTGTGCGATACTGATTTAAATAAACTCGCAAATTCCAACCACAAACTTATTTAATTAGAGTCAATTTTCAAATCAAATCAATTCATCCCCTAAACATGCAACTAGGTTTAGTGGATCATGCAAACACAAATAAAATTAATGATTCACAGATTTCAGGAAAAATCCCTTTCGGGCAGAACCTTTATTTCACTATAATATGTAACACTTACAATTACAATGAAATCTGCAATGGATTAACGTGTAGAGAATCCACAAGAACCTCAGTCCTGAATCAGCAATGAACCATCCGCAGAAGATCCCAAATGACGCACAGTCTTGAGTTTGCCCAGGAACACCGCAGCTCTCCCTATGACATGCAGTCAATGTCAACCCAACACCTTAATGAATCAGCACCTAGATCAGCAATAGAGATCCTCTCTACAAGAGAAACTTGAAAAAAAATGTGTTCTTGGGTTCCAAAATAATTCACACAAACTATTGGGATCTTGTGAATTGAAAAACAAAAGGGATTAAAGCCCTAAAAGAGAAGACAAGCGTGCAGTAGCAGTTTTCATAAAACAGTAATCCCAGGTCTTCTGATTAAAAATAAAACTGGAAAAATGGTTTTATAAAAAAATCAAGGTGGCAGCTCGCTCGAACGAAATTAGCATCTCGCTCGAACTTGGACATGCGTCGCTCGAACGAGCTTCGTACGAGACAGCCCTGTTGTTTGAATGACAGTCCCTATCGCTCGAACGAGAAAATTAAAAAATAAATTTTTTAAATTCGCCAGTAAATACTCCGCCACAAAATTTCAAAAATAAATTTTGACAAAAAACTCCGCTCCAACACTTAGAGAAATTTTCATAAAAGTTATTCCAAAACTCTAAGTGAAATGCTAACGAATTAAAACACGAACCTTACCAAATTTATCTCGCGGAGGCTTGATTGTTGAAGAATACTTGATATTCGGATCCGCATAGTTGCATATGTGATCTTGAACATTCTTCAACGTTTGTAGCGGTATACGACATACTCAATTAATAACTGACAATGTCCTTACCGTTTATTTATTAGAAAGAGTTTGAGTCATAATCAAATACAAACAGTAAAAAAATATTTCGGATGATCAGACCATTAGAATTGGCTGAAATTTTGAGGCATAGTAGCTGAAGGCCAAATGAAGCTCAACAAAAATATTCAGCTCGATCAGACGGTTAAATAAATTTTTTTCTCCTTAGGTCGGATCCTCACCCGATTTTTATGCAAAAAGTTATAATTTCCAAATTTTAATCCTAATTTAAATTCCACTTAAAACCTTCTTTTTATATATAAAAAAAATTACATACCAAAATTAAATAGATCCCAAAATTTTATTTTTTTGACATTCTAGTTAATTTAATTAAAATAGGTTCTAAAAATCACAGGTTGTTATATACTTCCCCACTACCACAGGAATTTCGTCCTCGAAATTCGACGAAGTCTAACGCTCAAGATAAAATATGGGGCACAAATGCCTACCCATAAAAACCACGATTAGGCACCCATACACCGAATCCTAGTCATATATTTTCCACGTTCTCTTTCACGAATCACTACTCGATTGTATCTCTCAAAAATCATCACAACAATAATGTCCTCGAATAAATTATAATCATCCTCACATCAAGATTACTAATACTATGCTCGATGCCTACCACGTCCTCAACAAAAACTCCCTATCTCCAATGAAACACATCAAACACGCATGCTAGACCCAATCCAAAAGACTCGAGGGTTGTCGTATACCTAAGCTCTAATACCATCTGTAACACCCCGTAAAATCTGACAAGCGAAGTAGCCAGTCGCCGTCGACAAACTACACCAGGCGTCACTAAATAAGTAATCACTCGTAGAATGTGACAAATATGAGACATATAAAAATTCATTCAACAAGATAATAATTATATTGATCCGATAATCATAACGATTCATGCAATAAATAAATCTATCACCATGCTAATTTCCAAATAAATCAAATTTCCAATAAATATAAATTCGAAAAAATTATCCAACTATATATATCTGAATAAATCATAAACAACTGTGGAACCAAATGGCTCAACAAATCCATATATAAAGTCTCATAATAAAAGAGCGACCGAAAGAAAAATAAATCAATCTAACTATCGATCATCTAAAATAAAATCCAGCTGCACCTACAAAAAATTTAATTACTCCTATGCAGCTACTCGAGTGCTAAACCTGAAATATTAGTCAATGCAACGGGTTAGAGCCCACCATATGAATACCAGCTACTCTCCCCAATTAGGGTCCGTAAACTCCGACAGTAGAATTATACATAATAAATATCACAATAGGATATTTTAAATTAACAGGATAATTAAATAACGAGCGAATAAACATAAACTGTCGCTATCTACCATACAACTAATGCACCCTAAAGTGTAAGTCCAAATATTCCAATGGCATTTACTATTTACAATTTTATTCTCGCCTTACACATTTTAATTAATCAAATAGTTTAATTCATGTGACACCAATATGGTCAGTCGACCCCTTATCGGCTCTGAACACACTCTTGGCATGCTTTAAGTTCTACACATTACACCTATTCCCCTCACTATAGCCAGTCAACCCATATTCGGTTAATTTTGTACATACTCGTGAGGTTCCACGAATGACATGTCATAATAGCCCGTCAGCCCATTTAACTGTCAGCCCGCACATACTTGTGACGCCACACACACGTCACTATAGGCAAACGTCTCGTTTAATTATCAGAGTCGCACATACTTGTGTTACAAATCCATTTTCATAAGCGTTTATTATCTTAGGTATTAATTCTCAATTTCTAATTTTCTCATCATCTCATTTACTCATTAATTTATTTTAGTCCCACCCTATTATAGCGCATAAATTCTCAATCCTACGCCTAGTCCAATATCTGAAGGTCTTCAAAACACAAACTCGTCCTATCCTACTTTGTTGGATGAATTTCTACCAATTATCTCTTCCTAATCTCATGCCTAGGCTATCCAAAATCAACTGAATGACATTAAAATCAGCGCCACCCTGGAATATTCCGTCCGTAAAAATCTACAGTAATTAGTCCCATACCTAGAACGTATTAACCGTAGCCAAGGCATTCCCACTAGTCCTATACCTAGAAAGTATTCCTAAAATTAAGGTGAGAGAATCTACCCAAAAATCTCATCGTCCCTCGCACCGATAATTATAGCCGAAACCATATGTCGTACAATCCAATTTATCAATAAGTACACAACTCTTATATAATCACAATTAATCCTCAATTTAATTTATTGAATTCATCATCGTAACTAACACAATAATTTTATTCAACAATTTATGAATTTAACGTCATGCAAATTTAAGAAGCACTGCACAATAATTTATTTTTTATCATACTTACCTAATCTCATATGATTTCACGAGACCCTATTTATTTAAATAGCACAACAATATTTTTCTACAAGTGAACCTACCCCCATATTAACAAAACCAAAAATGTACCCTAAGCACACAAGGGTTACGAGTTTTAATTCAGATTAAGAATTTTTCGAGAAACAGTCCCAAATTAATTTTTACTTTCCTTGATTAAGGTTGCTAATTAATTTTAAGAAAAATATATAATTTAATGTTTAGGCGACATCTAAAATGCATAATACTAAAGAGATAGAATAGAGATATTCATGCCCGATGTAAAGTCGGTTGAAAATTCCTCTTGAAAAATTAATAAAGACTCGTTCTTAAATAATCTTTGAGAAAACTTGATTTAGATCTTAAAAACTTGGTTTGAAAGTTGTGTTCAATGCGGTTTAGGTTTTGTAGATGAAAGAGAATGAAACCATGGGAGGTTTCTAAATTTGAAGAATGCTAAAATGTGTTTAAAAAGTCCTAAACCCATCACTTTATGTTTATATATCAAAAGGAGTTTGAGTTCTAATAAAATATAAACATTAAAAAAAATATTTCAGATGATCGGATCGTTATAATTGGCTGAAATTTGGAGGCGCGGTAGCTGAAGGCGAAATGACGCTGGACAAAAAAATTCATCGCTATCGGACGGCTAAATATTATTTTTTCTCCTTAGGTCGGATCCTCTCCACATTTTTATACAAAAAGTAATAATTTCCAAATTTTAATCCCAATTTAAATTCTGCTTAAACCATCTTTTTATATATAAAAAAATAATATTTTTACATACAAAAATTGAATAGATCCCAAAATTTTATTTTTTCAAAATCCGAGTTAATTTAATTAAAATCGATTTTAAAAATCACAGGTTGTTATATACTTCCCCACTACTACATAAATTCCGTCCTCGAAATTCGACGAAGTCTAACGCTGAGGATAAAATATGGGGCACAAATGCCTACCTATAAAAACCACGATTAGGCGCCCATACACCGAATCCTGCCCGCAAGTTTTCCCACGCACTCTCTCACGAATCATTACTCGATTGTATCTCTCAAAAATATCACAAAATTAATGTCCTCAAATCAATTCTAATCATCCTCACATCAAGATTACTAATCCTACGTTCGATGCCTACCACGTCCTCAACAAAACCACCCTATCTCCAATGAAACACATCAAACCCACACGCTAGACCCAAACCCAAAGATCCGAGGGTTATCGTATACCTAAGCTTTGATAGAATCTGTAACACCCCACAAAATCTCACAAGCGAGGTAGCCAGCCGTCATCGCCAAACTACACTAGGCGTCACTAAATAAGTAATCATTCGTAGTATGTGACAAATATGAGACATATAAAAATCCATTCCACAAGATAATAATTATATTGATCCGATAATCATAACCATTCATGCAATAAATAAATCCATCACCATGCTAATCTCCAAATAAATCTAATTTCTAATAAATATAAATTCGAAAAAATAATCCAACTATAAATATCTGAATAAATCGTAAAAAACTGTGGAACCAAATGGCCCACTAAATCCATAAGTAAAGTCTCGTAATGAAAATGCGAGGGAAAGTAAAATAAATAAATCTAACTGTTGATCATCTAAAATAAAATCCAGTTGCACCTCCAATATTTCTAATTACTCCTATGCAGTTACTCCAGTAATAAACTTGAAATATTAGTCAACGTAATGGGTCAGATTCCACCGCATGAATACCATCTACTCTCCCCAATTAGGGTCCGTGAACAGAGACAGTAGTATTATACATAATAAATATCACAATAAAATATTTTAAATTAACGAGATAATTAAATAATGAGCAAATAAACGTAAATTATCACTATTTACCATACAACTAATGCACCCTACTGTGTAAGTCCAATTATTCTAATGACATTTACTATTTACAATTTTATTCTCACCTTACTCATTTTAATTAATTAATTAATTAATTTAATTCATGCGACACCAATATGGTCAGTCGACCCCTTATCTGCCCTAAACACACTCTTGGCACGCTTAAAGTTCTACAAATCACGCTCATTCCCCTAACCATATTCAGCCAAGCCGTATTCTGGCAGTTTCGCACATACTCGTGAGGTTCAACGCATGACACGTCGCTATAGCCAATAGGTCCATTTAATTGTCAGCCCTGTATATACTCGTGTCGCAAATCAATTTTAATACCCGTTTATTATATTAGGTATTAATTATCAATTTCTTATTTTCTCATCATCTCATTTACTCATTATTTTATTTTAGCCCCACCCTATTATAGAGCATAAATTTTCAATCCTACCCCTAGACCCATGACTAAATATCTCCAAAACACAAACACGTCATATTCTATTTTTGTAGGACGAATTTATACCAATTATCTCTTTCCAATCTCATGCCGAGGCTATCCAAATCAACTGAACGACACCAAATTCAGCCCCACCCCGAAATATTCCATTCGTAAAAATCTACACTAATTAGTCCCATAGCTAGAAAGTATTAACTGTAGCCAAGGCATGCCCACTAGTCCTATACCTAGAAAGTATTCCTAAAATTAAGGTGAGAGCATCTACTCAAAAATCTCGTCGTCCCCTGCAACGATAATTATAGTCGAAACGATATGTCGTACAATCCAATTTATCAACAAGTACGCAATTCTTATATAATCACAATTAATCCTCAATTTAATTTATTGAATTCATCGTCATAATTAACACAATAATTTTATTCAATAATTTATGATTTCAATGTCATGCAAATTTAAGGAGCACACTACAATAATTTATTTTTTATCATACTTACATAATCTCATATAATTTCACCCGTCCTTATATATTTAAATAGCGCAACAATGATTTTCTACATGTGAACCTACCCCCATAATAACAAAACCAAATTTGTACCCTAAGCACACAAGGGTTATGAGTTTTAATTCAGATTAAGAATTTTTTGAAAAACAATCCCAAATTAATTTTCACTTTTCCTAATTAAGGTTGCTAATTAACTTTAAGAAAAACATATAAATTAATGTTTAAGCGATATCTAAAATGCATAATACAAAAGAGATATAGTAGAGATATTCATGCATCATGAAAAGTCGGTTGATAAATCCTCTCGAAAATTTAACAAAGACTCGTTCTTGAATAATCTTGAGAAAACTTGATTTAGATCTTCAAAACTTGGGTTGAAAGTTATATTCAATGGGGTTTAGGTTTTGTAGATGAAAGAGAATGAAATTATGGGAGGCTATTAATTTTTAAGAAGACTAAAATGTATTTTAAAAGTCCTAAACCCGTCACTTTATATTTATATATCAAAAAGAGTTTGGGTCTTAATAAAATACAAACATTAAAAAAAATATTTCGAATGATCGGATTGTTAGAATTGGCTAAAATTTGGAGGCATGGTAGTTGAAGGCGAAATGAAGCTGAACAAAAAAATTCAGCTCGATTGGTTAGTTAAATATTTTCTTCTCTCCTTAGGTCGGATCCTCCCCCGATTTTTATACAAAACCTTATAATTTCCAAATTTTAATCCCAATATAAATACCACTTAAAACCTTCTTTTTATATATAAAACCCAACATTTTTACATACCAAAGTTAATTACATCCCATAATTTTATTTTTTCGAAATCCAAGTTAATTTAATTAAAACCAATTTTAATAATCACGGGTTGTTACAGGATTGAACCCATACCTTAAGCACCTTGATGGTCCTCGCATTCGCCGCAGAAAGTGTCTGAAAAAAGATTCACAAAGGTAATGTAGTAAGAAAAGGAAAAGAAAATTATAAAAAACTTGATTTTGATTGTTACTAATGAAAAAACGTAACCTGGAAAATAGTAGAGTGTAAACAAAAAAGATAAATCATGGTTTTTGCCTCCAAAGATCCCTAGGATCACAACTCGTGATTCTTAAAATCACACTACTATAATAGAACAAAAGGTGATAGATAAATGTTGACAACTTGAAACAAAAAATAATAACATATATGTTGCATATTCAATACCCGAAATAGAAGAGTAAGTTCTAATGATGACAAAATAAAATAGTAAAATAATTTACAAACCAAACTATCCCATATTAAAAATAACTTTTGGTACAGGCATTTGATCAACACATAGAATGGAGATTCCTCTTGTAAGCTTAACTCAAGTAAAGTGTACTCTTTTTATCCTATTGTAAACCCATCCTTATAGCTTTTAACACACAAACTCATTTACATTGTTTTTACATGGAGATGAATACTTAGTATATACAATGCACATTACAACCAACTTTCAAACTGTGCGTATAACTCAAACAAAAGGAAAGGGGATAGTGAAAACTATGGAAACATATAAATTTTAAACTATAGGAAATAGGCGACAAATATAAAACTACACCCAATAAAAAGTATTTTATCTCATGATTTACAAACAACCAAATTATCCAAGTGAACCTATTCATAAATAAAACCATGATTGAAGCCCCGCTTTCAACAAAGATTGTGAGAATAAGGATCACAAAAAAATAATAGATGCCTCAAATCACTACACCAAAAATAACAATCTGAGTTTTGAACTGTGCCAGAATCAGGTGTTCCAAAATGGCCATTTTTTACTGGCACGGTTTAAAAGTGTGTCAGATCTAGCCAAACAAAACACTTCTGGCATACTTTAAAACCGTGCCAAAATTTGATATTTCTGGCACACTTCATAACTGTGCCAGATTGAGTATATTTTAATATGCTTTTGGCACGGTTTTGAATTGTGCCAAATTTTTGGATCAAAGAAAAAAAATTAATTTTTGAAAATAAGAAAATTCACAAATTGTGAATCTCGCACGTTATTGATAAACTAATGTACATACAAACTTTAAAATATTACAAGTCTTAATAGTTCACAACCCAAAAAAAATGGACAGAACTTCCTCTATTTTTTGGACATTCTAAAACCTGAGTAATGTAAAACCCGCATGGACATAAAATATAATAGTAAAATTATAAAAGCTCGCACAGCCATAAAAGTTAACAACAAAACTACAAAAACCCGCACGGCCATGACACAAAAAAAATAGAATCCTGAATATTATCGACATTAAATAAATAATCCCCTTGTTGTAAACCGTTGACTTCTTCGTATGTTCCACGTGGATAAAAGCTAACGATAAAATGTTATCCAGCAAAAAAAATAGGATACAAAAACGAGATGATATTAGTAACCAAGTAATTTTTTAAAAAAAATTATTCAAGCTAAAAAATTGCATATACGAGTTACAATTATTATTGTATTCTCAAACCGAAAGTCTTATGACTATTTGGTCAGCTCCTACGATTTCATTAGTCCCATGCGAGGTGTTAGTGCCTCTTACGGAGCCGTTTGGGGACTAGTTTGAGTTTTCACCCTCAAACGGCATGTTTTAAAGAATAATCTAAATATTTTCAAATTATCGTCATATTCTCAAACCGCGAGATCCATGACTACGTGGTCATTTCCTATAAGTTAAATTGATCTCGTGGGAGTGTTCATGCCTCTTACAGGGTCGTTTGGGGGTTGGTTTGGGTTTTCACCCTTTAACGACTTGTTTTTAAGCCTAATCTAAATATTTTCTAATTATTGTCGTATTCTCAAATCGGGAGTCTCGTGACTACGCGATCAGTTCCAATGAATTACATTGGTTTTGTGTGAGATATTATTGGCTCTTATAGGGCCGTTTGGGGGATGGTTTGGGCTTTCACTCTCCAACGACATGTTTTTAAGCCTAAGTCTATATATTTTCAAATTATCATCATATTCTCAAACCGAGAGTCCCGTGACTAGATGATCAATTTCTATGAGTTACATTGGTCCCGTGATAGGTGTTCGTGATTCTTATGGGGCCATTTAGGGGCTGGTTTGGGTTTTCACCCTCTAACGGAATGTTTTTAAGTCTAATCTATATATTTTCAAATTATCGTTGTATTCTCAAACTGAGAGTCCCATAACTATGGGGTCAGTTCCTACGAGTCCTTGTCCTACAAGTTATATTAGTCTCGTGCAAGGTGTTCATGCCTCTTACGGGGCCATTTAGGGACTGACTTAGGTTTTTACCCTCTAACGGCATGGTTTTAGGTCTAATCTAGATATTTTCAAATTATCATTGTATTCTCAAATCGAGAGTCTCGTGACCACGCGGTCAGTTCTTACGAGTTACATTGGTGTCATGCGAAGTGTTCATGCCTCTTAGAGGATTGTTTGAATATTGGTTTGGGTTTTCACCCTCTAATGGCATGTTTTTAATAGAGAAGATAGTTGAGTCTCTAAGAAGGTTGCTAAAGGGAATTTGTTGTAATTTAAATGGAAACATAAGTTTTATGACATCTATTATATAACACTATTTAGGATGCATCAAATTTATATAGTAGGATAAGGACATGTGATTAGATTAGCCAAGAAAACACGATGATAGGCTTAAGTTGGATAATTTTAAACATCTCTAATAAGTATAATTTTAAAGATTTTTCAGGGCAGGATCATAATGGTTGATAATTCATTAGAGGTGTCTTGTTCACTCTTATTTTTTCATTCTTATAAATGGAACTTTTTTCTATCAGAGAGAGAAAGAGAGAGAGAGAGAGAATGTAATGACCATATGGAGGAGACAATAAGATAATAATGATGTACTACTTTGTAGGTGTAATTCTAGTTCCGACCAGTTTTAATCAACTTTGTCCAAAGAGAATTCATAACCATTTGACATTCAGAGCTGGATAACATCTCAAAAGATTATCCATGTAAAAGATAAGCAAATCATTTATCTATCAACAAAAAGATACTTGATAAAGGAATAATAATGTTAGATCAATGAATTAGATACAAAAATTAGGAAGTACAATTTTTTGTTGCCTGCGCAATCTCCTCTAATGCAGTAACATGAGGACCCCATGGTTCATCATTTGTTTGTCCTTCATAAATGTATAATAGTCGTGACAACAATAATGTAGAAAATGGACAATACATAATTAATGCACAATTAAGTTTTGCATAAGCTTTTCTAAGATTATCTATGATCTATCATGATTGACGAGCAAAACTTGTATATATATGTATGGAAAATAAAGGGAAACATAACTTACTATTGAAAGGTGTAAGTGCCACTAGAGAAGATAATGTAGTAATATGTGCCATTAAAGAATGAAGTGACACCTTTTGTTGTGTGAGTTCAATTACAAGTTACATACACATACACAGAGACTTCTTATCACGGGGATAAAGTTATAAGGGCGATTTATCAATAGTTGATGAATCCAATTATAAGACCACTAAAGAAGGTAGCCATGTTATAAATATAATTTCCAACCTATTGTGTCAAAGGCCCATTAACAAATAAAACAACACATTTTCAGGGACAAAATCAATTAAAAAGAAACTAACTATTTAAGAAGGTAATATTATGGAGACACGGATGTTACTTTTTTCCCTAAGAGTATATTGGACGAGCAACACATCACTCAACACTTGGATCACATTTCTCTATTTTTCCCGTAGGGGTAAAAAAAACTCATATCTTGATTAAGTATTAAGTAACACTTGAACATATCTTGACCTGATCAGACATAGCTAACAGAGAAATAAAACAACATAGAGTCCAATAGTGAGTGAGAGAAAAAAAAGCGATCGAAAATGCACATAGTGAATGCGGTGGGTCTGATTCGTATAGCATCTCGTGACATGAATATGTCACAATTGCAATCGAAACCGATAGTGTTAGGATCGATTTGGTGGTACACATACTCTGGGATCTCATGCTTCTTAGTTTTGTTTGCTGGCATCATGTATGTTTTGACATTAGGTTTTATATCTCTAAGTCTCTTTGAGCTCGATATTTTCCAACGTAGCGGCACCTCTTTCAAAAAAAACAAGCAACTTCCTTCTTTCCATCTGTTCAGAAGCAACACCAGCTTCTAGTCACTTTGCTGTTATGTAATGTTGCTGCCATGGAGGCCCTGCCTCTACATGTGGATAAGATTTTCAACCAGTATGTTATTATCTATCATTTATAGAATCTTTATGTCCTTTCTTTATGTGTGTGGGTTCTTTAGTTCATTTGGATTTTCCTCAAAATTCAAGTTTGTACTTGGAATATGCAAGAATTGTCTAGTAGATTCAAAATCAACCCATCACTAAACATTATCTCGTTATAGTCGTGTTAATTTAAATAGTGATCTAAGAGCATACGCAACAGGAGGTACTGAAAGTAAATCATATATGAGGAAGAGGAAAACAAAGATAAATGGATTAATATGGTTCAACACATGAAAATGCCTACTTCTACGATACTTCCTTCTCATCCTTAGGAAGTTGAACGATGACAACCTCTGTTGTACTCAACAAAGACGAGACACTACATAACCAACAAGATGACCACATCAGTTCATGAACAGACTAGAACCATGACCCTACAATGGAAAATATCTTTAAAAGAAATTACCTAGCAGCAACATCAACGAAAGTTGTCCAAATGACCAAACTAAACTAAACAATTTTCACAACCAAACAGTACAGGCCCCTACGTTATTGATCCACAGCTATAAAAAATGAATATCCAGTAGTGGGCGCTCTGTATATTCACCACCTCTTGTTAACAGGCAAGTCCTCTAATTTGGTCTAATTGGGCAAATTTTAATTTTATTAAGTTTTATTCAAAATTCACATTATGATAAGTCGTCTTGATAGAAAAAAAAACTATTGAATTCACTTTATTTATGCTGAAAGTCATGTAATGAAAGACCTGTCCAGGCTGTTTGTGTTGACATTTTAATTAGTGAGCCTACAATTTCAACCGTAAATCGCATAATAGGAAGAGAAAGCATGGAGGAATACCTTGCCCTCAGATCTTTCTTTCCGAAGCCCCACAATTTCATGCGCTTAAGCACCAATGAGGAATAAGTTGCCTTCTCCCACCTCTTCCCTTAGCAATTCAGCAACACTAACATTGTGATCAGGAACAAATGAAACCTAAAATATAAATATAAATAAATAAATATAAAAATAGTAATATGAATGAGCTCATAGCAAACATCCAATACAGAATGTATGTTAAGAAACCTCACATCACAACAATGAAATTTAGGACTCACTATTAGTTTCAAGAATGATTCACTAACAATTGGCTTATTAGAATCAGTGAGTTCTAACAACAAACATTGGATGTATGCTTGTGGTTATGGTGAATGTGACTTTAATGTGCATACTTTTTGTGCAACCACGACAGTGGTACCCGTGTTGTATCAGATGGATGATCCGGCTGATGATGCTGCCATAGGAGAGGGTAGTGGCAAACTAGCTCAGTGGAGTTATCAAATTGAGAAGGGTATAATGACAGAGGAGGCCATAGACTTGTATAACCTCCAATTAAAACTAAAAATTTCCCAAATGATTGGAGCAATCAATCCCAGTTCTTATGTTTGAAATGACATTATACATTATGCATTTTTTAAAAATAACAATTTTGAATCCTATAGAAATTCAGTACTGTATTTTAGCAAAAACTTAAGCATTGAACCGCAATGTCTGAAAGCACTCTTAATTAGCAACAAGGTCAAAAACTACAGAACTCAGAAATTGAACATTCTAAGAAAAAATTGAATTGGGTGGTGGTCCACCAAAACCTCCAACTCCACGCCCAAATCTAGTCTTTCCACTAGAGCCCCTGAAAGATGGTCGATAATCAGCGGGAGCTCCACCATTTTCACCACCGAATTCACCAAGATGCCCTCTGGGACCACCATGGTATCCATCCCTGTCACCAAACCTTGGTCTGTACCTTTCAAATCTTGGTGGGCTACGGGGACGTTCGCCTGGAGGTCCCCCCATCGGACGTCCAATAGGCTTAGCATACTTCTTCAAGGTAGAAGGAACAATATTCGATAGAAAATTGAGATAAGTCTCGAGAAACTCAATCCAATCATTGGTAAGGAACCAATAGTAGTGCATCCATGCAAAGTTCTCGCGAACGTACTCCTTTAACTTTAATCTCTGCATCATCTTAATCACCTGCAAGTTCGACACATCGATCTCAGGATGCTTCGCAAGATTGTAGTCCTTCTTCGTAAAGCAAACACCCTCTTGGAAGAGGTATTTAAAGATCTCTATCTTGTTCTTATCGGATATAATCATGGCTTGTATATGAGATTGTGGGTAAAGTAAGTAAGACGATGGAATATAGCAGGTAGCAATCCTTATACATTATGCATAAATGAATTCTCTATCACAAATGAAATTGCGTAATACCCTTGTTATGTAACCTCGTACGTGTCTCTCATCAATTATAATCCTCTGGTCTCAGAACAATATTAAAATATTAGACATCTATGTACATTAGAAAAATTATCTAGCATACTACTAATGAAAGAAACCTCACCTTCTCAGCATAAATGCAAGCTCCTCTCTCATCCTTCATTTCCCACAAAATAGACAAAGCTACAAACACTTTAGGCCTTGTCGGATTAATATTCAGTAAATCATACATTCGCTTGTTTAACTTTGAGAGGCCAAGTTAAGATTTAAAAGCACTGCATACTCATCCATATAGGTGACCACATATGGATCAATTGATCGAACCTGTAAACGCAGTACACAATACAGGGTGACTTCTCACGATAATCAATTATTGGATCAACAAAATAAATTAGTAGGAAGTTTACCTTCTCAAAATTCATTATTTCTTCATCACTTTTTCCAATAATGGCTTAAACCTTCAAACAATGAAATTACTTCAATATTGAGCAAAAGTATCATTAGCAAACTCTAGCTTCAAGGAACAAAACACACACATAACCAATTCATATTTTTTATCCTTTTTCAGACCATTCTAGACTTATCAAGTGGTGGAGTTTTAAATGCACTAGAGTTTTTGAAGGTATAATTGAACAATACTAGTGAGTACGTAATCAATATGGATGCTGAGGTACAACTAAAATCCATGCCTATACACCACACCTAAGATGTCTTCATCTAAAATAGAATCACATCGTTATCATGAAAATAACTTTATCCCCATTTAACTATCACATCAAGTTTGATGCATAATAGATCACCACCTATCACCCCACTCAAAACCTCCAAATAACTGATTTAGGAATCTGAAATCTACGAAGAAAAAAAGAAATTTATAATCAGGTTATAGCAATAAATGAAATTTATAAATCACAGTTGTTTATTAATGCAGTGTGGACTAGTAGTTTAAACTTAAGGAAACATAACTATAATGCAAAATATAAATAAGAGTATGATAAAAAGTTTGATCATTTTTACATAAGAATTTGCAAAATGTAGTTGTATAATAGAATAGAGACAAGTGGGAATTCAAAATTTAATATTCGATTAAGTAGAATTATTCAATTAGTCACTTCATTAAAGAGGCATTCACTTATCAAAAACATCTTAGAGCCCCAATACTTGAGCATTTAATTTGTATGACTAATGAGGGTGCAACCAATAAATCCAAAGATCTCTTAATATAACACAAAATTACCATACTGAAATCAAATATAAATCGAGAAGCTTCAAAACTTCCAGCACAAATTTTTGAAGTATCTGACTTCAAAGAATAAGGACATTGAACTCTAAAAAAATCACTAATTCCTCTTATAGTTTCATTTTATTTGTATATCTTAGTGTTTTATCAGAACTAGAATCTTGGTATTTTCTCAAGGAGAGTTCTACTAATATTAATGAGGAGTTAAAATACGAGAAAGACCTTAAAAGAATGTCGAGGTTTACTCATAGCTATTGTTATTATTAGACGGGTATTAAGATATGAAGGCCCAGAACGATAGGGAGACATGGCCAATGCACTTAAAAAATCTGTTCCATAAAACACTGAAGGGGATGATGAAGATGTGTATAAATGTCTCAAGTTGATCTTTGATTACATAAGAAATGAGGAAGAAAATATTTTCTTCCTACTCTGTTCCCTTTTACCGAGGACAGTAACATCTTAATTGAAAATCTGGTGAGATACGGAATGGGACTTAGAATATTTAAGAATGTCAATACTGTGCGAGAAGTAAGATATATATTAAATCCATGTGTCCTTTACCTTATAAATTCTTATTTTTTATTAGCAAAAAAGATAAAATGATACATTAAGATGCATTATATTGTACGTGATGTGGTCATATCAATTGTATCTTATATTTATTTTATAAGATGAGGTGTCAGGTTGAAGGAATGGTCATACGTTGATAGTTTGGAACAATAAATTAGCATATCATTGATAAATAATGCAATAACTAGACTCCTTGATCGCTTGGAAAGTCCTAACATTAATATCATATTAGGTTCATTTTTTTATGCGATGAAAGGTCTAGGGGTGTTGGATTTGGGTGAATATTGAAATGATATTAATGTTATATCATCTTCATTCTCTAATCTAACATGCCTGCGAACATTAACTCCAACAACAGATTCAAGAGTGAATTATTGCGGCCTTTTTAGGTAGATGAAGTTATTAGAGACTATTGTAAATATTACGATGAGAATTTAACAATAGCGATAAAGCAATTAACTAATCTTAGGTTATAGGATATGAATGGTTCGCGTGAGAATCATTCCTTAATCTGACTAATATCTTATCCAAGATAGGCTGGAGGACTTTTTGTTTTACTGTAGGACCTTTAGGTGAGAGGTTAAAATGTTATATGGTTGATTTATTGATACTATATGATTCTTTATAAATAGTTAAAGAGGGACAGTTGGATAATCTTCCATCAATCACATTCTTTAACTTATTAGTCAGTTGGACATCATGGATAGTTGAACCACCATTCTTCACAAAATTGATAATAACAGTGTTGATATTCACATCAAAAATTAACATTTTAATGTTATCAACAGGGGAATGAACATGATTTGGACATAAATCAACCTCCACAATAGTGGTCACCTTTATAACGAAATTTATTCCTTTTGATACCATGCTTAACAAAGCCACTTTGATTATTTGCAGTTACTTTTAATTTAGTATCCTTATTCATCCAAACTTCCATTAGTTTTTTGCCTTAATTCTTTTCAACTCCAGGTTGATCTTTCATCGTCATGCAGTCCAAATGATCATGATCTAATTTAAAGCACGTATAGAATATTTTAGGATGGATTCGTGCTCCAGATCCTGACAAAATCCATTATCCCCAAATCTAATTTATATCCAAGAAGGGGATGATTTCAAAATATCCATAGAAACACATATCAAAGCCATATTAGGTCTAGATAAAGCAGTAGTTGCGGCATCCAAATTTAATAGGACTCCACGAATATGTCCAATAGAGAACAAACATGATATTGCAAAGAATTACAAGGGGAGATAAGGAAGATTTATCCATATCACCACAATTAAAGTTTCAATATCAATTTAAAATTCGGGAGTCCCATTTAAAACTAACCATCATCATCTTCAAATTCTCATAAACTTTCCAAATAGGGTCACGACTTGATCGTTCAAACTTGGAATGATTCATGAAAGATCATTATAAACAAAGGATTTGAGTTTAGAAATGGAACCTCAGTGACGCGATTATCTGCAATAAAAATAATAAGCGGAGATTATGCAGATTGGAAATCAGACTTAGCTGCCTTAATACACATGATAAAATGTAGGTTTAAAACAGAGCCAACGAACACTTATCACACAATTAATATGCAATGTAAGCGAAGAAATTTAAGTTCTCACTTGGGCATTTTACCAAACAACTGGCGTGCAACCTAAAATAGGTGAAAATAGAAAAGAAAAGAACAATTTATTAAAACTCAACATTTGATCTATAATTTTACCCAAACATTAATAGGAAACATTAACAATCAAAATGTAGTAAATATAATAAGAAAACATACTTATTCTTAAGAAATATAAAGCCTGAACCCTCATCACTTCGATTGCAATTCTCATCAGCCTAGTGCGCAACAACGAAAAAGTGTGCATCAATCGTATGTTATTTAGAGAAAATATTCCTTTCTTTTGACATTTTAGCAAATACGTAGTGCGCAACAACGAAAAAGTTTTTTAGAGTTGAGATTGCTATGTGTTCAATATGAAATTCATTACATTCTTGCAAGATAAAAAAAAAATATAGAAATCAGAGAGCTTATATTGAAAAAAATTGTGTTCGGCACCAAATTTAATAGATTCTTAAAAAATTAAAACTAATACCATAAAACATATAACAAATGAGAGAAGAAAATGCCGAAGATTAAACACCGTGAAAACCTAGAAATAAAGTTCGTGGAATGAAATGAAAAATGGAATATGTCTATCTGGTAATTACCTTCATAAATAAACTCAGCTTTGAGTTGAAACAGAGTTTCGCACAGGAAAATTCGAGATGAAAATGAGGGTATGGAAAATTGAAATCAAATTCTGATATGAAATCGTATACTAATTGTATTTGGTACCAATTAGAAACTGAAATGAAATACCTAGTTTTGTGGATAATGTAGGCGCCGAAGGTAGAAAGGGGAGAGAGAGAGAGAGAGAGAGAGAGAGATGATAAAAAAGATCAAAGCAGAGAGACAAATGAGCAGGGGTGAGCGGGAAGAGAGAGAGGGATACCAAAGTGTGAGTATAGTGAATTTTTTTAGGGTGTTTTATATTTTAATCAAGTGTATTCAATTTTGGCACACTTTAGAACAATGCCAAATATTGGCATTGTTTTAAAGTGTCCAGATTGTCATTAAACCGTGCCAGAATTTAGCACAGCTTAAATTGTGCCAACTTTTCAATGTCATGGCATGCCAACTCGCTGTTTTTGGTGTAGTGAATCTTGAAAAAAAAAAGATCAATGTGTACCTGCAACTTGGAAAAAAAAATGATCCACAAGTAAACAAAGAAAAATAAAATCAAAATAATATAAATGCAAAATAACTCAAAAAAGTATAAAGCTATACCTTCTGAGGGTGAGAAATCTGCAAAATGAGTACACGTGAGTGTGAGAAATGGGATAATGTCTCAAAAGTCGAAATAGAAGTCCAAAAGAAACCAAAAAATATACAAATTAAACCCTCTAAAATAGATAGCAAACTCTTAAATAAAGGGAACAATAAATATATAGAAATCAAAACTAAGATAATAAGAAGATTGCACCTCAAACTTAAGAGAGAGAGAGAGAGAGAGAGAGAGAGAGAGAGAGAGAGAGAGAGAGAGTCGTTCAAACATATAAATCATCAAAATCACACACAAAATAAATTGATTTTGAATAAGATTCTCTAAAATTGGGTCGGTGAGATGAGTGGCTTAGAAAGGAGAAGAGAAAAATGAGATGTATCCGTAAAAAAATAAGATGTAATAGTAGTGAGAGTGAGAAAAAAATGAGAGTAAGAATGGTAGAATACTATTTTGCCCTTATTTTTAAATTTTGATGAATGATGAAATATAAATTTGAGTGTGGAAAAAGAGGGGGATCTCAAATGCTTGAGGGATATGATAGGTAGTTTAGGAATTAATTTATCTTATGACATATAAGATGTTTATGATGAGGTCACATGAATAGTAAAAACAATACTCCCTTATTATTATATACACACACACACTCACGGGTATGCCCATGCGAATAGCACAATGATAAACTTATGTCCCCAACATACTTGTGTTGACGCTACACTTCGTTGCATGTCCGTCATGTGCTTCTGAAGTAAACAAGAACTAAAAATCAATAGTTGATTTAAAAATATACTCCCAAACTATATACCACACATGTTAGGATTACAACCATGTTAACCCATCATTTTAATGTATTGCTTCACTACAATAGGATGAGTGGTAAGTAGCAAAGCCAAATCACAATCAAAAAAATATTATTCATCTTAGGATTCAAAACGGCGAAGGAAATGACTCAAAATTTCTCACACATGTCATGCCTTGCTTAGTTACATGACACCAATACGCTGACTGTGCCCAATTACTTTCAAAGAGATGGTTGTAAAAATATCCTTAGTCTTAAGGTAATATTCATAAAATTTCTAAACTTCCATCATTACAAATGAAAATTTGTAATCACTCTTGCAAATCAGTTGATGTTAACTTCTATTTTTCAAAAGTTTCTCTCTAGGAGCCTAGATAAAAATAAGGTTGACCTCGGGTGACCTTTAAACCACAACGTACGAAACCCAAGTCCTCAACTACACGTTCATTATCTTTAATGAAAACATATATAAAAAATAAAATTAGCTTAAAATTTTCCTTTTAATGCATTTGTTTGATGATTTCAAATGGAACAATTCATTAACAGATAAATCAAAAGTAGTTCTTATAGATAATAATTACCAAAACTGAGGTTTAGTTACATATTCTTTACTAAAATATAAATTACAAGTTCTATGATCACAATGATTGTAAGTACAAACCAATAAACAATATTCCCATACATAAATTATACCGCAGTAAAATACATCTAAAGAAATTACAAAGAACAATATTAGTTGCAATAAGATTACATTCCAGTCTAAAAATGTGTTCATCACTATTCATCTAAAATCATACAACTTTGTTAGATACACTTTATTTACTTTTACAATTCAGAAGCCAAAGTGGAAAAACATACAATATGCAAAACTAGAAAATAGAAATTTTACCCTTGTCAAGAGACTTGATAGGTGACATGCCCATAAACTCAGGAAAATTATGAAGGAACATGTTAGGAGATTGAGATAATAAGCATGGTCTAATAAAGAAAAACATAAAGAAACAAAATGTATTATAAATCCTAGAGTTGCACAGTAGTAAGTAATAAATTGTGGGTGAGTAACCGGCACACCCCTCCACCCACAAATCCTAATTTTAATTTGCAAAACCTAAATAGAAATTCAATATAGCCAAAATCAACTAAGCCTTTAACTTCTAAATAGTAGCACATAAAAAAATTTACCTCAAACATAAGTAATAGAAATAAATAATCTTTTGAAACATACTCAGTCCTGTTAATCTCGCACCTTAAAAGATATAAATACTAATAAACTAATTCGCCTGGAATTCATAAGATATGAAAACTCATTAGAAAAATAACTTGCTTTATAAGAGTATAATGTAAACCAATTTGTAAAATGTAAGCTAATGTCACGAATTTATTTTTCTTATTTTTTAAGTAATCACTGCATAACTAACAACCAAGCACAATGCACATGTGTTATAGTTAGTAAGTTATTTTTGTTAAGCATGTGTGGCAAACAACCAAACCAAGAGTTTTTATTAATTTTGTTATTGTAACACTGATGCCGATGTTTTAATGCAAAAATGTCATTAATATGTTGTGTTATAAGTGAAAATAGTTCCATATAGTGATAAACAACATTAATGGCAAAACAAACATTAAGAGTAAAATATAAAAATATACTTCGAATGATAAAATGAATAAGTAAACCTTGTATATTTGACACCATACATAAAATTATATTTAAATTTAAATTTAAATTTTCATTACGCAAACCACACACATCCCTATTAAGAGAATGAATATAAATTCTGTCTCACAAAAGTGTTAGCCTTCTTTGAAGACTTGAACATTGAATTAGAAAAAAAATCAAGACAACTCATTGAAGAATTAATTCAAAAATAAAATAAACCTTGCGAACCCATTTTTTCAATAGACCTAAAAATCCTTCATTTTAGGATTATCCTCCAAGATGTAACTAATTTACATAAGTTGTTGGAACACTTTATATATTGTGATTAAAAAAAAATCACATCAAAGAGTTTTATGGAGAAATCAAAAAATAAAATCATAAATTAATTTTAAGTCTAATGCTCAAAATTAAATTATTACCTCATATGATTATCGCAAATATGAACCTCATGTGAGAATTCCAAATAAATACTGCATAATAAAAATAAACAATATTACCTCAATTGTTTATAAATTCGTCGTAGACGATTCTTGGGTTGAGTCGCGGACTAGGTCGCTCTCTTTAAGACGTTTCGCGGCTCTACCCTCTTTGTGCAGTTAGTTTACAGTCATGCCGTCCCCAGGATAAAACAAACTCAGAATCACCTATGTATCATATAACCATGCACCGCAGTTATATGTCTTCTAACACCCATTTCAAATTAATTGCTCAATATTCGAAAAAATATTATGGGGCTATAAATATATTCATGAAGAAAATATTTCGTAAGGAAGAAAAATTTGTAGAGAGAGAACCAAAATTTTTCTGTTATGTATTCTCTCCTCTTTCTCCTTATTTTGTGTCAAACCAAACTCAAGAAAGCCATTCTTGTCAAATCAAGCTTTCAATATCTCTCTCCTGCTCCTCTCATTTGGCCGTATAGAGAGAGAATTCTATATATCATATTTAAGTGGTTGAGAAAGTGGGAGTATATAATAGTGAGTAGTGGACACAAGTGGGTTATCAATCCCTTCATTTTAGCCGAAAGTTGAGACAATTATGGCTAGTGGGAATATAAAAAATTGAGTAGTGGGCTAGTGGGTCTCCCACTTGTGTATTTAAAATACATTTTTGACAACAATCCCCCACTGGGATTTTAAAAACACAATCATCGGTAACAATCCCCCGCTAGTAAATTTGGAAAAATTATTGAGCAATAATTATTAATAGAACTGTGCATAAGCAAAGGTGTCTTTCGACTTGAACCTTTACGTAGTAAAGATGATTCATATTATACTAGAGTAACTCGTAGTTTTGAACTCTATCTATGACAACATCCCACACACAACCCTACTTGGGTGTAGTCCTCAAGCCAGCACGTTACGGCCATGTGCTTCTATCCCAGTATGTGAACGCTCTAGGGAATTTGCCCAAAATTACCATAGGAAGCGGCCATACTTCCACATCCACATAGGTGAGTCTATCAAGAATACTCCTGTAGCTAGGTACCCCACTCAAAATAGAGCTATAGATCTTTATTAAGAGTTATAATTAGCTCAACCTTAACATGCTTCAGGATATCATGCTCCATAGGGATGGACTCGGAGTAAAACCCTGTGAACAATAATTATTAGCATGATTCAACCCATATCACCGTGACTTGTTATTACCCTTTGAACCTATTTCTTGGGATCTCCAGTCTATAGGTTGGGTTACCACCACAAATGATTCAATATCAACGGGCTTTAGTCCGATCCCTTTCTAGGTGTTAAACACCTTCTCCTGCACTAGTCATTTCATCAAAGGATAAGTCAGGTTCTATTCTCATCAGTCCGATCATAATCCACACTCACAACTCATTAGTTTTTTAAATTCTCAAACTATGTTGTGCTTACGACATATTTGTCGTTCTTTTCGTTATGATAACGGTTCAAAAATTTTACAATAGCCATGGTTCTATTGTTGTAGATAAAATGACTGTGTCAATCTCTACCATAAATGGTATCTTATAATAGGTCTTTTAACCTTTCATTTACTCACTAGCCATAGCTAATGGTATCACCATATACTCCATCATTAATTATGCCAATAATTAATATTTCTGGGAGTTCCAAAAAATAGCAACATAATATGTGTTAAACACATATCCATTATTGATTCAGAATCAATTCTAGGTTCATGATTTTATCAAAACACATAACCTTTCTCAATAGCATAAGAATGCACTTTTTAATTATAAATTGTAACACCCCGCCCGCCCGAGAGAGCGAACGGAGCGCTAATACGATAAAATAAATCTAAATCCACAATACACAATACACAAGGTATAGAGCATCTAAATAACCCACAATAATATAAATTCACTAATCTAAATCTCTTCAATTACAACAAGTCTCTCGAATTAAAATTACAACTATCTAACTCGAATAAAAATACAAATCTCCAAAGCTCTATACATCAAAATAATACAAATCTTCCAACTTGTATTAAAATTATTCCCAAATAATCCACGCTAAAATAATCCCAATAATCCATAGCGCTCAAATCCACGCTAACCTGCCAACTAAAAGAAAATATGGGGAAGTACACAATACGACAGGAATTATGTTCAACAAATACGGATTAGCAACGAATAAAACGTAACAACACGGGTACGAATATTCAAATCAAAATGCAAATCTCAAAGCATTTATCAATATAATTTCTCAACAACACTTTAACTGGGTCACCAGGCCTCACCACATCCGTATATGCTTTATCAAGCCATAGCCCGGGAAACAAGAATTTTGGCGGGTGCCCAACATCCGTGCCATATTAAAATCTCATGACAACGTGCTCATCAACAATATAATGATACCACATGAATCAAAATAATTTCAAAAATTATTTTCCAGATTTCAATGAATTTAACAATTCAAATATGAGTTCAATTAACAAGAATTCAAAGAGAATGACACTCGCGAGATTTAAGGATCATATTGTGTAAAATCCCATACCTCAAACCATGATGAGAAACCAATGATCACATCCTCAAGATCAACACAAAAGATCTACAAAAGCTCCTCCAAGAACCTCCAACAAAATAACCCCAAGAACACCTATAATCTAAGGTTGGAACTCACAAATCTCAAGGGTCAAAGTATAATTAAAAAGGAGAGGAATATAAAATATATTTACTGCCAAAAGTAGGTTAAAAGGGTTGCCCACGACTTCCTTTTATAATGCAAAGAAATGAAGAGTTGGAATCCAAAAGACTCCTTTAAATAAGCAAAGAAATGAAGAGTTGGAAGTTAAAACAACTCCAAGAGTTAAAAACATTTTAAAATCATTTTAAAATCCGTTTTAACTCCGTTTTCGAAACCGTTTGAAATTCTCGCATTTAAAAATAATATTAAACATATTTGAGCAATAAAAATAATTTTATCAAAAACTTTATTTTCCTTCATTTTCCAAAAATTAATTAAAATAGCCCAAAAATTACGCGGGTTGTTACATAAACCTTCATAGTACTCCCACAAAAATTATTCCAAGTCAACTGTATTTAGTAGCTCAATTGAGACTACTTAAGATGTTCGCATATTCATCTTTTCTTATCACTATATATAGTGTTCTTATACTTGGATCATGTGGAGTACAAGATGGTTCATAATAAGCATATATCTAATAAATATATATTCTTGTATTTCAATGTACTCGATCAATTAATTGATCCATATAGCCTTGTAGTATTAACAAGTACTATTCTTGTTTCATTGAAACTCTTTATGCTAACACTTTGGCTTAGCATGAATTTGATTTTCTAGGCAACAAAATATTATAACCAAATATTAGCTAATCATTCTTGCATAATAAATAAGAGTGCATTCATATTTCAACATGCTTAGTGATAAACAAGATTCATAATATTCTCAATTCATTCTCATTTGATAATTTATCAAAATATCATGCCATTTATTGGTGCCTTCCATATTAATTTTCCAACTTCAAGTTGGTCCATGTAAGTTGCATTACATAGGTCACCATTCAATAAACAATATTATATATATTTAGTTTTTAACTCAACATCATATATAATATCAATGACATTCAAATTAAATGAAGCTTCTTCATTTTCATGAGAATAATTTAACATGCATCATGTATAACTAAGTTATATCGATGAATTTCGACTATTAAACAAAGCTCATATTCATAAATGATAATGGTCTCAATATTCCTTCAAATGATGTGTATACATCTCTTTATCTTAAAGTTATAAGATAAGTCAATTATGAACTAATTTCTAGTTTATTTCAAGGAATTCAATCAATCATTTATGACATGACTTCTCTAAGGATTTTTCGAATCCTTTTTTCAATAACATAAGCAAGCTTTTATTTATTCAAAAAATTAAGAGTTCTCTTGAACACCAAAGTTTCAGATTCTATTAAATGTTCTCTAATTATAGTTGAGAGGTACTCGATTGAGTGTTCCCACTATTCTCTAGGTATAGCATTGAGAAGCAACATGTAATGTGCCCCCACTATATCTTCAATTCATAAAATGGAATCTAAACTTATAGGGTTCCAACATTAAATAAGAATTAATCTTATTTCTTAAATAAATACATGCTTAATGTCATCATGTATAGCTGAATAAAAAAATACATGTTCATTTATTTTAGTCATAAATTCAGATTTTCATGTGTCTGAAAGTCACATATAGATTATACAATCTATTTCATAAAAAATTATAATATACAATTTTTCACAATGTATAAAATAATAGTGCGTATTCGAGTTTAAACCTCTATTCCAAATCAAAGCATACGGTCAAAATAATTTTATCCAACTAAATTATTTCTACATGTGTATGAAGCACACCAAATTGATTCCAACATTGCTAAATACAATTTTATTCTATACATTTTGCAACTAATATAAATGAATAATACAAAAAATTATTCATATAAAATTCTAGCGGTTGTACTCCAAACTCAAATATTGTATAAGTCATTATACAATTTCTATAAAATTCATCTTCCATAAATTTGAGTCCAAATTTTTCTAAGTGCTTCATAAATCCTTAAATAAGAAATTTATAAAGGCTTCAAAATATTTTGAATCTGTTGGGAACACGACATGATACATTTTTTTTCTAAGAAAATGTTGTCCAAAATATTTGTTCAAACGGAAAAACTTCAAGTTTGAAATTTCACCACGACTAAATCGCTTATTGAAAATTTATGAAATTTTTCAAAATTCATCCTTTATGAGTCTAGTCTTATCTAAAATTGGAATCACTCTAAAATATCAAGTACAAGTGAAGATAAACTTGTTTTACTACAAGTTGCCCAAAATATTCAGCATTGCGCATCCCATTTGTAAAAATCATAATAAAAGATATACAACTCTTTTTTCAAAAATTCCAAAGCCGAAAATTTATAATCTCAATATACTACATGCATGCCAAAATTCAAGAAATTTCAGTCTATATATCATCAAAAACTGAGATGATTTTCTAACAAAATTCATAACAAAAATTTCAATTTTTTTTTTCATCATCGATCACTTTAGTATGGTTGAAAATTATCAACTACACTTTCACATAAACAATTCAAAAAAAAATGAACAAATTTCTTTGTAGTAAACCTAGCGCAAGGCACAAATGTTTATTATATACCCTTAGAATCCATATAACAAATGTTCACATTTATTTTTCATATAATAAATTTTCATTTGTTTCCAAATATCAATTTTTTAATTTGATTCCATATAACAAAATTTTTAATTTGTTTTCTTAACCACAAGTGGCTCAAAATTAATTGTCCAAAAACAGTATACAATTCCATTTCACATTCATAACTAAAAAATAGGATTGACATATTTAAAAGTTTTCCATGAAGGGGTTCATTATTGTTCAAATTCTAATTTCTCACGAAATTATTGATCGATTCCGAATTGACCAAAAATATTGATATCTACTTCATAAAATATAATATTATGGAAGTTCGAGGGCTAAATGGTAATTTCTAGAGGTACAAGGTCAAAATTATAATTTCTAAACATAGAAACTTAGTTGGCCTTTTTTTTCATTTCGACATCATAAAAATAATCATATATGTCCATAAAATTTATTTTTCGGTCTCCATGGTAGACATAAAACGTCTTAAAATTGTTGGAACACTTTATATATTGTGATTAAAAAAAATCACATCAAGGAGTTTTGTGGAGAAATCGAAAAATAAAATCATAAATTAATTTTAAGCCTAATGCTCAAAATTAAATTATTACCTCATATAATTATCGCAAATATGAACCTCGTGTGAGAATTCCAAATAAATACTACACAATAAAAATAAACAATATTACCTCAATTGTTTATAAATTCGTCGTAGACGATTCTTGGGTTGAGTCGCGGACTAGGTCGCTCTCTTTAAGACGTTTCGCGGCGCTACCCTCTTTGTGCAGGTAGTTTACTGTCACGCCGTCCTCAGGATAAAACCATGCACCGTAGTTATATGTCTTTTAACACCCATTCCAAATTAATTGCTCAATATTTGAAAAAATATTTTGGGGGTATAAATATTTTCATGAAGAAAATATTTCCTAAGGAAGAAAAATTTGTAGAGAGAGAACCAAAAATTTTCTGTTATGTATTCTCTCCTCTTTCTCCTTATTTTTGTGTCAAACCAAACTCAAGGAAATTATTCTTGTCAAATCAAGCTTTCAATATCTCTCTCCTGCTCCTCTCATTTGGCGAGATAGAGAGAGAATTCTATATATCATATTTAAGTGGTTGAGAAAGTGGCGGTATATAATAGTGAGTAGTGGACACAAGTGGGTTATCAATCCCTTCATTTTAGCCGAAAGTTGAGACAATTATGACTAGTGGGAATATAAAAAATAGAGTAGTGGACTAGTGGGTCTCCCACTTGTGTATTTAAAATATATTTTTGACAAAATAAGTAAAACGACCTAATCAAACTTAAGCATTCTATCTACATAAAATTTAAAAAGATTTATAGTACTGAATCTAAATAAAAATACCTCAATGGAAATCCAATAAGAACTTAAACTACAAACTAAAATTTTAGATTACGTAATGTACTATTTGGTACTATCCATCGTAACCAATCCCAGAAACTTCAAATATTTGAGAAACCACCACCTTATCTTCTACATAATCGCCTAACACACATTCTTAAAAAAAAGCTACATCTGAATCAATATGAACAAAATTTTTAAATCTGTAAAAAAAGAGTAAATTGACATCAAAGCAGCCCCAAAGCACCAATCAACCCAATAGAAAATGTTACGATTTGATAACGATCAAAACATAAAACACACGTTAACTATGTTGTAACGGATGATCCCTCAACAACAGAAAATTCTAGTTACCATAATGGTTGAAAACCTAGAAATATAGGACTAATTTTAAATATAAAACCGCTAACAGTAACTAAGAATAATAAATATCCACAACCAAATTGAAAAATATTACTACTGAGTGACTGATGAGAAACAACCAGGTATGTCCATTTTCATTTACAAACTACAATATAGTAGCATATACCACAAATTGTATAACTAGAAAATTACCTAAAGTGCAAGAATTTCTACAAATTGAAAAGGCGTGCCAAGATCCATAAGCTTCCAACCAAGACTCTTGTTTTCACCAAAAACAAACAAATATAATGAGGAAAACGTGTGTGTGAGAGAGAGTGAGAAGGGAAAACGAGCCTCTATGTCCCAGTACCTTATGCAATAATGCAGCCTATAGTTAACTTTTATGTGTCATTCTCCTCTAAATACAATAAGGAGAGCATGATAGGTAACAGTTGAATAAAAATACATCAACTGAAATTATAATATTACTAAACAGTTGAATAAAATTTCATTCATATCTCGGAGACATCACATGTCTATGGTAAGAGCGTTGTGTGCTGAAAGAAAACTTCCATTATTATATTCTATTAATATAATTAAAACACTCACACTTCCACATTTTTTCAAACAGTCGGCATTTAGTGAGAGTGTTTGTATACCCCGAGTGGCGAGTAGCTTGATAGTAGATGTCAATGTATTATACAACCAAATTAAAGACATCACGATAAATTAATCCATAGATCAAATGAATATATCGTATACAATGCTATACCCAAATACTAAATGTGTGTGTGTGTGTATATATATATATATATATCCTTTTAATTAATGATATACCACAAATTAATTTTATACAATAGATATAAAAGACCAATCAAATAGAGCAACAACGTTTCATTGGTCTCATCAGAATTCTGAATGAAATGAGAGCAATAAAATCACCCAATTACAGAGATAAACTATAATTCAAAGTAGATTGTTTACTCAATTACTCTTTTTATTATACCTCTAGACTGCTTATCTTTGATGTGATTTCCATGCCTATTCAATATGTAATTTTAAACTATTCATGATGTAAACAAAACTCAATTGAAAGTGATAGGTATAAAATAACTAACCTTACTTTCTAGGAAACCACCAAAAGCAATTTACCGCAAAAAGAAATTATAGAATGCAGAGCCCATGTTGTGACTTTGTTCTTTGTAAAATATAAATAAGTGACTGGATAAATTTATGCATCAGGGTGTATATATATAAATAAATGGATAAATTTATATATGAGTGTATATATTGGAAATAGTCAAAAGCGGGGGGCGGTCAACATCGAAAACTCATATGAATAAACTCGTGAAATAAGAAACAAATAGTGGGTTGTAAAATCATTTATGTTTGTTTATTGTTGAGGTCTATATCCTATGTGCGCTTGCGCCACGCATGCATACGGAATTCTGAGCAGTCCACTTCACATTTATTCCTTCCAATAAGACCTGATCAAATCTCTTCTTACCACCTTAAATATTTCTAGCATGATTCCAATCTCTCTTCGGTACACAATCAATTCAACATCAACTAATCAAAACGGAAATATTAGAAATGTTTATTGTAGCTGAGAATGGTGCAAAAGATTTAGCAGAACTTGCTTTTATGACCTCCAAATCATAAAAATTATTATTAAGCCATCAACGGCAATAACCCAGTATAGTTGCACTCCACCATCTGAACCCTGCGATAAAAATAAAATTGCATCGAACCAATATCCCATCTCAAAAAAATGTTACAGCTAAATTTTTTATTGAAAGTTTATATCATCCATCAGTTTGATTGAATCTAAAACGTTTATGAGCTTAAAATAAAAGACGAAAAATAGATGAGTTTTGAACCGTTACAGTGACAAAGACCAATACAACCTCATTATTTAAAAAAAAAAAGTAAAAGGTTAAAAATCAGAAGACACAGCCTTAAAATCTCCAAAACATGGCCTAATAATTTAAACTGAATCTTAAAGTTTGAAATATAATGAAACTATGTGCATTGAGGCCACAAAAATTTGTTTATGCATGTACGCATGTGTAATTCCACTAAAGCTCATTTACTATGTTTTTGTAATACCCCGTATTTTTGTGATATTTATTTATGGGATTAATTAATTATATGCGTATTAATTGGAAATTAATCCGGGTAAAATACTAGCGAGATGTGAGTTGGTATTTGACTATATTGAGCATATATGATGTTATATGAATATTGAATAATGAAATTTGTCGTGAGATTGATATACGACAATTTGGTCATTTTATTGGGACGCATGTGACAGTCGCGTCAGGATATAATTATTTTAATTATAAAAGTGATTTTAAATTCTATTAACCGTATGGTCGTTTTGAGTGCGCCAACGCGTCCGGAAGGGTCGAGATAGTCAGAAAACACTAGCTGGGGGTTTAATTTGGGTCCCGGGGTATTTTTAGGCCATACCGGCAACATAATGGGCATTTTGGTAATTTTGTATTTTTGGAGAATTAAAAGTGACGAAAATTGGGAGTTTTAATCTGATTGGGAATTGACCCACTAAGCCACTAACCAACCCATATTAACCCAACAAGCTATGGGGGTTGTTAAAATTAGGTTTTCTAAGTTTCCCCAAAACAAACCCTAGCCACCATTGGAGAAAAGCTTGGAGAGAGAGAGAGGAGGAGAATTCTGCAGAAAAAGCTTCATCAAATCAACACCAAACACAGAGACACTAGAGGCAAGTGGTTTAATATCGTTTAATTTCAGAGAATGCTCTTTCCATGTATAGGAATTTAATAAAATTGATTTGTTCTTGGTGTAAAATGAAAACCCATGTATTTTGAAACTTAGAACTTGAAATCTTGAGGAGAATTGCATGTAGAATGATAGGTAGATGATTATACTGATGATATTAGTGATTGGATGAAAGTAAAACGGATTTATATTGGGTTAATTCATGAATTCAAATTTTAGGGTTTGTGTTCTTGAAATATTGGGGGAAAAGTGTAGAGATTTATAAATTGATTGATGTTAGGATGAATTAATCCTTTAAAACGTGTTAGGATGGGACTATAATATGTTTAGGATTGATTAGAGACCTTAAAACAATCGTTGGGACTAATCTTAGAGGAGATTTGAGGAGTAGAAATGGTGAAAAACGTAACTAAAGAATTCTGGGCATGAAACTGGTCAGTCGTTAGAAGGCCTCCCCAGGTCGTTCGAACGAGCTCGTTCGAACGAGCTTCTAACGAGTTGACCAGTCGCTTCTAACGAGGGGAGACTTCGTTCGAAACCTTCGTTCGAACGAACTGTATTTCGTTCGAACGAGATGTCGTTAGAAGGTACAGTTCGTTCGAACGAACTGGAATCTCGTTCGAACAGCCTCGTTCGAACGAGACTTCTAACGAGTTGACAGTTTAGGCCTTTTTGGCCTGTTTTGATTTTGGGAGTCCCGTAAACTTGTCCGAGGATAGAGATAACATCCCCTGATGATATGTTGATAGATTTGGGACGTTTGAGTTATTATGAGGAGTAAATTATATACGAGTGATCTACATAATGGGTGATATGGGATTGAGACGTGAGTGTTTACCACGACGTTAGAATAAATTATGGCACGTGTAATTATGGACCGGGATTATATAAGTTGTATATTTATTAAGTTGGTACGAGAATGCGATAAGTACTACAATATAACTACGGGATTACTAAGATGTGTGCTTACTTAGTATTGGTATATGAACTGTGTGTATGACATACCTACCATACTTGCTATCACGGGAGGTTTGCGTTTGCTTAGGGCCCTCTAATCCTTGTGTTGCCCGGATTTAGACTGGTTACCTTGATGAACATAGGTCAGAGAAAGACTTATTGGGATGTTAATAAGTCCGCTGATTGTGGGAGCGCAGGTATGTGCGTGACCCATGTGATGTGACTGTGTTCACCTCCACTATTTGTGATTTGTGTTATCTGAACTATTCCCGAGAGATTCGGAATATGTGATCCTTATGTACGTGATGTACCGGGATGGATAGCAGAGTATGTATGCACCGCAGCCTAGTCTCGGGGTGCTTATATTGTATATTTATGTTGTGAAAAATATACGCTTAATAAACTGGAACTTTCATATGGTATTGTGTGTAATTATGGAATATAATAGAGGGATAATCTATAACGAGTTGTATTACTTTTGTATGAGAACCTGAAGTTACGTTAAGCCCTATTTAATTGAGATCGTTATAATGTTAATGAGAACCGAGTAATAAGGGTAGAACCTATGGCAGTCTAGCTAGATATGATGTCACTTAGCTAGTAGTTGTGTCATTTTAGATGGGTACTTACGTTAGGAGTGCACAGTTAGACGAGAGGTGAGAATTTCATGTGAGTGCACGTCCTAACATGTACTTTTCATTTAATGTTTTAAATGTTTTTAAAGCACTTGCAGGTTTTTAAAATATCTCCACATTCGGGCTCTGACCCGTTTGCTTTCAAATCTATTTTTCTTGTAAAACCATTTTAGGTGCCCAGCCACAAGGACACCATGCATAGGATACTCATTCAGGTGACGAGTTGTAGCTGTTTGTGGAAGCTACAGGGATTTTCTTGTAGACGCTTCTATCATTTAGATTCCAGATTCGTTATCTATCAGTTGTAGGGCATGTTGCCCATTTCTATTAGAGACATCTTTCCATATCAGTTTTTCAGACTTTGGCATGTATTGTTTCAGTATCCAGTTTAGTTATTTCAGTTGTGGTTTTGTAGTGAGGAGTTTTCCTCCAGACTTTACTTACATTATGTGATGGTTATTCTATTTACTTCTTTATGGTGAATGATGTTATTATTCTTTACACTTGTTGCATGTTAATCAGACTTAAATTAAAATTTGGCAACTTACTTTTTAAATACTAGGTGGTTAGTAATAATAAAATGTTTTCGACAGTGATGCTATTAACTGGACCAACTTGGCATTTTGAATTAATTTAATAAAGGAGTAGCTACCCGGTATTTAATTAGTCGGGGTGTCACAGGTGGTATCAGAGCATCAGGTTCTAGTGTCCTTTAGGATCTGTACGGCTATTATATTTCCGCTAAGTTTCTTTGATATAGAGCCCTATATTTTAGGACTGTTGTACTCTTTTTGTGTATGCTTCGTTCTTCAACTATATTAAGTTTATAAACAGTGAACTTATAAACTTTGTTCTTATTTCAGATGCCTCCACGACGTGCACGACGAGTTCCCAGGGATGCAACGCCCGAACCCCAGCCCGCTCCAGTTCAGGGCATGATGAACGCCGCTGAGGTTGCAGCTATATTAGCCCAAGCGGTAAATTCCGCAATTGCCGTTGTTCAGCAGGCACCACCTCAGGCGCCGGTTGCCGCGCCAGTACAGGCCAATGCATTCCCGTCTGCTTGGGAACGTGTACGTGACGCTTTTCAGAAAGCGCATCCGCCAGAGTTTGCAGGTAGCTCAGATGTGGTAGTCTCGAGCCAGTGGAGGAAGGATATGCAGAGGCACTTGAGGATGTATGAGTGCACAGACGTCCAGAAGCAGGTGCTAGCTACTTTCAAGCTAGTTGGATCTGTGCTACAGTGGTGGGAGTCTATTACCACCGTGGAGGAGAGGGATACTCTCACTATTCAGGACTTCTGGGTGCGGTTTGACCGCAAGTACTTTCCGTCGGCTGTTCACACGGAAATGAGGAGGAAACTGATGAATCTGAGGCAAGAGGGTAAGACCGTGGTCGAGTATGAGGCTGTGTTCACGAATCTGTTGAATATCGTTCCGGGTGAGATACCAACAGAAAAGAAGAAGATTGAGAAGTTCACGGACGGGTTGACATGGAGGATCCGTTAGCATCTGTTAGGGAACCTATCGTTGGCCACGTATTCTGATGTGGTTAACGCTGCTTTGTTACACTGCCAGGACCACCGCTTTCATATGGCTAAGGGCAAGAGGTCGGGAGAGTCTAGCCATCAGGGCAGGACTGGAGGACATGGTGTCGGTGGGGCACAATCTGTTCAGGGGCAGAGACAGGGTGAGCAAGGTTTCCAGCAGGGGGATCAGAAGAGGTTCCGATCAAGGAACTACAGACAGGGACATGGAGGTTTCCGTCAGGGCCATCAGGGTCCAAACGGCCATCAGGGCCAACAGGGGCAGAATGGGCAGCAGTTTCACCAGGGCCAGCAGGGCCAAGGGAGGAACGGTAACGGCCATCAGGGCCGGGGACCGTAGGGGCAGAGAGGAGGGAACTTCCCAGGGAAGTGTTTTGTTTGTGGCAAGACTGGCCATAAGCGACAGGATTGTCCTGATAGGGGCAGGGCCCCACAGCAGCAGCAGCAGGGTGCTCTCCAGGAGCCACAGAGGCCTATGTTTCCCGCCGCTCTCCCCGCACCGCCACAGATGGCAGCATTGCCACCCATTCCAGCAGTCCCAGTTCAGCAGGGACAGTTACAGTACGGACGTGTCTACAATGTCCACCAGGCGGCAGTTCCACAGGCACCGCCTGCGATTGAGGGTACGTTTCCTATCCATGGCACTATGGGTTGGGTGTTATTTGATACGGGTGCTAAACATTGTTTTATAGCTACACACTTCGCGAAAGCTTTAGGATTGTTAGCTATGGCAGAGAGCACAGTGACGTGTGTCGACTCACCATTGGGGAGTGGGTCACTTATATTCTTTATATGCCTGGGAGTGGGGGTAGAGATTGGTGGTTTAGTATTACCTGCAGACATGTTGGTATTAGATATACATGTTCACGATGTGATTATCGGTATGGATTGGCTCGTAGCTTATAGGGCCATGATTGATTGCTTCAGCGGGAGCATTGTTTTTGCCATTCCGGGGCAAGAGATGTTCGTAGTGGCGATGCCTCGCCCAGAGGGAGGCTCGACCGCTCATTTGTATTACCTAGAGGAGGATACCTCTAAGGAGGTTGTGATTCCTTTAGATTCTATTCCAGTTGTCAGGGAGTATTCGGATGTGTTTCAGGAGATACCAGGCCTACCCCCCAGTCAAGAGATAGACTTTCTTATAGATTTGCTACCGGGTACGAGACCTATAGCACGCGCACCGTACCGTATGGCTCCAGCTGAGATGAGGGAGTTACGGGATCAGATAGAGCAGCTGTTAGGTCAGGGCTTTATTCGTAGGAGTACCTCACCTTGAGGCGCTCCAGTTTTGTTTGTGAAGAAGAAGGATGGTTCACTGAGACTGTGTGTGGACTACCGAGAGTTGAATAAGGTCACGATATGAAATAAATATCCGTTGCCTCGAATCGATGACTTATTCGACCAGTTGAGAGGAGCTTCTTTCTTCTCGAAGATTGATTTGAGATCGGGATACCATCAGTTGCGTATCAGGGAGGAGGATGTCTCGAAGACTGCGTTCTTGTCGAGATATGGTTCTTACGAGTTTCGGGTTATGCCTTTTGGTTTGACCAACGCTCCAGCAGTGTTTATGGACTTGATGAACAGAGTGTTCAGGGATTTCCTAGATCAGTTTGTCATTGTCTTCATTGATGACATTCTGGTTTACTCCCAGACCGAGGAGGAGCACGCCGAGCATTTGAGGCAGGTTTTGCAGACACTTCGTCAGAACGAGTTGTATGCAAAATATGAGAAATGCGGGTTTTGGCTGAAGGAGGTCCAGTTTTTGGGTCACATTATTTCCGACCGGGGGATATCTGTTGATCCGAGGAAGGTATCCGCGGTGAGGGAGTGGGGACAGCCCACGACACCGACTGAGATTCGTAGTTTCTTGGGCCTAGCAGGATACTACAGGAGGTTCATTCGGGGATTTTCAAAGATAGCGGGTCCTTTGACACATCTGACTCGTAAGGGTGTGCCATTCATCTGGAGTGATGCATGTCAGTTGGCATTTGATGAGTTAAAGGACAAATTGACCTTAGCACTTGTGTTAGCATTGCCAAGACCGGGAGTTGAGTATTTAGTTTACACCGACGCGTCTTTGCAAGGACTTGAAGGTGTATTGCAGCAGGAGAGACAGGACATAGCTTATGCTTCCCGTAAGCTTAAGCCTCATGAGAAGAATTACCCCACGCATGATTTGGAGTTGGCGGCAGTGGTATTTGCCCTACGGATTTTGAGGCACTATCTTTTGGGGGAGAAGTTTCAACTGTTCACGGACCACAAGTCCCTACAATACCTGTTCACGCAGAAAGAGTTGAATATGCGGCAGCGTAGGTGGCTCGAGTTTATGAAAGACTACCAGTTCGATATCCAGTATCACCCGGGTAAGGCTAACGTGGTAGCAGACACGTTGAGCCGTAGGCCAGCAGATGAGGTGGCAGAGGTGTGGAAGGCAAAGTGAAAGGAGTTGGGACACCAGGATGCAGTGGCCCGATCTTTCATGTCTGTGATGATCGTTACACCGCAGATTGTCACAAAGGTAGTACGGGCACAGGCTAATGACTCGTTCTGTCAGGAGCAGATAGTTCGATTACTAGCAGAAGGAGACGAGTCATATACCGTCAGCTCAGACGGGGGATTACGCTTCAATGGGAGATTGGTAGTTCCGAAGGGGGAGATATTGTTACACGAGGTGATGGCAGAGTCGTACGGCTCACGGTTCGCGGTGCATCCCGGAGGGGACAAAATGTACCAAGACATGAGACGGCAGTATTGGTGGAGCGGTATGAAGAGAGATATCGCTGAGTTTGTTTCAAAATGAGCCACTTGTTAGCTTGTAAAAGTGGATCATCAGAGACCGACAGGACTGCTACAGCCGTTGGAGGTCCCAGTGTGGATGTGGGAGAGCATATCCATGGACTTTATCACGGGGTTGCCTACGTCACAGAGGGGTCACGACTCCGTTTGGGTAATTGTGGACAGGTTGTCCAAAGTCGCTCACTTTTTACCAGTAAGGACTGACTACACTACGGGACAGTATGCCCAGCTCTTCATTTCAGAGGTTGTGAGACTTCACGGTGTGCCCCTAAATATCGTGTCTGACAGAGACAAGATATTTGTTTCGAGGTTTTGGGAGAGTTTCCAGGAGGCCATGGGCACGGAATTGCGGTTGAGTACGGCTTATCATCCGCAAACCGATGGGCAGACAGAGCGCACAAATCAGATGTTGGAGGACATGCTACGCATGTGCATTATTGACTTTGGGGGTGGATGGGAGCAGTATCTCCCACTGGTAGAGTTTGCTTACAACAACTCCTATCAGTTCACTATTGGCATGGCTCCGTTTGAGGCGTTGTACGGTAGGCCTTGTCGTTCCCCAGCATGTTGGTTAGAGGTGGGGGACAACAAACTACTTGGGCCGGAAGTGATTCAGGATACTTCAACAAGGATTGAGTTGATTCGAAGTCGCATTCGGGTAGCTCAAGACAGGCAGAAGAGTTATGCTGATGCGAAGAGATTTTTCAGGGAATTCCAAGTAGTGGACCAGGTTTTGCTCAGAGTATCTCCTATGAAGGGGATTATGCGTTTCGGGAAGAAGGGGAAGTCGGCACTGAGGTATGTGGGGTCGTTTCCTATTATTGAGCGGATCGGACCGGTTGCGTATAGAATCGGGTTACTGGAGCATTTGCATCGGATCCACGATGTGTTCCATATTTCCTCGCTAAGGAAATACCTTAGAGATAATTTGTCTCATTCTCACATTGCGGTGGAGGACATCGATCTCCAGCCGGATAGCTCTTACGAGGAGGGGCCGATTGCTATTTTGGACCGAAGTGAGAGGAAGCTGCAGTCAAAGATAGTTCTGTTAGTGCGTGTTCAGTGGCGACATCACAATGTCGAGGAGTCCACATGGGAGCGCGAGGATGAGATGCGCGAACGCTATCCAGAGTTGTTCATACCAGGTACTTTCTAGTACCGAATTTCGGGACGAAATTCAGTTATTAGGGGGGAAGTATGTAATACCCCGTATTTTTGTGATATTTATTTATGGGATTAATTAATTATATGTGTATTAATTGGAAATTAATCCGGGTAAAATACTAGCGAGATGTGAGTTGGTATTTGACTATATTGAGCATATATGATGTTATATGAATATTGAATTATGAAATTTATCGTGAGATTGATATACGACAATTTGGTCATTTTATTGGGACGCGTGTGACAATCGCGTCAGGATATAATTATTTTAATTATAAAAGTGATTTTAAATTCTATTAACCGTATGGTCGTTTTGAGTACGCCAACGCGTCCGGAAGGGTCGAGATAGTCAGAAAACACTAGCCGGGGGTTTAATTTGGGTCCCGAGGTATTTTTAGGCCATACCGGCAACATAATGGGCATTTTGGTAATTTTGTATTTTTGGAGAATTAAAAGTGACGAAAATTGGGAGTTTTAATCTGATTGGGAATTCACCCACTAAGCCACTAACCAACCCATATTAACCCAACAAGCTACGGGGGTTGTTAAAATTAGGTTTTCTAAGTTTCCCCAAAACAAACCATAGCCACCATTGGAGAAAAGCTTGGAGAGAGAGAGAGGAGGAGAATTCTGCAGAAAAAGCTTCATCAAATCAACACCAAACACAGAGACACTAGAGGCAAGTGGTTTAATATCGTTTAATTTCAGAGAATGCTCTTTCCATGTATAGGAATTTAATAAAATTGATTTGTTCTTGGTGTAAAATGAAAACCCATGTATTTTGGAACTTCGAACTTGAAATCTTGAGGAGAATTGCATGTAGAATGATAGGTAGATGATTATACTGATGATATTAGTGATTGGATGAAAGTAAAACGGATTTATATTGGGTTAATTCATGAATTAAAATTTTAGGGTTTGTGTTCTTGAAATATTGGGGGAAAAGTGTAGAGATTTATAAATTGATTGATGTTAGGATGAATTAATCCTTTAAAACGTGTTAGGATGGGACTATAATATGTTTAGGATTGATTAGAGACCTTAAAACAATCGTTGGGACTAATCTTAGAGGAGATTTGAGGAGTAGAAATGGTGAAAAACGTAACTAAAGAATTCTGGGCATGAAACTGGTCAGTCGTTAGAAGGCCTCCCCAGGTCGTTCGAACGAGCTCGTTCGAACGAGCTTCTAACGAGTTGACCAGTCGCTTCTAACGAGGGGAGACTTCGTTCGAAACCTTCGTTCGAACGAACTGTATTTCGTTCGAACGAGATGTCGTTAGAAGGTACAGTTCGTTCGAACGAACTGGAATCTCGTTCGAATAGCCTCGTTCGAACGAGACTTCTAACGAGTTGACAGTTTAGGCCTTTTTGGCCTGTTTTGATTTTGGGAGTCCCGTAAACTTGTCCGAGGATAGAGATAACATCCCCTGATGATATGTTGATAGATTTGGGACGTTTGAGTTATTATGAGGAGTAAATTATATACGAGTGATCTACATAATGGGTGATATGGGATTGAGACGTGAGTGTTTACCACGACGTTAGAATAAATTATGGCACGTGTAATTATGGACCGGGATTATATAAGTTGTATATTTATTAAGTTGGTACGAGAATGAGATAAGTACTACAATATAACTACGGGATTACTAAGATGTGTGCTTACTTAGTATTGGTATATGAACTGTGTGTATGACATACCTACCATACTTGCTATCACGGGAGGTTTGCGTTCGCTTAGGGCCCTCTAATCCTTGTGTTGCCCGGATTTAGACTGGTTACCTTGATGAACATAGGTCAGAGAAAGACTTATTGGGATGTTAATAAGTCCGCTGATCGTGGGAGCGCAGGTATGTGCGTGACCCATGTGATGTAACTGTGTTCACCTGCACTATTTGTGATTTGTGTTATCTGAACTATTCCCGAGAGATTCGGAATATGTGATCCTTATGTACGTGATGTACCGGGATGGATAGCAGAGTATGTATGCACCGCAGCCTAGTCTCGGGGTGCTTATATTGTATATTTATGTTGTGAAAAATATACGCTTAATAAACTGGAACTTTCATATGGTATTGTGTGTAATTATGGAATATAATAGAGGGATAATCTATAACGAGTTGTATTACTTTTGTATGAGAACCTGAAGTTACGTTAAGCCCTATTTAATTGAGATCGTTATAATGTTAATGAGAACCGAGTAATAAGGGTAGAACCTATGGCAGTCTAGCTAGATATGATGTCACTTAGCTAGTAGTTGTGTCATTTTAGATGGGTACTTACGTTAGGAGTGCACAGTTAGACGAGAGGTGAGAATTTCATGTGAGTGCACGTCCTAACATGTACTTTGCATTTAATGTTTTAAATGTTTTTAAAGCACTTGCAGGTTTTTAAAATATCTCCACATTCGGGCTCTGACCCGTTTGCTTTCAAATCTATTTTTCTTGTAAAACCATTTTAGGTGCCCAGCCACAAGGACACCATGCATAGGATACTCATTCAGGTGACGAGCTGTAGCTGTTTGTGGAAGCTACAGGAATTTGCTTGTAGACGCTTCTATCATTTAGATTCCAGATTCGTTATCTATCAGTTGTAGGGCATGTTGCCCATTTCTATTAGAGACATCTTTCCATATCAGCTTTTCAGACTTTGGCATGTATTGTTTCAGTATCCAGTTTAGTTATTTCAGTTGTGGTTTTGTAGTGAGGAGTTTTCCTCCAGACATTACTTACATTATGTGATGGTTATTCTATTTACTTATTTATGGTGAATGATGTTATTATTCTTTACACTTGTTGCATGTTAATCAGACTTAAATTAAAATTTGGCAACTTACTTTTTAAATACTAGGTGGTTAGTAATAATAAAATGTTTTCGACAGTGATGCTATTAACTGGACCAACTTGGCATTTTGAATTAATTTAATAAAGGAGTAGCTACCCAGTATTTAATTAGTCGGGGTGTCACAGTTTTATAATCACAAATTGACTTATTCTTTAAGGATAATTACTTAATTTCCATAAATTGCATGTGTTTCGGCCCGATATGATCAGAATAGAGGTGTTCAGGAAATTTTTCAAAATTTTCGAAATATTAAAATCCTTTCCAAATCAAAAAAATAAAAAACAGAAAAAAAAAATTTCTAATTCGGCTGATTAGAAATATTTGGAAACGTTATTATTTGGAAAAATTTTAGAAAACTCAGATTTATCAATTTTATCTTTTTCAAAAAATATCGGATCCGATCCGGTGTATAACTCTACCCGACAATTTATATATATATACACACACGTGTGCGTGTGTGTGCGTGTGTGTGTCATTAAAACAAATCATAGCACATTATTAAAAAAAATTGCTATACCCAATTTATACAACCAAAGTTATACATAAATTATTCTATGTTTAAACACAAGTTATATATATACACACACACAAGTTACAAACACACTATATATAAATACTTTCAAATGCTACGCCTAGATTCTCCCACTGTTCTACAACAACCTTAGCTTATACTAATCACTTCAAACATAAACCATTTTAAAAATTAAAGTAGAACATATGCTTTAAAACAAGTAGAAAGAGTTTTTTTTAACTCTTCAACAAAGAAAATTAATAAAATTACACGAGAGATTCAATAACTAATTGACAAAACCTAAAATTAAAAATAAAAAAATAATCCCACAAACAATAAAAAGCCAAACTTTCTTGAGATTCAGCAACCCAACAATACAATTACTATTTCACACAAGTCAATAACACAATAATACATTTTGTAAACAAAAAAGGAAAAGGGATTATTAATTGATTTACAAGATGAACATGTGTTTTGATGTGTTTAATAAGATAAGAAGCACACTTATTCTCGGTGTCTTCTAAAACATTCATATCAAGCTGTGACACTCCGGTGCATTCTGATGAGCGAGGTGGACAACCTTCGTCACCAACCTACGTCGGACGTCACTAATAAAATACCATTCTCAGCATCTATTAGATATATGAGTCATTAGAAACATAGTTTCCACAAGATATAATGCAATTTAATCCAACGTATATAATTATCCAAACCATAATATTCATCACCATGCTCACTCTATGAATAAAATGCAATTCTAAACGATAGATTATAACTCAAAATAAACAATCCAACTATAATCTCTGACTGAAAATCGTAAACAACTGTGAAACCGAATGGCCCACCAAAATCTATAAATAACTGACTCGGGAATAAATGACGGAATGAAATAAATCTAAACTAATAAAGCAATAAAGATAAATCTCCCGCTGCACTCCACAAGTCTCCAATCCATCATTTGTAGGTACTCCAGCAACTATACCTGAAATGTTAGTCAACACAATGGGTTAGAGTCCACCGCATGAACACTAGCTACTCCTCCCAATTAGGATCCATAAATCCAGACTTAATCATCATACATGATAAATATTACAATATAGTATTTTAAATTAAACGATATAATATCATGTGAGTAAAGTAAAACATCACTAGCTACCCACATAACTAAGCCACACTATTATTCAAGTTCAATTATATTATTACAACATTGAGTTAAATATTAAATCTTTATCTTATGCAATTTAATTATTCTGTTATTCTCATATATACGACACCACTATAGCCAGTCAACCTTTCTATTGGTCATGCGCGTACTCCTGTTGCATTTAAGTTTCAACATATCACACCCATTCCCTTCACTATAGTCAATCAGTTCAGTTTCGTTCACATGCTCGTGAGGTTCCACGGATGGCAAGACACTATAGTCAGTCAACCCAATTATCGTTAGCCCTGCACATACTCGTGACGTCAACACAGACACACGTCGCTTATAGCCAGTCGGTCAAATTATCGTTAACCCTGCACATACTCGCAGCACAAATATATTTTAATACGCGTTTTTTATCTTAGGCATTAATTATCAATTTAATATCGAGCTCTCTGTTCTCTATTAGCCCCACCCTTTATTCGGGTCTTGCATCCTAAACTATCCTTAGTCCCATACCTAGAGATCACGAAAACATACTATTTCCTAACCTATCACTTGTGAAGAATACCTACCAATAATTACCACCTAGGCTAACAAAACGATGTACTACCTAGCCCCCACCTAGAAAATACTCAATCGTACAAACCTACACTCACTAGTCTCATACCTAGAAAGTGTTAACAACAACGAGGCCTACTACTAGTCCCATACCTAGCAATCAACCTAAGAAATAAGGGTAAAATCATAACTACCCCAAAAATATCAACGCCCCCCGTGGTGTCGAAATATTAACACAAGCAACATACACATAAAATGTATTTTCAATTTATAGCTACAATTCTTTTGATTAATTCTCCGATTACAATATCATCCAAATTACGTCCTTGTAATTATATAATATAACAAATTCTACCAAAAGTGACACAAGTTGTCAAATTTCATAATTTCTATACAAGTGATATTTTACTTGTTAATACATAATTCCACATTAACATGCGTATTCACAATATTACACCATAATAATTCTATTCTACAACCTACACATCAATATCGTAATTATACGAGTCGAAAGATAATAACAATTTCATCTTTTTAGTTTTACTACGCGAAACGTCCCACAATTCTATCGAAATACAAATCTCTAATCTAAGCATGCGATTGTTTCAAGTCTTAATTATATTTTCAGATTTGAATAAAAATAACCTCGTAATTATTTTCACTTTCCCTAATTAGTCTTCCTAATTTATTTTTAAAAAATGTTATTTATTAAAGTTTAGGCAATATCTGAAATGCACACTACAAGAAAAATGGTCATTTATGTCAGTTTTAAAAAATTTCAAAACTGACATATAAAGACCTGACATAAATGTTCATAAAACTGACATAAATAAGTTCACATTTATCTCAGTTTTTAAGAACACACATAAAAACTACGACATTCAACATGTTTTTAATCACTTTTTCATAAAAAACTGACATAAATAAAATCACATTTATGTCAGTTTTAAAAAATTTATGAGAGTTTTTTCAAAACTGACATAAATGTTAATATAAAAAATTTAAAAAAAAATCATTAATCCATCAATAGACAACTATTATTTTATGTTAAATCAACCATTGCAAATAGATAATAACCAAGGTCATAAATATCACTAACTTGATATACATCAAGATATTTAGAATCAAATTGATGTTAAGCTACATCATATCCAAAAACTAGTTATCCAAAAACTAATTAACGTCTACTTATCTATGTGATAATATCCTAAAAATAGTGATGATACATCACAATATCCAAAAACTAGCATTGCGAATTACATCATAAGAACCACAATCCAAATAATACTCAAGCTAGGACATTGTCGAACGTAATACTCGATCAAATTTGTTCTCGACGCTATCCAACCCAGAATGAGTAACCCTGCAATCAAATATAATCAACATATTTTTCATCAAAACAGAATCATCTCAACACATTGTCATTACAACGTAACAAAATACAATTACTCGGAAATACCTAATATATATAATCTGTAATGAACTCAATGAACTTCATTTGAACTTCATTTAGCTCATTCAACGTGTAGGTCACTTTACCGGACAATCTTCTCATCTAAAAAATTGAAGATAGAATTGAATTTATTATTACGGTATATAATAGTTAATAACTAAACAATATTTTATATAATAGGACAAAAAGAGAACATTGGTAACATACCTTTATTTCAAAAGGTATGGAAGGATCCTCCATGAAGTACTTCATGAACTTCAACACAAAATATCCGCAATAAAGAGTACCATTTCCTTACATTGGGCACTAGTCAACACAAAACATTACTAGTGAACAAATAATAAAGAGTACAAGTCAAAAATATTTTTTATACAACACAAACAAGTGTAAAAACTATAATAATTTTGGGTAGAATTTCCTCTCTTTATAGGACTATCCACCCATTTAAAAAAATATAAAATACTCTAACAACAAAACTAATAGTTCATAACAACTCATGGGCTCAATGAGAGTTATTTCATTTAAAATCTGTCACACCAATATGAAGAGAAAAGCTGAAATTGGATCTCCTTGTATCAATCCTATTAGAGATCCAATTTCTTGTCTAGGCCTGCATTCACAAAAAATCATATATTTGGCCAACTAAAAACTGTCAAGTGCACCTCATCCATCTAGCTGAAAATCATTGTACTCAAAAACTAAATTTCAAAATTCCAAATTAACATGGCCATATGCCAACTACCTCATTCTCTATGATAGCAAAATTGAACATTCGTCTATTCCTTACAAAAAAAAATCTTGGATCTTTGATATTGTGTCCTTAAAGACTAATCGATGGGCCTTTTGACAAAACCTTTCATTGAAAAGGGTCGTGGTTCCGGACCAGGGATGTTTATATATATATATATATATATATATATATATACTAGTGGATGCTCGTGCCCGAGGGCACGGCGATAAATTTGCCCCCGTGATAAAAAAAAATTGAGAAAAAAGAAAAAAAAAAAGAAAAAATCTAAATTAAAAAAAGAAAAAAATATTTAAAAAATTGAGAAAAAATATTTAATAAAAAAAATTAAATTTACACGTATTTAAAAAAAATACATGTATTTATAACACACAAAAAAAATTACTTTTAGCTTGACATTCATGTATGGGCATGAAAGAGAAAAATGTCATGCATAAAAAAAGTGAAGATATTTTGGCAAAATTTTCAAAAACCATGCTATCATATTATGTGGATATATATACAGCTGCTATATGTATATATACAGGTATATATATACAGCTGTTATATCCATATAATAAGATGGAATGGTTTTTGAATTCTAAAAATATCAAAGCACAATAACGGTTGGGATTTGCTTGAAAAAAATAAAGGGCTGTGATGAAGAGTAAAATTTCATTATCCCGCTCAAATGTTTGAGATACAATATTCGGTCATTTTCGCTCAAAATCTTACGTTATTTCAAAACTTTCACACCTCCCAAAGTTAACAAAACACCACCCACCTACCCACATCCATGCACGAATCTCACTGTCTCTCTATCTTAATCTGAGTCTCTCACTTTTGTCCTTTTCTTTCTCTCACCCTCTCTTCACTCATTTATCAACTGTTGCTGAGAAGGTTTAAACAAATTCAAAAGTGGCTTCCACAATGGCAGAGGCGGTGGCTGAAGCCACGACCCGGTCTGTGCTCAGGGAAGTGAAATCGGGTGGACGCACGCCACGACTCAGTCCAACTTGTTGGAAAAAAACTCAGACAATGTATGAGATGCCGGTGGTTGAAGAAGGTGAAATGCCAGTGGTTCTTTTCCAAGTGTGAGGCACGCCAGTAGATCTCAAACCTCATTATCTTTGTGGATTTATATTTTACCTAGAGAATATATTTCATTATCCTCTTTTTATTTGGTGTAGATCCAAGAAAAAATAAGCCACGGTTTAAATGCTTGATCTTCTCGGTTTAGACGCATGAGGTCAGTGAGTATGTTTTTAAATTTTATTTTATTTTCACCTTTATATAAGAACATGATCTGTAACACAAGTCTCTTGGTTTGAAATGGATTCTAAAATAGGTCTTTCAAACCCTCCACTGGAAGATCATCTTGGTGAGATGGATGAGATCTGTTTTTGCATTTGGGTTCGGAGATTTCAGATCTGATTTTTCGGTGCATGCCGTGCTGGAGTTTTTCAGCATAGGAGGCGGCGAAAGCGAGGAGAGGGCAGAGGACGAGAATGGGCCAACGAACTCTCTCTTCAAACCAATTTGAAGGTAAAAACGAATAGGGAAATTTTTGGTGATGTTGTAGGTAAGAGTGGAAAGGATAATATTTTATGTGTTTGGAATTTTGTTTTGAATGTTTGGGTCGGTGGAAGAGTGTAGAAACTGGTTTTTTGTAGGTTCAATTTCGGGCTCTATTAATGTTTCACGTTTTTTTGCAGACCTAAATTATCTGTTTTTATTTTTATTGGTTTTTTGCGCCCCTATCCATTTTTCACTCCTTCTTCTAATAAATTGAAGTTATCCGTGTGTAGGTTGGTTTAGGTCTCTGAATAGGGTATATATTCTCGCAAATTCTCTAACCATTCCAAGCACCACAGGTAGATCTCTCGCTTAGTTGCCCAATATTTTTAAGGTTTTTGTTTCAAAACTGGGTGCATTATTTTCAAATTTGTGTTGGAAAAGTTACTTTTTTGGCTTTAAAGAATGAGTTTTAAAATGGGGATTCATTGTTCTTGGATAAAAAGAGGGTTTTCAGTTTCAAATCAATATTATTTAGCATGGTTTCAAATCTGACCCTAAAAATCCTAACAATTAGAGGATTAAACTCTCTATGCTTGGATCTTTTTGGCTCTAGATTCAATTTCTTTGGTATTTTGGATTATAGAGATTTTGGGGATTTTACTTTCAAATCTTTGGGTTTTAGTTTTTTCGTTGATATGATGGTCTTAGAATTTTATTTGTCTGATGTGTTTTGGTTATGCTTCACGACATCATGTTTTGATTTTCTTGGGGGGGGGGGGGGGTCTAGGCTTTTTAGGTAGAATTAATTTGGGGGTTTTAGTTTGACTCTGTTTTATGGTTATTTAATTTGTCTTTGTTCTCACTCCAATTAATCCAACACCTATTCTACTCTCCCAGTCCCCCTCACCACCTTTGTCTCCAAGAAGCATCACAATTATATGTCAATCCCTTCACCGAACACCACTATGGTATCCCTTCTCTTAGGCTCTCCCTTTAGATTTTATTTTTAGATTTTTTATCTAGCAAACATGGTTCAAAATGGTATTTCAAAAGCCTAATAAGGTGTTTATGTTTTATTTTGCAGTTATTACAATATCAGGTATATTCATTGTTATCATTTTGTTTCACTATTTTGGGATGTTTCAAATCAATGGTTTCAAAACGACAATATAGTGCACATGATTTGTTATTTTTTTTATAGATATTGCCATTTGATTCACAAGAAGACTGAACTAGGTGTATACTCTGGTTTTCTTTCAAACTCATAATATGGTACATAGTGTTTATTTATAGGCATGCATATACCATTTATTTGGCATATATGCATTTGTAGGCTTTCATATATTAGGTTTGTGTTGAGATTTGATCATTTTTGTTTATCCTTACATGCAGAACTTGATCTTCCTGTTCATTTTGTCTTGGAACAAATTTGGGATTTTGACTATATGGTGCTGTATGTTTATCGCCTTGGGTAATACATATAAACTTATTTGTTATTGTGCATGAAAGGCATATGACCTGAAATGCCATATATTTTGAAATGACTCATATATAATTTTGTAGGATTGCGTTGATATTTCATCTCTTTACAATGAAGTTCCATACAAACTTCAGGTTTGAATTTCTTCATTACTTTTCATCATTATTATTGTTTGATTAGTTTTTTCCTTTTTATTTAAATAGGAAGCCAAAAATAACTTTGGGTAACTTGGCACTATTGAGAGTTGACAATAGGTAAAATGTTGAAACTGGAAACTATTAAGAGTTCTAACTTTGTACCAACCTCTTACATTACAAATTTTATATCGTCATTTGATTTTTAGAGGCTTAATTGCCATTTGCCATGGATGTGACACTCATTTAAAACATTTCTTTTCAACGAACCCTCAGAATTTATCCATGGTGGTGCAGTGTAGTGGTGGGTATAGAGATTGAATGGTAGTGTAATGTATGTGTTGAATTATATGTTTTGGACTAAGTTTTAATAATTTTTTCTATGTTTGCTTGGTTCTATTTATTAATATGTGTATCTATGTGTTTGGATGTTGAATTTATGGTTTCTTAGTGTTCTTTATTCATATTTATAGAATTAAGTTATATTTTTTTAAGTTATTAATTTTTTTTTATTATAAATTTGCTCTGTTTAGGCACCACATGTGCAAATGAGCAACTTACTCAGAACTTTGGAGCAAAGCTATGGAGAAGGGAATATGGTGTCCTAATTACACAAAATCTAACACTTTGAATTGAGGGTTGCTATTCCTTTGTTAAAATAAAAGTTTTTCTCTTTTTTTAGAAGCACAATACAAATTTCATCCGCATGAAGAACGGACATGAAGCTTTTTGAAAATGCAGTAATTATAAGGTAATGCGGTTTTAAGGTAGTAGACTTAAAGTACAGTACATTGATTATCTTTACATGAGCTAAAAGTAGTAGAATTATAGACTGAATTACTGATTGAATTACAAACTGAAGGGAATATTATAACTGTTAGCCTATAATGAATTGGGTTTGTTGAGTTATGTTCTATTACTAGACCCCAGTGTTTAGTTCTATTATAAAATCACTTCCATTCTATTTAACTAGGCTATTTTAATGCATTAATTAATGACTATTTTTAATAAATTCTTGATGGCACTATTCGTAGGGGTATTATAGGTGTTTGTGATTTTATATTTGTCTTTTAGACATTGAATTCAATTAGAGTTTGCATACTTCCATTTGAGGAAGGGAATGCAAGACTAAAAAGGATCCCAATTCATCTACTAATAATAGTAACATGTTGCAGTTCCTGGGGTTACCGGTCTATTGCATTTTTCCAGCAGGTGGCTTCTTTAGGCAATAACACTCACCAAATAGTGATTCATGTTGTCCACATGCTAAAAGGGATAACACTCAAAGAGGCCATTTTTCACCCGTGATAAAAAAATCATCATTCAATTTTTTTATTTCACCTTACTATTTGATAGATTGTAGAACACTTCATTTTTGCAACAGTTTATTTTTGTACTAATTATTTTTTATTATCAATATAAGTTGCATTGTATGTGTGTGTTTATTTGTATTTCCTTCAATCTCATTTCTCTTACTTTTAACCATGGTATTTACATGGCAGGTAATCATTATTTTGAAGTTAACCAGCTACCTCATATTCAAAGGCTTTTAGATATAGTGTGTTGTTCGTGCATAGGTAACTAGAGTCAGCCTTTTGGTTTCCAAACTAGGCGGGTTCTATTTGTTAGGTAACTATTGTAAAGTTGATTCAAATTGGGGTTATTAGTAATTATTATAGACTTTGACCCTGTTGCATATTGAAATTTAATTTTATTATTTACAGATCGTTTGAGATAAATGGCGTGAGTATGATGAAATTGATGACACGTTATGTTCTAGAAATGTTGAAAAATGTGGATCATTGGATGCATTTTAATTGCAAAAGTATTTTTGTTTCAATCGTGTGATGTATACTCCCTGATTTTTTTCCCCCTTTCAATTCTTTTACTTATTCTGGTAGCTTTTTAAATATATATGTTTTGTCATTGTGTCAGACACAACTCATAGCATGGCTCAGTTGTTTTGTCATTCCATGATTCTCTTTAGGCTTAGAGGGTGCTAGAGTCAAGGGAGAATGCCGCTTTAAAAGAGCTCTGTTTCCGAACGGATAGGTGCAATTTTGAACAGTCATTTCCATCTTTTTCTTCCAATTCTAAGAAAGAGAAATCCCGTGGACGCTGATGAACTCAGAAGTATTTCCACGAATATAAGAAGACTTTTAAAGGGCGACTCCCACTGGAGGAGGGGCAGATGCTACTATATCCAATGCAAAAATATATAAAAAAGGAGTTCCCCCTTGAGCACCCTTATCATTAGACCCGCAGAGCCTTTTGAAGGTGTAAAATGTGTTGGATATTATCATAAGGAATTGGTCCCAACCCTCTAATTATCATAGTTTATATAATATTTGACTCGCTATTTCAGTTGACTAACTATATTTTTTTGTTTTGTATCGGGTCGCATTTTGAAAACTACGGACAATCATTATAGTGCAACATATGGGACGACCTCAATTGATATGTGATTTTTTTTTTAAAGTTTGTTTCATAAAACGTATGTATATATATATAACGTTGATACATGTTATATAACACCAACTATATGATAAATTTACCTTAATACAACTCCACGATGCGTTATGCTTTTTCCCATCGATGTTCAATGTGTTAATCCCACTACATGTAAAGAGAATTCAAAGACGTGTATTAGGTAATGTTCAATAATAATGCACTCATAATGCATGTCAAACAAAATTAAAAATTATATTATACTCACGTAGTGATATACATCTTACCTTTGTCACTGGGTAACGTATTCAATGAATCCAACCAATAAATAGTTCTTGTGGACAAATCAATGACAATCAATACCCAATGGAACCTGTAAAACGAATTTTGTCATAATTATATAGTCCAGAATATAATAAAGATTTTTTTATTCGTGTGGAAAAAATTAATTTAACTACTTACATATCTTCGAGATTGTAAGGAATGAAACAAATCTGATTTTTTTTGCATTCCCCAACCTTTTTCCAATAAGTCGAGTTAAACTAAATTTTTTTGTACCATTGAAAGACTCGGGATTGAAGAATTAAAACTCTTCTCGGGAGCACTGAAACTTATCATACAAGAACCTGTAAAAGTAAGTAACTAAATTAGTCACTACGCATTTTAAATAACATGATAAATCAAGTTATACCTCATATATGCAACAATGCACGTTACATCTAAAGGCTTCAATGCACAAAAGTCTAACAAATCGTTCTTAAAAACATAGCATTGACCCTTATCTTCTCCAAACATCTCTTTCTCCAGTGGAATCGTTATTTGATTCGTCTTCATTATAAATAAATTATGGGTGAAGGCAGTTATCAAATCGCAATCAACATTCGTGTTTACTATATCACATCTACTTTCACCGAAGATATCCTTCTCTTTCTCATGGACTTCTTTTTTCCTAACTTCCATTTCATTCTGCATTGAATCATGTGAAATATCAGAAAGCAATGTCATTCATAGAACAAACACAAACTTATAGATAAACATAAGAACCAATGGTTTACCTCAAATCCCAACAACACTAACTCTTTGGGCCAAGAAACATATGACCCAATAGCCTCTTTCACAAAATACATTTCACTTGGAACAGGTATCGGGAGGATAGCACTAGAAGAAATAACTTTATAAATGGAAACCCGAACATTGTTTTCTCCCAATGTTATATTAGGAATTTTCTCGTTCGGTCCATTCCTATCGAATACGATCCCCTCGGCAACGATGTTAGTTTTATTGCCAATAGCCAACCTACATTCTCTAACCTAAATTACGAAAAATAATCACATAAAAATTTAGCAATGTGTCAAAATTGAGAAATTTATTGGCCTCAACCAAGTAAAACTACATAAAATTCAATACCCTACTAATCCAACCAAGTAAAACTGCAAAGTTATCACCGTCGAGAAATGTGATCCCATTACCTTTGAAGAAGACACTTGTTTCATACTTTTATCACTAGTTATTGAATAAGGTTTCTTACTTTTCACAGCAGCTACTGATTGAGGTAGTAACATTTCACTATGTGTTACACCACTATCTGTGAACTATGCCAAAGAAACACAAAAACAAATTGCAATTACAACAAAAATCACAAAACCTTAATGGTATGCATTTGTATAATTATCTGTGTCATTATACCTTTGAAGAAAGTGATTGTGTTTCAATTTTTCCACCCGAACTTGAACGCTTTATATTTTCACTTTCACGCATATATGAAGCAACTTTCTCAGCTCGGGGTGCGGCTATTGGGGCTGCGGCAACCGGCTCATTTCTTAACTTCAACTGGGCTTCCATATCTTTCAATCTTTTCTTCGCTTCTCTTAATTAAGATTCTAACTCAGTAATATATCTCTTGGAACCACGCTTTGGAAGATTGAAGTACCATGTGGGAATAACTTCGAATCCCAATCCCCGAACACGGTACGAGTGTTCGGGAGTACCCAATGTCATAGTAAAAACATCATTACTTCCTTCAGTGATTAAACTACCATCTTTAACTTGTCTTTTCAATTCAGCCTACAATGAAGTAGATTCAATCATTCAGAATGTAATCTAAATATTATCAAAATTAAAAATCATACACTAAAAAACACCAAATAAAGGAACTCGTGTCGTAATTTATAAAAACTAACCATTTTATCCGCCACCTCTTTTAATGAATCATCTCCATATTCACCATTTTTCTTTTCACGGCCTTTCAACCATAAGAAAGCCCTGTCATCTTCATATTCCGAACCCATCTTCTTTTTCTGGTATCAACTGTAAAACAAAAAATCATATTATTAAAGAATAATTCAATGTTCAAGTTCAAACCATCACAAATCTAATGAAAATATTCAAACTAAAACATACCAAATCTTCAGCAAGACCAACGTAACCCTTCTTGCTCATACGATGATTGTATGTGACCTTGAATCGCTTTTCCCTTTGTGCCTCACTTGAAATCTTATAAATCAAAGCAAAAATTAGAAAATAATAACAAAAAGTACCACACAAATCTTCTACTATTTTTTCAATTATGCCTCAAATCCTTTGGTTAGCCTGCTGCAAACAAATTGAGTCCACACATCTAGACTAATGAATTTCTCGTACTTTGGAGGGGGATGTTTGAGAAGCTCGCGTTGGTGTCTCAATGGTCTAATCCAAAGTCTTGTGAAGTTTGTTTTGAACGCTCTCCAACTGCAACCTATAAAGGATAACACCATCCTCTTGCTGTTCGGATCATTATCAAATTTGATCTGAAAAAGAAAGATGTTGAATACATGTCTTAAAATCAGTGTAAAGATGTCCTAAAATCAGGGTAAATATGTTAGGTTTTGGATTTCGACACACTCGGATTGCTTGACAAAAAGTACCACACAAATCTTCTACTGTTAATTTAGCTGTAATAGTTTGGAAGTCTGTTATAAGTTGATTACTTAGCTTTGATTGTCTAGTTGGCTAGGTAATTTGGTCTGTTAGCAAACTAGTGTTGCATAAAAGGAGATTAAATTAAACCCAATTGTAATCGACAAGAATTGGTATCAGAGAAGTAAGTTAAGATTGCACAAACGATAGAAACTAGATGGCAAGCGATAGAGTCAGGGTTTGCAGAAATACACTAAACATAAGATGTAATGGATCACAAATTGGAACAAATACGAAGAGAATTTAAGAGTGATCTGAATTCATCCATGGATACAACAAAAATGCATCAAACAATATTTTCTATATATAGCAGTTATATATATATAATATATATATATATACCTGTATTGCCTCCCATAAATCATTCTTCAATTTGATTGGCACTTTAGGCCAACTTGGATAAGTTATCGGCACAAAGCACTTCACCATCAAACCCCCATAACTTGATAATTCTTTTTTGCTAGTACTTATTGGTTGACCAAGATCATTATATAAAACTCTTATCCGTTCTTCACTGCTCTTTATTTTAGTCAATCGCTTTCGTTTCGCCGCACCTCTGCCTTTACTACTATATTGTGAAGGTTTCTCCACGAGTTCGAGGTCAATGTCTTCCATTTCAAGTTAAAGAAATCGAACTGTTGAAACACAAAAAAGAGCAATAATATAGATTTCATCAATACAAGTCGTAAATACTCAAACAATACAATTATTGAAATGTACCACAAATTAAAATTCACCATTTTATTCTATGTTAATTAAAATGTACAAGAGCACAATTGCCAAAATATTAAGCCAAAAATAATAATCCATAGTCTAGAACAAATGTCACGTAGCTCATATTCCATACATTCAATTTCCAACAATCAACTGTAGTAGGTTCCTCACAAAAAAACTAAAAAGTTGGACAACTTCACCAAACAAGCTTACATTTTAAGAACCTATAACTAATAATAAAGAACAATTCAAACATTAAGCATCATAACATCGTCTAACACAATTATGTTGGCATATTTTCTATCCATGTCCCCTCACAATCTTCACGCATATAAGTTTCGGAAGATTCCTCAACCACGTCAAAGGATTCAATAGTTGGCAAAACTAGAGTGCAAATATCATCTCCGAGACATCCATCATTGAGATCATCTTCATCATCTTTATCATAGTAATCCCTTTGAGGAGTTGACAATACAATTGAATATTTAGGATTCATTTGGTCCGGAACATAGAAAACTTGTTTCGCTTGAGAGGCTAAGATGAAAGAATCGGATTTATGACCAACTCTATCAAGATCGACGGATGTAAAACAAAGCTCGTCTATGTTAATTTCATTTTTGTTGTCAACCCAATCACACTTGAATAAAGGAATATGAATTGAAAAATAGTCAAGTATCCATATCTCCCTTATGACACCATAGAAAATCATATCGGTACGAACAAGATTGTTGTCCTTTACACTAGCTATCTGCAACGTCTTAGCAACTAGGCTCTGAAATAGCGTTGCCAAAGCCGTTTATGAAAATAAACTATTTAAGCAACTCCGAAAGTTTGTTGAAGAAACTCTTTACTTAAAATCAAAACAATTTTGAACACAAGATGTGTTAACAAAATTATGTACGAGATATGGACAAGATTTTATAACAAGTTTTAGTAAACAGTTTAAAATGTTTTAAACTCAGCACACTATTAGAAAGGGATGAGAAGATGTAGAAATATTGATACTCAGATTTTTAACGTGGTAAAACCTCAACCTTGAGGAAACATCCACGACTCCCTCTACGGAGTAAAACAAAAACAATCACTAAAACAAATATATGAGTTACAACCTATTTAACTAACATGCACACAAAAACAAATCTATACAAGTTCAGGATTGTACCCTCTGGCGTCCTTAACTTTTCTGCAGATCTTGTTTGTTGATGTAGTTGTCTCAGTTTGTCAACTCTTCTTTGTTTCAGCACTTTACGTCGACTTATGTTCACCAAATCTTATAGCCAACACTTTGAGTGTTTGTAGTGTGAAGATGTTTGTGAATGGTGTTCTAAAACACATGCATGCACACACACACACTTATTAGTTACAGACGATCCTAACAAATCACATATAAAGTCTATATGCAGTGTATTTGTTATTTTTCTTTCTTACAAAACCAAGAACCTTTTCGACCTTTCAAACTAACCCAGATTCCACGGAGATCTTGCTTAAGAAATCGGTCAAGACCTTTCTCAATCAGTTTTGAAAATATTATGAAGATTGAGAACCCTCCAGGTGCGAATCCCACTAGGTCAGGTTAGGTTTTGTAAAAACAGAAATAGAAAAACATCTATTGTTGATCTTTGAAGAATAAAAAATGTTTTAACAGAAAACAATCAACAACGAAATTCTCAAGATGAGAAATAAATGCAGCTAAGTGTTCTGTGACATGAAAAACTTCAGATCTATGATTTCTATTGAAAAAGAAACAAGATCTGAGTCTATGTCTAAGTTGGAAATAAGATTTATGAACACAAGGATTTCAGCAACCCAAGATCTCTTAACCAGAACTCTCATAAACCTAAGAAAACACTAAGGATGGTGTTTTTGGTTATGGTGATTTTTCTGGAGAGGTAAGTAGTTTGGGCTTGAGAAGTGTTTGGACGAAGTTAGGGTTTCTAACTAGGGTTTGGTTTCTCTCTCTAACTTCTCTCTTCTCTCTTCTCTCTCTTCTCTCTCTCTCTCTCTATTCTCTCTCTCTCTCTCTATTCTCTGAGACTTTGCAAAATGGCAAAAGCTTTCGAAGGCTGAGATGAAGGGTCTTTAAATAGGGAGAGGAGAAGATTCCAGAGCCTCGTTCAAAAACAATGGCTGAGATTGAGTCAAGCTCCATTGACTGCAATCCAAGGGCTCACAACAGGCGGTGGATTAAACAGACTGCGATTGGCTAAAGGGTTTACACTGGGATTCACTCAGACGACATGCAGGCCATCGATAAGGGTTGATCCAAGGGCTGTAAGCATGCGATGGTTTGTCTCAGTAAAGAAACACAGTTTGGTCCAATCAGAAGACAGCAGGTGTTGGCCTGTGAATGAAGGTAAACGCGCGTCCCAAAATAATTACAAAGCCAACCCTCAAGTCTCTAGCGCTTTCGGTTTCTACCCAGAGTAACTTTAGGCCAATAAACACAACAATCCATATTTATATAATAACCCCAAGACTTTTTAAATCAAATTTTAATTAAATAAAACCTTGTTTAAAATATGTTTTAAATTCCCAAAAAATTATTAAAAATCAAATTGAGGGATTTAAACATACTCACAACATTAAAACACATAGGGGTGCAATATGATATGAAAGAATCAAATTCTAAGTGTGTGAGTGATGGCTATAGTCTTAGGATCATTACATGATAGATAGAAGAAGAAGCAACCCAATCTCTGAAGCTCTTTGGTTTCTAGGATAGACTCTATTTTGTCACAATTTCCAAACTAGATGAGCTCTTATACAGTCTAGACTCAAATGAGTCAAAAGTATAAGGGCTTCAATCTCCCCCTTTGGAAATATGAGACAAAATCTCCTTTGAGTCATCTCAACTCGTAGGGCGACAACAAAAAACTTATACCTATAAAGGTTCTATCTACCCAAATCCTAGAAAGCAAAAATTACATAACTCAACTATATACAGTTTAACATCCTATTATTACAATGAAGAATGACTGTACAAGAAGAATACCTGCAAAAAATTACTAAGATCAAGCTTTTTAGTATATGCAGTAGACTCAAATTTCTCCCCCATTTTGTCTCAAATGGACAAAGGGAAGGAACTTGGCAAACATAACAGGTATTTACTCAGCACAAATCATACCAATAGATTTACGTAAAGAAATGAATCTATTATAATCAAGAGGTTTGGTAAATAAATCTGCAAGTTGTAGATCAGTAGAAAGATAATTGATTTCTAATTCCTTGGTTTCAACTAATTCACGAATAAAATGATGTCTTATTTTAATGTGCTTAGTTCGCGAGTGTTGAACTGGGTTCTTAGAAATGTTAATCGCACTTTGATTATCACAATAGAGATGAAGTGTGGGTTCTAGAATACCATAATCACTTAGCATTTGTTTAAGCCATAACAATTGGGCACAACAGCTACCGGCGGCTATGTATTCAGATTCAGCAGTCGAGAGAGATGTGCAGTTCTGTTTTTTACTACTCCATCCTACCAAGTTATTACCAATATAACAACATGCGCCTGAAGTGCTTTTACTATCATCAGTACACCCAGCCCAGTCAGCATCAGTGTACCCAATAATAGTGCTAGGTGTGTCATTCGTGTACCAAATTCCTAAATTTAGAGTGCCTTTAACATATTTAATTATGTGTTTAACAGCGTTTAAATGACTCTCCTTGGGGTTGTTTTGATAACGCGCACAAACACAAACAGCATACATGATATCAGGACGTGAGGCAGTCAGATAGAGTAATGTGCCAATCATACTACGATATAAGGTAGAGTCTACAGATTTTCCATTTTCATCTTTAGATAATTTCTCTGTAGTACTCATAGGCGTTTTAGCACTCTTAGCACTCTCGAGGCCAAATTTCTTAACTATCTCTAATGCGTACTTAGACTGCGAAAGAAACAAGCCATCTGGTTGTTGTTTGACTTGGAGACCTAGGAAGAACTGTAACTCCCCCATAAGGGACATCTGAAATTCCTTACTCATAATTTCAGCAAAAGATTTTACTTCTGAGGTAGAAGTGGATCCAAATATGATATCGTCTACATAGACTTGAGCGATAGTAATGTGTTTGCCAAACTGTTTGACAAATAAGGTTTGGTCATTTCCACCTCTTTTGAAACCTTTGTCCAGCAGAAAACTGGACAGTCGCTCATACCAAGCTCTAGGAGCTTGCTTAAGACCATATAAAGCCTTTTTCAACCGAAATACATGAGTAGGATAGTTAGGGTCAATGAACCCTTTAGGTTGTTCTACATAGGTTTCCTCGACAAGTATTCCATTAAGGAACGCAGATTTAACATCCATTTGATATAATGTAAAATGAATGTGACAAGCTATAGCAAGAAGCAGACGAACTGATTCTAAACGAGTAACAGGAGCAAACGTCTCATTAAAATCAAGTCCTTCTATTTGGGAGTAACCTTGAGCAACTAGTCTAGCTTTATTTCTAATTATCATCCCATTTTCATCTGTTTTATTTTTGAAAATCCAACGAGTACCAATAACCTTTTTGTGATCAGGACGTGGAACAAGAAACCAAACATCATGAATGACAAATTGTAAAAGTTCATCCTGCATAGCAGAAATCCAGTGAGAGTCATTCAATGCCTCATTTACATTCTTTGGTTCCAAGAGAGAAACAAAGCAAGCATAGAGAGCATAATTTCTAAGTTGGGATCTTGTACGTACTGGTTCACCAGGGTTACCAACTATGTTGTTTATGGGATGATCTTTAGAAACCCAGTTAAGTACTTCAGGTGACTCAATAGGTAATGAATTATCTATTTCAGAAGAGTCATTTTCTAAAATATTTGACGATTCTTCTTCTATAGGTAATTCACTAGTCTTGCTTTCTACAGTAGTGTCACTAACAATTACATTAATGGATTCCATTAAGGTCTTAGTGCGAAGATTATACACTCGATAAGCTCTACTGTTAGGTGAATAACCTAAGAATATGGCTTTATCTCCTCTACTCTCAAATTTAGATAAGTGTTCCCTATCTTTGCAAACATAGCATGTACTACCAAAGGTTCTAAGGTACTTAAGATTAGGCTTTTTATTGTACCAAAGTTCATAAGAGGTTTGTTTCGAATTCTTTCTGAGATAGACCCTATTAATAAGATGGCAGGCTGTACGAATAGATTCTACCCAAAAATACTTAGGTAAGTTCTTAGCATGGAGCATGACACTAGCCATCTCTTGAAGAGTTCGATTCTTTCTCTCAGCTATACCATTTTGTTGAGGGGTCTTAGGAGCACTGAACTCATGTTTGTAACCATTATAGTCACAATATTCTACAATACCAGTGTCTTTGAATTCACCACCTCTATCACTTCGGATTCTATTCACTTGAGTGTCTTTTTCATTCTCAATCCGTAAGAGAATCTTTAAGAAAGTTTGAAAGGTATCGGATTTTTGTTTTAAGAAAGCTACCCAAGTGAATCTGGTGAAGTCATCAACCATAACTAGAATATAACTGTGTCCACAAAGACTAACAGTTTGAGAAGGACCCATTAGGTCCATATGGATGAGTTCTAAGGGATTAGAGGTAAGGATATCTTTAACCCTTTTATGAGGTGCTTTAACAATTTTTCCTTCTTGACAGGGACCACAGATAATGTTATGAATAGGTTTAATTTTTGGTATTCCTCTAACTATCTGCTGAGAAGACAATTTACTCAAATTTTCGTAATTAATGTGACCCATTCTGTTATGCCATATCTCGTTGTCATCCATTCTGGCAACACTACAGATTTCAGAACTAGACATGACAGTATAACAATTGTCAGGGGTCCTGAATCCTGTAATTAAGCATTCTCCCTTTTCATTTAAAATCTTGCAATTGTTCTTTGAAAAGGTAACAGTGTAGTTTGAGTCACAGAATTGTGAAATGCTAAGTAAATTAGCCTTAAGACCTTTAACTAAGAGAACATTTTCAAGAAGAGGAAGTCCTTTTTCTTTAAGGGTTCCTTTGCCTATGATCTGGGATGATATACCATCACCAAAAACAACTTTTCCACCATCAAAATGGGTTTTATTTAAAAGTTTTGTATCATCACCTGTCATATGCTTGGAACATCCAGAATCCAAGTACCATCCAGAAGATGTAAGTTTAGCTTTTAGAGCAGAAACAACAATGTTACACTTCATCTGCGGTGCTAGATCATCTTTTCTAACCCAAATTGCCCTGGTTTTTAGTTTGCGCTTGTTTGCTCTTTTTTGATAAAATTTGCGAGCATTAGATTTTTGTTGAAAAACATTTTGCGCATGATTTTGAATAAATTTGAATTCCTGAGCATTTGATTTAGAAAAGGTTCTGGTAATCCTTCTAGTAAATGTCCTTTTAGGTTTAGTCCTTCTATTCCTATAGTTAGAGTTTTTGTCTGGTGGCCTGGGAAGGACATAATTGTTACGACTCCTCCTAGAATAGTTAAATTTATGATACATAGGAGTGTTGTAGATAGGTTTAATCAGTCTCCTAGCATAGCAATTATCGAAAGAGTGACCATATATATCACAATAGGAGCAATAAAGATTGCTCAGAATAGGGTTTTCCTTAGGAAAGTCTCTAAACAAAGGTTTTGAGAAATTTTGAGACTGAATTTTATTCCTAGGTAGCACAGATTTGAAAGCAGGTTCACTTTTCCTAATAGGGGGCAAACATATTTTCCCTTTGGTAAACTTTCATGCTTAGAGCAACTTGCATCTTCAGTGTTAGTGTTTTGATGGTCAAACTTAGTTTTTAGAGAATGAAAGTCTGGACATGTTTCAATAGGTCTTTTGCCTCCTGACACAAACTTGATAGGTTCAACATGTTTAGTTTGTGTCTTCAAATTGGGGCAAAACCCTATTCCAGTTCTATCATCAGAATTGGTTTTAGATTCAGCAACGAATTCCTCAAAACATTTAGAATTGTTTTTAAATTTGGTAAATTTTTTGAAAACAGTTGCTGTCTTTTCTTTTGTTTGTTCCAATTCTAATAATGTCCCTTTGTATTTTTTCTCCAGAATTTCATTAGCTTCAGTCAAAGTTTTCAGTTTTTCATCAAACACTTTAACTTCACTGTCATGAGACATGCATTGTGTAGTATACTCTTCAGCATTCAGTTTTACCATTTGGCTTAGATCCTCTAGCTTTTTGGTAAGATCTTTAACAATCTTTTCTAGTCTAGTGCTTTTCTTTAGAGTTTTAGTATATAGAGTGTGGATGTCTGGGAGATCATCATTATCCGAGTCACTAAGTGAAGTGTGTGAAGTGACCCCTAAGGTTTCATTTCTTAAACTCACGCACCCATTGACATCAGCAGTATCGATTTCCCTTTGACTCACACACCCCGAGGAGGAGGTATTAATGTTCTCAGTAAGTAAAGCATCTAAACCAGTTAAAGTATGATTCAAAACAACAGAACTAGAATTACTAAACTCATCCTCACTATCAAGCATAGGCATATCATCATTGTATATGATTTTGGCAAAGAAGGCTAAACAAGGATCAAAACCATCAGATGTTTCAAGTTCCTCATTTTCAGAATCACTTGAGTCATCCCAGGTTTTGCAGATATTGGCTCTAGAGTGTTTGTTTTGGGCATTTAAATTAACTCTACAGTCTTGAGCAATGTGTCCTAGTTTACCACATCTATAGCATTCAGTCTTCTTGAGGTCTCTGTGAGGTCTTGTGTTGTCCTTGTTCTGTTTGTCATGAGGTTTCTCATGAGGTTTGTGATTTGAAGGAGTGGTATAATTAGACTTGCCCTGTCTATTTGCAACACTGTTTCTAAATTTAACAATTTTCTTAAATTGTTTTGTCATTAGGGCAATCTGATTATCTAGACTTTCTAAGTCACAGTCCTCATCAGAATCATTACTAGAGGTGTTTAACTCAGGCTTAATCATCTTAGAGGTAAAGCTAAGATTGGAATTGGTATGTTTCCTATTAGTGTGGGTCAATTGTTTCTTAAACTCTAATTCCATTTCCACAGTTCTTAATTTGCTACTGAGTAATTCAGGAGTAAGATTTGTATCACACATCTCCTCAATAGCATATCTTTTATTGTCAAATTTCTGTGGTAAAGATCTCAGAATTTTAGAGACAATTTCTTGTCTATCATAAGTTATACCATTGGCATGAAGTTTAGTGACAATATCAGTAAGGTTCATATAGAAATCATCGAAAGACTCAGATTCAGACATGATTAAGGTATTATACTGTTGGATTAACATCTGAGTCTTAGCAGCTTTTACCCTAGAGTCTCCTTCATGTGCAGTAATCAAGGTATCCCATGCTTCCTTGGAAGTGGTACAAGATGAGATTCTCTTGAACTCATGTTCGTTAATAGACATAAATATAGCGTTCTTGCCTTTGTTATTATTTCGAGAAACCTGTTTCTCTTCTTGAGTAAACTCACTCAGTATTTTCTTAATCCTTTCATTGCTTCCATCAGTGGCTGGTTTAGTTGGATAAAAGTATCCGTTTTCAATGATATCCCAGACATCATCTCCCAGTGTTCCTTGAATAAAAGCAATCATTCTTACTTTCCAGTAAGAGAAATTGGTTCCATCAAAGACTGGAGGTCTGGTCAAGTTACCATATCTTTCGTTTTTCTCGTCCATAATGATTTTGAGAAAACAGTTTCAGAAACTCAGGATCTTTTTTAAAAAAGTTCACCAAAAGCTCTGATACCAATTGAAATAGCGTTGCCAAAGCCGTTTATGAAAATAAACTATTTAAGCAACTCCGAAAGTTTGTTGAAGAAACTCTTTACTTAAAATCAAAACAATTTTGAACACAAGATGTGTTAACAAAATTATGTACGAGATATGGACAAGATTTGATAACAAGTTTTAGTAAACAGTTTAAAATGTTTTAAACTCAGCACACTATTAGAAAGGGATGAGAAGATGTAGAAATATTGATACTCAGATTTTTAACGTGGTAAAACCTCAACCTTGAGGAAACATCCACGACTCCCTCTACGGAGTAAAACAAAAACAATCACTAAAACAAATATATGAGTTACAACCTATTTAACTAACATGCACACAAAAACAAATCTATACAAGTTCAGGATTGTACCCTCTGGCGTCCTTAACTTTTCTGCAGATCTTGTTTGTTGATGTAGTTGTCTCAGTTTGTCAACTCTTCTTTGTTTCAGCACTTTACGTCGACTTATGTTCACCAAATCTTATAGCCAACACTTTGAGTGTTTGTAGTGTGAAGATGTTTGTGAATGGTGTTCTAAAACACATGCATGCACACACACACACTTATTAGTTACAGACGATCCTAACAAATCACATATAAAGTCTATATGCAGTGTATTTGTTATTTTTCTTTCTTACAAAACCAAGAACCTTTTCGACCTTTCAAACTAACCCAGATTCCACGGAGATCTTGCTTAAGAAATCGGTCAAGACCTTTCTCAATCAGTTTTGAAAATATTATGAAGATTGAGAACCCTCCAGGTGCGAATCCCACTAGGTCAGGTTAGGTTTTGTAAAAACAGAAATAGAAAAACATCTATTGTTGATCTTTGAAGAAGAACAAATGTTTTAACAGAAAACAATCAACAACGAAATTCTCAAGATGAGAAATAAATGCAGCTAAGTGTTCTGTGACATGAAAAACTTCAGATCTATGATTTCTATTGAAAAAGAAACAAGATCTGAGTCTATGTCTAAGTTGGAAATAAGATTTATGAACACAAGGATTTCAGCAACCCAAGATCTCTTAACCAGAACTCTCATAAACCTAAGAAAACACTAAGGATGGTGTTTTTGGTTATGGTGATTTTTCTGGAGAGGTAAGTAGTTTGGGCTTGAGAAGTGTTTGGACGAAGTTAGGGTTTCTAACTAGGGTTTGGTTTCTCTCTCTAACTTCTCTCTTCTCTCTTCTCTCTCTTCTCTCTCTCTCTCTCTCTATTCTCTCTCTCTCTCTATTCTCTGAGACTTTGCAAAATGGCAAAAGCTTTCGAAGGCTGAGATGAAGGGTCTTTAAATAGGGAGAGGAGAAGATTCCAGAGCCTCGTTCAAAAACAATGGCTGAGATTGAGTCAAGCTCCATTGACTGCAATCCAAGGGCTCACAACAGGCGGTGGATTAAACAGACTGCGATTGGCTAAAGGGTTTACACTGGGATTCACTCAGACGACATGCAGGCCATCGATAAGGGTTGATCCAAGGGCTGTAAGCATGCGATGGTTTGTCTCAGTAAAGAAACACAGTTTGGTCCAATCAGAAGACAGCAGGTGTTGGCCTGTGAATGAAGGTAAACGCGCGTCCCAAAATAATTACAAAGCCAACCCTCAAGTCTCTAGTGCTTTCGGTTTCTACCCAGAGTAACTTTAGGCCAATAAACACAACAATCCATATTTATATAATAACCCCAAGACTTTTTAAATCAAATTTTAATTAAATAAAACCTTGTTTAAAATATGTTTTAAATTCCCAAAAAATTATTAAAAATCAAATTGAGGGATTTAAACATACTCACAACATTAAAACACATAGGGGTGCAATATGATATGCAAGAATCAAATTCTAAGTGTGTGAGTGATGGCTATAGTCTTAGGATCATTACATGATAGATAGAAGAAGAAGCAACCCAATCTCTAAAGCTCTTTGGTTGCTAGGATAGACTCTATTTTGTCACAATTTCCAAACTAGATGAGCTCTTATACAGTCTAGACTCAAATGAGTCAAAAGTATAAGGGCTTCAGGCTCACTCCACTGTTTTGGGTTACTCGTGCATCATCGCGATCCTTTGTTAGGTAACGAACACCGTTAATGACATATCAGTGAACTTTGATGACGTCTCGACGAGGTCCACGAGCAATCCATTTTAAGTCATCTGAGATATTGTTGTTTGGTAGTTCTTCTTCGAGAGCAACCTATTAATATAAGAATTTTAGTTCCTTACAAAACAAAATTCAAATTAACATATTAAAGTAAGGGTATATTTCGTCTTTATTCCCACTTTAGTTTTTAATATTAGACCTCACCAACTATTTAGATTTACTTTACACTCTACCACTATTTTCCAGTGGTTGGTATTAGACTTCGAAATTATTTTTCACTAAGATTTGCAACTAATAAATAAAAAAACAGTGGCATTGTTTAAAAGAAAACTAAAAAATGGGTAAAGTCTTATGAAAATTAAAGTGGTGGTTAAGTCAACATGTCCCTAAATCATACCCTTTTACTTAACCAATGGATAAACGTGCGGTTGTGCTCTTCTTCAAGCCACTTCTTATTTTTCCCTTTTCGAGGATGGGTTTCTTTCAAGCACTGTTCATGCTCCCTAACAAGGTATTAATGAGTAACACAACATTAGTTATTAAGATATGAGATAAGTATGTGAGGAACTAACTTCATATTAATGGGAAGTTAGGAAAGTCATACTCTATATAAGGTTGAACATCATTCGTGTTATGTAACACATGAAGATGTGTCTGCTCCAAGGACATGCGATCAACTTCAACGACATCTGAACCTCCTATCGGTTTATCATCATCCTTCCTCGTCGGAATTCCAATTGAATCTAATTCCGATAAGAACTCGGAACAAAATTCAATAGCTTCTTCTGCTATGTAACATTGAGCAATACAACCTTCTGGGCGATTACGATTTCTCACATAACGCTTTAATACTTTCATGTACCTAACACATTAAAAAGAAAACTAAATCGATACACTTATTTACTTATATTAATACATGATAGTAAAGTAAATTGACCTAACCTTTCAATTGGGTACATCCATCGAAAGAAAACAGGACCTCAAAGTTCGACCTCCCTCACAAGATGCACCATTAAATGCACCATAATGTCAAAGAAGGATGGTGGAAAGTATTTTTCCAGCAAACACAATGTGATCACAATTTCATTCTGAATTTCTTTTAGTTTTTGCAAGTCCACTACTTTGGCACAAAGGGCATTAAAGAAAAAACATACTCTCATGATCGCATATCTCACATGTTTTGGAAACACCGATCGAATTGCAATTGGAAGAAGTTGTTGCATTAGAATATGGCAATCATGAGACTTCAAGACATACAATTTCAAATCTTCCATAGAGACATGGCTTCTAAAATTAGAAGAGTACCCATTCGGGACCTTAAGGTCATGCAAAGTTTGGCAGAACATTTTTCTTTCCTCTCTCGATAACGTATAACATGCTAGCGGTAGCTATGTCCTTTTTTCATTAACCTGTGATGCTAACTCACTTCTTAAGTCCATTTTTTCAAGGTCGAGTCGACACTTCACCCCGTCTTTCGTTTTTCCTGGAATATTAAGCAAGGTTCCAATGATACTATCACAGACATTCTTTTTAATGTGCATGACATCTAAGTTATGTCGAATAGGCAAATCCTTCCAATAAGGAAGTTCAAAAAATATCGATTTCTTCTTCCAAAAATTTTCAACCCTATGTTACTAGGACCGCCTTTTTCAACCCCATTACCTACCCTCCTCGGTCTCTTACGCTTTAATGATTTCTTCAAATTAACCGCCCTCACCTTTTTTGCCTTCTTTCCCCATGCAATCTTAAGTCTCCCAACTTTTATCAATATTTGTTCACCGCTTAAAGGTTCAGGGGAGGCTTGGAACTCTTGCTCACCGTTAAAAGCCTTTTTCTGGCTTCGAAATGGATGGTTTTGTGGAAGGTATCTCCTATGTTCCATATAAACGCACTTGCCACAGTGTTGTAATCTGATGGAATACGTTTTTTCACTACATATTTGACAAGCCTTGAACAACACTTCTAGATAAATATCCATAGGCTGGAAAATCGTTAATTGTCCACAAGAGTATTGCCCTCAAAGTAAAAGATTCTTGTCGAAAGGCATCGTAGGCTTTAACTCCTTCATGCCACAACGTATTCAGATCTTCTATTAACGGAGCCAAATAAACATCTATATTATTCCCCGGTTGTTTTGAACCCGATATCAACGTAGTCAACATTGTAAACTTTCTTTTCATACACAATTCCGGTTCAAAGTTATATGTGTTAAACATGACCGGCCAACAACTGTACCTACTACTAAGGGAACTATGAGGATTAATTCCATCCGTTGATAGTGCTAATCAAAGATTTCTTGGTTCTGCTGCAAAATCGGGCCACTTTTCATCAACTAATTTCCAAGTTGGTGAGTCTGCTGGGTGACGCAACAAACCATCAACAATTCTATCATCTGCATGCCATGTCAGAGACTTAACGGTCTCTTTAGATTGAAACCACCTTTTGAATCTCGGAATGGGTGAAAAGTACCATAACACTTTCGCAGGAACACCTTGTTTCCCCTCATCCCTTTTTTGTTCTTTCAAATTCTTCTTCTGTTTGAACCTAGAAGTTCCACAAGTGGGGCATTCAACAGCTTCTTTATACTCTTTTCTATAGAGTATACAGTCATTAGGGCATGCGTGTATCTTTTGAAAGTCCATTCCGAATACCGATAAGCAACGTTTTGCCTCATTACTGGATGAAGGCTATACATTGTTATCCGGAAGCATGTCAGCAATGATTGACAGCATATTTGAAAAGAATTTATCGGACATCCCACTCTTCGCTTTAGGATTGAATAGCTTGACGATAGCGGATAACTTTGTATACTTTTTACATCTTTCATACAATGGCATCTCCGCATCTAAAAGCCACTTCTGAAAAATTTCTGCATTTCCTGTGAAGTCTTCTTTTATAGCCTCCACCATGTCAATCAACTCTTCAACATCCTCCATGGTATCCATATTAAGATCGTCACAGATAGGATCACCCATATTAATATCCGACAGTGTTTCATGATAATCCTCCTCTCCGTGCCATTTCCATATAGTATAATTCGGATCGATACCCGAACTATACAAATGTTGTCTGATTTCTTTAACATCCATTTTTAATCTATTTTCACATTGATTACAAGGGCATCGTATGAAGTTCTCATCCAAGGAGGCGTTTTGAGCAATCCTAAGAAAATTATCAACACCTTTTATGTATTCTTTTGATAATCTGTCCTTGCTCATCCAAGACCTGTCCATTCTGGCCTGAGTATGTAAACCACCACGAGTGAGATATAAGCAATAAAAGATATGTAATTGTTAAAAATAATGCAATATTATACAACATAATACATTCACACCATTAGAAAATATCGTAGAAAGTATAATATCCCTTTAAAACTATCACAAAAAATACCAAAGACACCAACACCTAATAGTAATAAGACTCAATCAACCATAACTAACCAACTCAAGAACACTAACACACCACCCAAACACTATACAACCAAAACCAATTTTAAACATTGAAGAACTTCAATTCACAAAATTATTATACATATTATACTATAATGTTATATATAATATGTATAACAACAATTGTTATACATATTATACATGACAGCAACAACCATTAGCGATTATATACCTATAATATAATGAAGTAATTAATGAAAGCACATAGTATAAGCATGGGACAGGCAATGCTAAAAATTAATAAAAGCACACAAGTGAGGCATTAGCGAGTATATGATATACATACTAAAACAAGACAATGAAACTTCAAAAGCAAACTAACATATCGTAACGCACCCCAGGATTGATCAAGATAATGATCCAAAAACAAAACAGATAGGATAATAGAAGATCAAAAAGCATACCTAACAAATTCATAATCAAGAAATCACATGTCAATATGCCTTAATTATAAACCAATACTCTCTTTCACTAAAACTAGTTTACCTCCATATGACCACCACTTTGCTACTAACCACTTATATGCAATTGATGGAGATATTGAAGATAAAACAGGTCTCCCTAAAATTAAAGAATTACAAATGTTTTCCCATAGAATTGGAAGGAAGATTCATAGATACAACGAGATAAAGGAGGTAGTGCTTAAAGATGTGAATTCCCAAGCTCAGATTAAAGAACTGAAGTCAGTCAACAATCCTAAGATGCAAGATTCCCTTTATAGAAAAGCCACTAGATCTAGATCTGAAGTTAACTGGTATCTAGATCGACCAAGTTCATTAAAAGGAGAATCCTTTTATGAGGTAACGTTTTGAGCTAAATTAGTCCTTTTTTATGCTCAATTTTATTTTCATCATTCAGAGAGCTCAAGTTTTGAACTGATTTATATATTTGAACTTTGAACAGATCTTGGAAAACAATCTTTGCCTTTGAAACGAACCATAGAATATGTTTATTCCAGTCATTTACTGGGTTCTAGATCCATATAATAGGTTTATTCTATTGTGGTGTCGTCACCGTTGAAGCGATCTCCGCCTTAGAAAACCAGTAAACCATGAAGGCTGCACCGAAAACATCACCGTTTTAGAGGGTTCAGCAGTGCTTGGGACTGTTTTGGTTGCAGATGATATTCAGTTGACTGAAGTAATGGGTGGGTCATCAAAGGGAATATGTAAGGTGTAAAAAAAACTTTCTTTCACTAAAATCACTACACATCTTTTTCATTAAAACATTTATATTGGGTATGCTGATATAAAACCCCATCTATTTTACTTTGTTTTTCGCTTTCAATCATTTTGTTGGTTTACTTATTTTTTCCTTCTAAATATTTGTATTGTTAGTTATTTCTACTGTAACTGTTTTACATTCAGCAATAGTTCTTAAATAAGGTTAGTTTTGGGGAGAATATTTCCCCCGAGATGGCCAAGGTGTTTGGGATATGTTCGTTGGCGGTATTGAAAGGGTTGGATTGGTTTGATTTATAGGAGTAGGTTGGGGGTTTGATTGAGTAAATTGTTTATGGATTATGCACTTACGCAATTGTCAGGTCAGGTTTCTCATGTACGAGTTTCATTTATATATGCTCAGGATGTTAACTTTATATAGGATGGAGACATCAAGCTTCGCTTATATTTGCTCAGGATGATATGTTTTTTTTCTTCATTTCACAAGTTTATAGCCATATATGGTCATCGTAGTCGTAATCAAGACTATTATATGCAGGGTATCATGATGTTGGCTGCCTGACCTTCCCAAGCCATTTTGGCGCTACACAGTTCCAGTATACTTGCTGCTGCCATGCCTTATGTTGGACAATCATACCTGTTGCCCTGATTTATGTCACACACAAGCATACCTGTTGTTGCTGTTCCAGTAGCGCGTATTAGTTCATTTACATAATGCGGGGGTATTTAATCCAGTGCAGTGGTGGGGATTGAGAGTTAATGGTGGTGTAGATTCTTCTTCAAGTCGTACATTTTGTTTTTTTATTGTGTGGAATTGTGCAAACGACATAATAAATTGACATTCATACGTGAGAATATGATGTCATGTAGATTTTTGGTCTTACTTCAAGCTTCAAATAGATTTTTGGTTTATTTTACTTTATTTCAAATGTTAAATTTTATGGTTCTCCAACACACATATGAAGTCTGACACTTCTCTCATAGTGTACACACCCTCTTTTTTTCAGATACTAAAGGTCTTCAACGATGTGGAATCCATAAGCAAGTGGAGATCTCTGGGTAAGTTAAAAGTTGTTCTTGATACGTTTTATCACTTTCTTGAAAACTGCCATTTAGTTTTAATGTAGTATTTAAGGTCTATTATTTCAATTGTACAGGTCTGTTACTTCTATTATTTCAATTGTGCACACTTGACTAAGTCTAATTGTAGTCTAATTCAATTAGAACTACAAGTATGCACAATTAGAATTAGAATTAATAATGCACACTTGACTAAGTCTAATTCTAGACTTAAAATTAAAATTGTAGTTAGAATTAGAATTAGAATAAGAATTAGAATTGTAGTTACTTTTAACTCTAATTGTAGTTACTTTTAATTGTTCAATTATTATTTCAATTGTTCAATTGTGCACTCACAGCGCAATTGTGGAGCAGAGGCAAGCACAAGCAACCAGCGCAATCGCAGCAGCAAACCAGAGCCCCCCTCCTCCGCCCCTGCCACCCCTCATCTCTCTCGGGTCTGTCCCTCGAGTCAGCGATTCGCAACACTAAGCCATTTTCCATACATTTTTAATGCATAACTATCTTAATATAGTTTTTTACCATACATTTTCAATGTTGGCATTTCCCATACAGTTTTTTTATAGTTTTTTTTTACATTTTCTCAATGTCTTAATATAGTTTTTTACTTTTTTCAATGTTGTGTTCTTTAATATATTTTTCCATGGTTTTTATCTTTTTGTAGATTAAACGGGATTTTTTCAAGGGTGACTAGCGGTCTAATCCTGAAACATAGTATAAATTTTTAGGGATTTGATAATTTTCAGAGAATCACATTTATGATATAAATATCAATATCCATACTTTTAAGTAAATATACTATGTTTCTTTCGCAGCAATTCATATATGCTGGAAGTGGTGGATTGCATTGGCGGGAATCATCATATTCAGTTCTTAAGTCCTTGAATTTAAACTATGATTATCGATTAGGTTGCGATTGTTCATTAGTCCTCCGCATCAAATGATCTTGGTGATCTCACGGCACTCTCAAGGATGTAAGCATAAGCATTCAAGATGCATCGCTTTATCTGGAAATGAACGAGGATGATGCTACAAACTATGTGTTGCCACAGGGTTCAATTATGGACCCCGCTGCTCGAATCCTTACCGTGAAGAAGCAGGATATTGTAACCGAGCAGAAGTTAAACCCTACCAAATTGCAGCGTTTCACATGGTAAAAACTTCACAATTGAATCACCTTTAACAGGATAAGTGCATTAAACTAAATGCTATCTCCCTCCCTCCCTCGGACATCTATCTTAATCTTTCTTTTTATTTAACTATAACTATATAAATATAAAAAAAATTCACATCTGTTCAGTTCAAATCTGAATGTCACTTTTCAATTCAATTAGTGAGGCACCCACGTCAAAACCACCATTCTTTTATATGTTAGTACATGCATTGATTATCTATATATTGTGTTAGACTTCAAATATGACATGAATAATCGATTTTTCATAAGCTAAGATTGTTGATGCCTTGAAGGGGTTTCAAAGTGACTTGCTACTGTAAATGATTTAACAAAAAGGAATAGTGTTGCTGTTTTTTTAGAACTCATCCATACATCAATAAATTTAGAAACTGCTATTTCACATTCGATGTGGTACGAGGTTGCATTTGATGGTTAATAACTTCTTCTGTACGAGACTGCATTTGAGAAATTAGAAAGTTGATGTGATTATAATTTCACTAAGAATGATATTTAAGGAATTATAATAATTTATTTGTATCGTTTATGAATTTGTAGGAATTGTAAGGATGTGGATCATGTTGTCATTAAATCTATCCAGTGGGGAGATGTTTTGGTGTTTAATTCTGATCAGACCCTCTATTACAATTGTCAATTCCCCTTACTATATTAATCATTATTATATAAGTATGATTATCTATTGTTTGTTTAATTCACTTGGACTAATGATTTTAGAAATCTTACAGATTCATTTGAGAACACATGTACTTCAGTGCTGGAAGATGGTTTATTTCAGGATAGGTATATTTATTAATTTTGTATTTCTCTTCGCATTATCCACTTTAGTTATGCTTTGTTCCATCTACAATACTTTGTACCACCTTGATACTCATTAGATAAACATTTGTGGGTGGAACGTGTACATATTGTGGTTTCCACCATTACAAAAAGAAAAAGTATTGCAGACAAAAACATGCTTTTGTTAATTTTATTGCAGACAAAAATAGTATTGTTTCAGACATGGCTGTTGTGGAATGAAGGTAGAGGATTAGACTTAATGGATCAGGACTTGGGTGAATGTGGTTTTACATCCCAAGTAATGAGATTCATACATGATGACATCCTACAACATCATCTTGGTCACCTACGACAACAAATACAACTTGGCCACCTACAACAGCAGCTTGGCCACCTACGACAACAATTTAAATGACATTGTACATATGCATTAGTGTTTTAATAAGTGTGTAAATATGAAACAAATTGGTATTTTTTTTCTCTTTCAACTTCTCTTTGGGTGTTAAAAAGTGTGTACATATGCATTAGTTTCTCAAATTACACCTCCACATGTTGTAAATTTTATTTTATCATCGTAATTGGAATGTATTGCATTATTTGTGGTGTTCTTTAATGAATTTTGTTTCTCAATTAGTTTCATTACTTTTGTGTTGTTTCCTTTTTTTCATTTGTTAATGATGTACACGGTTATGTTCTTAATTAGACGTGCGGCTCCATAGTTAAATGTGAGGAATGTTGTAATTAGTGGTGGGAGTAAAAATGGAGCAATAAATGGAGCTGCACTTTTGTATATTGGGGAACGATATATAGCTGTTTTGTTGGGGAACAATATTTTTATCATTTTGCGATTACGTACTTTCGAATTTTTTTCTGTTTCGCGATTACGTACTTTCGAAATTTTCATCGTGCCTTCAGGCACGGGTATCCGCTAGTATATATATATATATATATATATATATATATATATAAACAATCAAAAGGTCTTGTGTTCATTATTGTGCCCTATTTTGTTTTTTTGTTCTACTTGTGTATATGCATTGAGAAAGACTACGTGTTACCTAGGAATATTTGTACGCATCATGTTTGCATCTAGATTTTCTTCTGTCTTGGTTACAATTCAGTACTGTAGTTTCGATTCTAGAACATTTCAAAGCTCCCAAAGAGAGTAAAAATAGCACAAAATGAAACTAAAAATTGGACATATCTTTAAAAAACTCCACGGTATCTAAATAAAAGAAAACACATAGCCCAAAAGACGTGTTAATTGAATCACACTAATTCTCAGGGGAAAAAAATCTTAATTTAAGCATTCCTCAAAGCATGACCAATAAATGTAAATGTGAGACAAATTGAAAGTGAAATAAAAAAGAAATCAAGAGAACATAGAATGACAGATAAGCCTTCTCTCATACTAGATTATGGCCTTCTATCCCAGAAGAATTAATGACGCGAGTCATGATCCAACAACTATCTTTAGATTTAATAAATATAAGAATAAATTATCTAACTATTCAGTTCATAGCTTACTGTCTTTAGATTCACAAAATATAAGATAAATTAATGACGCATAGATTGATTTATGTCAAGTTTTTGTGAGTCTATACGCTTATTGTTCTGTTTGTAGCTCGACTCATAGCTCTAAATGTTATGATATTTAGCTGCCATCTACTTATGACTCATGCATGACGTAGGTCCATCGGGGTGAATTAGTTAAACATCATCCTCATTTGCTTTCATTATATTGACTCTTTAACATGTGAAGGGTCGAGATTCCTCTACGTTTGATCCATATTACAATGTGGTTATACATTTGAAATGTGAAAATATTATATTGGTGCCTTTTTTACAATTAAAATGTATGCATTAAGTGTACTTGGTTTGGATGTAACACAGGTAACGCTTGATGAGATTTCCCTGTGTTGATTTCATAAACTTTCTATTGGACTTTCAAGAAGACTATTACAGTACATCCTTTATACCATAGACTTATGATGACACAATAAACTACATTCATAGTTCTTAGTTTGTTAATGTCCATTAATACATTGCCATTAAAGTTTTAAGGTAAGTTCATGTTTATTACTAATTTCCATTGCAATACGTTCCTTTAAAAAACTAATAAATGTTTACTAAGGTTTTGTCATTTTTGTTCTGTTTTGTGAATGATATCATAGATCAGTTGCATCACTATAATCTTTGAAAATCTATGTTTATGTATTCTTTTTATGTTACATTGGTGGGATAATTCCAAAGCTATATCAATTGTTTTTTAATATGTGAATTGGTTTCTTTCACTTGTTCAATATTCTACAATGTCATATAGGTATGATTCCTTCTGAGATGCAAGATGATTAATAATATTCCAAATCAAAAACCTCTTAATGGATTAACCTACAGAGTTGAGTTGTACTTTGAGCCTGACTATATCGAGTAAACACAAAGTCACTAAGTTGCAATCGGTTTCTTTATTACAAGCCTATGCACAGTCTCAAAGTGAACTCTAAAAGTCCCCACACTAATACCAGGTGTACTCAATAGGCGAAAACAAGAAAGATTAACGCACAAGGGAAATGCATCTGAGTCTGACTATATAAAGTGAACACGAAGTCGCAAAGTTACAACCAATTTATTTATTACAAGCATATGCACAGACTCAAAGGGACATTTAAAACTCCCACACACTAGTATCGCATGTACTCAACACGTGAAAGCAAGAAAAAATAATGCACGATATACTTTTTTTTATTCAAATGTTGATTAAAAAAGCAAGCAAATCAAAACATAAGCAATAAACTAAAACATATATGGTCCTTTGAAGTCTCTGTTTGTAGTATGGGGCTTCCATCTTTTCTAAAAAATAAAAAATTAGATGGTTCTAGGTAATTCAAAATAATATTTTTAAATTATGTTGAAGTCAATTCAATATTTATTGCAACACAGAATACATGAGAAAGAACAATGACTTTAAAAACACACTTGTCACTTTTGGGCAATAAAAATTGACAATTTTAAAAAGGAGAAAGAAAGATATGTCTGTAGAAATTCATTACATCTCGTGTGGAGGAGCTGAGATTTTTTTAACTAAGGTCTTGTTAGGTTCTGTATTTAGTTACTAGCTTTCAGAATTTGGAAGTGCTGGAAAAAAAACAATACACTCCTTCCTTTTCAATTTAGGAGTATCACATTGCTTCTTCGTACGTCTCATATTTAGAGAAGTATGTTCCAAATTAGTTAGATAGTTTAAATTTTGACCAATGATTACATTAATAATAGTATTCATTAAAAATATTAACTTTCAAATTACCACTCTCGGTTTGAGACAGTGTATTTCGTATCACGGTTCCTTCTAATTCATGAGAATTTGGACGTTCAAATTCAAACATAAGTTGTGAATTGGTAACTTAGAATTCAATGAACAAAGATAAAGATAATTTATCATAAAAAAATTGGGGGGCTCATGTGTTCAAGTAACAAATGGCTCAACTGGAAGAAGGTTCACGATAGCCTTAATTGGCAACTGAGCTACAATTCCATGCTTGAACATGTGAATGTAATCTTTTTGAGTTTTATTGACCTACCATTCTACCTAATGCACAGTTGCATGTACTGTTGTGTTTTTTATGATGGTTTTCCTATCAAAAGAAAAACAATTGAATCGAATTTAGGTAGTAGAGGGGTTTATTATAGAAAGAAAAAGAATTAAAATGAAGAAGGTGGTAGAGGACTAACTCATGGAACTTATCTTTCGAAGCATGATCCATGTCACTAACATTAATGATGGTGGGAGGGTGAAATCATTTAGAGTTCATGACATAATGCGAGAATTGACTGTTACGACATCAGACTAAGAGAAATTTATGCACAACATATGATGGTAGAAAGTTAAGGTTATAATGGAAATACCAACGCCTAGTCTACAACAGAGGTGAAAGCTTCCGATTATGCCGGAGTCTATCACACCATCTTCGCTCTTTCTTCGTCTTTAAAACATATTCATGCTTGTCATCGACATCAGAATAAGAGAATTTATGCACAACATATGATGGTAGATAATTAAGGCTCTGATGAAAATACCAAGCATCTAGTCTAAAACGGAGGTGGAATCATCCAATTCTGCCGGACTATGTCATACCATATTTATTTTTTCTTCATCTTTGAAACATAATTATGCTCGTCATTCTCTGAGTGTGACAACATCAGACTAAAAGAATTTCTACACAACATATGACAGTAAAGAGTTAAGGCTAGAATGAAAATACCAAGCGCCTAGTCTAAAACAGAGGTGAAATCATCTGATTATGCCGAACTATGTCACACTATCTTTGCTCTTTCTTCATATTTGAAACAAATTCATGCTCGTCATGCTCTGAGAGACATATCATCAAATTTTAAGTTACTAAGGTCCTTGACCTATCGGGGGTGTCTATTAAAATAATACTTGACACGTTGGTTGGGCTATTTAATTGATGTACTTAAACTTACGGGAAACCAAGGTTAGAAATTTTCCCAAGTCAGTGGAGAGTCTGAGAAACCTACAGATACCTGGATATCAAGAACACTAGTGTGGAGGAGCTACCAAGTTGAATATCTAATGTGCCACATTTAAGACATTTGTTTTTGTACCATAATAAAAATAAGGGCACCGAAACATTAAGTTTCTAATGTGGCAGACAGGGGAATAGGGAAAATACGAAGATTACAAACTCTATTATGCGTTGAAGCAGAAGAACTAATCCAAAAAGTTGGAAATTTCTAAGTTAATATAGTCTTGTTAATTAGATAGTGATTGTTAATACCAAATTTAGTCTGCTGGCATGGCCCAATTGAATGAAGACACGTGGCAATCTACATGGCAACAACAAACACTTCTGAGGAACTCACACGCTCCAAAGAATAAGATAACAACGAGGAAGACTATTTCCCCGAGGAACACTGCTTCCCCGAGGAACTCATACGCTCCGAGGAACAAGACCTCACCGAGGAACTCTTAAGTACCAAGAAGCTTAGGCGGTCCGAGCTGCACCTCGAACAAAGCATTAATAGCAGGATAACTAACAGTTCAACTGATTCATTAAATTCTTATCATTCAGACGCACACGCTTAAGGGGCATTAAATGTATTACCCTTTCATATTACAGCCTCAGGGCTATAAATACATTGTACAATCCTCATTGTGGAGGGACCCGGAATCGAGATCGGAATTTCTTGATAGAACTTGTAATCGAGAATTCCCAAACACTCAGGAATAAAACAACAGTGGACGTAGGCCATTCTTATAAGGCTGAACCACTTTAAAATTCTTTGTCTCATTTATTTATCTGTGATTGAATAATTAGAGTGATCTAATTTTTTACATCAACAGATTGGCGCCGTCTGTGGGAAACGACTGGTAATATCGTTTTCTCACCCAAAACAATCCATCACAAATGGCTGATATTCCTGAATCCAGCAATCGCAACGTTGGAACCCCGCCAAACCCATCTGCTCCGCCAAATATTCCAGATTTGGCTGGAATAATGACAAATCTGGCTCAGGGCCAGACCGTCATGCAAGAAACAATGCGATAACTCATCCAAACTCTCCATGGCGGTGCGTCAGCCCATTCAGGACCACGAAGTATTCAAAGAAACACCCGTGCACCATCCTCACGTACTAGGCGTACCAATTTATATCGCAATGAGGAATCTGATGATTTCTCTTATCAACCTGGGCGAACTTCGTCGGTGCGAGCCACAGATACTGAACAACGTGTCACTCTCTCCCCAAAAAGGACCAGCGCATTGGAAAGATTAAGTAGGGTTTCTCCTTTCGATCGACTAGGCCCTAGGAGGAACAAAAGTCCTCTTAATGCAGCGTCGAGGAGCTTTCGACGATCAACAGCCTTAAGGGAAGGATCTTCCCAGTCGCGACCAGCTGCTCGTCAGGATAAATCCTAGGAAGCCACTTCAACGCGATCAGCTGCTCGAACCAACAGGCCCGAAGAAGGAAATGATGCATGAAAAGGCTCTATTCAAAGGCTGGAGGATAGATTATGGGAAATGGTTAAAACTAAGAACCCTCTACAACGAACCTTTGTTCGAGGAACACCTTTTGTCCAGGCCATTGTAGATTTTCCAACACCATCAAAGTTCAAAGCACCTGTTGTGACCCCCAAATATGATGGAAAGACTGGCCCTGTTCTTCATATAGAACAATATCAAGCTGCTGCCGACATCTATGCTGTCCCAGACGAGATGAGATGCAGGGCATTCTCAGGAACTCTTACCGGATCTGCTCAAATATGGTATAATAATCTTCCTCGGGGTAAGATCTCAACTTTCTTTCAACTGGGCGAGTTATTCATTGGAAATTTCTGCTTTGGGGCAAAGCCAGTTAAACGAGTAGCACATATGTTAAGTGTTAGACAAAAAGCTGGTGAAAGTACCAGAGATTATATAACTCATTTTAATAACGAGAAACTTGAAGTCATTGATTATGAGGAAAAGACAGCGACCACTGCCTTGATGAGTGGGCTGTTGCCTAACAAGTTGTATTACACTTTGGCCAAATATCCACCCACAACTATGTCAGAATTGATGGCAAAAGCGGCAAAAATCATGAATACCGAGGAGGCTATGGCTGCGAAGAAGAATATGGATAAAGAAACCAAGGTGGAAGTCGACAAAACCAAGAAGAAAGAACATAAGAACAATGGTGGTGACAAACAATCCAAAAATAGGTCGTCATGGGAGGTATTGAAGAAATTTGATAATTACACTCCTTTGAAGGTAGATATCAACCACGTCCTGGAAGAAATTAAGAACGACGAGGAGTTAAACTGGCCAAAGAAAATGAAGGCAGACCCTGACACGAGGAATAGGGAAAAATATTGCGAGTTTCACAAAGATCATTGCCATATGACCAAAAATTGCATAGCTCTTCAGAATGAGATCGAAACACTCATCCGACGAGGAAAGCTGTCAAAGTATGTTGATCATGGAAACGAAAGAAAAAACAATGACCGAGCAAGAGAGAGGTCTAGATATCCTCGTCGAGCAGAGGAGAACAAGAAAAGAAACCATGAAGTTGATCCAGAAGACGACCCCGATCTTCCCAAGAGACCAAGGCAGCCAGAACGAGAGGTATTTTCAATACGCTTTGGGTCGTTTGACTGTAATGTTATAACAGGTGGAGATGCAGGAGGAGGAGACCTTACTGCAGAGAGAAAACTTACCTCAGTGAGACTCAAGCTTGCTCGTACATTCAGCGAATAAATCTAGCTGAGGAGGATCGCCCGAGAAAGGTGAACAAAGAGAAGTTGGTCATTGGGTTCTCAAAAAATGACCTCGCATGTGTTCTATATCCTCACGATGATCCACTGGTGATCAAAATGAGGATGAAGGAGGGTATGATTTCAATAGTACTGGTCGACAATGGTAGCTCAGCAGACATTATGTTCTACTCGTGCTTCGATAGTTTAAATCTAAAGCTATCTCAACACAAACCCCTCATCGGTTTTGCTGGAGAGAAAGTATTTCCACTTGGGACGACCAAGTTGGATATATTCATTGGTACGTGGCCTGCTTGTCGGACAGAAAGAATACGTTTCTTCGTGATGGATAAGAAAGTCCAATCATCTTAAAATATCATCATGGGAAGAGTAGGATTGAAGAAGTTCGAGGCTATACCATCTACAGTGCATCAATGCCTAAAATTTCCAACAAACTTTGGAGTAGGAGTTGTGAAAGGTGATCAGAAAGTAGCTCGGGAATGCTACTATTCATCCGCCGAGCAAGAAGAATTGGAGGAATCAAATAAAAAGACTACTACCTATCAAGTCGATGAAGGTGCAGAGATTGAAACATTGGATCCTCGAGATGAGTCGCAACTCGTGAAGGGTCAAGTGGTGGAAGCTACTGAAAACATCATTATGGACGACGAACACCCTGAGCGAACTACTCAAGTAGGTTCGTCGTTGGAAGCCTCATTAAAACAGGAATTGATAAATTTCCTTAGAAGCAGAAGACAAACTTTTGTATAGAGTCATGAAGATATGCATGGGATAGACCCAAACTTCTTATGTCACGAACTTAATGTGAATAAGGAGATCAAGCCTGTGAAGCAGAGAATAAGAGTATTTAGTCCCGAGAAGAATCAAGCTATACAGGAGGAAGTCGAGAAGCTCCAGAAGGCTTGTTTCATTGAAGATGTTAAATATCCAGACTGGTTAGCCAATGTGGTGATGGTAAAGAAGAAAAACAACAAGTGGAGGATGTGTGTAGACTTCACCGACCTCAACAAAGCATGCCCAAAGGATCACTTTCCACTGCCCCGAATTGATTAACTGGTGGATGCTACCTCGGGACACGAGTTGCTGAGCTTCATGGATGCTTATTCTGGCTACAATCAGATCAAAATGAAACCTGAAGACAAGGAGAGTACTTCTTTCATTACCCCTCGGGGAACTTATTGTTATAATGTTATGCCTTTTGGTTTGAAAAATGCAGGTGCGACATATCAGCGGCTGATGAACAAAGTCTTTGCTGAACAAATCAGTTGCAATATGGAAGTCTATGTTGACGATATGCTGACGAAAAGCAAGAAAGTTGTCGATCATTTAGTTGACTTAAGTCAAACTTTTGATCAACTGGATAAATATCAAATGAAGCTGAACCCGATGAAGTGCATATTTGGAGTACGAGAAGGCATGTTTCTCGGATACATTGTCAATCAGCGAGGCATTGAGGCAAATCCTGAAAAGATCGAAGCTCTATTAGGGCTGCGATATCCAACGACGAAGAAGGAAGTACAGAGTCTCACAGGACGAGTAGCAGCACTCAACAGATTTGTGTCACGAGCAACTGATAGATGTCTCCCATTCTTCAAGACACTCAGAAAGACTTTTGAGTGGAATGATGAATGCGAGAAGGCTTTTCAAGACTTGAAGAAATACTTGGGAGCACCTCCACTGTTGTCCAGGCCAGTGATGGGAGAAAAATTATACTTGTATCTTACAGTGTCCGAGAATGGAGTTAGCTCGGCGTTGATCAGAGTGGATAATGGAGTGCAAAAACCAATTTACTACACAAGTAAGGCCTTCCGAGGAGCGGAGATCAGATATCCAAGGCTAGAAAAGTTAGCACTGGGGCTTATTGAGGCAAGTAGGAGAATGAGGCCATACTTCCAGGCTCATACCATAGTAGTATATACTGATATGCCATTGAGGCAAGCCCTTCACAAGCCAGAAAAATCAGGGATATTGATGTACTGGGCAATAGATCTCGATGAATATGATATAGTCTATGAACCCAGATCATCGCTAAAAGGGCAAGTTGTGGCAGATTTTATAGCAGAGTTCACCTATCCTGATACCCCCGAGGAGCAAAATTTGCTCGCTGATCAACCTGTGGATGTTACAGGATCAACAAACACAAGCTCAGACCAATTCCGATTGGTAAAAGGGCGTGTGGATGTTACAGGATGTGGCGCAGGGATAGTTGTGAACACTCCGGACGAGGAACAAAGTTGCTCGCTGATCAACCTGGGGATGTTACAGGATCAACAAACACTAGCTCAAACCAATTCCGATTGGTAAAAGGGCAAGTGGATGTTACAGGATCATCAAATTCGAGCTCGGACTAATTCCGATTGGTAAAAGGGTAAGAAAAGATGATCGACGAAGAGCAAGAAAAATCCGGGGAGGATGAAAGGAAGCAGCAAACATTTCACCGAGGAACTCTGACTGAGCTAAAATTTGAAGATGAGTTACCTATATGGAGGCTATATGTAGATGGCTCATCTTGCACTGCAGGATGTGGCGCGGGGATAGTTTTGAGCACTCCGGACGAGATCGACATAGAATACGTCCTGCGTTTCCAATTCAAAGCTTCCAACAACGAGGCTGAGTATGAGGCCATGATTGCAGACTTTGTTTGGCAAAAATTATGGAGGCGCAGCAGGTTATTGTCTTCCGTGATTCTCAATTGATCGTAAATCAAATGTTGGGAGTATATGCAGTTAGAGGAGAATTAATGATCAGATATCATGCAAAGGCAAAGGAGCTAGTGTCAGAATTTGCCGTTATTCAGCTGGTCAGAATACCAAGAATGGAGAATGCGAGAGCAGACGCCCTAGCTCGACTAGCATCAGCTACTCGCACCGATCTACGACGAACAATCCCAATTGAAGTGCTATCTAGTCAGAGTATAGATGAAGATCTAATGATGAACTTTATTACCCTTGATTTAGGACCATCTTGGATGGATCCCATCAGGGCATATATTGAAGAGGGAGAATTACCAATTGACAAGCTCGCAGCCAAGAAATTGAAGTTTAAAGCTGCTCGGTATGTATTAACTAATGGTGTTTTATATAGACGAGGAATTATGGCAGGTTTGAAGAGATGTGTACATCCCTTAGAGGTGAACGAATTGATTGAATAAATCCATGAAGGGTCCTGTGGAGCACATGTAGCAGGTCGGACGCTTTTACAAAGGGTGATGATGCAGGGATACAACTGGCCGGCGATAAGGGCTGATTGTATAGCCTATGCCAAGAAATGTGACAAGTGCTAGCGCTTTTCCTCCATCCGAAGAACTCCACAAGCATTGTTGACACCCATAACTTCCCCTTGGCCATTTGCCTTATGGGGAATTGATTTGGTTGGGCCACTGCCAACGACCCGAGGAAGATTCAAATACCTCGTCGTCGTAGTAGATTATTTTACTAAGTGGGTAGAAGCTGAGCCACTCATTGATATGACGTATGAGAAGGTGTACCAATTTATTTAGAAGAACATCATTTGTCGATATGGTCTTCCTCATGCTTTCATCAGAGACCATGGAACACAATTTGATAACGAGGATTTCGCTGCCTATTGCCATCAGTCAAATATTTTGAAGGTCCACTCAGCACCAGGCCATCCTCAAAGCAATGGAAAAACTGAAGTAACAAACAGAACGCTGCTGAATGGTTTGAAGAAAAGACTGGATGATGCGAAAGCAAACTGGATCAACGAGCTACAATCAGTACTTTGGGCTTACCGAACTACTCCCCGAGTAGCAACAGGAGAATCACCATATATGATGGCGTTTGGAAGTGAAGTTGTTATACCTGCCGAGTTGGGCCTCCCAACACACAGGATATTGAATTTCAATTCCCCTGTCAGCGACTTAATGAGAAGACTGGATTTAGACATGCTCGAGGAAGTTAGAGAAGAAGCACCCATCAGAAATGCTGCATACCAGCAGCGAACAGCTTAGTTTTACAACAAGAGGGTGAAGAAATGCGACCTGAAAGAAGGAAACTATGTGCTGAAGAAAGTAATTCAAAAGCACAATAAACTGGAGGCAAATTGGCATGGACCTTACCGAGTTACAGAAGTTGTTCGACTAGGAACTTACCGAATAGCAACTCTAGAGGGGGAGGAGTTTAAGAATGCATGGAACGCAGAGCACCTGCGCAAGTATTATCAGTGATGTATATTCCCATGTAATGCAGTTCCATCAATATGAATAAAATGAAGATATTCTGCCAAAGTTTTTCCTTTTATTGAGAATTTTTCGGGGAATACTAGTGCTACACACTACTCGGCAAAACTCGGCAAAGATCAGACTACTCAACAAAAATATTCCTAAAAATGCCAACCTCGATTGGTTAGGAAACAAAATATTCCTAAAAATGCCAACCTGTTTGGCTAGGAAACAATATATTCCTAAAAATGCCAACCTGTTTGGCTAGGAAACGATATATTCCTAAAAATACCAACCTGTTTGGCTAGGAAACAAAATATTCCTAAAAATGCCAACCTGTTTGGCTAGGAAACAAAATATTCCTAAAAATGCCAACTTATGTTGGTTAGGAAGTAAATATATTCTCGAAAATGCCAACTTATGTTGGTCGGGAGGTAAAATTATTCCAAAAAGCGCCAAAGTCTACTAACTATAGCTAGTTGGGGGCAAAAACCCACCAACTGTAGTTGGTCGACAAAGAAAATTTACCGACCTTGGTTGGTCGGAAACATTTTATGGGCAAAATTATTTCAAAAAGACTAACTATAGCTGGTCGGGAATAAAAACCCACTAACTGTAGGTGGTCGACATGAAGAATTTAACAACCTTGGTTGGTTGGAAACATTTTAAACATTTTGATACTCGTAATTATTACTAAGTTGGTCGAAAAATAAAATGTTGTTTTTGCCAAATGACTATCACAAGTTCAAACTACACAATATTGTTATCTTTTTATCAGATATGCATGCACAAATATAAAGTGTTATAAGACAATAGCGAATAAAAATGAAAGTCTTTCATTAAATCCAAAATAAATTACATTGATAATAAAATGAAAGTTACATGGATATGTATACTAACAATTACATCAAAATTCCTATTCCACTAGTCTTTTCCTCTCTGCTTTTGACACAGGTTCCTCACCAGCAGGAGGATCATTTAAAGCCAGAGGAGAATTTATGAAGTTGAGATCCTTTAACATCCTGACATTCATTACGGATGGTCGATCTAGAAGATGCTCGGGACTAGATACTTCAACAATTGAATGGAGATTGAAGTCTCTGAGATACTTAGAAATCAAGCTCCGAGGAATGGCCCGAGCAGGGATCCAACTCATATCCAGTTTGAATGGTGGCACGGGTAAATCAAGAAGCCCGGGATCATGGTAGTCCCACGGGTAATGACCCTGTTCGAGCTACAGCACACCTAAGGCATTCAACCAGACTTGCTTGTAGCCCTCGTTATTGGCATTCTGGATACGATCGTCCAAGTGAAAGAGAGCTTCGTTGTATCCAGAACTCTCTGGGCTGTTTGTGGAACTGATATGTTAGTCTGTCTAGCTGCTCTTGGAGATTTTTGATGAAGATCTCTTTGTTCTCCAAGGTAGACTTATGCGTGGAGAGATGCTCTTCCAGGTCTCTGATCTTCTTTGACATTTCAGCCAAAGTCTGGTTCTTCGCCATTAATTGGAAGGCCTGGTTCTCTAGGGCAGACTGAGTCCTTTGTTCCTCGACAGGAATCCGAGTTGCTCTTGCTCGTCCCCGAGGAGCCCTTGCTCGACCCCGAGAATATGTGGAAGGGCCAAACCTCTTTAAGGTTTCCAACTCGTCCCTCAAGTTGGCATTCTCGACCTCTAGGAACGAGAATCCCTCATCGGTCACTGGGATTAAGTCTTTTGAAGAAGAGGCTGCAGACTTTAACTGTGCTAGCTCTTTCTGCAAGTTGTTGTTCTCTTGCTCTAGCAACTCGGCAATTTATCTGCACTCCTCGACCTCGACCCTCAGAGTTCTCTCCCTCACCTCGTAGCCAGCAAAGCGCTTCTCGTACCCCTTGTCAGCATTAAGTTACTGGTACTTCTTCTCGTACCCCTCATGCAACAGGGCAGTGGATTCTTTGTATTGTAGCTGAAGGTCCTCGAGGGTGCCTTGGAGATCCTCGATCATATCATAATAGTCCACATTATTAGCCACTGCTCGATCGAGGAGACACTTCAAATATTGATATGCTTCCACTGCCTGTTCTGAAGCATCTTGGCCGAGGATGTCTACAACTTGTGCTACACTCAAGTCTGTGTGACCAGCCTTAAAATATTCATTACATTGTCGCAGCAGCTTTGTATCATGGGCAGATAATAACTCCATCCTGCCCAGAAACTAGCAGAGAAAGAAAAAGCAGTAATCAATAAGAATCAAGACAAAGTATGAAGATAGACAACAGTATGCAAAAAGTCTAAGTTTTATTAGATCATAAAGTTCAGAGTTACATATGTTGGGTTACAATTGACAAAAGAAAAATGTAAAGATAAACCCGAACAACTCTACACCTTTTCCTTATCTCCCAAAACCTTCTCGGGAGGCTGGGACGAGGAAGTAGGCTGCTCGGAAGGAGTAGAAAGTGGCTCGGGGAGTGCCAGCGATTGCTCGGAAGAAGTAAGAATTGTTCCTCGGCAGCAGGCTGGATGGCTGGGGGATGATCTCCCATCACCATAGAAGACTCTTCGGAGGCAGCTTCATCCTCTTCTAAGTCTTCAGGAGTTGGAGGAGGACTAGGAATGTGTTGCTGGAAAAGCTCATAAGATTCATCAACTTTCATTTCCTGGAGAGCAGCAACCCATCCATCCCTAAAGTATTTGAGACTGCTATAGTCCACTTGCGACACCATAGCAGCCAACCCCTTGTTCCACCCCTTGTCCCAGCCAGCACTGAAGGACTTCTTCCCATCCATCTTCCTCTTTAATTTCTCCGAGGAGAACTTCTCAGACAGTAGGTTATCAGTAGCTTTCAATTTGTTTTCAATCTCCTCCTTCTGCCGACCTACTTCCCTAAGTTGAGCCAGCTCCTCCTTAGCAGCCTTGAGCTTATCTTCAAGCTCCCCAGCAGTTTTGAGCTTCTCTTCGAGCTCCTTATTTGCCTTCTCCAGGGCATTTATTCTCTTCTCCAACTCCTTGGAGGCATCAATAGCTCGAGCTTTCTCTTTCTCGGTGGAGGCAAGATTTTTCTCCCAGACAGCCTTATCAGTAGCATATGTCTGGCGAGAATCGTCCAAAGACTTGATAGCTTCTGCCAGAGCTCCCTCCACACTTGACGAGGAGCATGAAGCTTTAATCGCTTCATCCTTCTTCAGGATTATATTAAAGCAGCTCGTCAACTGTGAAAGTAAAAAGAAAGCAAGTCAGAAACAGAAATAACAAAGGAAATATGAAAAATTCAAAGTAAGAAGACTTACAGAAGCAAGGTGACGAGCAGCTAACGAGGTGACCATGTCCCGAGTAAGGTTTTATTCAGTACCTTGGACCTCGGGAATGATCCAGGACTTTACCGAGCTCATGGCAGAGCTCGGAGGAACAAAAGTGGGAACCCCTGTCCCAGCAGTTGTGGATTGAGTGATGGTGTCAGCCAAATTGACCGAGGAGATCTTCTTCAGCCTCCTCGGGGGAACAGGAACAGATTCAACCAATGAAGAACCCTTGGTCGGTGATATTACAATCACCTCTCCAGGAGCAGCAGACCTGCTCGGAGCCACTGCGGGCTTCTCTACAACCTTCACGACAGCAGCCGAGGAAGGCACATCATTCTTCTTTATCCCCTCCCCTGGGACATCAACTTTATTTCTTTTTACCTCTCCAGAACCAGAGGCAGGTTTCTCGAACAAAGTGGGAGGTCTTCTTCTCTTCATCCTTTCGCTTAAAGGGACGTGAGATTCAGGCGAGGAACTGGTGGAAGCTGGTACTGGCTCTGATTCACTTATCACTGGACGAGCAGTGAAAGAAGTGGTGTAGCTCTTGTATTGCAGCAGGTATGAAGCCGACCTGATATGCTCGTCGGCAACAGATTGATGCAGACTCCAGATAAGTTTCAGATGTCTTATATTCACGTCTGCTTCCTTTGGACACTTTCTTTTACTGTCAACTGCAAATAAATAAATAAACATTGAAATATCAGTGGCACATTTTATCAAACACAAAAGAAGCATGATTTTAAAATAAGTAAAACGAAATAAAAATAACATATCCCATTTCCATAAGGAGGGCATCTGAACCCTGGTAAACCTCATCTCCATTTAATGGAGGGTGTTGCCAATTTTTTATGACAACCCCATGCTCAAAATAATCCCTATTGGCATCAGTGAGATTGACTACTAAGGCTCTATTTAAAAATCTAGTTTTTAAATAAAAAATGTTATCATTAACTGCCCATCTATAGCAAAACATAATCTCAGGAATTCCTATGCGAGTTCCATGGATTTGATTTAATCTATGCACCCCATTAACTATTCTCCATGTGTTGGGGGCTATTCTTGCAGGAACAACGTCAAAGTACTGACAGAATTCCAAACACAAGGGATTTGGTGGAAAAGAAAATCCACACTCAGTAATAAAAAGACTGGGGAACCAATGTCCCTCAGCCAAGCGAAAATAATCAGAAGGCTCAGAAAGCTCTTCCAGAACAACCCAGGAGGGAATGAAAAAATCAGAACGAAACTTATCAAGAGATTCAACAGGGTAAACCATGATGAATTAAAGAAATGAAGAAGAAGGAAGAAAATCTTACAGAAAAAGAGTGGATCTGATGACAACGGACGATGGAAAAGATGAATACACAGGAGAGAAAGAGACGACGGAAAACTTGAAGATAAAAATTTGAAAAGGTAGAAGACGATGGGAGTGTCTGTAAAGTTTAAATACCTTGCCTTGGGAAATGGTGAAGTAATGATTACAAAAAAGGATGATTACGTTACCAGCGGCTAAAAAAATGAAAAGGGACACGGGAATCAAAGCGGGCAACAGCGGTTAAAAAGACGAAAAGGGGTGCGGGAATCAAAGCGGGCAACAGCGGTTAAAAGGACAAAAAGTACGCAGAAATCAAGGCGGTTATAAAAATTCAAAAGAGCATGATTCTACGAATTTAGAAGGAGAAATAAATACAAAGGAAACACTCCTAAAAATCAGGAGGACCATTTAAAGTTACCATATTCCGAGAAAGAATGTTCCCTACTCCTAAAATTTCGAACTATGAAACATTGGGGGCTTCTGTTGATACCAAATTTAGTCTGCTGACATGGCCCAATTGAATGAAGACACGTGGCAATCTACATGGCAACAACAAACACTTCCGAGGAACTCACACGCTCCGAGGAATAAGATAACAACGAGGAAGACTATTTCCCCGAGGAACACTGCTTCCCCGAGGAACTCATACGCTCCGAGGAACAAGACCTCACCGAGGAACTCTTAAGTACCAAGAAGCTTAGGCGGTCCGAGCAACTCAGGCGGTCCGAGCTGCACCTCGAACAAAGCATTTATAGCGGGATAACCAACAGTTCAACTGATTCATTAAATGCTTATCATTCAGACGCACACGCTTAAGGGGCATTAAATGTATTACCCTTTCATATTACAACCTCAGGGCTATAAATACATTGCACAATCCTCATTGTGGAGGGACCCGGAATCAAGACCGAAATTTCTTGATAGAACTTGTAATCGAGAATTCCCAAACACTCAGGAATAAAACAACAGTGGACGTAGGCCATTCTTATAAGGCTGAACCACTTTAAAATTCTTTGTCTTATTTATTTATCTGTGATTGAATAATTAGAGTGATCTAATTTTTTACATCAACAGTGATTATTAAAGCTTCATCAAGATTAAATTCTAAATTATACTAATGATGCTTAAATACATATAATAAATGTTGAAGTTACATGCATACAGAGGAGTGTTCTATTCACAACATTAATTCCAAAATAATAGGTCATAAAAACTCATTTTAACCAAGACATCATAAAACTCAATTCCTCCCACAATTTCATTGTAAAACATGTATATATAGGGAGATGACCATACGTCCATTTTAATTGAATAAATAAATACAAGAAACAAATACATAAACTTATTGTCCACATTACAATATTTAAGTTCTTTTCGTAAAAGAAACATTGTTATCCGTTTATATTTTCTCATGTGAATTTGACAAGAAAAATATTATACCTTAGTACCAGTTGATCACAAAAAATGGAAGGATGCGTTTTTATTTACCCGACGAAGAAAAATTGAAAGCACAGAATGAGAGTTTCACTTAAATTATTTAGTCTTCGATTTCTCCAAGTCTCTTGAGACCTACATGAGTAAAGCCTAGAGATGTGCGAGCCGATTTGGCTCCACTGAGGGTCTGGTTTGAGGTTCGTTAAGATGGGAACCTAAGGTATCGATTAGAACAACCACCTTTGGAGGAAAGATATAGGCAGCATAGGTCTACCCAAATCTCATGCCTCATCGTAGCCTACGAAGTAATGGTCCAACGGCAAGAGGAGATAGCTCGCCTTTAGGTTGAAGAAAATTCTTACCTCCAACGGCGACTAGAAGAGATGGAGATAGAATTTTACCAGAACCAAAAGTTCTAACCTTGGACTCCTAGACCTTAGGCGAGCAAGACTCGCAATCCATAGTGACCATATATAAATCTATAGTGATGCGTAATCAAAGGCTTCAAACTTGTGATGCGTAAGGTAAACATATATAAATCTATAGGGACCATCAATGAATATGGTAAAAATATTAACCAAAATTCAAGTACTAAGCACTAAATGAATTGACCTTACATTTCTAAACATCTAAATATTATACATTAAGCATAACATTTTTGCATTACGTCAAAAACTAGATATTTTACGTTTAACTTAAATATTTTAAGTCAACCGGGACAATTAATGTTTAATCGCTAGGAGCTAAGTATATTTTACATTTAGTCCACCTTATTTTTTTTAATTTTGCAAAAACTCCCCTGTTTACTTTTTTTGATAATTATTTCTTAAAGTTTAGGATAAGATAAAAAAAAAGTTTGTAACTGTTTTATGCGGCGAGGGATCTTTTGGAACAAAATAAAAAAGTTTGGACTATATATTAATTATAAAATTGTCGAGGGACTATTCTTCGAATGACCCTACTTTTTTTTGCAACAAGTCATTAACCAAAATTATTAAACATTGAACATATGAACTGAAAAGCAAATAAAATTACGCTTGAAACTAATGACACTCATCTATTTCTTTAATGTGTATTTTTTTTTTAAATGACAATATATAAACTGAATTTATAATAGACACAATTCTTTAAAGAGTATTAATGCTAATAGTTGTAATAAATCTAAACAAATAAAGGCCTAAACAATACTTGGCACAAACATAACTATTTACTAATGTAAAAATAGTTGGTAAAGCAACGTACCCAAATTCTTTATGTGCAGACTGGGTCGGGGTAGAAAACAGGAGAAGAGGGAAGGCGTCCCAACTGCGAGTCTGATAAAAGACGCAAAATAAAAAGGGAGAGAAATCGATTAGGTTTTCAAACAAAAATTACAAACTCATATACAGAAATCAAGAACAAATCGCATATACACAAATCACACACATACATATGAAGAACAAATCGCATATACACAACACATATACACAAATCGAATCCATATATATACACAAACCCTTGAAAATCCATATTAGGGCTTTTTGTACCTGATTGATGCCGGCGCCAGAGGTGATGAGATGTGAGAGGGCCGGAGGTGAAGTGAGAGGGCTGTATGTGCGAGCCAGAGAGAGAGGGATGAAGCGAGCCAGAGAGAGAGAGAGGGTCGTGCGAGTTGGAGGCAGCGAGCCAGAGAGAGAGAGGGTCGTGCGAGCAGAGAGAGAGGGACGCAACGAGCGAGAGAGAGAGGGACGCAGCGAGCAGAGAGAGAGGGTGGTCGTGCGAGCGAGCGAGAGAGGGAGAGGGACACAGCGAGCAGAGAGAGAGGCTAGTCGTGCGAGCCAGAGAGAGATAGGGGGTGGTCGTGGGAAGTTTGAGGAAGCAAACTTTTGGAGCGGGAATGAAAAAAAATATCCCTGCCTCTTTTTTTTCATTTATCTCAGTTTTAAGTCAGAAGGCTGAAATAATTAAAGTATATTTATGTCATCTATATATAAATATGAGATAAATGATTTGTTTTTTATATCAATTTTACTTAAATTGAAATAAAAAATTACTTTAAAAGTCAAATTGACATAAATAAATATTATTTATGTCAATTTACATTTGTCTAACATAACGTTCATTTTTAAACTGACATAAATGATGTTTTTTTCTTGTAGTGGCATAACACTTAAGGGAAACAATAGAAATATTCATGCTTGAAAAGAAGTCGTCTTGAAAATCTGATTATATGGTTGCGATCCTCTAGCGAAAATAGCAAAGGCATGTTCTTGAAAAAACTTGATTTAGATTTTCAAAACTTGGGTTGAAACTTGTGTTTAATGCGATTTAGGTTTTGTAGAAGAGAGGAGATAATATTTTAGGAGGGAAATGCTTTTTTAGAAGGGTTAAAAGTTTTTTTAAAAAGTCTAAACCCGTGCCTTTATATTTTAAGAAAAGAGAAGTGTTTGATTCCTACACAAACTCTGTAAAAAAAAAAACCTGTCGAACCACTATCGACACAAACCAATTCGCCCCCAGGGCCGAACTGGTTCGATCAGCCCGCCAAACTGAGATCCCCCAATGTTTTATATATATAAAAATAGGAATTCCAAATTTTAATCCCGATTTAAATTCCACTTGAAACCTTATTTTGAATATATAGAAACTAACACTTTTAAATGCTAAATAAATTCCAAAAATTAATTTTTTTCAAAATTTTTAATTTAACAAAGGTTTTTATGCCAAAAATCACGGGGTGTTATACACTCCCCCACTAATACAGGAATTTCGTCATCGAAATTCGACGAAGCGTAAACATCAAACATAAAGTCGTGCAAATAAAATAAGGCTTACATATACCTACTCGTAGCATGCCACGATTGGGCGCCCTTACACCCAACCTTACACGCACCTACCACACGAACAAAAATTCAATATATATATATATATATATATATATATATATATATATATAGGGGATAGCTATTGGCACTCCATGAGAGTCTTAAGACACTCCAAATATTAATTTAAAAACTCTTTTACCCTCAACTTATTACTTCCTCATTAATGAAGGAGACTACTAACATTGAAATTTTATATTTTTTCTAACTTTATAATTATCATTATTGTAAAAATATAAAAAAAACTTCCTCACTTTATTTATCAAAGTTATTTGTTATTGGACTTCACATTTTTTAATAAAAAAATATTTTTAATAAGAAACTGTTTAGAAAATAAAATAAAATAAATATTTTTCACTTTTATAACTATATAAGAAAACATTTCAACTGTTTTTAAAAAAATAATTATCTCTGTTTTAATTAAAAACTATTCATAAAACGTAAAAATTTGTTTTATTAAAAAATAGTCTTTACAAAAACAAACTGTTATATTCTTTTTCAAAAACGTTATTTTTAAAACTGTTTTATTTTATACATTTTTTTAAAAATAAAATATATAGACCACCAATATTATACCAACCATAAACATGTGTCTAAAATAAATAAATTGTTTTTATTATAAAAAATGTTTATTTTAGAATTTTTTTTTTTTAAAATTTGTATAAGTTATTTTTAACTTTATATAATCGTTTTAAAAAGTAAAAAAAAAATATTACCACTGTTAGGTTAAAAAAAAAATATTACCACTGTCTTAATTATGTCGTATTTGAATTGATTAGTGTTTCTGGTTAGGTAAAAAAAATACAATTACAGCATTTTGCATTTTAATTAGCTCGTGTCATGTCGTATTTTAATAAGGTCGTGTTCTTGTCGCGCTATATTTGCGTCGTGTTCTTGTTAAGTTAACAAAACATATTGTGTTGGTGGTTCTTTTTGGAGTTCGATTTGGCCTGAGGTTGATTTTTTTCGCTGGACACTTATTTTTTCGACCGGAGGTTTGATTTTTGGGCTGGAAATAATTTTTAAAAAAATTAGTCCGCGCCAGCATACCACTAACGCGGACCAACATATTAGAATATATAGTCCGCGCCAGCGGTATGTATAGGTGGTCGGATCGCCTATACATACCGTTGACGCGAACCATTTTTTCTAAATAGTAAAAAGATTATTTTTATAATAGTAAAAAATGTTCCGCGCTAATTTTTTAAAGTTGCAAAAAAAATCATTTAAAAGCTGTTTTTTTCTTCCTTTTGTGTAAAAAAAATCAATTTTTGTCCTTTTTAAAATCAAGTTTTTTTTAATCTATTTTTAATAGAAAACAAACACGGTTTAATTACAATGCAGCACGACACAACAAGACATGAAATATTTTTTTTATCTAACACGAACACGATCTAATTGATTTGCACTCTTATATTCACTTGTGTTGGGTAAAAATGAAATTTTATGTTATGTTTTGCACTCTTATATTCACTTGTGTTGGGTAAAAATGAAATTTTATGTTATGTTGTGTCGTGTTGTATTTTTATTAGATCGTATTCATGTTAGATAAAAAAAAATAAGATTTCTGGTCGTGTTGCATTTATTTGAGCCGTGCTAGGTAAACATATGAGATTCCATATCTTGCATTTTAATTAGATTGATGTTAGATAAAAAAAAAATAATATTTCATATTGTGTCACTTTTTATTTGCTTTGTGTTCTTATTAAATAAAAAAAATTCGTATAATATTATGTCGTATCGTATTTTAATTGGACCGTGTTCATATTTGAACAAATAAATAAGTAAGTACTAAAATATAAATCAATTAATATTGTAACTTGAGGTAATGGTGTAACTTGGGGTGAAGGATAATCTTGTAACTTGACAAAGATTTTGGAGTGTTTTAAGACTTAGAAGAGTGCCTTTAGCCACACCCATATATATATACAGTGGCGGAGCCAGGAATTCAAGCTGACCTGGGCACGAAACGAAAATTCCGGGGGTTCGGGGGCGGGAGCCCCTGAATTTTTGTTTCTGAGTAGTACTTATAATAATCTTTTAAATGCATAAAAAATAACATATAATTAGATGAATTACAATGATTTAAAAATTTAAACATCAATACAAAACGAATAATTACTACAAACCCAATAACAACAATATTAATTTCAACAACATCATGTCCAAAAAATATTACTACAAACCAATAACAACAATATTTATACTAATATTAAAAGGGATAAAAGAAAAAATAAGCATATTTTTAGAATTTCAACAAACTCTCGAACAATTTATATTTGTTACACAAAATTTCAACAAACCCTAACAATGGATATTTACTAAAAAAGAAAAAAGCAGGAGGAAGACATATCTTAATGTGGTGTAGAGATTTAACTCAAAGAATAGGGAGAGTAAAAAGTGAAAATGTGTATAAATTTTAGGAGTTCTGTTTTTGAACGTGAATAGGAGAACTTTTGTGCTAAATTTTTTTCTTCCTTTAATACCCTTACTAATATATGTGTATATATATAAAAAAAAGTTGGCCTTACCTGTTCTGGCCTGGGCACGTGCCCAGGTCATATACAAAGTGGCTCCGCCACTATATATATATATATATATATATATATATATATATATATATATATATATATATATATAGCATGTACCATGCTAAGAGAGAGAACCCATTTGATTTTGTGATTTAGGGTTAGTCTTAAGTTAGTATATAAATGGGTATAAATTAATGGTTTGGATTATTTTAAATGGAGGGTCCTGATTACACTAACAAATAATAAACTTTAGATATAAATAAGGTTAGTAAAAATGTACTAAAAGAAATAAACATATTATTATTTCAAAATTAAATCTAATCGGCGTGGTATCGAAAAATTCGGATCAAAAATTTAGTGCCAAAGTCGAAAGTTAAAAATTTTGGAAGTTTGGAAATAATTAACATCCCTATGTGGAATGGTGATATATATAAAGAGATTGGAGAATATGAAGATATTAAACAAATTATATTGATGTGGTGAAAGTTAAAGAGTTCACTTGAAAATACATAGATTGAAGAAGGGGAACATATTCCAGTTTACAATGGCGATGATATTAATACAATAACTCTAAAACAGTGATTTGTATCACAACTTCTATTAAATGGATGATACACATGGCAACAAACAAAATGCAGTCACCGCTTTTATATTAAGATTATTTTTTATGGATTTAATTCCATTTTCAATATTTTGTTAGTCTCTCCTCTCACATATTTTTTAAATTATATTAAGTTTCGTAATCATTCACAATAGTTGTGTAATTGTCTCTCTTTCTTTTCAAAAAAAAAATAACACTTATTCAATAGTTATTAAAACAACATGATCAATAACTAAAAAATAAAAATATGAGAGTGATTATAAATAAATTTTTAAAAGTAAAACTAAATAATTGCTATCCCTATTAAGATATTAGGATTTGTTTGTTTGCTCATTTTTACCATGGAAATTAGCAAATAAGTTGGTAAATGGAGGATTTGTCACATTTTGATCCGTTTGATTGCATAATTTGCCATTGGAAAAAATTTCATGGGTACCCATGTTTTACCATCATTTGCTCACTTTTTGTGGACAAATTTTGCTTATCTATTTAGTTGAGATTCCAACAAATTTGCCAACTTTGAATGAATATTTTTTTCTCCCTTTTTTATGTTATTCTCAAATGTTTTCTAATGTTTTTAAAAATTGTTTAAAATTTATTTAAAACATTATTTTAAACAGTTAAATACTATTTTTAAATACTGTTTTGGTAAAATCTATTTATTTTAGTCAAATATATTTTACGTTAGTCAATTTTTTATTTGTTTTTGAAATAACTATTTTATTTTTTGACTCATACGGTCAACTTTAATATTTGACTCATTAGGTTGTTTGATAAATTTGTCTATAAAAATTTTGCCTATGAAAATTTTTTCTATGGACAAACATAACATTTGTCTATGAAAATTTTGCCATAGATATTTGCCCACTTCGCAACCAAACGGACCTTCGATTCTTATCTCCTTTGTATTTCTCTTAACCAAACTTGAGTATCATTATCGATAATGGTTTCCTTGGAGTTGAAAAAGAAAAGGTTGCTTACATGAGATCCCGTCCCACATTCAACTTGTTCATATACAGCATAGCCCATAACCGATCCCTGTAGAGCCACATGTTTGCACAATATAATTGTGTGGTACAAGTGCGAATGTGGGAAAACATCCACTTCAAAATTGTTATTTCACCATTCTTTCTTTTCTATTTACAGCGTAGTTTACACAAAGGGTCATTTGACGATTTAATTTCAAGGTTTGGAATTGAAATTGGAATTGGAAGGTTAATTTCAATTCCGTGGAATTCAAATTGGCCTTTCAATTCTAATTCTAAGCCTTGAAATTGAATTGTCAAACGGGTCCAAAGAGTATTTGTTAAAATGTGGGTATTTACACAAAGAGTATTTGTTCTATAAGTTTCTCCCTCAATGTCTACTCTTTTTTTTCTCTCTACTTTCAAATTCTTTTTGTGTATATATACGTGGTGAAACACAAAAGAAAAATGTATGCGCGTGTTAAACACGCCATCATGAGACTCACGAAACATGGAGCAAAATATTATTATGCTATTTTTGCTCCACCATTGACAAGAAAAATTAGCAACAAATACTCGTGATTACGCTTGTTTAGGACCAGCAAACCTAATGCTCCTACTGACGTGGATTGACGCGCAGACATCTTTTAACACTTTTTCACTATTTTTTAGTAATTTTGATTTATTTTTTACCTTTATTTATTTTTATTTTTTTGGTTAAATTTTTTTACCCTTATAGTTATAGCAGAAATCCTACTATTGCTTGAGAATTTTTGCCCTTTTTTTTTGTTTAATGCTACGGAGTTGAGTCCATTTTTTTTGTGGACCAAAATGGCATTGAAGCAAGTTGGTAGAGAAAGGTGCTCGAATGCCTTGGAGCGGTCTGAGTAGGTAAATAACCACATTTTAACATTTTATTTTGTATTTTGAACATGATACTCCTAACATACCTGGTGGCAACTTTTTCATCGATTATGAATGCTTGGTTTTGCCATGGGTGTTTGGTAATTTTGAATGACGTAAGCACGCAAACAGTAGTGGTAGGTAAAAACACCTAAATCATTCCCTTATGATAAAAACTTCAACTGCTCATGAATGTATGAACGACAGATCAGTTATTATTAGCTCAAAGCATCACACAATGTGGTGATAACACGTTAGTAAGTCTTCAAATTGAGTGATGCCATGTCAGTGGGTCTCAAAATTAGGTCAAAAAATAGAATCTCCCTGTAATTTTCCCTTAAATATTTGCATTGTTGTACTGAAAGAACAAACATCATTTCAGGCTATACGAGAAGTTGTATTAACATTTTATACGTCAAATAAATAGATTGATTGAAATTAATTCAATTCCATGGGGTGGTAAATATTCATTACATTCATAGGCCGTGATTTGTGGTCGAGGATTAGAGAGAGTCCATTGCGCTTGTGTATTCAAGTTTTGAGCTTTGGAATTGTGAAATGAGCCGCCTGCCTAATATTAAGGTAGTTTGGTGGTGGATTTGGGGAAGAGTTGTTGTAAAACTGAGGGGAAAAGGTCGGATACAAAGTTGAAATTTGTAGACGACTTTGATTCTCGGGATCGGACAAAATTTGCACAAATTGAAGTTCGCACGTTTCTCATATTCATATTGAAATAACACAAAAATCAAAAACTCGTGTACCACATTAATTTAGAGGAATAGTCAAACTATTTATTTGAAAAGTAATGGACTTGGAACCTACCGTACTCACATTTGATTTGAGTATTAAACAAGTTCCACACTTAGCATGAGTGACTTACCTTTTGTGAGAGAAAGTTTTCCGTTTTGACAAACTTTTTCATATTTAATACATGTATTTATTTCATATTAATATATGCATATCATGAAATATAGTTTGCTACAAATTCATTTACGGACAATGTTTGACCCAATGTCCTTCTTCTCCATATTGAAAACGTACGTCTTTCTTCACATCATGTTGCGTTTGATTTTTCAGCAATGACGGACATAATTTGGCTACATGACCACTTTCATCGCAAAGTTGGCATATTACTTGCAAAAAATAAAATAGAGTACAAATTAATAGTTTAAATTAATAAATTAAAAAAAAAATTAGTAAAAAAACTATTATGAAATAACCTTGTAGGATAAAGTTGAGCCCCCCCCTCCCTATTTTGGTAACAAAATGAATTGCAGGTTTGAGCCTAAATAGGAAGTCTTCCAATGGCTAGTAATGTCTCAACAATAAAGAGGGGCAACCTCGGGATAAATGGCAAAAAAACATGGGGGTTAACGGCTAAGTGGACGGAAAGTTTAAAATGGAGGTCAAACCTTAAAAAAGTCAATTCTCGAGTGTTTGACTCATTATAGGAAATTCAATGGGGGCATAACCTTAAATGACCCTTAAATTTATGAGGTCTACTAATCAAACTGTGCCTACTTGCTCCTTGGTTTCCAAGAACTGCAATAGTTTCGGATTTTAAGACTAAGATGAAGAACATATACGCCTGTGATCTCTTCGAACGCCAGAAAGAAAGATGATATCTACGCATTTTAAACAAATGGTTAATTATACTGACCTTTGAAACTTTATCCTCATTTTTACTTCACCACCCCTACTTTCATGTTATACACTAAACACCCTGAACTTTTTAAACTAGGTCATATTAACCACAAACCATAACAATGTTATGTTCTAGATGAAAATTTGGTCATCTGTGTGACACGTGAGGATATTTGGATATGAAAATACCCTCATATGCCATGCACATAACCAATTTTGGATCCTGAACATAACACTATTAGGGCATGGGATAGTTTGATCGTTTTTAAAAAGTTCAAGGGATGTGTGTGGAAAATAAAAATTGGGGTGGTGAAGTGAAAATATGAACAAAGTTTGAGGGTTAAAAGTATAATTAACCCTTAAACAAAAGGGTAGTGATTAAGATACCGAAGTTAGATTATGTAAATGCTCACATAAATGGTTGACACAATTCTTATTTCAAACTTTTGAGAGGCCTGCTTCCTCATATTCTATATATACTACTAATTAGGAGCCCAAAATAGATGCAACTTTTATTCATAAAGGCATAAAACATTTTTACCCATACTTTTAAGGGTTAAAAGGGAAGGAGATGTTTTGCGAAATAAGCCCTTTGAGAAAGATATCAAACCACTTAGATCCACTTTTTTTTATTAACATTTGAAGAAGGCCCCTTACCTCATATTATCCTTTTAATTAAGCCCCTTATTAATGTATATTTTTTCCAAAAATATATTTTCATAAAATTGTAGATACTTTGATGAATTAACAAATACTTTGACCATTTTCACATATACTTTGACGTTCAAATTACAGATATTTTTTTATTGAATTACAAATACTTTTTGACAAATTATAAATTCTTTTTTATAAACCCCTCGAGTAACATATCCTTTGAAGAACTAAGATATATCTTTATTAATTAACAAATACTTTGACAACTTTGGAGATGTTTTGGACCAAATAATAAATACTTTTTATTAAACTTTAAAAGCTTTTTATAGGTGTGTAGAAAGAAAAGTTAGGTGGAAATAAAAACACCCTTACAAAATAACCTTGGACATGGTTGGAGCATCCTTAGCCCTCCGACGAGAATTGACGAGACTCGGTGAGACGTCGCCTAAAGCCGGCGAGCGGTAATCGAGGCCGACGAAGGTGGTAGTCGAGGTCAACGATAGCAGGCTGTGAAAGAAATCGGGGGAAGAAAACAACAGGGGGTGGTTTTAGGATTTAGATTTGTGGTTTCGTTTTATAAATTTAAGGATTTGGTAGTTTTAGGAGGGGGCTAACTTGTTTTTTTATTTTTTTATTCAAATCTTTTATCAGGGGTAGGCTACCTTTCTCTCTTAAAAAAAAGTCATTTTAATAAAGGAAATCCACTATGTAATGATTTTGAAGTTGTTTTTCTATTTTTCCTCAAATTTTAGCAATTTTAACAAGACAATTCTTCTATTTTGGTTTCAATATAATTTTGAGTTCTCTTAATATGCATTTTTGAGGTATAAATTATGTCTTTAGTGATGCATAATAATGATTGAGACAGTATACTTTTGTTACTATTTTGAAGTGCGTAAATAAAAAAACGTTCTATTTTTCATGCTGCAAAGGCCCTCGGATCTCAGAACCGGCCATGAATAAAGCACACCACAAATTGCAATGCATCCAATTCAGATATGCATGATAGATAGCATAAGAAAGTATTAGAGCGAACCGATGATAAACAATCACAAAGCTAAAAAACAAAACCGTCAATATTTTCAACAGAGGAATCACATGGTTGTGTTCTATTGTCAATGAGATAAAGCAGAGGTAATTAAGAATAATTCTACTGTGACCGAAATTTTAGACAAACTTTTTCTAAACACACTGACGTGGCGACGTATTATTGATTGGTTTGTAGGTCCCACTGACGTGGACCCCAAAAACCAACCGATAGCAAGCAGCCACGTCAGTGTGTCTGGGAAAAGTTTGTCTAAAATTCGGTCACAATAGAATTTTTCGGTAATTAAAGAACACAAGCAGCAAAAGTAAACATTTTTGTAAACGAGGAGGAACAACAAATAGATACAGGTCTGCACTAAGAGCAAGAAAAATACATCCCTTCACATGTACACTAAAAGCCAAAATTCATTAAAATTAAAAAACAAAAAACGAAGAAAAACAGTCAACACCTATTCTAACATGCTCTTATAGCAGACCTACTCTCCTTTATCCCTTCTCTACAATGAAAACTTGGAGGAGCTTTCGGTAAATGAACTCATGAACACAATATTGCTCCTGTTGTAGCTTACTTACACCCAAATGCCACATAACCCATCTTGTTGAGAACTCTTTATCATTTCAAATACAAGTTCAATCTTGATTCATAAACATCTCATGTCTTGGTGTAATATCTCAAACCAATCTTTCCAAAGCATCAGAGACATGCCTCATTGCAGGTCTCCTCTCGGGGCTGCTGTGAATACATGCCATTGCAATCTTTAAAACTGCGATCATCCCCTCTTCCTTATCTTCATCCTGAGCTAAATACGGGTCTAAAACGTCCGAAAACGGCTTCTTTTCTTCAATACATAGCTGAATCCAGTGAACAATATCCATCTCCGAAGTACCCACTTGGACTATTGACGATCTTCCACTAATCATTTCTAGTAAGATCACCCCGTACGAGTAAACGTCCCACTTCTGCGATGGCTTCACCATTTTCAAAACCTCAGGGGCTTGATAAGAAGAAGATCCCAAATTAGCAGCCGAATTTATTGTTACGGCTTCTGATAATGCCACATTGCCTTGGTGCCTTTGTTGAAGCTTCTCAGAGGCTATTCGTCTGGATCCCAGGGTTGGGGACCCTCCAGCTATATTAGCGAGGCGTCCAAGCCCAAAATCTGAGATGAGAGGTTCCATGTTCTGTCCAAGCAATATATTAGACGGCTTCAGGTCACAGTGAACATATTTTTTGGGGCTATATTCGTGTAGATAAACCAAGCCTTTTGCAACTCCTTTCATTATTTTCAATCGAACTGACCATGAAATAGGTGCAAAGGAGTCCATTCCGGCCTTGCCTGAGGACATTAACGAATTAATAGACCCAAAATAATCAATATAAAGAAATTACCAGACCCATACTCAAACTTTATGTGCCACTTTTGAAATCCCATATTAGTAAAGTCACATCTTATTTTTAAGCTTTAAGAGAGGAATTGACCCTGTTTTGGTGTAATTTTTGTGATTTTAGAAATCCCGGATTAGTGTATCACATATAGTGCTCATTTGGTTTCTAGTTTTTGTGCTTTCCAGAAATTTAAAATGTGAAGTGTCATGATTCATGTTCAGACTGAAAAATATGATAGTTCGTTTTCTAAAATCCAAGATTTACATGTGCATTTACCAATTTAAAATTCCAGGAAAGTAAGAATTCTCGAAACCAAACGAGCACAGATAAAAGCTTGAGCTTTAAAACAGGAATTGGACTCCTGTGATTCTAACTCTTGACATGAATTATGAAACTTTATGTGTGTATTTACCAATCTACAGTTCTAAGAAACAACAAAAACTCCAACCAGACAAGCATTGCAAGTTAAAATAAGTACCATAAACAAGATATATTTAAGTGTAGGCTAGAGGGTCAAGCAAAACTTACCATGGATTGCCGTGACAAGGTTACCATTTGGGACGTAGTCATATATGAGCAGCTTCTCATCCACGGACCAATAATAGGCTCTAAGAGTTACAATGTTAGGATGCCTTAGCTTTCCAATTGCTTCTACTTCAGTCTGAAACTCCTTAAACCTTTGTGAACCTCCTTCACCCAATCTTCTCACAGCCAAGGTAAGCCCGTCATCGAGCACAACCTTGTAAACAATACCAATCTCACTCTTCCCCAGCACAAAAGCCGATGCCTTAAGGAGCTCATCTAGATTGTAAGCGACCTCAGTGTCCAATGGCACAAGATCATATTGTTCCACATTTTCAGATAAGGTCTCAGATTCATCCTTCCTAAAGCACAAACACTCCCTTTTTCCCTTCCCTCCCTTCTCATAACCATCACCATTTTCATGTTTTCTCTTACTACGAGCGCAAAACCTCGAATAGCAACATGAGAACAGCAACCCAACAAGGCAAATTCCAATTACATCAGTAACAACAATCGCAATAACAGCACTTTCACTTAGTCCTTTTCCTTTCCCCCCATTTCCAATACTATCACCAGTATTCTGAGGTGGAGAGTTACTTGGCAAGAAAGGATACGAAGCAGGAGCATTTGCACCCGCCGTATTTGAATAACATAGGTTTTTCAATGGAGGGCCACAGAGCCCCGGATTTCCTATAAAAGCCGTTGGCCCTCTGTTAATTAGAGCACCATTTTGTGGGATTGGCCCACTTAAATTGTTGTAAGTGAGATCAATATAAACCTTCTCAGGAAGGTTACCAAGACTAGCTGGGATTGAGCCACTGAACAAATTATGAGACAAATCAGCAGTACCTTGCAAGTTCGATAAATTCCCCAAGTCACTAGGAATTAAACCCCCGAATTTATTAAACGAAAGATCAAGTTTTTCCAGAGAAACAAAACTGGATCCAAACCCATGTGGGATAGAACTAGTAAAATTGTTTTGACTGAGATCGAGTGTCTTCAATCTCTTACACTGAATTAATGATGTGGGCAGAGACCCATTAAAGAAATTCTGTGACAAATCTAAGGTTTGAAGGTAACTAAGCTTCCCAATCTCAAAAGGTACAAACCCAGATAAAGAATTTCCATAAAGTACCAAACTTTGCAGCCCTTGAGCTTGAAATAGCTCAACAGGTAAGCTTCCAAACAACTTATTGTTCCTTAAATTAACATGCCTTAGTTGAGAGAGAGATCCAAGAGCAGGAGAAAGAAACCCATAAAGTTTCTTGTTGGGAATACTAACAGATACAACTTGTAGTTGTTTGCATGTAATACCATTCCATGAACAAGGATTCTCATCAGAATAGTTCCAGTTGTTTAATGACCCTTGTGGGTCTTTTGTAATGGACTGCTTGAATGACAAAAGTGCAGAACCTTCATCATTCAAAGAACCCAACAGGGTATGAGAGTTGCACACAAGAAAAATGAACAAGACCAGAGCTAACATTTCTAGAGAAGCTAAAACAAAAAACTGACAGTTGGAAATATGAAGTTGGGTTCCACAGACTTTACCTTTGTTTCACCAGAAATCCAAATCCAAGTGATGGTTGAGAAAGAGAGAGAGTGGGTTTGTGTGTGAACCTTTGACAGTATGGAGTATGGACAACGGCGGAGAGTAAAGGTAAAGTGGTTTTAGTTACAGCTTACAAAACCTTATTAGGAAAAAAATAGAATTTTACGAACCAAAAAGAAGGTTGGTACGGGAGTCCAATTAATATGACTGTAATTCCTTCAGTTTGATGGCAATTTATCGTGATGTGTTCTTCTAAAGCAATATTACGATGGCGACGTCCCCATTGTTCTTGCCATGAAGTCTTTGTCTCGTCCCCCTCTCGTAGGCCCATCTCGAGAGTAAGCTGTAATTTGTCAAAATCTTGATTTTATGAAATTGAGATTTTGAGCCTTATCCAAAATGTTATTATAGTAAACAAATATTAAGAGCATTTTCAGTGTAACTGAAGCACTTGAATGAAAAAATAACAATAATGTAACTTAAATATATTTTAAAAATATTCTAATATTATATTCCGTATTTGTACATGCGATGAGGCACATACATGATACAAACTTCAAAAAATTATATTCAGTCTTAGGATGTTTTGGATGCATAACATATATATTGAGGTACATGGACAACACTAAATGATAAAATAATAGAAAAAATGATTATAAAAGAGAATCTCTTAAAAATATTCCCGTAAAACCAAGCTTTCTAAATTTTTTTGATTTCATTTTAACACCTAAATTTGTGATATGAAAAATAAAAAATTATTCCGATTAAACTCCTAATTATTTTCATAATTCAATTTAAACCTCAAATTTCCATTTAAGGTTTACCCACCATTCTAATCTATCTATTATATCTAATAAAAATTGTAGACCGAAATCCTCTGAGAATGACACGTGTCAAATGTATTAAATGCTATCAAGAGTTTTAATATAAACATGCCATGTGGCAAACTTAAATATTAGTCAGCATTTTTCTCTCTTTTTTTTTTTAGACTCTCTCTTCTCTTTCAATACCAAAAAGACTGTTGGTTTTACGATGCCTCTCCTCATCGTTAAACCAACCCAACTTTGCATACAAGTTAACCACGAATGTATATCAATATTTCTCAACCAAAAGCTTCTTCCAACAATAAACCCATGAACAACGGTTTGAGACAAATAAAAAAACAAAAATAAAAGACAACCCACCTTTCTTATCCCCAAACCCATTAACTACAAACTAAACATGATGGAGAAATCAGAAGAGGAAAAGTCCTCTTTCTCCTTCAAATCGAAACACCATCGAAGGAGCTCAAAATCGGGTAAGTTTCTTACTCCCTCTGATTTTTCATTCTCTCTCTCTCTGTCTCTCTCTCTCTCTCTTTATATATATATATATATATATTCATTTTCAAACCTTCATCCTTATCTCTCCCTCTACACATAAATGGTGCTGAGAAGCAGGTAATGGAGATAGGGATAAGCTCCTATTTTGGTGGATTGGGTAGAAGCATGTAATGGTTCAGAGTGGAGACGGATTTGGGGTTGGTTGGGTTGTTAGGTTTCGAGTTAACCCGGTTTGGGAGATGATGGATCAAGGTGGTCTGAGATGGTTTTAAAGGAAGGATGTATCGTCGGCATTTTGGTGTTGGCCGGAGCTGACTGGGATTGGAAATGGGCAGTGGGTCACGAGTTTGACAGGTGAGTTAGTGAGGGATTTTGGGCTTGGTCAGTTTTAGAAGCTGCGGAAGTTTTGATCAGAGGGATTTCTGTGAACGGTTTTTTGTTTTGGGATGTTTTGTGTTAATGGAGGAGAGAGAGAAGTGAGAAGTTGGGGATATTAGGTGTGGGGGTGTGTAGGCTAACCAAATGTGTGTTGTCGCAAGAAAATTTAAAATAAAGTGAGATAAAATATTTACAGCCTAATAAATCTAAAACTAAAAAAAAATATAAAACCTACAAAAACTAATAGCATTACAAATAAGACATGATTTGGTTCTTTCATATATTTCATCAATCCCATGTTTGTTTATAATATGTGTATTTTTGTTTTTCACAGGAATGGGAGAAAGTGGGTTATAAAGAAAATGTGTATTTTTGTTTTTCACAGGAATGGGAGAAAGCGGGTTATAAAGAAAATGGGAGAAAATGGTTTTCACTTGATTTGTTTTCCATGTTTGTTTATAATATGTATCTTTTTGTTTATAACATGTATCTTTTTTGTTTTCACAAGTATGAAAGTCTTTTTCTATTTTCACGGGAGTAAATGGTGCTTCTTCTCACTCTCTTGCGAATATTTTCCTATTCTCCTTTCCATTATTTTTTTATTCTCTTTACCATTTTATGTTTTTTTGGGGAAATAGCGTTCTAAAAATGAGTTATATGTTATGTGATTTTAATTTGAAATGATGTGATTAAGAATTGTTTTGATGGGATTACCGTTAATAGATTGTTTTACTTTTCATAATTGAAACGATATTTGTGCTTACTTAATATATATGATATGTTTGCTAGGGATTTGATTTACTATATATATTTTAATGTAAATTATATTTGTGTAAAACAGGGCACAACAACAAAATAATACATTTTCGATAACTTCGGCCATGCATCGCGTGGCCTTCATGCTAGTACTTTCCATAAAATCAACGTCATTGGACTATTAACAACCTTATAGTTTTCTATGTAAACCCAAAATTATCTTTTAAAGATATCCATATATAAGAGGATTATTTAGAGTTTGACCCCATTTATATATATGGTTTTGCATGCATAATATTTATTATTATGCATATTTAATTAATACATTAACATTATTGTATGCATATTTAAATAACATATAAGTATATTAACATATATATTTTATTAAATATAGTTAAATATTAAGGAACGAAACATCTCATGTAAAGACTACACAAAACAAGGTACTAAGGCTCCATTTAATACACCCTACCTGCCATGACAAATGTGATTATGCGACAAATGGTAGCAAATGAAAGACTTGTCAACTATTTTATGCGTTTAGCGATCATTATTTGTCATGAAATTTTTTTCACGATTACTCATGCCCACATGCAAATTTATCATTATTTTTTCACAAATTGGATATCATTTTCAAAAGTGTCTTTTTTGTTAAAAACGACTTTTTCTATTAAAACTATTTTTTCTTAAAAATTATTTTTTGTTAAAACTGTTTTGTTTTTTATAAAAATTGTTTTACCTTTTTTCGTTAGAACTCTTTTTATTTTGTTAAAAAATGCTTGTTTTGTTAAAGCTGTTTTTTTTTTTTGTTAAAACTTTTTTTGTAGAAATTCCTTTTATTTTGTTAAAACTTTTTTTCCAATAAAAACCTTTTTTTTTGTTAAAAGTGTTTTTATTTGGTAAAAAACTATTTTTTATATGATTTTTTAAGTTAAATTTTTTTTTTTTACTTTTTGTATATGACTTCTTTTTATAGATTAGAGCATGTTTGGTTTGCAACTATAATTCTATTTTTTGTGTTTAAGTACAGTTCTGATAAAAATTTGCATTTGGCAACCTATTTTTAAATTACATGTGTGTCGTAATTTAATTGAATTAAATATTATGTGCTTATTAAAATATTAATCGGGAGAGATAATGATTAATATTTATGGAATAAAATTACTAAGGGAGTAGTAAATAATTATTATACGTTGTAGCGAGTGATATCGACATCGTTGTGTTATATCTCAATCGAGAGGCGCGTGTAGACTATATAATATTGATATAAGAAATTTATGTAGAGTGACTTGGATGTTGATTTCGAGATTACGGTTGATTCCGAATAGGTCAAGATAGTCAGAATAGAGTACCCGGGGTAGTAATTGCGTCCCGAAACCTTTTTAGACATGATCGGGCCCACGCAAGACTATTTTGATCATTTATGCTTGGCCCGCTGGCCTAATTTCAGAACTGAGGATTAAAAACCTAACTCTAAGAATTTGAGTCAACCGTCATTCATATTCTAAACCCTAAGAGATTGAAAGAAGAAAGCGGAGAGCTTTAGGAGCCAAAATCAAAGAGGATTGGTGAGTTTAATACGGATTCGTCTTCTACAACGTAAAATCAGATGCTACGAACATATAAAGGCAAGTGATTAACTTGCTTTCAAATTAATTTGCAAAAAATCATGTTCATACCATGGCAGGTGTAGACAAAATCCATTTTAAGGGAGGGTTGTCACATGTAAATAGATTTTTGGTAATTTGGAGTTGGATTCTCATTCGAAATATAGAAGTAAGATTCGTTTGATTGGAATTTGTAGAATCGAATTTAAGAAGATGCTTGAATGATTTTTAAAAAACCAATTCGTGAAATAATGGATAATACTATGAATCAGGGATGTTTGAAGATTTATATTATGATTAGAACTTGTTTAAGATGTGTAATAAAGATTGGTTATGATTGGGTTGAGAGTTAGGATAAATCTATGAAGGTTTGATGAACAAAAATGGAGAAAAAACAAATTAGGGAAGAAGGCAGTCTGAAGCAGAATCGATCGATCGATGATGGCTATTTTCTGACAGGTTTTATTGTTTTAATTTTTGAACTTTAGTTTTCTGGATACATCCAAGGTTTATTAAATTAATGTAAAATGTAAGGGGAACCTATTACCTAGGGATTCTAGGTGAATATATATTGGTTTAGAAAAGTGAGAAACGGTGAGAAATTCAAGAAACGAATGGAGTGAAATAAATTCGTAAATAATTAATGCACGGGCTAATTGAGTGAGTCCGAGTATTTTAGTAGGGTGATACTAAGTTAATTATTTAATTGAGGTGAATTTAAATAAATTAAGAGTTGGGGGATGGACTCAGGGACTATGGGCTAGTGCTACGGGTGTTGGGCACGGTTTAGCCGGATATATTTTAATTATATATATACTGAAATAAAGATAGTATATATATATATATATATGTGTGTGTGTGTGTGTGTGTGTGTGTGTGTGTGTGTGTGTGTGTGATATTTATGTAAAAACATACCCCTCTAGTGCTATTATCGGAGGTTACACGATGTGGGTGAATCCTCTGGCTAGTGAATGCAGGGAGAGTATAATCTTCAAGTCATAGCTCCCGGAATTTTATTGTGTGATTTATTTTCGAGGTGAGATGCTTTGGGTATAATTTGGTCTCGCTCTCGGGGGACTATGATCGCCTCCACTGCGTTTACGATATTCTTACCTAGTTCTGTGTGAGTTAAACCGATTTATGGTAACCGAGTTAGATTGAGCATGCCTGGGATATGATAGCATTTTAGAAAAAAGCATCCAATGAGTTATTACTCGGAATGATGGTTATTATACGCGACATATGTACGATTCTTGTAGTATACTAGTACGTATATAATAGAGTAAATAATTATATACGGGTTATATACATAAAGTGTGAATGTATTACATATATAACTAGTGTGGATGTTATATAATCAATCAAAGTGAAAATGATTAAGTAAGTTAATGAGTAGAATAACTTATGAATCAAAGTTTAAGGAAGTACTCGAGTTAGAGTAGCGTATTAGAAAAATTTGTCATCGGGCTAGGTGAGGTAGCATAACTAGTTGGGTTATGACGTAATCGATATGTGTGCACAATAGTTGAGAGGTGAGTAATATCTCAAGAGAGTGCGACACTATCTTAAATATGAAATATGTTCATGCATATTAAATTATTGCATCTTAATTACTTGCAACTATTTTTCAAAAGTTTTCGGCTCTGACCTTTGTCAAAAATATTTTTTAAAACCTTTAGGTGTCCAGCCACAAGTATGCCAAGTTTGATGACTCATTCCAGGGATATGTGGATGCACTACTTGTGGAGACATGCAGAATTTGTGTAGACACTTCAGTTATTCATTCCTAGATTATGACTTATGATTCAGTGGTTCATTTGGGCATGTTGCCCCTTCACTTGATACATTCTTTTTAATTTTACTCATTAGACTATGTATTTAGATTCAGTTTTATTTCAGTAGAGTTAAGGTCTGGATTTTAGTTTTGTAATCGATGGTTTATTCGGTATTGCTTATTTATTTATTTATCATGTGATGATCCAGACTCTTATATTTGTGTGAATGAGTTATATTATTTATTTTCGCATGTTGTTACGTTAATGAAAGATAAAATTCGGCACTGATTTAATTTAACATAGTTGATTAATAATTTAAAAAGTTTTTGATAATGATGATAAGAATGAATCAAATGATATCTCTGTTTGTTTTAGTAAATGATTGATCAGCCGTGATTAAAATAGGCAATGTGTTACTGATATATTGGTTATTTGTAGAAGTGGTTGGACAAAAATACTCTCATAGGCTACTCTCATATGCAACGCATATGATCAATTTTTCATCAAAAAATTTAGCAATTATTAGTGTTTGGGGTAAAGTGATGTATTTTTTATAAGTTGAGGGAGTTAAATCTAACAAATGAAAGTAAAATACAAACAGTAATAAAGTTGAAGAAGTTAAAAGTGTGATTAACCCATATTTTTTTTAATCTTTGGCATGGACGTGCTTTAAAACTTTAGTTTTTCATTCATGACAATGTTTTGTAAAACAAATTTACTATTTATAAAATCTTTTTATAAGCAACTGAAATAATTTTGGTTACTGAAATGTAAAATATCAGTGAAGTCACTTGATCACTAAAGTTTGAAAATATTATTTTTTTTTTTAGTAAAACATCTCCATATTGTGGATTGTTATTAAACTTTCCCAAATTTATTGAAATCAACATATTTGTATTCTACTTTCTAAATAACCCAAGCGCCAAAGAAAATAGTACTTCTTGAAGAACAATATGTTGTTATAAATTACTAAGATTTACAATGTTTTTTAAATTTCTTAAATGAAAAATGTTAACATCTATTCTAAGATTCTATGTTTTGAGCGTAGTAAATAAGCAAAATTGCACATAAATATTAATGATGTATTAATTGTCTCTAAACTCTATCTTTATAATTTTTAGATTATAAAAGATGTAATCTTATCTCACATGTTATGATGATCCATCATAAAAGAGTAATTCTTATAAAAAAAAAATGGATAGCTGAATGGGAGATGCTTTAAATATTCATTTTACGTGTTTTGGATGTGCCCTCTTTTGTATATGAGAAGGCACATTGTGTGAATTTCCCACACAAAGATTAGTTATATTAAAGACCTCGAAAAGATAATCCTTGCTTTCTAACTAAAGTGGGTGGGGTTCTCTCTTTCAAACGGCTACTTGGGCAGTAGCTTCAACATCAAATTTATCATTTTTAACAGAAATTGAGCCCCACACTTCACAGCTCATAGAGTCAGGCGAGCGAAGAACGAGGTGAGCTATCATTTGGGTGAGCGTAAGTAGGGGCCCACTTGGTAAAGAATCACAGCCACTGTGTTGGAGCGATCATTAACGGTCAAAGGGTTACACATACTTAATTATACTTGCATGGAAATTTGGTCTCTAACTACTTCTTTATTATAATTATAATCATAATCATACCATGTTAGTCTGCTACCACAATCCTATGACTGTGACGGTAGTACCATATAATGTTATTTAAGCAAAAATATCATTTGTTATTTTTGAAAGGAAATTTTGAAAAAAGGTTGAATTTGATTCAAAGGATATAAACATAGAATATTTTACATATTTTTATAAATTTAGTTTTTATATTAAAAACATCATAAAAAATTACCAATATGCTATTTGACAATTCATACAAAAAAAAATATCAAATTTTTAAAACTTCATAACTTCAAATTTACAAAATTTATATATTTAAAATTTACTCATCGAGATCTATCCAAAAACACTCATATTTAATATTTTTTGACAAAAAATTGAAATGGATAAATTTATTATTTCACTAAAACCTCCATTTTTTTCCGGCGAAAACTCCATTTTTTCGGCAAAAATCCTTTTTCTCCTGCACTGGCAATGGTCCCGCTAGCGCGGAATAGCAAAATGAAAGAAATAGACGAAGGGAGAGTGAAACGAGGAGAGAGAAACACTCCGACGAGAATTTCGGCGTTCCGACTAGGATTCTGGAGGATGGGGTGGGGTGGGGTTATGTGTTTATTTTTAGAATGAGTTTTAAATGAGTATGACTAAGGGTATAAATATAAATATATATTTAACTAAAACTAATGAAATTACCTGTTTTGTGTACTCCAAACTCTAAAGGGACCACATAAATAAATATTATTGTACCACAAGGACTAGATTTACAAACCTAAAAACCACTGTCCTAAAAATCTAAATTTAGGAAGGAAGATGACCTTGACCTTAATTCTCTATTTTTGATAATATAATTATGAGTTCTTTTCTAATTTGTTTATTTTATTTACATACCTCACATTTTTTTTGTCAAAAGAAAGAAAGACTATATTAAACCAAATTAACTCTTTCGTACATGTATGAATAAACATTTTTCGTAATTTCCAAAAACATCGCATGATGTATTAAAACCGGTGTTCAATCAAACACAAAATCATGATCAAAAGTGTTTCTTCCAAGATTAGACAAAATGTCAGCAACCCCATTGTTGATACCAAATTTAGTATGCTGACGTGGACCGATTATGCGGAGACACGTGTCAACTTACATGGCACCCGCAAACATTTTTGAACAACACCTTGACTCCGAGGAACTCAACCTCCCCGACCAACTCAGAACGCTCCGAGCAACAAGTGTTCTCCGAGGAACTCTACTGTACCGAGCAACTCATGTATACCGAGCTACTTAAGCGGTCCGAGCATCTTAGGCGGTCCGAGCTGCATCTAGTACAGAGCATTCATATCCGGATAATCAAGAGGGTGACTGCACATATAATGCTCATTATTATCACACAGACGCATACACCTATTGGACAGCTGTGTATTATTCTTTCATTTGTATCGCCTCGAGGCTATAAATACATTGTAACCTCCTCATTAGCAGGGGACTCAGAATTTCTTGGTAAACCCATTATCGAGAATTCTGCAAACAATTAGCAATAACACAAACAGTGGACGTAGGCCATTCTTTCAAGGCTGAACCACTTTAAAAATCTCTTGTCTTATTAATTTTTTATCTGTGATTAAATAATTAGAGATAATATAATTTTTTACATCAACAGATTGGCGCCGTCTGTGGGAAACGACTGAAACTATCATTTTTCACCAAAACAATTCATCCCCAATGGCTGATAATCCTGAATCCAGTAATCGAAACGCTGGAAACCCCCCAAATCCATCCACTCCTCCAAGTGTCCAAGATCTGGCTGGAATAATGGCTAATTTAGCTCAAGGCCAGACTGCCATGCAAGAAACCATGCGACAACTCATGCAAACTATCCAGGGTGGAGCACCTGCCCAGTCAGGAAAATGAAGCATTCAGAGAAATACCCAATTGCCTTCCTCACGAACTAGACGAACATTACTCCCAGAGGAATCTCGATCTAGACATGTCGATTCATATCGCACTGATAGATCTAATGATTTTTCTTATCAACCTGGCCGAACTTCATCGGTACGAGCCACAGATACTGAACAAAACGTCACTTTATCTCCAGAAAGGACCAGTGTTCTTGAAAGATTGAGTAGAGTCTCTCCCTTTGATCGTTTGGGTCCTAGGAGGAATAAAAGTCCCCCTAGGATGGTGTCGAGGAACTCTCAACGATTCTCTGATTTAAAGGAAGGTTCTGCCCAATCCCGACCAGCTGCTCATCGTGAAAAATCTCAAGAGGCAAACTCAACACGATCAGTTGCTCGGACCAACAGGATCGAGGAGGCAAATGACGCATGGAAAGGCTCTATTAAGAGGTTGGAGGATAGACTAGAGGAAATGGATAGGGCCAAAAATCCTCTACAAAGAACTTTTGTCCAAAGGACACCTTTTATCCAAGCAATTGTGGATTTTCCCACACCATCAAAGTTCAAAGCCCCAGTGGTAAAACCAAAATATGATGGAAAAACTGATCCTGTTCTACATATAGAACAATATTAGGCAGCTGCTGATATCTATGCTGTTCCAGACGAGATGCAATGTAGGGCGTTTTCAGGAACTCTCACTGGATCTGCTCAAATATGGTACAACAATCTTCCTCGGGGGAAGATTACAACTTTCTTTCAACTGGCCGAGCTCTTTATTGGAAACTTCTATTTTGGAGCAAAACCAGTTAAGCGAGTAGCACATTTGCTAAGCATTAGACAAAAAGCAGGTGAGAACACCAGGGATTATATTACTCGTTTCAATAACGAGAAGCTCGAAGTTATTGATTATGAGGAAAAGACAACAATCACTGCTCTGATGAGTGGATTGTTGTAAAATAAATTAGATACTTTGGCCAAAGATCCACCTAGGACCATGTCAGAATTAATGGCAAAAGCAGGCAAAAGCATGAATGCCGAGGAAGCTATGGCTGCAGAGAAGAGCATGAACACTAAGGAAACCAAATGTGAGGCCGAGAAGATTGAGAAGAAGGATCAGAAGAATAATGGTGGTAACAAGCAGTCAAAAGCAAAGCAAGCATTGGAACAATTGAAGAAATTTGGAAACTATACTCCTTTGAAGGTAGATATAAACCACGTTTTGGAAGAGATCAAGAACAGCGAGGAGTTAAACTGGCCTGAAAAAATGAAGACAGATCCTGACAAAATGGATAAATCCAAATATTGTGAGTTCCATAAGGATCATGGTCATATGACCAAAAACTGTATAGCTCTCCAGAATGAAATTGAAGAGCTCATCAGGCGAGGAAAATTAAACAAGTATGTGGATCGCCGAAATGGTGGAAAAAGCAACGACCGAGCAAGTCAGAGGTCTAGATCTCCTCGACGAACAAAAGAAGATAAGAAGACAAATTATGAAGAGATCTTCCCAAAAGACCAAAACATCCTGAACGTGAGGTATTTTCTATCCGTTTTGGATCATTTGATTGCAATGTTATTACTGGTGGAGATGCAGGAGGTGGAGACCTTACTACAGAGAGGAAATCTTACCTCAATGAAGCTCACGCTTGTTCATATATTCAAAGGATAAATCTAGCTGAGGATGATTGCCCGAGGAAGGTAAACAAAGATAAACTGGTCATTGGTTTCTCAAAGAATGACCTCGCAGGTGTGCTCTACCCTCATGATGACCCATTGGTGATCAAAATGAGGATGAAGGAAGTAGTGATTTCGCAAGTCTTAGTGGATAATGGCAGCTCGGCAGATATTATGTTCTACCCATGTTTTGATAGTTTGAACCTAAAGTTATCCCAGTTGGAGCCATATCACCGGCCCCTCCTCGGTTTTACTGGCGAGAAAGTTTTTCCACTTGGCACGATTAAGTTGGATATGCTCATCGGTACATGGCCTGCTTGTCGAACAGAAAGAGTGCGTTTTTTTATGATGGATAAGTTTGTTCAATCAACTTACAATATCATCATGGGAAGGGTAGGATTGAAGAAGTTCGAAGCAGTACCATCTACTGTACATCAATGCCTAAAATTTCCAACCAACTTTGGACTAGGAATTGTGAAGGGTGACCAAAAAGTAGCTCGGAAATGCTACTATTCATCTACCGAGCAAGAAGAACTGGAAGAATCTAGGAAAAAGACTACCACCTATCAAGTGGATGAAGGTGCAGAAATTAAAACGTTAGATCCTAGAGACGAGTCGCAGCGCGTAAAAGGTCAGGTGGTGGAAGCTACTGAAAACATCATTCTGGACGACGAACACCCAGAACGAACAACTCAAATCGATTCATCGTTGGACACCCCACTAAAATAGGAATTGATAGCCTTCCTAAAAAGCAGAAAATAAACTTTCGCATGGAGCCACGAAGATATGCCAGGAATAGACCCAAATTTCTTGTGTCATGAACTTAATGTGAACAAGGAAATCAAACCTATGAAGTAGCGAAGAAGAGTGTTCAGCCTCGAGAAGAACCAAGCTATACAAGAAGAGGTAGAGAAGCTCCAAAAAGTTTGCTTTATTGAAGATGTCAAATATCCAGACTGGTTAGCTAATGTGGTGATGGTGAAGAAGAAGAACAACAAGTGGAGGATGTGTGTAGACTTCACCGACCTCAACAAGGCATGTCCAAAGGATCATTTTCCTTTGACCCGAATTGATCAATTAGTGGACGCTACCTCCGGACACGAGCTGTTGAGCTTCATGGATGCTTATTCTGGTTACAACCAGATTAAAATGAAACCTGAAGACAAGGAGAGTACCTCTTTTATTACCCCTAGGGGAACTTACTATTATAATGTTATGCCTTTTGGTTTGAAAAATGCAGGTGCAACATATCAATGGCTGATGAACAAGGCGTTTGCAGAGCAAATCAGTCACAATATGGAGGTTTATGTTGATGATATGCTGACAAAGAGCAAGAAAGCTGCTGACCATCTAATTGATCTAGGTCAAACCTTTAATCAATTAGATAAATATCAAATGAAGTTAAACCCTACCAAGTGCATATTCGGAGTACGAGAAGGCATGTTCCTCGGGTATATTGTCAACAAACGAGGTATTGAAGCAAATCCAAAAAAGATCAAGGCTCTATTGGGACTACGATCTCCAATGACGAAGAAGGAAGTGCAAAGTCTCACAGGGCAAGTTGCAGTACTTAATAGATTTGTATCACGAGCAACTGATAGATGCCTCCCATTCTTCAAAACACTTCGAAAAACGTTTGAATGAAATGATGAATGCGCGAAGGCCTTTCAAGAGTTAAAGAAATACTTGGGAGCACCCCCACTGTTGTCCAGGCCAGTGATGGAAGAAAGATTGTACTTGTATCTGGCAGTTTTGGGGAATGCAGTTAGCTCGGCATTGATAAGAACGGAGGATGGAGTGCAAAAACCAATTTATTACACTAGCAACGAGGAGCAGAGATCAGATATCCAAGACTAGAAAAGTTGGCACTAGTGTTGATCGAAGCAAGTAGAAGAATGAGGGCGTACTTCCAAGCTCATACCATAATAGTGTATACCGATATGCCACTGAGGCAAGCTCTTCATAAACTAGAAAAATCAGGGTGATTGATGTACTGGGCAGTAGAACTTGGTGAATATGAATAATTTATGAGACTAGGTCGTCACTTAAAGGGCAAGCAATAGCAGATTTTATCGCAGAATTCACTTATCCAGACACCTCCGAGGAGCAAAAGCTGAATACCGACCAACTTGTGGATATTACAGGATCATAAATTTAAACCCCGATCAACTTAAGTCAGTTGACGATCAGGGGGAGATGGTCGATGAGCAGCAAGAAGTACTAGAGGAGGATAAAAGGAAGCAACAAATATTCCACCGAGGAACTTTATCCGATAAAAAATTTGAGGATGAGGTACCTATATGGAATCTATATGTGGATGGTTCATATTGCATTACAGGCTGTGGGGCAGGGATTATTTTGAATAGCCCGTATGAGGTCGATGTGGAGTATGCCTTGCACTTCCAATTCAAGGCTTCTAATAATGAGGCTGAATATGAAGCTATGATTGTAGGACTTGGCCTGGCAAAAACCATGGGGCGGAGCAGGTTATCGTATTCAGTGACTCGCAATTGATCGTAAATCAAATGCTGGGAGTATATGCAACCAAAGGAGAATTAATGATCAGGTATCATGCAAAAACAATGGAGGTTTTATCAAGCCTGATCGCAGTACAGATAATTAGAATACCAAGATTGGAGAATGCAAGAGCGGATGCCTTAGCTCGGTTAGCTTCAGCCACACGCACCGAGCTACGAAGAACACTCTCAATAGAAGTCTTAGTTAGTCGAAGCATAGACGAAGATCTGATGATGAACTTTATTACCCTTGATTTAGGACCATCTTGGATGGATCCCATCAGGGCATATATTGAGGAAGGGAAATTACCAACCAACAAACTCGCAGACAAGAAACTAAAGTTTAAAGTTGCTCGTTATGTATTGACTAATGGTATTCTATATAGACGAGGAATTATAGCAGGTCTGCAAAGATGTGTGCACCCTTCCGAGGTGAAAGATTTGGTTGAAGAGGTCCATGAAGGTTCCTGTGGAGCTCATGTAGAAGGTCAGACGCTTTTGCAAAGAAAAATGACTCAGGGATATTATTGGCCGACGATGAGGGTTGATTATATAGCGTATGCCAAGAAATGTGACAAATATCAGCGCTTCTCGTCCCTTCGAAGAACTCCTCAGGCATTGCTAACACCTATAACATCCCCTTGGCCATTTTCCATGTGGGGAATGGACTTGGTCGGGCCACTCCCGACGACAAGAGGAAGGTTCAAATACCTCTTCGTCACTGTGGATTATTTTACTAAATGGGTGGAAGCTGAACCTCTTATTAATATGACCTACGACAAGGTGTATCAATTTATATGGAAGAACATCATTTGTAGATATGGTTTTCCTCATGCATTCATCACAGACCATGGAACTCAATTTATTAATGAGGAGTTCGCTGCATATTGTCATCAGTCAAACATATTGAAATCCACTCGGCACCAGGCCATCCCCAGAGCAATGGACAAACTGAGGTGACGAACAGAATGCTGCTGAATGGTTTGAAGAAAAGACTGGATGATGCGAAGGCAAATTGGATCAACGAGCTATATTATGTACCGTGGGCTTATCATACTACACCACGAGCAGCAATAGGAGAATCTCCATACATACTGACATTTGGAAGTGAAGTTGTTATACCTGTTGAGTTGGGCCTCCCCACACATAGAGTGCTGAATTTCAATTCTCCTATCAATGACTTGATGAGAAGATTAGACTTGGATATGCTCGAGGAAGTTAGAGAAGAAGCAGCAATCAGGAATGTTTCATACCAGCAACGAACAGCTCTGTTCTACAACAAGAGAGTAAGGAAATGTGACTTGAAAGAAGGGGACTATGTGCTAAAGAAAGTAATTCAAAGACACAACAAACTGGACGCTAACTGGCATGGACCCTACAAAGTAACAAAAGTTGTTCGCCCAGTAACTTATAGGATTGAAACCTTAGAAGGAGAGGAGTTTAAGAATGCATGGAATGCAGAGCATCTGTGCAAATATTATCAGTAGTTCAATCCTTATGTAATGCAGTTTTCTTCGATATGAATAAAGCTTTGGATGTTTTACCCAATTCTCTCCTTTTGTTGAAATTTTTCAGAGTATTAGTGCTACACACTATACATCAAGTTCAAAATAAAATCCCACTAACTACGATTGGTCGGTAAATAAAACCCTACCAACTACAGTTGGTCGGTCTACCAACTACGGTTGGTCGATAAATAAAACCCTACCAACTACGGTTGGTCGGTCTACCAACTACGGTTGATCGATAAATAAAATCCCACCAACTACGGTTGGTCGGTCTACCAACTACGGTTGGTTGATAAATAAAACCCTACCAACTACGGTTGGTCGGTCTACCAACTATGGTTGGTCGATAAATAAAATCCCACCAACTAAGGTTGGTCGGTTTACCAACTATGGTTGACCGATAAATAAAATCCCACCAACTACGGTTGGTCAGTCTACCAACTATGGTTAGTCGATAAAGAAAACCCTACCAACTACGGTTGGTTGGTCTAACAACTAAGGTTGGTCGATAAATAAAACCATACCAACTACGGTTGGTCGGTCTACCAACTACGGTTGGTCGATAAATAAAATCCCACCAACTACGGTTGGTCGGTCTACCAACTATGGTTGGTCGATAAATAAAATCCCCTAACTACGGTTGGTCGGGGAATAAAAGTTCACCAACTCCGGTTGGTCGGAAACAAATGTCTTAATAAATTTTAGTTGGTCGGTAAGCCAATTACAATCATCTCCAGTTGTTTAAATTAAACAGGATCATGAGATAAAGGATGTTTTATCACATAAAGATCAAAGATTGATAAATCACTGCAATGAAATAAGCAACCAACAAGCAAAAACATTCTACAAATTATTTAGAAGAAAATGAAATGACAAAAGGCAAATTTTCATTCATACTAAGTAAAATTACAAATGACGTGAGAAATGTATTACCAAAATTTTTCATTCAAAACCAGAAGGATTACATATGCTGTGGAAAGTAGAAATTATCACATAAAATCCTGTTCTATTGGTTTCTTACCTTCTGCCTTTGAAACAGGTTCTACTCCAGCAATAGGATCGTTTAAGGCATAAGGGGAATTTATGAAATTCAGATCTCGAAGCATTCGAACATTCATCACTGATGGCCAATCAAGCAGATGCTCAGGGCGAGAAATATCAACGTTGGAATGAAGACTGTAGTCGCCGAGATATTTAGAGATTAAGCACTGAGGGATTGCCCGAGCAGGAATCCAGCTCATGTCAAGTTTAAAAGGTGGCACGGGCAACTCGAGCAATCCAGGGTTATAATAATCCCATAGATAATGGCCCTGCTCCAATTTTAATACACCCAGTGCATTCAGCCATCCTTGTTTATAACCCTCATTATTCACTTGCTGGATTCGATCATCAAGGTGGTAAAGGGCTTCATTATAGCCAGCCATCCAAAACTCTCTAGGCTATTTGTGGAATTGGTAAGTCAACCTTTCCAGCTGCTCGTGGAGATTCTTCACAAAAATTTCTTTATTTTCCAAGGCCGATCCTTGTGTGGAAAGTTTCTCGTTAAGGTCCAGATTCTTCTTGGACATCTCTGCCACAACCTTATTCTTCACAACCAACTGAACTGCTTGATTTTCCAAAGATGCTTGAGTTCTCGCCTCTTCAATAGTAACTCGAGCAGCTCTTGCTCGTCCCCGAGAAACTCTTGCTCATCCGCGAGCAGATGTAGAGGGTCCAATTCTCTTTAAAGTTTTTAATTCGTCTCTCAAATTAGCATTTTCAACCTCCAGAAATGAGAAACCTTCGTCATTGACAGGGACCAAGGCTCCTGAGGTAGATGCTGCAGATTTCAGTTGGGATATCTCTCCTCGCAAGTTATTATTTTCTTGCTCCAGTTGTTTTGCGATCTGCCTATGCTCTTAACCTCGGTCTTCAAAGTCCTCTCCTTAAAATCATAAGCAGCGACTAACTTATCATACCCTTTGTCAGCATTTAGTTGCTGATACTTTTTCTCATACCCTTGATGCAAAAGGGCAGAAGATTCCTTGTATTTTTGCTAAAGTTCCTCGATGGTACCCTGGAGATCTTCAATCATCTCATAATAAGCCACATTATTAGTAACAGCTCGGTCGAGTAAGCATTTTAGATATTGGTAAGCTTCCACTGCTCGTTCAGAGGCATCTGAGCCCAGGATATCAAAAATTTGTGATTCATCCAAATCTGTATGGACAGCTTTGAACTATTCATTATATTTTTTCATCAACTCAGTATCGTGAGCTGACAAGAGTTCCATCCTGGCCATAAACTAGCAAAGAGAAAGCCATAAACACGATTAATAAACGATAAAGGCAGAGCAAGACGAAGAAAGTCAACATGAACAACAAAAACTCAAATTTTTATTCATCAAAAGACAAGTACAAGGTTCAGGGTTACATTCAAAAGAAATAATAAAATTAAAGCCCGAGCAACTTTACACCATCTACTTGTGTTTTGCGACTTCCTCGAAAAGCTGATATGAGGAGGCTGGTTGCTCGGAGGATAGCGGCAGTTACTCGGTTGAAATACTGGTGGGCTGAAGTTTCTCATAGAAAGTCTGAACAACCGAAACGGGAGGAACTTGGTCTCCAATCATCATTGAAGACTCTTAAGAGGCAACTTCGTCCTCTTCTTCTTCTCCAGGAGAGGGAGGAGGACCATGAACATGGCGCTGAAAAAGTTCAGAACTCTCTGAGACCTTTAACTCCTGCAGAGCAGCGATCCACCCGTCCCTGAAGAATTTGAGGCTAGCAAAATCCAACTGAGAGGACATGGAAGCTAGGCCTTTGTTCCAACCTTTGTCCCATCCAACGCTAAAGGACTTTTTAATGGCAAGTTTTCTCTTTACTTTCTCCAAGGAAATCCTCTCAGTAAGAAGTTCCTCGACTGCCTTCAACTTTGCTTCTACCTCTACCTTCTGACGATCAGCTTCACGAAGTCTACCAAGTTCCTCTTTAGCAGTTTTAAGCTTGGTCTCAAGCTCTCCGGCATTCTTGAGCTTTTCTTCAAGCTCTTCATTTTTCTTCTTAAACTCTTTCATTTTCCTCTCCAACTCCTAAGAGGCCTCCATAACTTTTTCTCTCTCTAGCTCGATGGACTTCAGTTGCTTCTCCCAAGCAACCTTATCTTCTTCATATTTCTGACGAGAATCCTTTAAGGATTGAGTCAGACCTACAAAAGCCTCCTCCACACCTCCCGAGGAGCTCGAAGCTTTAAGAGCTTCATCCCTTTTCAAAATAGTGTTGAAACAGGTTACCAGCTGGAAAAAGAAAATAATTATAAGTCATTGCAGGGATTAAACATTGAAAAATGAAAGTTTAGATTAGTAATACTTACTGAGGCAATATGTTGAGATGCCAAGGTGGTAACCCTATCCCGAGAAAAAGTGTCTTCAAGACCTTGGATTTCTGGGATAATCCAAGACTTCACAGAGCCCATGGCAGAGCTCAGAGCAACAAAAGTGGGAACACCACTTCCAGCAGTTAAAGGCTGACAGACAGGTTCAGCCAGTTTATCCGAGGAACTTTTCTTCAACTTCCTCGTGAGAGCAGGAACATTCTCAACCAAGTATGTTGTCTAGGTCGGTGATATAACGATGACCTCGCTTGGAGGAGAACTAGCTACAACCTTGCTCGGAGCCACAGGGGGTTTCTCAGTAACTTTCTTAGCAGCAGCAGGAGGGGGTGCATCAACTTTTCTTGTCCCTTCCTCTGGGACATCCTGCTTATTTCTCTTTGCCTCTACATTGGCAGAGTTTGATTTGTCAAAGTATGAGGGAGCTCTTTTTCTCTTCATTCTGTCACTGAGAGGAATATTTAATTCAGGAGAGGAACCTTCAGAAGCTGGTGCTGGTTCTATGTCACTTATTACTGGACGAGCAGTAAAAGATGAAGTGTAACTCTTATACTACAACAAGTATGAGGCTGATCTGATATGTTCATCAGCAATAGTTTGGTGCAAAATCCAAATAAGTTTCAAATGCCTCAAATTGACATCAGTTTCTTTAGGAGATTTCTTTTTGCTATCAACTACAAATAAACAAAAATTAAAATGCCAATGACGCATTTTATCAAACACAAAGAAAAAATAATTTCAAAAATAAAATAAAATAAAAACAACCTATCCCATTGCCATAGGGAGGGCATCTAGGACCCTGATACACATCATTTCCATTTAATGGAGCATGTTGCCAATTTTTCATAACAACCCCATGCTCGAAGTAATCCCTGTTGGCATCAGGGAGATTGACAACTAAATCTCTATTTAAAAAGCTAGTTTTTAAATAAAAAGTTCTATCACTAACAACCCATCTATAACAAAACATAATTTCTAGAATTCCTAAACGGGTTCCATGAATCTGATTTAACCTATGGACTCCATTAACTATTCTCCAGGTATTGGGAGCTATTTTTGCAGGTACCACGTCAAAATATTGACAGAATTCCAAACACAAGGGGTTTGGAGGAAAAAAAAAGCCACATTCAGCTACAAAGAGACTGGGGAACCAATGTCCCTCAGCCAAAAGAAAATAGTCAGAAGGTTCAGAATGCTCTTCCAATATGACCCAGGAAGGAATAGAAAAATCAGAACGAAATTTATCAAGCGACTCAACAAGGTAAACCATGATGAACAAAAGAAATAAAAGAGAAGGAAGAAGATCTTATAGGAAAAAGATGAATCAAGTGACAACGAACAATGGAAAAAATGAACACACAAGACAGAGAAGAAGTGAAGAAGTTCTAAAGATGCAGATTTGAAAAAGTAAAAGACGATCGAGTTTTCTGAAGCGTTTAAATACTTTACCTCGAGAATGGAGTAAAACAATGATTACCAAGATGGACGATTGCGTATCCGGCGGCTAAAAAGAAGAAAAAGGAACGAAACATGAAGTGGTTATTGAAATTCGAAATACTTTAAAAAGCCTGATACTATGCACTAAAAAAGGGGCTATAAACAACGAACGATTGTCTAAAATCCATAAAGTTTAGGTAGCGTAATGTTCCATACTTTTCTTCAACATCAAACTACGAAATATTAGGGGCTTCTGTTGATACCAAATTTAGTATGCTGACGTGGACCGATTATGTGGAGACACGTGTCAACTTACATGGCACCCGCAAACATTTTTGAACAACACCTTGACTCCGAGGAACTCAACCTCCCCGACCAACTCAGAATGCTCCGAGAAACAAGTGTTCTTCGAGGAACTCTACTGTACCGAGCAACTCATGTATATCGAGCTACTTAGGCGGTCCGAGAAGCTTAGGCAGTCTGAGATGCATCTCGTACAGATCATTTGTATCCGAATAATCAAGAGGATGACTGCGCATTTAATGCTCATTATTATCACACAGACGCGTACAACTATTGGACAGCTGTGTATTATTCTTTCATTTGTATCGCCTCGAGGCTATAAATACATTGTAACCTCCTCATTAGCAGGGGACTTCGAATTTCTTGGTAAACCCATTATCGAGAATTCTGCAAACAGTTAGCAATAACACAAATAGTGGACGTAGGCCATTCTTTCTAGGCTGAACCACTTTAAAAATCTTTTGTCTTATTTATTTTTTATCTGTGATTAAATAATTAGAGATAATCTAATTTTTTACATCAACACCCATTGACATCTGCTAACAAAAAGAAGTTCATATGTGCTTAAAATCCCTAGTCAATTTGAAGAAGTCCTTGAGTATTTTCTAGTGCGTTTTGCTGATAGATTGGAACCCGCAACACGTTGTAAAGTAAAGATCGAGTCCTTTTCAATATTAATATGTTTTTAGCCATTTATTTTTTCTAAAAGTAACCGTTCCCAAATCGCACATAATTTAGCAACATCATTAGTTGCATTTCCTATATTTTTGGCAAACCCCTATATTTGTTGTCCATATTCATTTCTAATTATCTCACCTATACCCGAAGATTTAATGTCACGACAAGTCAGCCCATCCGTGTTTAGTTTATAATAAAAGATTGACGGTTGCGATTTAAAACGGTGGATATGTTTTATTAAAGTAGAATTAGTATTAACATTGATATGAATAAGTTTGAGATCGTTTAAATAATTGTGCATATTATGTTTATAACCAAAAGGCGTACGTGTTCATTTCTAAACAAACAAGCAATACAAACTTGCCAAAGACTCCACATCGTGTAAATTTGTTAAGGTATTATTAAATTATGGTTATTGTTATATTTTTTTAATCAAAGGAAACCATCCATTAGGAATATTAATCAATGAGTTAATAAAAGGTCTGAAAATAGGATAGTCAATAAATATATGCATGTTGGAATCATGTTCACCACAAATATTACAGTTATCATTATTAAGAATATGGTGTTTAAAAAGAATTTTAACAATAGGTAAGGCATTATGGTATACGAACCAAATAAAAGATTTAGCCTTAACATTACAAGGAAGTGCCAGTATTCTATTCCAAGGCGACTGCGACAAATAGGAGTACACTTTTTTTATATAACCATGAATACGTAGGTTTTATTGAAAAATTACTATTATCGCCAAAAACTAGTACATTGGTTTGATCTTAGCAAGTGTATACTAATTATAAGTTATAACAGATAAAGTTATATAAATCACATCAATGCAAATCTAGAGTAAAGGATAGAGAGAGATGAGAAGGCCTGAAGGTGACTAGGTAGTGATAGTTGTGGTGACAATTATATTGAACACAAATAAATGAGAAAAACACAATCACCCAAGCAAATAAAGAAGATAACTAATGTCAATCACACAACACAGTATGTACGGGTTCAGCAAGAATGCCTACGTCTATGGTGGTACTCTCAGTATTATTTCTATATACTCCGGAGAGTGTTTTACAGAGAATACAATGCGTGCCTTTTGCCCCAGGCTTAGGGCTTGTTATATACATGTTTGTTCTCGAGGAGTGGGGGTGTTGGATTCCCCCACGTCCATCTTCTACTCCTAGAATATCTCCTTACGAGATTTTAGGAGTAGACTAAGTCACAACCGAATTCAGTTGAGATGTGAGGAGCTCGGACTTTGGTCCATTTCTATTAGGCTACTCGTCTGGGCCCGTGATGACAAATCGAAGTACCCACAATTGCCCCTAAAGTTGTTGGGCCACAACTTGGGCTCAATAAATTTAAATGATTTGTCTGGCTCCTTTGTAAATTGTGTAACTCTTCCCAAGATTGGAGTTCTCTACTTGATTTTGGCGACAGCCTGCTTCGGGTCTCGCGCGATATGATTAGAAATGTTTAAAAGGTCGCTTGGAGCAGCATTTTTATACCGTCGTTTCAAGCTTCTTCATATTTTATCATCTTCTTCAAGATTTCGTTGTTGCGCCCTCCTCTCCAGGCCTTCGTTTAATTTGATTTTAATCTTCTTCGCAGTTTGGGCTTGTGATCTTGTGTCGTCCAAGCCAAACTTTCATCTCGTAAGTCCCCTTTGCTCTCTCTCTGTGTTTTTTCTATTTAGATTTCTTCGAATTCGTAATTAGGGTTTATAAATGGCCAAGATAGGCAATAGATCAGTGTCTGAGTTTAGAAAGTTTTATTATATCCCAAACCGGGTAGATATTGAGTGCGCCTCTGTCCCTAAGAATGTCAGAGAGATAGAGGACGCTCATTGGATTCACGTCCTTTTGTTGTCCCAAGGGGGCCTCACCTTCCCTCCAAACAATTTGTTTCTACACTTCTTCGGTTATTTCAACATCGTTCCTGCACAGTGTTCGCCAAATGTTTGGAAGATAGTTAATGGTGTCCATAGAATAAACCAACTATATGGCACTAATCTAGGGCTTGCTGAAATATGCTTCTATTACTCTTTCTCATGAACAAGTTCTGGTCTTCTTTACCTCAAGGCCAGGAGTCCTGAAAGGGTATTGGTAGTAAATCTACCTGATTCCCACAAGGATTACTGGTAAGAGGGTTTTTTTTGCTAGAAATTGGCAATTTCCTCCCCATACCGAGGGGTCGAGGTCTGACAGGTTGACGGTCCGCTTTTGTGGGGAGGAGTACATAGGTAGGCTTAATTTTTGTTCTGTTCTTCGGCCTTCTTATTAATATGTGATTTCTCTGATATTCTTCTCTCTTCTTTTCAGCAGGGATAAAGAATTTGGAACCTGCTCTTAGTGAGGTTCGAGTTGCTGAGCTGATCAAAGCTTGGAACATCAGAGAACCTTTGGCTGACGGTGAACATCCTCGGTCAACTGCTTTTTTCCTCGAGTATAAAAATGTTGGGTCAATTTTCATCGCACGACCTGTAGACAGTATCTTCGAGTTTGATATCACAGAAGAAGTTGCTGCAGATCCTATCCAATTGGTCGAGGAAAAGAGTATCTCTAGTGAGGATAGTGAGGGTGATAATAGGGGTGCTGCTAAAGGGGGTTCCAGCATAAATAGCTCTGGTGAAGAGTCTTCTAGCTCGGAAGAGGTTTCAGAGGCTCGAGAGTCTTCCAGCTAGTCGAGCAGTTCTAGTGAGGTGGAAATGGATCCTCCCAGAAGAAATATGATCAGGGACGATGATGATGAGGATGATGTGCTTCTTTTCAGGAGGTCAAAGAAGCAAAAGTTGGGTAGTGGAGAAGTGGCCACTAGCTCTCAGCCTGCTGCCATTGAGCAGGAAAAGAAGAGGAGGGAGGAAGAACAATTGAAAGAGAAAGAGAGAAAGAGGGAAGAGGAGAAGAAGAAGGCTAACGAGAGAAAGAAGGCGGAAGAGAAGAAGAGAGCTGAGAGTGAGAAGAAGGAGAGGGAAGAGGAGAGAAGGAGAGTGGAAGCGAGGACGAAGGCGGGGAAAACTTTGGTGCCCGTCTCTGCATTGCTTGAAGGGGCCTCTATCGCCATCTCTCTTCGGTTGGCACCTGCATTGCTCGAGCGATCAATTTTACCTGCTGATCGATAGAAGGTAATGGGGACCGACCAGTTAGCTCTACAAGCGAGTTAGAGGCCAGCCTTGGTAAGTCTGTTTCCATTCTTCAATGCTTGTAATATTCTGTTCAATGCTTTCTTCTAATGCTCTCTCTTTTCTTGCAGTTCGTGACTGAATTCGTTGTCCTCTATCGTACTCGCGATGAGCTAGTGAGCAAGAATGCAAACTTAGATAAGTAGAATACTGAACTGAAGGTGGAAAGAATTGAGCTAGAGGCCAGTTTGAAGGTGGCCATCAATGCCCAAAAGTCCTCCGATCTCGCCCTCGCTGAAGCCAACAAAGCAAAAGAAGCGGTGACCAAGGAGATGAATGAGTTGAGGCAGTCCTATGATCTGGTCTGTATGAGAAAGATTATTATGGTCGAAGAGAATAAGGTACTGGTAGAGAAAGAGACGAAGGCGGAGTCCGAGGTTGCCACCATCAAGGAAAGCTCATACAACTTCGGGTGGGCTGCCGCATAGGAGGATGCTGATGTTCAGATAGGCTATATCAGCCGTCTGAACTTTAAAAAGGGTTGGAATAAGGCTCTTTTGGCTGCTGGGGTGGATGTTGACTCACCCTTGTTTGACGAGCATGATCCAGGCCCGAAGCCCATTGTAGATGATGCGCATGCCCCTTCCGTGGAGGGTGTAGTCCCTACCACCCAGAAGGTTCCTGTTGGTGCTCCTCCTGTTCCTTCTGAGGGAAATACTGCTACTGCTGCTGATGAAGGAAAGCAGCCAGCCACTTCTGGACAAACCGAGGTGGCCAGCTAGCATGCTCTTAGGACCTCTCTGTATTTTTACTTTGTTTGCACTATTTTTTTTATTTATCGATGTAATCTGGACCCCCGTTAATGAAATGAACACACTTTCCCTTCAGTATACTGATTATTTTGTTATTTACTACTTTTTATGGCTTGTAGTCGATTGATGTAGATGAGTATATACCTACCACTTCTCATCTGGGAAGGATTCTTGGTCCTAATGTGAGCAATCAAGTTCGCCAAACCTTCGTAAGGATTTATAAGTTGCTGCGATTGAGAAATAAGAGCTTTATAGACCAGTCTGAGTTCGTCGCCAAACTGAAAGACAAACTTCAAGAGATGGAAGGGTTTGGTGCCTCTGTCCAAGAAAAAGTGAAAACTCTGAGAGCTAGACTCCTCGATGCTACTGAGATTAACCAAGTCGAAGAAGTTTTGTAATAGGAGAATGAGACTCTGAGGAGGGAGGTGTCGCGACTCAGGGAGCATGCGTCGAGCATCGTGCCTCGAGTTTTGCGAGGTTCATCTTTATTGGTTGTCCCACGAGATGGCACAGGGCCGAGCACTGCCCCTTAAACTTTGCGAGGTTCTACCCCATCGACTGGTCTGTGAGCTGGTACAAATGCGGGGGGTCCATCTAGGGAGACAGACGAGCTTCAAGAAGATATTCATCGAGCATACGTGATTGTTGCTGAGCTTCAAAGAGATGTCACATGGCTGAGGCATCTATTCAAGAAAGGTTCTCGATGAGTATGGGCTGATGGTTATGAACAAGGTTGGGTAGATACTCTGACGAGACTGACAGAGTTTGAAGAACTATCTTTTATTAGGGGATGGTTGAGCGCCCTCAAGGAGATGCAAGTCCCAAGGAACTCAGTACTCTGGTACCGTCATGAGATATCTCCTTCAACTTTAAGGCCTAATACTTTCAGGAGGGATGACTAGTGGATCCCTATCGATGCTATCCCCAGACAGCTGTTAGATCCAGATGCGAATAAGGTCGAGGAGGAATTTGCTCCTCATTCGGACGATGGCTGAAGAGCACAAGTGGATGATTATCTTGTTCAGAGGCCTCAGCCTCATTAAGATTTTATCGGATGTAACTCATTGTACATGTAATGAAGTAATGTAATATTTATGTCTTGGGCGATTTTACCGACTAAACATGCGTTGTATATCTTTTACGTCATTTATTTCCTACTTGATTATCTTAGGCCCTTTGTAGCCGACTAGATTTGTAGGGTTGTTTCCTTGAGTGAGTATCCTCCCAGTCCAGTATACTTTTGGGGATACTATTCTGCCTTACTTTACCTTTTAGGTCGTGTCGTCACACTACCTCAGGCCTAAGTGTGGCAATGGAGAGGACACACTTGGTGTTGGATGTTCTATCCGATCTGGTTTTTTGAACCGAACATAGTTTGGTGACTAATTCATTTTTGGTCTAATTGCCTAAGGGTCCCCTGTAGGGCTTCATATATTATTGGTGCAATGCTAGGAGGTTATTCGTGTTTCATAACGAAAACTTGAGGAGGGTGACACCCTGCTTTTATGCTTCGAGTAAGGTGCCTATTTCTTGGAAAAGATGTGCAAGTTATAAAGTTCCTAATAAAGAATTAACACTTCATAAGATGCCATTGACAAATAATCTTTTATTAATCATCACAAAAAAAAAAGAAAAAAAGAAATGAGTTGCTAATTCAATCAAGTTAGTAAAATATAAATGAAGGAAAGCTAGAAATATAATTTCTTCGGATTGGCAGCATTCCAAGCTCTGGGTATCTCTCTACCCTCCAGCGTTTCTAAGTGATAGGCTCCTTGTAGATCATCTCTTGTTACCTTGAATGGTCCCTCCCAGTTCGGCCCTAGCTTTTCGTCTGATGGTTTTACTGCGCTGCCAAGGACCTTCCTTAGGACGTAGTCCCCAACCTGGAATGCCCTTGGATTGACCTTCTTGTTATAGTATTTCGCGAGCTGTTATTGATAGCTCGCCAGCCTCACTAAGGCTAGTTCTTTGCGTTCGTCAGCTAGGTCAAGTTCAGCGAGTAATGCTGCATCATTTTGGCCTTGGTCGATAAGGGTGGTTCTCATGGTTGGTAGGCCATCTTCCAAGGGGATGATTGCTTCCATTCCATACGTTAGTGAGAATGGGATTTCCTTAGTTGCTCACCGTGGGGTAGGCCCACAAAATATTTGGTAGCTCACTCACCCATGCGCCCTTGGCTCGCTCTAGTCTCTTCTTCAACCCATCAATCACTGTTTTGTTGGAAGCTTCGGCTTGACCGTTGCTCTGGGGGTAGGCCACCGAGCTGAAATAGTGCCTGATCCCGTGTTCTCTACAGAAGTTCTGGAAAGGGCCACTCTCGAACTGTGTTCCGTTATCAGTGATAATGGTTTTGGGGATTCCAAAATGGGTAATTATATTCTTCCATATAAACCTCATCATATCTGCATCTCGGATATTTGCCAGTGGCTCTGCCTCGATCCATTTGGTGAAGTAATCTGTTGCGACCAACAGATACTTGCGGTTGTCGACGACAGTAGGAAGAGGGCCTACGATGTCCATCCCCCACTGGGCGAAAGGCCATGGTCTGGTAAGTGATCTTAGCTCGCTGGCAGGTTGGTGGACCATAGGAGCATATAGTTGACATTTATTATAATTACGATCATACACTGCCGAATCTCTTTGTATATATGGCCACCAGTAGCCTTCCTTTATTGCTCAAAAATCTAGTGACCTCCCTCCAATATGGCTTCCACAGATTCCTTCGTAAAGCTCGTGTAGAACTTGCTCGACGTCCTTCGGGTGAACACATTGAAGGTAAGGGCCGGTGAATGAACTCTTGTATAGTTTTCCCTCAGGAGATAAGTGAAAGTGAGCAGCTTTGACTCTTATCTGATGAGCGGCCTTCTTATCGTTTGAAAGTGTACCATCTTTCAAATAGTCCCTCAAAGGGTCTATCCAATTGGGTGCTGACTCAATCAGGAGCATATAATCCATATTTGGCAGCTCGTCGCCCTGGTTGATGCTCAGATGGGCAAGGAAGTCGATGGGGATCGTCCTCTTTAAGTAGAAATCGATTGCTGAACTCAGGGCTGCCAGGGCATCGGCACCGTTATTCTGTCCTCTGGGAAACTGCTGGACACTGACTTCATTAAAGCTGGACATTAGCTTCTTTGCCAAGGTGAGGTAGGCTGTCATTCTTTCGTATCTTGCGTTGAAGGCCCCACTTATCTGATTAGAGACCAGTTGCGAGTCGTCGAACACCTGCAGCTGTTTTGCCCCCAGTGCCTGTGCCTTCTTCAGGGAAGCTATCAAAGCTTCGTATTCTGCCTCGTTGTTGGAGGCTTCAAATCCCATCCTGATCCCTTGCTCGAGGATTGTGTCTTCTGGAGTAACGAGCACAATGCCTACTCCTTCCTCCTTTGAGTTTGAGGCTCCATTAATAAATAATCGCCAGACTCCTACTGATGGGTGATCTTTCATTTGCTTCATGGTTTGATGTTGGTTGCAAGGGTGTTTGCCTGTATATTCTACGATGAAATCGGCGAGGACCTGCCCCTTGATTGCATTCCCGAGTTAAAATTGGATGTCAAATCGTCCGAGCTCGACTGACCATTTGGATAGTCTGCCAGACATATCCACTTTCCGTAGGACTGCTTTAAGGGGGTGTGATGTGAGGACTATGATAGTATGAGCTTTAAAGTAGTGCTTCAGCTTCCTCAAATCTATCACTAGTGCAAAAGCGAGCTTCGCGTCCAATAAGGTCTTGCTCGCGTAGTAAACTGGGTGTTGGACTCCTGCTTTTTCACACACCACTGCAGAACTGACGGCGTGACTAGAGACGGTGAGGTATAAGTGTAGGGGATCATCTTCTTTAGGTATAACGAGCAGAGGCAGTGAGATAAGGTAAGCCTTGAGATCTTCTAATGCTTGCGAGCAATCCTTATTCCATTCTACTGTCTTATTTCCTTTTAAGAGCTGGAAGAATGTCTTGCACTTCTCAGAGGACTTTGAGATGAAATAATTCAAAGCAGCGAGCATGCCCATGACTTTCTGTACATCTCGTATTGTGCGAGGGGGTTGTACCCTATTGATTACATCGATCTGGTCTGGATTGGCCTCAATGCCTCTCTTACTGACCAAGTACCCGAGAAACTTTCCCGAATGGACACCGAAAGAACACTTACTCGCGTTAAGTTTTATTCGGTACTTCCTGAGGATTTTAAAGGTTCTTGATAGGTCTGAGAGATGGTCCTCTTTGTGCTTGTTCTTGACGAGCATATCATCAATGTAGACTTCCATGGTATCCCCTATTTGGTTTTTTAACATCTTTGTGACCAGTCGCTGGTAAGTTGCTCCCGCATTCTTGAGCCCAAATGGCATAACTTTATAGCTGTACAAACCGATGGTGGTAATGAATGCGGTCTTGTCTTGGTCTGGGGAATATAGAGGAATCTGATGATACCCCGAATATGCATCCAGAAAACTCATTCTCTCGTGGGCTGCTGTGGCATCCACCAATTGGTCAATCTTTGGGAGAGGGAAACTGTCCTTAGGGCACGCCCTGTTACGTTCAGTGAAGTCAATGCAGACTCTCTATTTTCCATTGCTCTTTGGAACTACTACTGGGTTGGATAGTCATTTAGGGAATTGAACTTTCCGTATGGATCCTACATCAAACATCTTTTCAACTTCTTTCTTCACAGCCTTAGCCTTCTCGGGCACGGTTCGTCGTGCTTTCTATGTGATAGGCCTGAAAGTGGGGTCGACGTGTAACCGATGGCAAACCACACTGGGATTAATGCCAAGCAGCTCGTATGGTTCCCACACGAAAGTATCTAAGTTGGTTCTTGGTAGCACTGTCAATTCTTTCTTCTCTTTATCTGTAAGAGAAGTCCCGATCAAGAAACTCCTGTCTTTATTTCTTCCACCGGCTGTTATCGCCTCCAGGTTTTTAATGACCCGCTTAGAAGGGAGGAGCCTGGTCTTCTCCACACCGGGCCTTCCATATCTTAACTGCTATTTTGAAGGTATCAAACCTTCTTGCTCTCGACCTTCTCTTTGGCCTTCTCGACCTTCTTCTCTGGTTTTGGGCGAATGGCTGCTATAAAGCACCTTCTTGCCATCGCCTGATCTCTGTGAATCTCTATTACTCCTCACTCAGTCACGTACTTGAGTTTCTGATGGTAAGTCGAAGGGACTGCCTTCATTGCATGTATCCATCCCCTGCCAAGGATAGCTTAATATGGCGAGTCGATGTCAACCACCATAAACTTGATCATCTTGGAGACACTTCCTGCCCTTACCGGCAGCACGATCTTTCTTAATAGAATAGTCACTTTTCAAGCGAAGCCAACTAGAGGGACAATGGCTTCCTTCAAGTTGGCAACGCTTAAATTTAATTTCCTGAATAGGTCGAGATACATTACCTTGGATGAGCTTCCCTGGTCGACGAGCAACTTGTCGATGTCATAGTTGGCTATCCTAAGCGTAATGATTAAGGCGTCATGATGTGGGGTTCTTACCCCCACCAGATCTTTATCTACGAACACGGTATGTTTGCTATAGTCGACGTCATCTGCTCGCCGATGCTTTCCTAATTGTGTCTTCGCTGGATCGATATGAAAAGCTTGTATTACCGACGTAAGATTTTTAACTTCCACCCGGGATGAATTCCCTTTAATCTGCTTCATATCAGATGCCTTATGAATAACTGCAAATTCATGGCTAGCATCATCTTCTAGCACGTTATCGGGTCTTGTTTCTCTATTGGCAGCGACTTTCTCTGCCTTCTTCTCCACAAACTCGTTCAGGTGCCCAATCTGGGCCAGTTCTTTGAGGTGAGACTTAAGAGCCTTGCAATGCTCAGTCTTATGTCCCCCCTCCTTGTAAAAAGCGCATCTCATCACGTTATTTCTCTTTGATGGATATCCTCCCATCTTTTTGGGCCACTTAACAAATGGCTCGTCTTTGATTTTTGCTAGGATCTTGTAGATTGGTTCTTTAAAAATAATATTTACTGCTTGAAATACTTTCGAAGCATCGTTCTTACCTCCGTTCTTGGAGCCATGCTTGCCCCCTTTCTTCTGGTTCTCAACCTTGTCGTTACACTTGGTAGCGAGCTTAGTTCGACCATTCTCCCCTGTATTGATGCGAGTCACATCCTCCACTTTGGTATATTTCTCGATGCGAGCCATCAGGTCATCTATGGTTGTGGCCTCCTTCTTCATCAGGGATTGGTGCAGAAGGCAAGAGCTGGGTAGGCCCATCTTGAAAGAGGCTACTGCTACCTTCTCTCAGCAGACCTCGACCTCATTGAAAAGCTCCCAGTATCTCTTTGCATAGTCCCGCAGGCTCTCCTGGGGAGTCTTCTTCATTGTTATCAAAGCATCCATCCTCTTCGGATGGGAGCTGCTGGTAATGAAATGAGCCATGAAGAGCTCGTCCATGGATTTAAAGATCTTAATGGACCTATGTAGGAGCCTCTCGAACTATTTTTGGGCCACATCATGGAGGCTTGATGGAAATATTTGGCACATCAGTGCATCTCTGTGGCTCCAAAGAGTCATTGCCTGCCTGTACCGCCTAACATGATCGATAGGGTCCATTTTTCTGTCATAGATTTTGAATCTCAAGATTGTGAACTTCTTGGGGGCTTCTTCTTCTTCTTCTTCTTCTTCTTCTTCTTCTTCTTCTTCTTCTTCTTCTTCTTCTTCTATCTCCCTTGAGAAAGGGGATTTCATCTGGGTCCTGAGAGCTCGCCGAGCAAGCTCTCCGGTTAATCTGGCACCCTGATGTGCTGGGTGCTTGTCCATTTCTCTTCGGACCAAATTTTATATATCCTCATAACCTCGAGCTGGGCTCCTGTAACGGTGAGTTGGTCGCTGTTGCTCGAGTAAGTCATCATCTGACTCGAGCTTCTCACTTTTTTGGGATCCGCGTCTAGGGATCCTTCCTCGGCTACGAGACTTACTCGACTTAGGGCTAGGAGTGCGGCATGGACATCGCCTAGTGCTGCGATGGAGTTCTTTCTCCATCCTATCTAATATCCTTTTGAGACGAGCATTCTCAGCCTCTTGCTTACAAGCGGTCTCTCCTTGATCTTGGAGCCTTGCCTCATAGGTATCGATCAATCGGGAGATTTATGTGGACTTCGCTGGTCCCTGACTTTCTTCTGAGGCTTGCCTCTCAAGGTGAGCTCTCTGGTCTGAATGCTGAACTTCAGATCTGATCCTGCGTGGGGCAGGCTATTCTTGGATATCCCCTGCTTGAGGGGCATTGCTATTGTGACCAGACATTCTATCTTCTTTGTTGGTGAGGGCTTTCTTAAAGGAAGATAAACGTTCCCGTAGACGGTGCCAATTGTGGTGACAATTATATTCAGCACAAATAAATGAGTAAAGCGCAATCACCCAAGCAAATAAAGAAAATAACGAATGCCAATCACACAACATAATATGTACGTGGTTCGGCAAGAATGCCTACGTCCACGGTGGTGCTCTCAGTATTATTTCTATATACTCTGGGGAGTGTTTTATAGAGAATACATTGCATGTCTTTTGCCCCAGGCTTAGGGTTTGTTATATACATGTTTGTTCTTGTGGAGTGGGGATGTTGGATTCCCCCACGTCCATATTATACTCCTAGAATATCTCCTTACGAGATTTTAGGAGTAGACTAAGTCACAACCGAATTCAGTTGAGATGTGAGGAGCCCGGACTTTGGGCCGTTTCTATTGGGCTGCTTGCCTGGGCCCGTGATGATAAATTGAGGTACCCACAATAGTCACAATAAAAAATTCTATTTTTATAGATTTTTAATTTTAAAAATCAAAACTTTAAACACATTAAAGCCAATAAAATTTGTACACCAATTTTAAACTGAGTTACAACAATAAACTGATTTACCCAATTTTATCTTTTGAACTAAAATATGCATCTAAGTGATAAGAAGATAAAATAAGTAAAATAATGATATAACATGCCAATATAAGAGGGAAAAAAAAATCTCGGATGGCCTAGCCACGTAATTCACTATGATACGGAATTACACAAGATGATTGATAACTTATTCAATGACTCGATCCCCACGAACCATGACGCGTCTTTAATATTTAACCACTCCTCCATAGTGACAATGTAGGAATCCACCCACTCAAATTCCATAACATGTGAGTCAACACATGCCTGGTACCCACCGATCCAGACTCAACAACCGTCTATGAAATCCATCGCTTCTTCACCGCAACACCACAAACATGGAGTCCAATGTATGTAAACTACAAATACGGAGTCCACCACAACGAAATAATTCTCATAAACATGTGGAGAATAAACTCAGTACCCAAAATAGGATCTTCAAAGCATATATAAGATGATCGGAGTATTTAATTCCTCCTCCCTTCCGTCCAAATCCGTCCCAGCAACAAACACCTTCCTACTGTAAGGTGAGGCTCTCCCCTTCCCCTAGAATCCACTCCGAACCTTGGATCCTAAATTATTGGGTTAAAACCAGGTTTTTGGAGAGTTTTTGGAAGAGTTTTGTCACAAAAAGAACTCTCAAAAGTCTCCTTAAAAGTCTAATCCTGCATCTCAAATATAGAAAAAGTTTTTGCAAAGAATAGAGATTAAAGGTTAGAAAATTATTTGTTTAAAAAAAATAAGAACACACATACTCGTTCGAATGAATTGACATTTCGTTCGAACGAAGTACCCATTCTTGTTCGAACAACTTCCAACTAAACTTCGAACGACATTCTGGAGCGTATCCAAAAGGCGGCGTTCTAAATCTCATTTAAACGAAGGAACCTCATTCTAACGACTAATGGAAATTCATTCGAACAACATTTCAAGTCGTTCTAACGAAACAACAAAATTTTTAAAAAATCTTTAAACAATAGTTTGAAAAATCCTAATACCCAATAAGGAAATCTCCAAGACTTAAAATAAATACTCATTCATATTTGATTGATCCTCGCAACTTGAAGACGGAAACGAGCATGAAACACGCAGAATAATGTAATCCCTGAAGCTTTGCCGCTACGTCTTCATCCAAATACGTCAAAGGCTTGAAGGAAAAACAACAACTCTAACCTATGACTCAAAATATTTTATCTGGAATTAATCCAATATATAAAAATTGACTCAATTAAAAGTTTTTTCTTACAAATCTCCATCTTTGGCTATTCCGGGACAAAACCAAAATAAAAATCCTATGGGCCATCAAGCTCTTTAAAAAGACTCATTCTCCACCTCCAAAAATAAAATAGTATAGTTGCTCGACAGACACAAACTTTGAGTAGTTTTGCATATTTGAAGACTTTGCTGCATATTGTAAACCTATACACTTAAACACACCTTCAAATGCAAAGAGAATATAACTAGTATAAAATTCGCATAAGAATAATTTCTAACAATGTCTAAAATAAACTCTACCTAGGTAAGATGTCTCCTCCTAAGATAAAAATATTCTAATAAAAAAGGAAAGATACCATTTCTCCTTTTTTTTGTGTTCAGGAATAGACAAACTAAAAAAGCATAAAATTATTTATTCCCCATAAACCAAATCTCCCCCTTAATGTGTGAAGATATGATACCGAGAGAAACATAGAGGAAGGAATAAAGTCATTCAATGGTGTAGAGTGCGTCAAACGCACAACATGATAACTCAAGCACAAACAATCCAAACTATGATCAAATAATATCAATATTGATGTATAAAGATACCAATATGAATATTTTTTAAATCCCCGGCGCGGAGGAGAATATTATTAAAATTGGTAGAAGAGCCCTACCAATATGGATTTACAAAGCTATTGAAACATAAGGAACAATAAAGAAAACATTAAAAAGAAGATAATCTCTAATTAACAGATCTAATTGAAGGAAATCCTTGCTTGTCTAGATTATAGAATCCTCTAGTAGAATTAGGTAAGTCCTTGGCTTGATCAAAGTAGGAAAGACATTGAGATCTGATTCCATAGTTTGCAAGACTATCAGCAACATAATTTTCTTCTCGAAGGCAGTGGCAACATGATATTGAAATATTGAAGCTTTTAATATCTCGAATAATATCCAATAGTGACCATGGAGACTTTGGGATGAATCCCAAAAGAATATCAATTACAAATTTAGAATCAGATTCTATAATTATGTGATTGCTATTCAGAGAAACATGTATATTCATGCCCCTCCAAATGGTCATGCATTCAACTCAATTATTAGACAAAATTCCTTCAAAAGATGAAAACGCTTTAATGAGAGTTCCACTATGATCTCTAATGATGCCCCCTAAACCAACAATACCTTGATTTCTTTTTTATGCTCCATCAATATTAAGTTTTAAAATCCCAATCAGAGGCCTGATCCATTTAACTAGTACAAAGGATTTAGGAGAAGAGCAAAATTTAAGGTTACACAAATTTATGATGTCACCATGATTAAAATCTTGAGAATGAAATGATATCTTAGAAGTACATTGTAGTCCATAGGCACACCTTCATAGAAGCTTTTGTTTCTGCTAACCCAAATTTCCCACAAAATAATCCAAGGCATAATTGAGAGCAAAAACTAGATGTAATCCACTTTATGATATCGGAGCCACCATGATAGTAACATTTGATTCAGAGAGTTAAAAGAGATTTTGAGACCAATCATATTTTCAAAGTGATTGCAGATTAAGGAGGCTATAGGGCCATCAATGAAAAGATAAAATATGGATTCTGAACTCTTTTGACAACACTGACATTTAGAAGAAAAGTGGATACCCTTGCGTTGCACGAATTCTTCTAAAGGAGCAATTTGATGATAGAATTTCCACAGGAAGACCAAAATTTTAAGAGGAAAATTAGGGTTCCATATATCTTTGTAGAGAGTGGAAATTGGTTTAGAAGATCTAATAAATTCCAAGCTGATTTGGATGAAAATTACCTTGAGAAGTGAGAGTCCAGTATTTAGAATTATCAATTTCACTAATGAGCTTGTCAGTATCATCTTTGATGACTTGAATCCTCTTTTTTGCACCCGTGCCTCCCGTTAAACGCCAATGTACTTATCCCTTAATTAACATTTAATTAGTTTAATTATAATTAATGCACATTTTAGTTTAATGTAATATATTGATTTTGATGATTCCAAACATACTTTTACTCCGTGATTTTGTAAGTATTTTTAATATATAACATTTTATTTTATTTATATATTTGTATAAATTATTTGTGTTAATTCGTTATATATATATATAGTCGCATATTATATATATACAGGGTATGTTTCTTTTTATACTATTATTACTTTTATAATTTTTTTTATATAGTTATCATTTTTATATTTGCCCAAATTATTTGTCTTATATTTACTGTGTTATACATTTTCATTTTTTGTTAGCCATGTACATCTATATTTAAAAGAATTTTTTTTGTTATGCATACACTTTTATTATTAATATGCAAATATTATTAATATGTTATATAGTATAAATTTATATATTTTTTAAAATTGAAAGAATCTTGTTTACATGTTATATATTTAATTTATACATATATTGTTATATATGAGTTCTTTTATCCATATTATCTTTCCTTTTGCATACTATTATATATATATATATATATATATATATATATATATATATATATTATATTCTATGTATATACTATTTACGATGTATATTAACTATATTTTGAGTTTTAAATATTATTGGAACCCCAAGCTAGTAAAGTTAATATAGTATATGCTTGACTTTATATATATAGACTTTCTCATTGTGCCACACATGTAAACTCCTTGCATTTGGAATGATGTAGCTGTAACTTGTGAGTGGAGATGTGCTGTTAAGAAGTCTTTTATGTCATTTTTTTACAGTCTTGAATCTCCATCCGTACCTTTCTCCGTATGACTTACTATTCATATCATAGCCATATTTAATTTGATATATGTCTTAAACAGTGAGTGTATCTCATGAGATTGACTTGGGAGGTCTTGGGCCCCGCATTGCACTCCTTGGGAAAGGTTTATGTATTATATCTCGGGACCCACGTTTTGAACAAGTTTGAATATATTTTTTTATCTGATTATATTAGATAATATATATATATATATATATATATATATATATATAATATTTGTTTATCTACGTTTTATTTTTATTTTATTTTAACGCTTAAAAGTTTTTTGGGGGCACTGCGCAACTAGTTGATATTAAAATACCTTTTTTTAGCTACTATTATGTTAAATCTTGACTATTGTTTCTTTCCTGATTGACTTGGGCTACGCAATTCAAAAAGTGCGATTACAGTCACAACATGTTCTTTTCATTTTTATTGGCCATGCCTACTGTATACTACCCATCTTAAACGGCACATTCTTTTTTAAACTGTAGTTTTATATATATATATATATATATATATATATATAACGTTTGCTTGTATAAATTTTAAGTTGTTTCAAATCTTATCCTCATGGCATGCAAAAATCGTTGAGCTGTGTAGCTATTTAAATTTTCTTTTATTAGTATTCAGTAAGAAATAGTGTCATTTTTTTATACAGTAGATTTATGAGGTGACATTGTCCTTTTATTTAAAACGTCAGACTTTGACATCCTTAATAATATTTTTTTTCTCCAATATTTCCTTAGGGAATTGTCTTTTCTGTCACCAGAGAGACACGAAATATATATATCCTTATATCTTTGAGAAATGACGCCTGCACTGATTTGACCTTAAATGCGTGTTAAAATATTTTTTATATTAACCCTATGACATCGTCTTTTTACCCAGAGTTACACTGCACTTGTACAAGTTGTGTTATCAGATTTTTGATTCCACGCATTTAAATAAAATCTATTATTTTTTTTTGGGCCCCACAGTATTTATGAGCAAGATATCACTAATGACTATTGACCCTCTATATCAGTTTGCTTTTGACTCTTGGACTAACATAGTTTTGCAGAACCTACTACAAGATACTTTCAGTCATTCATTTTGAGGATGCCATTCTCATACTACAACGACTATATTTTTATTGAGAAGTAAGATGAGATATCAAGAAGATAAAAAATTCAGATCACTTCATCTCAGCAAAATCTGGAGTGTTTATTGCTCACAATGTTTGTGTCTAACAACTATTTTTTTAAAGACATATTTAAGTATTAAAGAGTTCCATTGAGGAAAAACACAAGAATGACAACATGAGCAAGACGAAAATTTATTGAGAGCATTTGGATTTATTATTTAGCTATTACTACACATTTAAGAGAGAAATTAATTTTACAATCTGCTCAATCATTGAAGAAGAAGACTTGTGCATACACCAATATCATTTATTGAAGTCTCGTTGAAGAAGAAGAAGAAGAAATTCAGAATATAAATGGTATTTTTGGAGAGTTTCATTATTCTACATTGTACAAAAAATATTGAGATTTCTTTGAAGCTTCGTAGAAGCTTCGGATTGTTGTACCGGTGATTGGTTCCTACTCGCAAGTGGGATATGGTGTTTGAAGCTCGGTTTCAGCTTACAAATGGTTGTACGCGGTGGTTTAATCCTACCTTTCAAGTGGATCACGATAGTGAAGTGCAAGGGAGTCGGAAGCTATAGGCGCGTGGATGTAGGCCGGAATTTGGCCGAACCACGTTAAAATTCGGTGTCTTTATTTTTCGCACTTTATTTGCTTATTTATTTGTGCTTTCTTTATTTTATATTTTTCAGCACTTAAATTTGCAAATATAATAATTTTGAAAATTGGTAAATTTATTTTAAGATTAAAATAATTTTTTTCAAATTAATTAATTAATTTCAGAAAATTAATTAACTAAAAAAATTAATTTAATATTAGTAGAATGTTAAAATCTGCATTTATGATTGTTTAAATTAGTTGGTTGCATTTATTTGATATTATTGGATTTATTCTTTAAAGATTTATTTATCTAAAAATTGTTAAGGTGTTATAAATTAAATATTTTTCTGAAATTTTAATTTGATTTAAAAATTTGCTAAACTCAATTCACCCCCCCTGCTTAAGTATAATCTGGGCAATAATTGGTATCAGAGCAGTGCTCTTCTTATTTATGAATTTAACAATCTTAGAGTTAAAGATCAATGGCATATGTTATAACATCTCTTTGTGAAGGTCAATCAATTTATAAACCTCCTCTATTTTCTAGAAGTAATTATAACTATTGGAAAAATAGAATTAAATTTTTCATTGAGTCACATGATTATGTAGTTTGGAGAGTAGTTATAAATTTTCCTTTTGTTCCTATGAAAATGGTAAATAGTATTTCTATTCCAAAAGATGAAAATGAATGGAATGAAGTAGATACTAAGAAAATTCAAATAAATGCCAAAGCTAGGAATATTTTGCATTGTGCACTTGATGTAAATGAGTATAATAGAATTTGTTGTTGTGAATCTGCTAAAGAAATTTGGGATAGATTAGAAGTTACATATGAAGGAACAAGTCAAGTTAAAGAAGATAAAATCAGCCTGATTGTTCATAGTTATGAGTTATTTAAGATGAAATTCGATGAATCTATTTTTGATATGTTCACTAGGTTCACAAATATTATCAATGGTCTTAAATCTCTTGGAAAAACCAATACTAAAAATGAGTCAGTGAGTAAAATTCTCAGGTCATTACCGACAACTTATATGACCAAAAAGTTGCCTATCAAAGCAATAATAAGAGAAAGACCAATCTCTCTTGATGAGCTATTAGGTTCTTTAATCACTCATGAGATGGAACTCAAGGAATTTGTTAAAGAAGAGAAACCTAAAGCAAACAAAATTATTGCTCTCAAATCTTCAAACAAAGATGTAGAAAGTGAAGATGATGATCATATTTTTTTATTGGCTAAAGACTTCAAAAAAATATCTTTCTTCCAAAAAGAAAGCCAAGGAAAGAAGAAGGAAGCATTATTCAAAAGAATTCAATGATGATACTCATTCTGAATTAAGATTCTATCATTATAATGAAGTTGGACACATTAAGCCTAGTTGTCCAAAGTATAAGAAAGGGAAGAAGGTATTGAAGCCACAACATGGAGTGACTCCGACACTAGCACTTTAGATGAAGATTTAAATGGAAATGAAGTTGCTCATCTTTGTTTCATAACTATGGAAAATGGGGTACACTCTAACCTTGAAACTTCTAGTGATAGTGATAATGATATTGATGATTATGAGGAATTATGAAATATCTTTGATGAACTATGTGAAAGTTTTGAAGAACTTGAAAATAAATATATTGAACTTAAAAAGTTTCATTCATTACTTTCAACTAAATATAATTCTATGTCAAATGATTTTGATGATTTGAAATTAGAAAATGAATCCTTAAAGAAAGAAATTAAGTCTTTGAAAAAGGAGAAATCTGTTATTGTCACTTCTCCTCTTGAAATTGAAAATAATGAATTAAAAAGGGAGATTGATTGCTTAAAGAAATCATTAGATACTTTTACTAAAGGAAATCAATATTTTTATAACATTGTGGAAACTCAAAGAGTTAGGTTTAATAATAATGGTATAGGTTATGATGGACAAAATGAGAAAAAGAGTTATTCTAGTTTATTTCGAAATAAAGCCGCATCATATTGTGGTAGATATACACACTATTCCAAATTTTGTCATTTTAGAAAAACAAAGTACAGAAATAAAAATTAGCTCGGATTTCAAAAGAGACAATTATGTATGCTAACCCTTATCAACCACATACATATTGGGTTCCAAAAGATAAAGTTTTTAAGTTCAAAACCGGTATTGACACTTGATCAAAAGTTTTGTGAGAATTAAATTAGTATTAGATTGTTTTTTTTGTTTATTACTTAATGAATATTATGATATATTGTTTTCATATTTTACATATTCATTAATGAATAGTCATCTGATTAAATTCATTTTTTAAACATGTTTATTGCTTAAACATGTGAATAAATTTATTCTTGTCTAGTTAATGCATATTTCTTTGTGGACCTAACATTTTCTTAGTATCAAAGATAAAATATTCAAAGTTGTGTAGGTTTCATTTTGAGATGGAATGTGGATTTTTAAGGAATATGAATTGGTATCATTAAAATTTCAAGTATCATTGCCTAATGTTGGAAATGCCACACTTGGAGAATTTTGTATGAAAAATATCATTGGTATTGGTAAGGTGGTAAGGGCACCCTTCTTAAATATTGAATTTGATACCTTATGATTCTTGATGATTTATTTTATGATCTTAATTGATAATTTTAATGCTAAGATTATATGACTATGCATATGAGTTTGTTGTTGATAATTTAGTCTTGATATGTAAATTTTGTACATTTATTGTCTTTAATGATTTTATGTTGTATGACATACATTTGATTTTGATGATAATTTTTTAAGATAATTATTCAAATTTTTTTTATGTGTTACATCTTGACATATTTTTTTTTGTGAATAATAATATTAGATTAATTCGTGACTTTCTTGTTTCTTATTTTTGAAACTTGTTAAAAATGAGTTTATGAAGCAAAAAGTGCACCATATTTATTATATGCATATATGCCTTCATTGGTATCCCTTACGGGGAGATAAATGGTTATTGAAATTTATTTGTAGAAAAATGTTCGGTTATGGACTTTGTTGTATTATTATATATATTGCAATATTATTGATATATTCCGAGAATTTTAAGTTTGTATCTATAAAATGGCAAAGAATAAACAAATAAAAATTCGTGTCGCTGTACTCATGTTGCGCACATCATTAAAATTATTTGATAAACATTGAGTTATGATATATTCACCATTATGTGTTTGATATTATTAATTTTATGATTTTGATGACTTGTCCATTATTTGATGATACTATTGTCTATCTATAAAATCGAATACATGCTATGAAAAATTTATGAGATATTTTAAAATATATATATATATATATATATATATATATATATGATGACACATGTACATATTGAAAACTTCATGTTATTTATATGCCATTGCAATTTATGGATGCAAAAATTATTTTTGATAAGGGGAGATTCTTTTGACCCGCTGACACTCGATTTAAATTGAAAAATCTTTTTGATAATGTCAAAAGGGGGAGAAATATTTATGATTCACTAATTATGCTTAATTTATACATTTTATGAATTAGTGTGAATCATTGTTTGTCGTCATCAAAAGGGGGAGATTGTTAAACGAAAATGTATTTATCCCTTAATTAATATTTAATTAGTTTAATTATAATTAATGCACATTTTAGTTTAATGTAATATATTGATTTTGATGATTCCAAACATACTTTTACTCTGTGATTTTGTAAGTATTTTTAATATATAACATTTTATTTTATTCATATATTTGTATAAATTATTTATGTTAATTCATTTTATATATATATTTAGTCGCATATTATATATATACATGTTAAGTTTCTTTTTATACAATTATTACTTTTCTCATTTTTTTATATAGTTATCATTTTTACATTCGCCCAAATTATTTGTCTTATATTTACTTAGTTGCACAGTTTCACTTTATGTTAGTCATGTACATCTATATTTAAAAGAATTTTTTTCGTTTTACATATGCTTTTATTATTAATATGCTTTTATTATTAATATGTTATATAGTATAAATTTATATATTTTTTAAAATTGAAAGAATTTTGTTTACATGTCATATATTTAATTTATACAAATTTAGTTATATATGAGTTCTTTTATCCATATTAGCTTTCCTTTTGCATATACTATTATATATATATTATATTCTATGTGTATACTATTTACGATATATATTAACTATATTTTGAGTTTTAAATATTCTTGGAACCCCAAGCTAGTTAAGTTAATATAGTATATACTTGACTTTATATATATAGACTTGCTCATTGGGCAACACATGTAAACTCCTTGCATTTGGAATGATGTAGCTGTAACTTGTGAGTGGAGATGTGCTATTAAGAAGTCTTTTATGTCATTTTTCTTATATCCTTGAATCTCCATCCGTACCTTTCTCCTTATGACTTCCTATTCACATCATATCCATATTTTATTTGATATCTGCCTTGAACAGTGAGTGTATCTCATGAGACTGACTTGGGAGGTCTTGGGCCCCGCATTCCACTCCTTGGGTGAGGTTTATGTACTATATCCCGGGACCCACATTTTGAACAAGTTTGAATATATTTTTCTATCTGTCTATAACATATATATATATATATATATATATATATATATATATATATATATATATATATATATATATATATATATATATATATATATATATATATATATATATATATATATATATATATATATATATATATATATATATAATAAGGAGTAGAATGTTGGTTACTATTCAATAAGACCATAAGCTAATTAGGGGCTAGGATTGAACCAACAATGCAACAATCCAAGAGTTAAGATTATTTTGTTACATTTTCCTCTTTTGTCCCTTTAATTTTTGATTTCCCCCTCTTTTCCTTTCCTTCTATTTGGTTTACCTATCTTACTTTAATTCAAAACAAGGGTTAAATGTGTAAATTTCTTTTACCATGTTGGAAAGTACACGAGTCCCCTCTTTGACCCGTCTTTCTCTCTCTCCATTTTGCAGGTCTTCATTTTTCTCTCCTCTAAGTTGTAGCAAGTTCGATATCCATCTCCACTTTTCAGATCTTGAGCTCCATCTTCTAGGTACGATTTCTATCTCCATCTCCATTATTGAGAAATTTCATGTTGTGTTCAGCATATATATGGTTTATGGCCTGTTGTTGATTAATAATATCGTAAGTGCTCATTTTGTTGTTGTTGATTGTATCATAGGTTCATATTTGGTTCACTTTTTTTCACAGATCCATCAGGTAAACGTTCCCTCTCTCTCTTCAATTGATATTTTGAAGTTTTTTTTTGTTCAAATTAAAGTTTTATAAACCCTAATCTTTGTGCAGTGTATCAGTTTAGGTATATTCATGGCTTCAAAATGAGTCCTGTAAATGGTGAGATTTATTGATATTTTATTCTTCAATCAGATTTCATGACAATTTTTATGAGTTCAATGTTTCTTTCGTAGCTTTTAGCATTTTACAGATTTACTGTAACAATACATATGTTGTTTGAAGTTATGCGTGTCTGTTTCCATCCCAGTTGAAATCACCAAGAATCAAGGTAAATCACTTTGAATTAAATCCTTATGGTACATATTTTATATTTTTCATTAACGTGTCTCTCTTTTGCATTTCAATTTTGTATTTTTTTCAATTGTTTTTAGAGATTCAACTGATCCTTGTTGTTTTAATTTTATAAGATCTTGATATTTGAGAATTTCGCGTATTCCACCGTTACAGTTATTTTGCAGTAAGTATTGTTAATTTCATGTGATTGCACATTTATATCTAACTAATATTTTAATTTTAACTCTCATTTCCTTTTGGTGTTAAGATTTTCTTGGAATATATGTTATGGTAATCTGCTCCCCTCCCTTCCTAGAGCAATTATTTTGAGTAATTATCTTGGTTTTGGGCTTAAGTTCACATACACATAGTAATTTTTTGGGTTTTGTAGTATTTGAATCCATTTCAGTCCCTCTGAAATAGAACTGAAAGAACCTCCTTCGAGAGTTTGAAATGGAAACAAAGATAAGACTAATTGGCAATATGTTGAATACGAAAAGATGCCACACTATTGGGTTTTTTGTGAAAAGCAAGGTCATACTCAAGTTGATTGTTTGTTAAAGAAAGCTGCAAACAAAACAATCATGAGGACGTCCAATAAAATAATTCCTTAAAACCCAAAGAACCTCAAAAAATCCAGAAAGAATTAATTAAATCATAAGTGGAAAGGTAATTCAAATATCAACAAAAGAAATCAATTGAAGGTGTTAACATAGAGATTATCCAAAAAAGAGAAGTAGCCTCAATAAAAAATTCCAATAGTGAACCAGTGGAGAAATTCATATTCATGCCAAGTGTGAATTTTAATTAGTTTATGATGCTTCAGTGACGTGGATACGTGGCGGAATATACGAATCCCCACCCACCTGATGCAAATTTGGTTACTGGTTCGATGAAGAAACAGTGTGGTGGTGAAGAAAATAGGGGAAGATGCAACAAAGAACAAAATTATTCCTCTGTTTCTATCCAATTATTGGTTCTATTTTTGTTGTTTGAAGTTATTAATAACAAAAATGTTTGTTGTTTGAAATTACTTATGCTCTTAATTAATGTATTTTATTTTGGCATCTGATTAAGTATCCTGTTTTGAAAATGATTTGGTCATGTATGTTTGATTAAAATGGTTGCCTGTCATTTATGTGCTTATTCACGAAAATGGTTGTCTATGTATGTTCTCAAGTTTTTGTGGAGAAAAGAGAAGTTACCTGCCGGTGGTGCTAACTTAGTTCTCAGTTCACATCAATTGAAACAAAAAAAGTTAAAACTTTGTATTCTTTCATGCTTTAATTTGTTTTATTTCAGAATTTATTATGGAGTTATGCAATACATGAAGGTTTTAATGTTTTTTACAAGTTTTGGATTACAATAACTTCAAATCTTTTGAACTGTTTTCTTCCAGGTAAGAACCTAAAACATATCAGATGGGCGTTGGGGGGATGTTGGGTCCAACATTTGTAAAATCTCGGTTCAGCAAAAATTTTGGTCATGGATGTCAAATCTTGAAATCTCGGTTCAGCATACTGGATGAGCAACACATAGTCATTTCATGAGCAGATACGATCAGCAGATATATATTACAGATGTTTCTTGGGTATTTATATAAACATGTGCTCTTAAAATTTTGGTCATGGTTGTAGAAACTATCAAATTCATGGGTGGTGAACTTGAGTTCTCTTTTTGCAGTTTTCTTTGAAACATCATCCACGTAGAAGTACTTGATATGATCAGCATTTAACTGTTATTATTTATACTAACCTTTTTTTGGATAGAATTCGAAAGGTGAGTTACACGCAAACACAGTGATACATAAACAATGACACACACATGGTTGTGTCACACATCGATACATTCGATATATTTTGTTCATAACTGATATATAAGGTCAATGGTAAATCATAGTCTATAACTGATGCCTTTTGATCATAACTATTCTATTTAATGTAATTTAGATTTATTGTTATTTTAGTTTAATTATCAGGTATACTTTTCGGTGTGTTGGTGTAATAACGCACTTCCCTTGAATTATAATACGACACTTTAATTTAAGTTCAACTTTGATTTTGATTTTGCCCTATTTTTCATACTAATTGTTACTCCACTAATTTGAGCACTTCTAATTAGACCTGGATTTCGGATCTGCGCATTCGCAAAATTACGAGGTAAAATAGATGTTTTATGTTTTTGCTCATGCTTAGATTTTTATCATTTTCTATAGCTTCTGATTTTATATTTTTACTCATGTTATTTGAAGTTGGATCGAGTATTGACATATCTATATTCTACTGTTGGCAGATCTATATTCTAATGCTTTTGTTCATGCTTTGGCAGATCGAATATTGACAAATCTATATTCTACTATTTTTTTGTCATGATTTGTATATAATATTGACAGGTCTATGTTTGTCAATTTATGCTCATGCGTTGGGACTTGAATGATTTAGAAAGTTACCGTTCCCATTCCATTTTACACAACATTGATGGTGGGGAGGTTTTTTCTCTAATTTGATGAAGAAACAGAGATTGAGGGTGTCCGCCTGCTAATTTATTAATTTTAGATTGGATGACAAGTTGTACTGTTATTATAGAAGTAATTTTGAAGTAATTTTGGATTATGTCATTCTGACTTTTTTACACGGACTAATTGATGCAAAACAACTGACATCTTGGTCTGAATTTCTCGCTGCTGTTGTTGTTGAGTTGCCAAAACAACCCAAGATATCAATATATATGAGCGACGAGCTCTGCTGTTGTTGAGTGGATAAAATTTCTCACTGTCTGGATCCAGTTTCTCACAATCCACAACCAGGTACTCGAGGGTTGTGGGTAACTCCTGTCCTGTTGGAAACCACGTCATAGTTGAGCAGTCTTTGATCATTAAACTTTGAAGTTGAGAAAAGCTTTCTATCATCATCATCCTCATCTTTTCCGTTTTAGGTGACATATTTGGTATTGGAAAGAAGTCAAGTTTTGGGCACCCCCTGATCATCAACTTTTTTAGGTTGAGACTGTTAAAAGGATTAGGTAAATCTGGATATTCAACACTCGGAGGCAGCAATGCTTGCTCTTCTTACTCTACAAAGTATACAAGTTCTGCAAAATCATGAACTACTAAATCTTTGAGATTTATTAGATTCTCCATTACAACTTCTCCTTGCCACAAACACCTCAGTTCCTTGCAACCTTTAATCTATAGAATTTCAAGTGCTCCGAGTTTGTGTAAAAGCGGTTCGTGTAGCACAGATAGCACTTGGATATTCTTAATTGTCAACTTGGTTATTGAGGCAGAAAGGTCAATGATTCTTCGCAACACCACCTCCCAACTTTCTTTTATCTTTAACGACACAAGATTGAAGCCTTGGGAGTGAAAGCTCGAACATTTCCGAACAGCCACTTATAATAAGCTGACTAAGGCGAGGAAAAACTGCTCCAACATTGGTTGAATTACAAGACCATTCCTCCCAACCCTCCATATTCTCAAATTTCAGAGTTTTAAGTGACGGGAAAGCAACAGCATAAGGACTACCAGCTTGATACATGAACTCAAATGTGAAGCTAAGTCATGCATCTTATGACTTGCATGTGTTGCTGTCTTCACAATAATTTACACTTTAGCTGTGTATATTACCTTGATCACAAGTTGTCCTCATGAGGGGAGTTGAAGGTGTTTTATGACTTTGGTTTCAAAATAATGCTACGTACTTTGTTGAACATCAATTGCTTGATAAAATGGGAAAGTAAATATTGGGATTCTTGGTTGGAATTTTTTCATTGTTTATAGGTCCTCACAATGCAAATTTGTATTCATATTCACCCCCCCCGGGGGTATACTTGATACTCACAGGTTGTATATATCATTTGTTCGAAAAGATTAAATATTCCTACGGTAAGTGTGTTTTTATGTTCCAATTTAAATCGTGTGTATTATTTTGGTTTCAAATGTATAAAAGTTGTTTGTATTATTTGAATTTGAGTTTTTGTATTAATTTGGACACTATTTTAGGTATTTCTTTAATAAACGGTGGAATTATAAGCCATTTTGAGTATTTCTTAACATGTATTTTGTATGTTTTGCTGGGGAACAAAATTTTTGCCGTTTTGAAATTTTTACCGTGCCTTCAGGCACGGGCATTCCACTAGTCTATATAATATAGGACAATGGTGTTATGAATAGTGACTCATGGATGATAAAACATGCATGATAGACATGTATGACATTTTACGTGCTGCATGTATGCATGCATGTACTTCCATGTATACATTATTATTTTATTATTATTTTTATTAAAATATTTAAAAAATATATATTTTTTCAAAAAAATTAATATTTTTAAAAAAAAAATACTTTTTTAAAAATATTTAAAAAAAATATATATATTTTTGTGTTTTTATATTTTTTTAAAGTTTTTTTTAAAAAGACGGGTTATTATGGACTGGGTTTTATCACGGGGGCAAATTTATCGTCGTGCCCTTGGGCACGGGCATCCGCTAGTATATATATATATATATATCTGCATTTTTTTCCTTTATTTTACCGCTTATAAGTTTTTTTTTGGGCACCACGCAATTGGTTGATATTAAAATACCTGTTTTTTAGCTACTATTATGTTAAATATTGACTGTTGTTTCTTTCCTGATTGTCTTGGGCTACGCAATTCAAAAAGTGCTATTAGAGTCATAACATGTTCTTTTCATTTTTATTGGCCATGCCTACTGCATACTACCCATCTCGAGCGGCGCATTCTTTTTTAAATTGTAGTCATGTGTGTGTGTGTGTGTGTATATATATATATATATATATATATATATATATATATATATATATATATATATATATAACGTTTGCTTGTATAAATTTTAGGCTGTTTCAATTCTTATCCTCATGGCATACAAAAATCGTTGAGCTGTGTAGCCATTTAAAATTTCTTTTATTAGTATTCATTAAGAAACAGTGTCATTTTTTTATGTAGTAGATGTATGAGGTGACATTGTCCTTTCATCTTAAACGTAAGAAATTGATTTCCTTAATAATATTTTTTCTCCAATATTTCCTTGGGGAATTGTCTTTTCTTTCACGAGAGAGACACGGAATATATATCCTTATATCTTTGAGAAATGACGCCTGCACTAATTTGACCTTAAATGCCTATAAAATATTTTTTATGTTAATCCTATGACATTATTTTTTTACCGAGAGTTACACTGCACTTGTACAAGTTTTGTTATCAGATTTTTGATTCCACACGTTTAAATAAAATCTATTAATTTTTTTTGGGCCCCATAGTATTTATTAGCAAGATATCACTAATGACTATTGGCCCTTTATATCTGTTTGCTTTTGTCTCTTGGACTACCATATTTTTGCAGAACCTACTACAAGAGACTTTCATTCATTCATTTTTAGGATGCCATTCTCATACTAAAACGACCATATTTTCATTAAGAAGCAAAATGAGATATCAAGAAGATCAAAAATTCAGATCACTCCCTCTCAGCAAAATCTGGAACATTTATTGCTTACAATGTTTGTGTCTAACAACTCTTTTTTTAAGACATATTTAAGTATTGAAGAGCTGAATTGAAGAAAAACACAAGAATGAGAACATGTGCAAGACTTGAAAATTTATTGAGAGCATTTGAATTTATTATTCAGCTACTACTACACATTCAAGATAGCAACTAATTTTACAATCTGCTTAATCATTGAAGAAGAAGACTTGTGCCTACATCAATATCATTTATTGAAGTCTCATTGAAGGAGAAGAAACTTAGAATATAAATGGTATTTTTGGAGAGTTTCATTATTCTACATTGTACAAAAAGTATTCAGATTTCTTTGAAGCTTTGTGAAAGCTTCGGATTATTGTACCGGTGATTGGTTCCTACCCGCAAGTGGGCCACGGTGTTTGAAGCTCGGTTTTGGCTTACAAATGGTTGTACACGGTGGTTTGATCCTTCCCTTCAAGTGGATCATGATAGTGAAGCGCAAGGGAGTCAGAAGCTCTAGGCACGTGGACGTAGGTCGGGCTTTGGTCGAGTTAAATTTCGATGTCTTTATTTTTTGCATTTTATTTGCTTATTTATTTGTGCTTTCTTTATTTTATATTTTTCCGTACTTAAATTTGCAAATATATTAATTTTGAAAATTGGTAAATTTATTTTAAGATTAAAATAATTATTTTCAAATTAATTAAATACGAAAATTAATTTAATATTAGTAGAGTGTTAAAATCTGTATTTATAGTTGTTTAAATTAGTTGGTTGCATTTATGTGATATTATTGGATTTATTCTTTAAAGATTTATTTATCTAAAAATTGCTAAGGTGTTGTAAATAAATATTTTTCTAAAATATTAATTTGATTTAAAAATTTGCCAAACTCAATTCACCCCCCCCCCCTCCCCCGTTGATTATAATATGGGAAACACCACCTCCCTTTGCAGATAAATCTTTGTATTTGGATAAGAAGGATTTAGACTAAAGACTTTGAGAATTTTTCATATTCCATGACAATTTCATGCTAAGAGACTTGCAAACATCTTCAATGGATTTGAATCCCAATCCCACCTTCTTGAGTACGGTAACAAAGATTCTCCCATTTTAACCAATGAGTTTTATGCCAAAAATATTTTGAGGAACCCCATATAAAATTAATGAACAACTTGTTGATGATGCCAATGGTCTTTTTCGGAGGTTTAAGAGCAGCCATAGAATGAATGGGGATTGAATTTAAGACTAAGATAATTAGGATCCTCCAACCTGCCAAAGAGAGAAATTTAGTTTTCCAACCATCAAGTTTAAATCTGATTTTTTTAATCAATTCTTCATAGTAAGAGTGTTTCTTTCTTCCAAAATAAAGAGGGCAACCTAGATATTTAAGAGCAAGTTGTTTCTTCTTGAATTTGGTTTTTTCTTCAATCAACTTGGCTCTTCTTCTACTCATAAATGTGTTAACAGTGTAGCTTCTTTTCTCAAAGTTAATCACTTGCCAAGTAGCCTTTTCAAATCTTTTAAGAACTCCAAAAGATTCTTAAGACTTCTAGCTCCACCATTGTAATATATAATAAAATCATCTGCAAAACTTAGATTGTCGATTGTAGGACAGCCTCTAGGGTGTGTAAATGGAATAATCTTTCCATTATGAAGAAGATTATGAATACCTTTGTTCAGAGCTTCAGTAACTAAAATAAATAGGCCTGGATAGAGGGGATATCCTTATTTGAGGCCTTTAAAAGATTTAATGAAGCCAAAGGGTTGGCCATTAATAATGGTAGAAAACCAATTGTTAGATATGCATCTCCAGATTCTGTCAATCCAAAATTTTGAGAAACCAAACTTTCTAAGAGTTTTAATGAGTAACATCCAATAAACTTTATCATAAGCTTTGGATAAGTCCAATTTAATCATAACATTCCCTCTATGAGCTTTCTTCCCAATCCAACTCATCATTTCTTGGTTAAGAAAAATATTTTCAGATATCTGTCTCCCCTTTATAAAGCTTGCTTGAGATTTGTCAATAATGAATGGAAGGACTTTGGCTAATCTAGATGTTAGGATCTTGGTGACTATTTTAAAACAGAAATTGCATAGGCTTATAGGTCTGAAATCTGAGCAGGTATTGGGATTTTTGGTTTTTGAAGTGAGGATAATATTAGTGCTAGTCCAACCTTTTGGGAATTCTCCTCATGAGAAGAAATAAGAGATAGCATGAATTGCATCTATTTTTAAAGAAATCCAGATAAGTTTGGAAAAAATGCCCATTAAATCCATTAGGACCAGCAGTGCTATTAATACTAAGGTCCATAACTGCTAGCAAAATTTCATTTTCATTGGGGAAAGCATCCAAAATAAGGGAATGATCATTAGAGATTTTTAGCTCTATAGTATTAAGGATATAATCATCCCCTTCAATAGAATCTGAAGCCATGTTGGATTAAAAAAATTGGTTGAATTCCTTCTTGATTAAATTCAAATCTTCAAGCTATAAACCTTCTTTGTTCTTCATTCTATGAATCCTAAGAGATGAATTTTTTTATTTAACTGAGGCATGAAAGAATTTTGAGTTAGTATCCCCCTCCAAAATCCATTTCTCTCTCATCTTTTACTGCCAAAATGATTCTTCATTCCTCAAGGCTCCCATAAGCTTGCTTTCAGATAGAGAAAGGTTTTGCCTGTTCAAATCAGATGGATCTTCCTCGTGAATTTTCTCTAGCCCACCCATCTATGATTCTAGGTACTCCACTTGATAAAAAATGTTCTAAAAATTATCTTCATTCCAATCCCTAAGGTGTTGTTTCAGTCTCTGCAGTTAGTAGAAAAACACCTTATAGGATTGCCTTCCATAGGAAGATTCCAAGATTGCTCAATAATTTTCTTAAAATTATGGTTAGAGGACCTCATATTTAGGAATTTAAATGGTTTTGGGATAGAATCAAGAGGAGTTTTGATGGAGAAAATAAGAGGAGAGTGGTCTGAGCAAGCTTTATTTAAGTGTTTCGGGGAAAAAATTGGGAAAACAGAGTTCCATTCAGTAGATACCAAACCTCTATCCAATCTAGCCCAAATTTTACCTTGATCTCTGAAGTTGTGCCAAGTATATTTAGTGCTTGAAAATCCTACTTTCATTAGACCTGCTTGAAAAATAAATTCATTAAATTCTTCCACTGCCAAGTGATCAATTATATTACCTCCCATTTTCTCAGTGCTTTTAGATACCACATTAAAGTCCCATGACAGCAACCATGGGTGGCCTTGAGTAATGGCTTTATGTTGAAGAAGAGAATCACACAATCCTTGTCTTTCCCCTCTAGAACACCTTGCATAAATATCAGAAACATAAACATCTGAAGCAAAGTGGTTGTAGTTGAATATTCAATGAAGTATGATACCAATTTTGAATTACCAATTTGGGAAAAAGGAATTTCAATGCACATAAGGGGAAATATCAATATGATCATATAGCATGACAAATAAAATCTAAAGATAAAGCATACGAAAAATATGGGCTAAATGAAAATCGCAAATACTCATGACAAAATGATTATATATATATATATATATATATATTGGTATAAACAACCACAGAATATGACACAAATACATAAGCCTTACACACTAGCTTAGTATCGATATGTCTAAACATGTGGGATGGAACGATAGGGTATGAAATAGATACAAATGAATTATGACCCAATCACTCAAATATGTTCAAGGAGTTCTATTTGAGTGCAAAACATTATCAAACTAAGATTTATCTTCAAGTAATAAGATAAAGTGAACTCTATGAACAAACAAGCACAATCCACACAAGCCTTCATGACTCTACAAATCAAGAGTGTCATGAAAAAATAAGCATAACTAGGATTCATTGTGCAAACTCGTTGATCTTCAACAATAACATCCTCAAAAGATAAACAATTTCATATTTTCTTTTCACTCAATCCTTTTAAACTATCACTTTTGAAAATCAAGCAAACTAAACTTATTTGCCTTGGCTCTTGCCAGCAGTGGCTTTCCCCGTAAAGGAGATTTGCTCCTTTTGTATCCATTTCCCGTCCCCCCTAATATTTTTAATAAACTCAAATAATCTCACATGCAACGATTCTTATATGTACAAATTCCCCATAGTCACGAAATATGTAGATGGCAAGATTGTCGAAAGAACATCTCATATAGCTCAAATATAGCATGTGAAGTTAATGTTCAAAAAGCTTGTGCATGTGTGTGCGGAGGCATATACAGAGCGAATCCATTAAGCGAATCAAGTTTGAAATAACTCCATCCAAGCATGGTTAAGAACAATCTAAGTATAAACAATTATAACCAAATGTCCTAGTCACATGAGTAGCACGGAATGAATAGAATTCAAGTAAATCAATCTGCCACAAAAATTTGTAAAACTTAAATACAAAAAAACCCAAAATCTTTTTGAATTTTTCTAAAAACAATTGAAAACTACCAATTTGAAAACAAAACAAACTAAAACGGAAAACAAAATCTTTTTATACGTTTCAATATAACTTAATAAATGAAAAATCAAAATACAAAAAACTCAAATAACATACAACTAACATGAATATCATGAAGTAAAAATTAGTGTATGTAAACATGCGAACACAATTAACCATTAGATATAAAATGTGAATTGTCATGTACAAGCAAACGAGAATCAACAAGTCTAATATATAAAGCATCTAAATCTGATTTTCTAACCCGCATAGGTGTAATGTGATGCTCTCGAATTTTGGGAATCTTGGTGACTCTATTCTTAGACTTTCTAGGATCTTTTTTAAGATCATAGAAAAACCTCCTAATGTGACCTTTCCTACCGCAATGAGTGCAAGTGTAAAAACGAAGAGGGGTGTTACCTAAGGGTTAACTTTTCCTAATGTTCCTAATCGACTCTCTCAAACGCATGGTCTTGTCTTGTGTAGAGAAAGTCGTTTGATCATCGAAGACAATACCACACTTGCCATCTTTGATTTGGACACTGCCTAAAATTTTATCCAACTTCTCCGACCTAAACTCCAAATCAAATTTGAACCTACTCGAATATCTCAGTCTTTCCTATATCTAAACTATCCTTAACTCGAGTAAACTCTTAGACTCTTGAAACTCTATAAGCTCTTTCTTCATAGACTTAATTAAACCATGAAGAGTATCTTTCTCAGCCTCAACATACTCTAGCTTTTCTCGAATACTCCTCTAACGTGCCTTAAGATCCTCAATCAAAACATCATCATTACTTACGGCAAACTCTTTCAACCTAGATTCAAACTTTAAGTTATCCGTCTTTAATTTTAATACTTCTTCATAAAACTTACGTAAGGCGACTTGGAGTTCACGCCCCGACTCCTCTTCTTCATCCTCACTCTCATATCCACTCTCTCAACCATCATTCACTTAAAATTCACAAACTATGGCCTTAAAAGTTTTATGTTTAAATATATCTTCATGGGAAGCTTTTTCATTAAAGCTGACATGACTAGCCATGAATGCGGGGTAGTTGACCTAAATGGAGGAATTGGATCCCTCTTTTAGATCACTATCACTAAGGGTGGCACTATACACCTTCAGTTTCTTACCCTCCTTACTTAGTTTAGTGGGGCACCTAACTACCCTATGTTCGTAACCTTCACAACTGTAAGATCTCTCTGACTCATCCCTCTTAAGGTTATCATTGCAGTTTCTAAGGAAGTGATCGGCCTTGTTATGCGTGTTTTTCTCAAACCTTTTATCATCTTTCGATTGCTTTTGGAATTCGAGAAATTTTTTGAATTTCTTTACAATCACGGTTATATCCTCAGACTTGATGCTAGAATCATCATCCGAAATAGGTGGTTCCTCCTTCTGGGCTATCAAAGAAATGTCCTTATATTTCTTCTTCTCAGTCTTGTAGGTAAACATTTCAAGTTTATGAGTTTGTAAATCACCTACAATCTCTTCACGTTTCACAGAGTCTAAAGTACCCCAAAAATTTAAAACGGTCACTTTTGGGTTAAATCTTTCTCGAATCGACCTTAAGATTTTATTAACTACTCGGTTGTCGGGTATCTTCTCTCCTAAGTTAAAAGATGAGTTGACTATGTCTGATAATCTAGCGTAAAACTTATCAAAGGTCTCACTCTCTGACATCTTTAATCATTTTAACTTGAGTGGTGTCGTTTTAGAGTTTGGAAGACTTAACAACATTAGTTCCTTCAAGGGTGAGTTGGAGCACGTCTCAAGCATCTTTATATGTTTCACAAATCATAATACGACGAAAATCCTCCCGGGTGATCGAACAGAATAGAGCATTTAAACCTTAAGAATTAAAATTTTCTAACATATGCTCAGCCTCACTTTATGATTCTACGAGTTTGGGTATCCTATTCTCTTCAACTAAGATATTAGGTGGAGTCCAACCATTAAGTATTGTTAATCATACCCGTTAATCTATCGCCTTAAGTGCTGATTTCATACATATTTTTCAGTATGCCTAGTTCAGCGCATCAAAATAGGGCTCTAATTTCACCAAAACCACCAAAATTCATACCTAACAACACAGGATCAAAACACAATAATTTAGCATAACCCATTCTGATACTAATTTAAGAAGGCCCGACGGTGCTTAGGCAGTGATGGTCATCTTCTATTTTTATATATTTTTAATTTTAAAGATGAAAACTTTAAATAGATTAAAGCCATTAAAACTTGTACGTCAATTTTAAACTGAGTTGTAGTGATAAACCGATTTACCCAATTCTATCTCTTTAACCTAAAATATGTCTCTAGGTGATAAGAAGATGAAAGAAGTAACAATCGCATAACGTGCCGATGTATGAGGAAACACCAAAATAGGAAAATCTCGAATGGTCCGTCCACGCAATTCACTATGATACCGAATTACACAAGATAACTGATGACTTACTCAATGACTCGATCCCCATAAACTTTTACGCATATTCAATCTTCAACTGCTTCTCCACAGTGATAACGCAGTAATCCACTCACGCAAGTGCCACAACGTGTGTATGCATCCATGCCGTGGTCTCCACCAATCCAGGCTCAGCAACCATTAGAACACGGACCGCTTCATCATCGCAACACCACAAATATGAACTCCACCGTGTGTAAACAGCAAATACGGAGTCCATCTTAATAAAATAATTATCACAAAGATGTGTAAAATAAACTTGGCACGCAAAACAAGATCTTCAAAGCATGTATAAGATGCATCTTGGATTCTGAACTTATTGGGTGAAAACTAGGTTTTTGGAGAGTTTTTGAAAGAGTTTTATCACAAAAAGAACTCTCAAAAGGCTCTTATAAAATTCTAATCCCGCATCTTTTTTATAGAGAAAGTTATTATAAAGAGATATGGAATAAAGATTTGGAAAATATTTGTTTAAAAAAATAAACACGCGTATTCATTCAAATGAATTGACATCTCATTCAAACAAAGTATCTATTCTCATTTAAACGACTTCCAACTAGACTTCGAATGATATTCTTGGGCATACCCAAAATGCAACATTTCAAATCGCATTCGAATGAAATAACCTCATTCTAATGACTAATGGAAACTCGTTCAAGCGACATTTAAAGTCGTTCTAATGAAAAAGCAAAAATTTTAAAAAATCTTTTAAAAAAATTTGAAACCATTTTGAAAAATCCTAACATCCAATAATAAAATCTCCAAGTCTCAAAATGAATATTCATTCATACTTGAGAGATCCTTGGAACTTGAAGATGGAAATGATCACGAAACACAACTCGATGATATAATCTCTGAAGCTTTGCCACTATATTTTCATCTAAACACGTCATAAGCTTGAAGGGAAAACACCAACCCTTACCTATGGCTCAAAATGTTTTGTCCGGAATGAAGACAATACATACAAATTGACTAAATTGGAAAATTTACCTTACAAGAGATTAGAGAAATACAATGAAACTAGATTTACGCGGTTCAGCCCAAGGTGGTGTCTACGTCCACTGGTGCAAGTGTTAATGTATTGATTCAATGGGCAAAAGCCATGGATGAAGGTTATATATAAGCTCTCAAGTTCACTCTAGACTTTGACATCATAAGAATAAGGTAAAAATATATCGATCCCTTTAATGTGAGGGTGTATGTGTTATTTACAGGTCGTTAGAGGAGAGAGAATAGAGAGTGGCATGTTTTATGCATTTATAGGTTAGACATATACAAACTTTACATGCAAGTGGGAGAATAATCATAAAGTTTGTTATGGGCACATGGGGGAATATTTTCATATCTCCACCACGTGTGTGCATTGCTGATGTCATCCAATCACATTATTCATGCTTGCTTAAACAGAGTTACTTGACGGTGTTAACATGTTGAGAGTTGCCTTAGCGAAACGGACTGACTGTGATGGTGTGGTCGATCATATTGGATGGGCCGATCATATTAGTTCCTGAGCTAACCTCATTTATGTGAGTAGTGAGTTTAGGTGTCCTCTTATGATTTCTCCATGAGCTAAACCATATTCATGGTATAAAAAAAACCCCCAAGACTTTGCTCACGATTGAATATTGTAGTAGGTTCTCTGAAGCGTTGTGTCTTCTGGGTATGTACTGAGCAGATTGAGTGAGTGAAGTGTTAACTGAGATGCCATCGATTTATGTTTTGGTCGAACCATAAGAGTTTTCTTGGTTCGGGAAAAATATTAGCTTAGCCTTAGATAAGCAAAATGAATTGAAAAATTTTTAATCTTTGGTTGGGGACTTTTACGTGTCGATCATCTGTGGCTGTATAAGACTCATTTTTGGGGTCATGTGCACACTGTTCCAAGGCATTAGTTATGCTTCCAACGCATGGCATCAACCTATTTTTTAAAAAGTAATCATTATAGCCTCAAATAAGTATAAAAGACAGATCCAAAATCATTTCAACTTTTTGAATCCACAAAATTTTGCATGAGATTTTCCAAAGAAATAAAAAATAGTTCCAGTTCCAATTCCATGTTCTCCTTCTAACTCTTCCTCATTTCTGCCATTTTTGAATGACTCTTTGCCTAAAAAACTATTTTTCGGCAAGTATTTCAAGTTTTGATTGTTTTTTGCTAGAGCTTAAGCATTTTTTAGATGTCTTTTGCAGTTTTAGGATTCCATATATGCTCAATCATAAATTCATTCTTCCTTAGGTTTTTCTCTAAAAATTCTTATATTTCGGCTGCGATTTTTCTATCATTATTGATTGTTGTTGTTGGATTTAATTATTGATTGGAGTTTATACATCTTAAGTGGCCATTGAGTTGGTTGGCCAAGAGTTTTCCAACTTTAGGGGTTTTGTTACCCAAATAATTTGTTTCAAAATGAAGTAGCCTCAATCCTTTGGTTCTCTCAAAAACCAAACCTTCATGAGTGAAAGCTCTTGGGTGGAGAGGGTGTTGAAGCGCATTCACAAACTCGAGAGTCTTTGCCCTAGTTTTTATGAGGATAGGAGACCAGTTCTGTTGCAAAATATCCTTTTCGAAGATGAATCGGACCATCCTATATTCACCCCTAGGGTTCCCTCCTCTATAGGGTTTACTCCACATCCCCCAGACGTGGAGTACAGTGACGAGAGATTTTATATTCGAGGTGATGCCAATCAAATTTTCTTTCCTATGCAGGAAATTCAAGTCGGAGCTTGTTTACCCCCTCACCCTATTATAGGGTTGATCTTAAAGGGTTATGGGGTTGTTCCAACTCAACTTTACCCAAACGCTTATAGAATAATTTTAGTAGCAATGGTGTCTTAGCAGTCATACACTAGAATCAACCTCATTGGGGATATTTTTAGATTTGTATATGGCATAAAGGAAAATTCCAATGCTCTTGGGTATTACTAGTTTCTCCTAGGAGGTCATATTAGAGTATGATGAAGGTTTTTCGAATGAGAAACCATAGTTATAAGGACCAATATGTGTTCTTGAAGAAAATCTGGGAATTTCACCTTCATAAGAGGTCTCATACTAATCATATCCCCAACGAGTGGTATGGGCCTAAAAAAAATGGTATATGTTTTTTCTTTGTTTTCTTTTGGATTACTTTTTGATTGATTCTGTGATAACACTTTTTCTAACCTTTTCAGCGAATAAAGCTCCCAGTTTTCTTGTTCTGCTGAAAGACTTCATTGAGAGATTTTACGTGCTTGACCCCGTCCATAAAAATCAAAAATATATTTTATGGGTATCACACTCCTCTATGTGGTGTTCCTCCTTAGGAGAGATTAGTTCCATTGGGATCGGAGGACCCAGTTGAAGCTTATTAGGGGGTGAGGCCGAGGTTGAAAAAGATAAGAAAATTTTGCTAACAGTATCATGTCGTCTTCCATTATGCATTGTAATTTGACTAATCGTTGATCTTTTGTGAAGCTTTTACTCCTATTACTTAAGGTTTACCTTCTTGCAGCATGGCACCTCAGCAGGTTGATCGGAGCACCATGGAGGTTGCCCCTATAAAAAACTTGATTTGGAGGCAAATAATAAAGTCGATGCTGAGGCTAAGTCTAAAAATAAAGCCGATGATAAATGTAAGAGAAAAATTTATGATTTCTCATTATGTTTTTAGTTGGATTTTTTTGTTACACCCCACTTCCCCATCATGTACATTCTCAACACTTCAATTGAAGACAAGTTAGTAACCAAACGCGATAATCAAAAATTCCAAAAATAGTTTGTTGGATTATTGAAGTTTCATTGCATATGCTTAATTTTATACCCTTTGTGGTGATATTTCAAATGTGCGTGCTCGTAATGCTATATTTTCAGGGTTAACTTCTAACCCTTTGTCTATTATGAACAAAAAAGAGGTGAACAAATTAAGGGGGAGTTTTATTTTCTTTAAACTCCATGCATCACGGCATTTTTATTTGCTTCATGTTTGTATATCCTTTTCGACATTGATTATATCATGCACTACATGATGAAGAATATTAGTTGAGATAAAGTTACAAGTGTCTTTTCCTTTATGGGTTTGGGAGGGACATTAGTTGAACTTGTCTTAAGGGTTATTTTTTCAATTTTGTGTTTTTGTACCGGAATAGCCAAGGGGGGATATTTCTAAGATAAATTTTTTTGATTGCTCACTATGTTTTTAGTTTGGCATTTTTCGTTGCAACCCACTTCACCATCATGTACATTCTCAAGGTTTCAATTGAAGACAAGTAAGTGATCGAATGTGACAATCAAGGATCGACGAGTTGATTTCATCTCAATAATATATGGAGAAGGTATATGAGGTTGATTATGTATAAACATTATATTCAGGGGTATTTTTTAAGGCATCTCATTAGAATGAGGTACTAAGGGTCATTCTAATAAGTCTCTGAAATGCGTTGGATATCAAATGTTCAAACAAATCTTCAAACGAAGATTTTTCCTCATCGTGGTTGAATGTCATTCGATCTCTTATTCGATTTCATTATAACAACTTTGCATAGGCCATTCAAATGAGGTCTATTTCATTCTAACGAGGCTGCAAAAAAATATTTTTTAGTTTGTTTCAAAGGTAATCTTTTTAAGTCTATCTCTCAGAATTTTTCTCCCTATTTAAGAAATATGAACTTTCACTTCCTTGTAAGAGTTTTCCCATATATTTTGTTATCAAACACTTTGGTTTTACAAATTCAAACCCCTTAGATGATTTGTGATTACTTTATTAAACCTTGAATAACACATCAAATGTTCATATCCCTGTGGACTTTATTCTTCACTACTGTAGTGAAGAAAGGAATTTTTTGAGGCTGATCGGTGGACACCGAGGAAAGTGGAGCTTGTTCTAGGGCATCGTTGAATTAGCACCGCTTTCTGTTATCAACAAGAAGGAGACATAACTGTGATACTTTGTGGTGTTTAAGTTTTTAAGTCTTTTTATGTCATTCAATAATATTTTAGTTGTAACAGTTTTGAAAAATGATTTTTCTTAAAAGGGCTTTTCCCTAATATCTTGTGTTGTGGTTTGGTTAATCCGATTTAGATTCGATATCTTGTATGTTTAGTTTCACTTAGTTAATCAAGATAAAACTAAATTAAATTGAATATGGCTTGTTTATGACTTGATCTACAAATTCTACCTTTGATCATATAATCGAACCACTCTACACATTTTTAAAATTGGTATCAGAGCTTGTTTCTACAAGTTATTTAGATGGATCCTGGTGGTTATATAGAGAATTCGTATAATAAAACACCTTTGTTTGATGGAAAAAATTATGCTTATTGGAAAGATCGAACGAGATCATCTCTAAAATCAATTAGTGAGCACATTTGGCTTACTGTTGAAAGGGTTTGGACTCCTCCTACTGTAACTAATGAAAATATTTTTAGGCTCAAGCTAGTCTCAATTTGGACTGAAGGTGACTTTTGATAGAGCAATTCCATCTCTCTTGATTTGAAATTCGTTGTACCATGACGTGTACCACATCTAAAGAAGCTTGGGATGTCCTGTAGTTCACACACGAGGGTACTAATGTTGTTAAAGATTCTAAGCTTTAAAACCTCACCACATAATTTAAGACTATACGCATGCTTGAAGCTGAAACTTGTGTTGAAGTTTATGCTCATATATTTGGTATCATCAATTCATGTTTTAATTTGGGTGAGAAAATTCCAATCTTATATTATAAATATGGAATATGGCATGGACCAATGGTATTGTAACACCATTTATCAGAAGAAGATTATATCACTACATGAATGTGGTCGGCTAGATGTTATTCTTAGTTGGCTCATTATTATTCTTGGTCGTCTGGACAGCCGAATAAGATGAATTAATGTAATTAATTACCAACTCACAAGTGGGCCGCTTGTAAGGAGTATGTACAACCACTATTACCCACACGTGGGTTAGTCCTTTCAATTAAATGTGATTAGCTCATCATTATTTTATCTTCTAGAATAAATAAAGGTGTAGCTACCTAATTTATAAAGGCATTCCACCTTTTCCACTTCTCTCTCTGTCTCATCATAATCAAAATATAAATAGCACTCAAGGACACACAACAAAGGCATAAAAAAATTCAACCTAACGACCATACACAAAACTCTAGAGAGATTCTTGAGGGCAAGTATACATCCTTTCATGGTTAATACATACAACATTACCTATGGATTTAGGCACCTCATTAGGTTGAACCACATTAATCTTTTGTTTCCTTATCTATCTCTCATCTCTCTAAAATCTAAGTCATTGAACTCTTTATTTGTTGTAGTTTATTATTGGTATCAATCAATTATGACTCATAAAATCCATATACCATTTTTAGATGTTAACATCCAAGAACGAGATTGTTAAGAAACTTATGCAGTATATCCCATCTCGTTTTAGTGTGAAAGTTACCATCCTTAACTCTTTTGAAATTCTGGACACAATTAGGCTATAAGAGTTCGTAGTTGATCTACAAACATACGAATTAGACACGTTCCTCGGTATCCAAAATAAAAAAGAAAGCAGAATAGCTTTAAAGGATAAATCTAAAAAGGAGGAGGCTTTTTACTCTGATTCGAAATTCGATCAAGATGATCTTTCCCTCTTTACTGAAAAATTCAAAACGTTTCTCATATTCAAAAATAAAAATTCTTCCAAATTGGAAAATAAAAAATTAAAGAAAAATGAATATTATAAACCGAGTAAGAATTTTTGGAGAATGATTAAAAGAAAGTTAGAGGTGAAAATCCTAAGAAAGATGAGTCGGGGAGATGTTATGAGTGTGAGGAAAAAGGTCATAAATCCCATGAGTGTCCCACTCGACTTAAGAGACATGTCAAAAGAAAATCCATCTATAATTCCACTCTAAGCGATAGTTTTATTGAGTCAGTGAATTTCGGGATAAATCACCGTATGAACATAACTTTTGCGCATTTATGCCTAATGACATTAGAACTTCAATTGTATCTCATACTAGTGAGAACATTTTTAAACATGAAAGCCTTGACAATAAGTCGAATCATTCCATAGTGTTTGAGGGTGATGATTTGAGTGAGAGAGAGCATTATCTCCAATCCGCATACTCCAAACGTTACACTAATTTGTTAAAAGCTAAAAATAAAAGTAAAAATTTGACTCTTACAGTATTATCTTTAGAAAAGGAAGTGAAAGTTTTGATAGGAAGTGAGGTCTTGTTTAGAATATCTCTGTGTGAGTAACTTATTTCGATAGGTAGGGAAAGTAATGATTTGACCAATAAAGTGGCTAGTATTACGAGAGATCTTCAAGAATCATTGGAAACTCATGAGAAACTTAAAGCCCACATATCCTAACTCGAGAAAGATATTGAACATGCTTAGAAGGTCAAAATCAATTTAGAGGACAAATCTAAGAAAGTTAAAAAGATGTTAGTAGGTTATTCTTTAGGTTTTAAAGAAAGGTAAAGCATAGGTTATGATGGTGCATCCACTTACAATAATGAACCTGAATTGATTGTCAAGTTTGTATTAAATCCTTATGGGTCTCCACCTAACCTATTAAGGAGAACTCGTCCTAGGCATTCTAACGAAGGTCGACCCAAACAAATTTATATTTTTAGCCATTGCAAACAAAAAGGTCACCTTTGGGAGATTTACTACATGATAGGAAGAGTCTCTTGCACACATGCTTCCACACACCGCCATAGGGTCCTAGCTAGTCTGCGAGAGAAATTTGAGTTTCTAATCAAGACTTCTAATTGTTTTATGGAGGAATTTCAAAGGATGTCTATGTCTTTTGAGAACACATCCAAAACAAATGATTGAGTTTAGGTTTTGTTTTTAGTTTAGGGTGTTTTGCACATTGTAACAATTTATTCCTATAACTAGACTGTACATTTTGTATGCTTTTGTATTCTTAGACTTATAAATTGAAAATTCCATCAGATTTTTTGGCAAAAAATTCCTAAAAATTTCAAAATAATTTTATTTTGATAAAATTTCCAAAACTTTAAAATGATTTTTGTATTTTGTTTTACACCGCATATAAATGCATATTTTAGATGTTTGAATCACAGTTTCATTCCATCCATTCACATGACTTAATCAAGGTGTCATGGTACTTGGATTTACTTTTTTGGTGTTTAATAATACGTGGTTAGCACTGCATCATTCATTATTGATTACTACCTCCATGCTAGACTCCCTATGTGTCCTTGATTGCACATATGCATAAACTTTTGAACGTTGCACTTGCTTGTTATATGTTGAATATTTTGTTCTCATCTCATTTGTGAGTAATAATGAACTAAATGCACTAGGAACTAATTGTTCTTGTAAAAATCATTGCCTAGATTTTTTTTAACCGAAATAGATTGACTAATTTTTAAGTAATGGAACGGGGCTATGAAAGAAAGAATATTCTTTGCGTCAAAATCCACCATTGGTAAGAGCCTACAAGATGTAGTCGAGACATAAAAATAATGGTGCCAAGGCCAATTTTGTTTCATTGATGCTTAATTAAAATTGAAGAATATGATTCCTTTAAAAAAATTGAGAGTTTATGATTTAAATGCCGGATTTGTAGGGTGTTATAAATTGAAGATCAATGGATTTGCACAACAAAATTTATTAAAAAATAATAAATAGTTTGACATTATTGATTTGAGAAGTATTGAAATTCGATGCATTTTTTATGAGTTGAGTTAATTTCACTTTGTTCAATAATTTTTCACAAATGGTTGAATTAAATTCTTTCTTTAGCAGTGTCTCTTTGACTTCGTGCACCATCATTACGTGTGTCTATGTGGTCTTTTTTGTGCATTAATTCAGAGCTTTCACTCCCTTTCCATGATTTATATATTTTCATGCTATTCCATGGTATGTCTGTTTGTATTTATATGTATATTTTTATACTTAAAAATTTTAAAAATTCCAAAAAAATTGTTGGTTTGTTTAAGTTTCATTGCATATGCTTAATTGTCAACCCTTTACAATGATATTTCAAACATGTATACTCGTGATGCTATCTTTTCAGGTTTATCTTTTAACCCTTTGTCTGTTACAGATAAAAAAGGGGAAAATAAATTGAGGGGGAGTTTATTTTTCTTTAAACTCCATGTGTCATGGTTTTTTTCTTTGCTTCATGTGTGTAGGTACTTTTCAGCATTGATGATATCATGGACTACACGATGAGTATCTTCAGTTGAGATAAAGTTGCAAGTGTTTTTTTTCCTTTTTCAAGTTTAGGAGGGACATTAGTTGAACTTTTCTTAGCAGTTATTTTTTCCGTTTATGTTTTGTACCGAAATAACCAAAGATAAAGATTTGAAAGAGAAAAATTTATCATTTCTCATTATATTTTTAGTTTGGCATTTTTCGTTACACCCCACTTCACCATCATGTACATTTATAAGGCTTCACTTGAAGACAAACTAGGGACTGAACGCGACAATCGAAGAATGAAGAGTTGATTTTTCCACTACAATATACGCAGAAGGTATATGAGGTTGATTATGTGTAAAAATTATATTCAAGGGTATTTTACAAAAGTTTGAAACACAAAATATTTTTTCAAATTTTTTTAATCAAGGTATATCATTAGAACGAGGTACTGAGGGTTATTCGGGCGAGTTTTTTAAACTCGTTGGATATCAAACATTCGAATGAATATTCAAATGAACATTTTTCATCGTTGTGGAGGAATTTTATTCGATGTCTCGTTTGATGTCGTTCAAATGAATTTTCATAGGTCGTTCGAATGAGGTCCAGTTCGTCTGAATGATCCTGCAAAAAACAAATTCTACTTGGTTTCAAATGTAATCTTTTCAAGTCTACCAGTTGGATATTTTCTTCACTATTTAAAAGGGTTGAACTTGCACTTCTTTTCAAGACTTTTGCCACATATTTTATGATCAAACACTTTGGTTTTCCAAAATCCAAACCTCATGATGTTTTGTGATCACTTTATCGAACCTTGAAGAACACATCATATACCCATATCCATGTGGAGTTGATTCTTAATAGCTAAAGATAGGAAAGGAGTTTCCTAAGGCTAATCGGTGGACACCAACATAAGTGGACCTTGATATGGGGAATTAAAAGATATGTACCGCTTTCTGTTATCAACAAGGAAGGAGACATAACTACGATACTTAGTGGAATCTAAGTCTGTAGGTCTATCTATATCGTTATGTAATACGTTAGGTGTAACAGTGATGAAAAGGGGTTTATCCCGAAATGGTTTTTTCCTTATATCTTATTTTGTGGTTTGTTTGATTCTATTTAGATTCAATATCTTGCATGTTTAGTTTCACCTATTTAACCAAGATAAAATTGGATTGAGTTAAATTTATCTTATATGTGACCTAATCTACGGATTACATATTTGATCATATAACCGAACCACTCTACATATTTTTCAGTAAAAAGGGCCAAAGTCGAGGACGTGAAATATGTCGAGATTAATTCACAAAAAAAGGCTGAAGCTGATGCCATTGCCAAGGAAAAATTCAAGTGAAAAGACACCATGCCTTATGATCTTCCAAATATTGGCAATAAGAGGCCAATCGAGGGTCTAACTAGATAAACCCCAAGCACCAAAGAGTAAATGTGCTCAGGCCAATAGAGTCTATTGTGGACATAGTGCATATCGAATGGCATCCTTCTCATTGGCTCATCCATTGAGCTGTGTTGTCCTCTAATTATAGTGAAGTGGAGGATTTCAAGTTTGACCCTAACAATCATGTCGCCTCTGAGTAGCTAAAGAGGGATCCAAACTCCATCTTCCAATTTTTAAACAATGCTACGGACCTTCTCGACTATCATGGGAAAAATCCATATTTTAAATTTTTGAGGGGTTTTTATCCTCACGCTCTATAAAAGTTAGTTTAGCATCGTCTATCTATGATAAGTTCTCTAAGTTTGTGCTCTACTACCTCTGTAAAGAATTTTACTACTTGTTGATCCCATTGTTATTTTCTTTCAGGGTGCAATAGGTGCCACTATCCTCAAAGAGAAAGTTATGACTAACCATCAAGTATAGCTGAACACCGAGCTGAAAGATGATCTAAAAAGTTTATTGATGAGCTGTAGAAGAAATGTGGTGGGCTTCAAGAAAAAGACAATCACTTGGTCATGAAGACATTATCTCCTATCACATACGTAGAAAAAAGTAAAAAACTGAAATGATAAACTGGCATTAAGGACATGAAGATTCAAAGTTTTTAGGAGGCCCTAAAAAGGCCATCGAGGAGATTGCCAAGGCTAATAATGAGCGTATCAAGGCTAATGACACATTTATCAAGACTGAGGAGACCGGGTTACTAAATTCAAAACATCTATAGATTATAACATGGATATCATGACTTTCTTCCTTAAAGACTACGAAGAGATAAAAAAGAGGGTTATGAAACACTCCCTTACATAGAAGATGTTTTCAACAAGTGGGAAGGTGGCGATGATGAAGCCAAATATTTGGAAGCTGAGAATGAGATGAAGGTGGACGAGCCCACTGAGGAGGACGAGGAGAATGGTTAAGCCGATGAGACTTTTACCGAGGAAACCACTCTTCCCCTAACCCCAGAGGTTTCCAAGGACACTGCCATGATCTACGTTGCTCATACCCATGATCCTCAAGACACTTAAGAAAAATGAAGATGCTTATGTGGTTCAAAAGGTCTTTCACTTATCTTTTTGTCAAGCTCTTTTTATTTATAATTCCTCGTACTTATATTTTGATCGACATCATTAATGAACATCTACCATTTTTCTTGCTTATATTTGAGGCCAAGTATCATTCAACTTCTTGTTTACATTCATGTATGAATTGATAATTGTGTATGACTTTCTACAAGTTATGTTTCTAGACCAATTTATAAGCCTTCACCCGTGATCAAGAAATCTAAAATACTTTCATTAACTAATATGGTCAGATATATCCGATCTGCTAGTATTTGTGGTCATATAGTTGACTCTTATCAACTCAACCTAATTTACTATCATTTTAAGGTCTGGTCTGCTAGTAGTTTAGTCACGTGGTTTTGAGGAAAAGTCTTACTAACCTAAAATTGACTTATTGGCTTCCAAGAGGATGAACCAAAGTTATTTTGACTTGGGATCTATCGTTACTTATGTCATCTTATAGGTCATATTGATGGATCTTGTTGTCTTGACCATATATCGGCATTAGTTTCCCAGGTCGACCAAATATACGAGGATCAATCCTTATGTTAGTCATCCACATGACTACCTTAGATTTCTCGATTTTGGCCAAACTTCTTGATCATTACCTATCAAGGACAAGATGCCATTCATAAAGTGTTGCTTGATCAGTATTTTTGATATGTTCGACTTTGAGATGTCTTCGTCCTGAGCATTTTGCACATCTCTCACTCAAACAAACTAGGCAATAAATAATAAGGAAAACTTGAAATGAAAACATATATAGTGGTGGAATTTTTTATTTTCATTGATTATTGAAGATTTATTACATAAAAATAAAGACTCTTTACATGGTTTATTTTTAATTATTCTAGACTTGAATTGATACTGATAAACGTTTTGCACTCCACAAATTCTTAAACAGTTAAACTTTTAAAGTCTCGATCCTATACATTCCAGGTCACACGACTATAAATATTCTATACGAGCCACTCCAATTCGGTTCCAGCTTGTTCCCATTTCGGATAACCTTCTTCAGCATATAATATCCTTCCTTTAAAGTGCTCGGCTTTACTATTGTATTAAAAAATCAATCCATCTTATTGGTAGGCTTCCACCTGAAGTGCTATGTGTTCTCTGACTTCCTATACTAGATTTAGACCGAGTCTTCTCATTAAGTCACTTTTAGATGATTAAACGTTGAGTACACTGTGCCTGGGTAAGCCGATCTCAATGAGCACCACTTCTTTTGTGCCACATGCCAACATAAATGGGGTTTTGCCAGTTATAGTCCTTAGAGTTATTCAGTAGTCCCATAGTACACTGGGAAACTCTTCAATCCAGTTTCCTTTGGCGTCGTTAAGTCTCTTCTTTAGTCCGTCTAAAATACTCTTATTGCTGACCTATGTTTACCCATTGCACTAGCGGTAGGCAGGTGCAGAGTGAAATTTCTTGATCCCCGATCGAATACAATAATCCTCAGACTTATCATTATCGAACTGTGTACCATGGTCCATAATCAAGTCATAAAGAATACCATGCCAAAAAATGATGTTATTCTATATAAAATGGAAAACCTTCTCATACAACATTTCTACTAGTGGCTCAGCTTCCACCCACTTTGTAAAGTAATCGACCGCAATGAACAACTAATTGAATTTGCCCCTCGTATTTTGTAATGGGATAACTAGAACAATACCCTATATGGAGAAGGTACTTGGAGATGTGATTGGTGCTAAAGCTTCCCCTAGTCTCTAATGTATTACTACATATCGTAACACTTGAAGAAGTGTGCTGTGCGTGATACTGATTTAAATAAATTCGTAAATTCCCAATTTAAACTTATTTAACTGGAGTCAATTTTAAACCAAATTAAATCAGCTCCTAAATAAGCAACTATATGTATGTGTGTCAAACCATCACAGATAAACTCCTAACTCGCAAATTTCAGGAAAAAACTCCTTTCGGGTAAAACCTTTATTTCACTATAATACTTATAATGATTACAATGAAATCCACAATGAGTTAACTACAGAAAACCCATATAGACCGTAGCCTAAAGTCAGCAAGAACCGCAGTTCCAATTCAGCCCAGGAATATCCACGAGCATTGACTATGACACACAATTGTCTTCAGCCCAGTACTTCCCTCAAGAGCACCTAGATCAGCAGTAGATATCTTTTATACAAGAGAAAATTGACACAAGATGTGTTTTTGGTTCCAAAATAACTCATATAAACTATTTGGATCTTGTGAATTGAAAACAAAAGGGATTAAAGCACTAAAAGTGAGAAGACAAAGTATTCTGCCAAAGCAGTTTTATCTCTTGAAAATTCTCAGGTCATCTGATAAAAAACGAAGTTGGAAAAACCAATTTATAGAAAATCTAAGGCGATGGCTCGCTCGAGAAAAAACCTCATCTAGCTCGAACAAGCTTCACGCGAGACAGGTTTGTCATTTGAACGACAGACCCTGTCACTTGAATGACATATTAAAATAATAATATATTTCTTTCGCCAGCAAATGTTTCGCCTTAAAACTTCAAAAATTATTTTTTGATAAAAACTTAAAAAGTCCGCTCCAACACTTGTTAAATATTTGATAAAAAATATCCAAACATTCTAAGTGAAATGCTAAGGAATTAAAACACAACCTTTAGCAAATTTATCTCGCGGAGGATTGAATGTTGAAGAACTTTGATATTCGAATCTGTCTTGATGCTTGAATGATCTTGAATTATTCTTAGACGGTTGTAGCGGTATACGACATACTCAATTGATAACGGAAAATAAAAATAATGCCCTTACAAATCTCCCCCTTCTATGCCAGTACAAAATGAAAACATTTGAATTATCAAAACAAAATTCCTATATAAATCTAATTTCGTCCCATGAACCCAAAATTGAAAAGGTATTAAACATGTAAGTCTCAAACTTTTCTTGAAAATCTCCAACTTCAAATATTTAAGCTTTTTCTCACCTGGGTGTGCAAAAATAATGATCTCCAATCTTTGTACCTACACACATGAGACAGAGAAAATACCTTTGTGACGCATCAAGTTTGAAATGATATCAGAATAAATCAATAAATATAATCAAATCTCCCCCAGAATGCAAAAGCTCCCCCATAATTCGTTCTCCCCATTTTTATTTTTCCGAAATAGACAAGGAAACGAATAAACAAAAAGAAACATGGAGTTTTCACGACAAATATGCATAGCAAATATGGATCGAACTACTCTCATGCGAAGAGAATAACTCAAAAGCTTCCGCAAACTATTTTTGATTTTTTTAACTTTTTCATACGAAAATGCAAAAATAATTTTAAAAAAATCACACACCATGAATTTACACTAAGACAACCAAATCATGGAAACGGAATGAATGGGTGTGAACATATTCGATAGGAAAATCAATGCAATCAAACATAACATATGTGCACGATGAATATGAGTACTCCTAATGAACGATTCTCAAAATCGTCCTTATGTGTAAAAGAGTGTTGAATTTAATTAACATCGACTCAATCCATCAACACATCAAAGTCACGAATAATTCCCACACTAATAACGTCTAAAACTATGAATGCTTTTTCATGACGCTGTCAGGACATCCCAACCCGTTTTTCATTACTTTCCATCCGAACTCCCTAATAAATAATATGCATTTATATTACTTTTGAGGTGGGTCCTTTTGGTCTTATTTATCATTTTATTGCCTATAAATATTGTTGGGCTCTTTTAAACGGTGGCTTTCACGATGACTTAATTTTGTACTCTCGTAGCCCTTTCTCGTGATTCCCTTACCACATTCACGGTAAATGGTTTTTACATGCACTACTTCCATTGTCAAGTTCTACCGGATATGGTTCTATTTAAAGACAGAATTGAGATGGCAAAACTCCAACCAATATGTGATAAATAAGTACAATAATCAAACAAATCCTTGCAAGTGTGCATTAAAGGAAGTTATGAGTCAAACATGTAGGTAGTAATCAAAAAGTACATCTCAATGACTCCAAACATTGTAAAGAAAAAAACACTATCAAATCATCACATGGATATGGAATGTAATTGTGACTCAGTCATCCTAAATGTCCATTCATATATGGTGTAAAACAAACTACAAAACTCATTTTGATTTTTTCTAAAAATTTTATAAAAAATAAAATATTTATGACTTTTTCAAGAATATATCAAAAAGAAAAACAAAACAACAAAAATGGTACACAATAGAAATAGGTAAAAATATCATCATGAAAAACAACCTATGCTGGAAAACAAGTCTAAACCTCAATCGTTGAGTGCGGTGGAGTTTTCCAAAAGTGGTGACATCCTATGAAAAAACTCCATCAAATCATGTGAAGTCTTGAATAAAAACATTACTTGGTCCCTAATATGTGCAAAATCTCTTGGGTAATCATCCGGAGCATCAGGTGTGGGTGCGTGTGTGTGAACACGAATAGTAGCAAAACGTGATACATGCAACTTAAAACAAAAATCCCTAAGGTGTTCTCTCATCTTGTAGTGTGTGAAAACATAAATAGACCTAGGTACAACTCTAAAAAACCATCTCCTATGAGCTCTCCTATTAGGTACGGGACGCCTAGGTGGGTTGGGTTGATAGCCATATGGATTTATCACAAACTCCGAAACCGTCTCGAGTGCAACATATAAAGTGGATGCACCGTCTTGACCTATTCCTCGTCTCTCAACATCACCCAAAACGGGATTGAGAACCATCTTTACAACCTTCTTAGACGCGTCATCTAAAGGTACTTTGACCTCCCGGGCACGTTTTAGATCACTATCAAGTTGGGATATACGTGTCATCATACCAGACACCGTGTTGATCAAATCACTCTTTTCTCGATCTAAAGCAATCAACTGTTCACTCAAAGAAACCTTCACTTTATCGAATTGACTTGATTTCGCCTCAAACACCCTCAAACTCTCTAACTCTCTCTCTAAATCTCCCACCCTAAGATTTCGGTCTTTGTTCAACTTTTTAGTTTTTAGCATCTTGACATATAAATCTCTACATGCGATCCATATTTAACGATCACTCTCACTAGTGCAGTCACTCTCAGACTCGCTAGAAAGACTCAAATAATCCTCGGGGGTCTCACGTGAACAAGTATCCTCATCATCGTGGGACAAACTAGGTGTGCTCTCGTGACTAGCTAAAAAGGAGATAAATTTCCCATGTGATGACTCAGCCCCAAAATCTTTCACCTCTTCCTCATTATCGCTAAGAGTGGCTGGCATGGAAATCTTTTTGCCCTTTCTCTTTAGCCTAGTTGGACACTCAAAAACTCTGTGGCCTCTCCCCTCACACTCAAAACACTTATTCTCTTCCTCTTTCTCACTTTCTTTCTCATCGCTCCCTTTGGCCTCATTTTTATTTTTCTCAAAAAATCTTTTATTGGAAGAATTGTTTTTTGAAAACTTGAGAATTTTTTTAAAATTTTCCGCAAGCATGACTATATCAACCTCACCCTTCAAGTCAGACTCATAAAATTTCACTTTCTTTTTATTTTCTCTCATAGACACTTCCTCTCCCTTCCTATACTGGGCTCTAAGTGCCATCCCTCTATTCGTAGGCTTGACAGTGTCAGAAAACATGTCAATTTCATATGTATGGAGGTCTCCAACCAGCTCTTCTAATTTCAGACGACTCAAATTACCTTAGGTATTCAAAATAGTTACTTTATGGATTAAACGTTTTGGCAGCATTATTAAAATCTTTTTAACCACTCGTGCATCAGGTATAGGCTCAATAAGATTGAAACTAGTGATGACAATGTCGGACAAGAGTGCATAAAAGTCATCAAAACACTCAGTTTCAAGCATGGTTATCGTTTCAAATTGAGTAGATAAAATTTTGAATTTTAGACTCTTTTACTGCGTTAGTACCTTCATGGGTGAGTTTTAAAACATCCCATGCTTCTTTATACATGGTGCACGTTATAATACGTCGAAACTCCTCAGGGGTGACGTGTTCGAAAATTACGTTAAGTCCATGTAAATTAAAAGTTCTCCACCTAAACTCATCCTTAGTCCATTCTGACACATGTTTTAAATTCGTGACATTATTGGTGGTGACAGTGGGAGGAGTCCAACCTCTTTCACAAATTACCGAAGCTCTCTCATCGATTTCCTTTAAATGTGATTTTATGCGGACTTTCTAGTAAGCATAATTAAACCCGTAAAAAATTGGCAACCGATTATATAAGTATTCATTCGTAAACATTGCGATAATTTTAAAATTCAGATTAAAAAAATTAATATCACACAAATTTTGCAAAAAATAGGAATTCACAATAAATTAGTGTAACCTGCTCTGATACAAATCTGAAGAAGTGTGCCGTACGTGATACTGATTTAAATAAATTCGCGAATTCCCAATTTAAACTTATTTAACCGGAGTCAATTTTAAACAAAATTAAATCAACCCCTAAACAAGCAACTACGTGTGTGTCAAACCATCACAAATAAAATTTCCAACTCGCAAATTTGAGGAAAAAACCCTTTCGGGTAAAACCTTTATTTCAATATAATACTTACAATGATTACCGCAATGAGTTAACCATAGAAAACCCATATAGACCGCAGCATAGAGTCTTCAAGAACCGCGGTTCCAACGCAGCTCAGGAATACCCACGAGCATTCCCTATGACACACAGTCTCCTTCAACCCAGTACTTCCCTCAAGAGCACCTAGATCAGCAGTAGAGATCTTCTATACAAGAGAAACTTGACACAAGATGTGTTCTTGAGTTCCAAAATAACTCACATAAATTATTGGGGTTTTATGAATTGAAAACAAAAGGGATTAAAGCCCTAAAAGTGAGAAGACAAAGTATTCTGCCAAGGCAGTTTTGTCACTTGAAAATTTTCAGGTCTTCTGATAAAAAACGAAGTTGGAAAAATCAAAATAAATAATATCTAAGGCGGTGGCTCGCTCCAACGAAAACCTCATCTCGCTCCAACGTGGACATCCATCGCTCGATCAAGATTCACGCGAGACATGTTTGTCATTTGAACAACAATCCATGTCACTCGAACGATATATTAAAATAATAATATTTTTCTTTCGCGAGTAAATGTTCCGCCTTAAAACTTCAAAAAATATTTTTTGACGAAAAACTTAAAAAGTCCGCTCGAACACTTACAAAGTATTTGATAAAAAATATCCCAACATTCTTAATGAAATGCTAAGAAATTAAAACACAACCTTTACCAAATTTATCTCGCGAAGGCTTGAATGTTGTAGAACTTTGATATTCGTATCCGTCTTGATGCTTGAATGATCTTGAATTATTCTTAAACGATTGTAGCGGTATACAACATGCTCAATTGATAACGAACAATAAAAATAATGTCCTTACAACACTTATCTCATTTTCTTATATAGTTGGCACAATATTCCTTCATTATTGGCTAATAATACCCTTAGGTGGCGATCCATTTCACCAACGACCTGCCTGTTGAATGGGCTCCACGCGATCCCTCAAGAACTTATCTAATCACATCTGGTACTTCCGTGGGATGAACATATATGAGCAATAACATTATGAATCCCCTTCTAAACATAATTCCTCCTTTTAACATGTACCTTATTGCCTTATAGAGGAGTCTCCTTGCCTCATTTTCATCTGTGATTACAATGCTGATCTCCAAGTATGCTTGGTTAGGATTCATCCACGATGGTCCCACTTCTAACCCCAATATAAGTACACATTCTCCATCCATGTCTCGTTGCATTAAGATCTCAACAGGCACTATTTTTAAAGTTTGGCTCTCGAGGATGAAGGCACATAAGTAAGTGCATTTGCTCAGGAATTCTCAACCCTTAGTAATTAAACAATATGTACAATCAAGAACTTAGAAATAATGATTTCACCTTTGCCAAGTACTTTGACATAAACTCCTCTCTTCCTTAATAGATTTCAAGTCCTTGGTTTACCAGAAACTGAAAGTCATTGGGAGCCGATAACTGCTCGGTGTCTAGTGAGAAAGTTAATCCCAATCCTGCTACCAAAGCTTTATATGTTATCTCGTTGTTGGAGGCCTCAAAATTAAACCTAAAGGCATATTCAATGTCTACACCATCATATGTGTGGATGATTAGCCATGATCCACCGCAATTGACATATGATTAACCATCTACAAATAACTTCCACACATGAGTTTTTTTTTAAAACTTCCTTCAACTAAAGAACCATCCTTAAATAACTTTTTCATCTGCTCCAAGTCGAAAGCTCTTTATTCTTTTTAAGCCGATGACTCTAGCAAGTCATTGTTCTGCTCAACTAGCTTTTCTGATTTCTTGTTGGTTGGATGCTCTTTAAAAGTGAACTCTACTATAAAATCATCCACTGCTTGGCCCTTAATCGTCGTTGTAGTCTCATACAATATGTCATACTCTATTTATTCTACGTCCCAAACTATCATTCTACCCTATTTCCCAAGCTTATTAATAGTTTGTCACGGAGGAAGGTTTGTATAAATGACAATCATATCTACCTGAATGTACGACTTCATTATTCGAGTTGATTAAATGGATTTTAGCTCCATGGTCTGCCTAATTAGTATAGCATAAATGCATTTGTACTTCATCTTCCTGCCACACAAGTGTCTAACTGATTGTTGACTCTGACACTTCCATGTACATATATAACTTCTTACCAAGGATTGGTCTTGACAGTAATGGAGCGAATCCTAGGGACTTATTCAATTCCAGAAAATCCTTATCACACCCTTCGTTCTACTCATACACCTTTCTAAGCACCTTAAATAATGGAAGACATCTATTAGTGGATCTTGAAACAAACTCATTCAACATAGCTACTCGTATTGTCAAGCCTTCGATCAATTTTTTTCCTCATGGTAGGCTGCATGTTGATTAGTGCATGAATCATGTTAGTATTAGCCTCTATACCCCTCTGATTTACTATGAAGCCGAGGAATTTTCCTTCCCAGACTCCGAAGACACACTTCGCAGAATTCAACTTCATTTGGTAATTCTTCAATTGATCAAACAACCTATCGAGGTCACTGACATGATCAGTTGTCCTCCTACTATTTGTCAGTATGGCTGTAATACCCCGTGACTTTTGGACCATAAAATATTTTTAGAAATCAAAAATTTGAAAAATATTTTTTAGATATAATTATTTTTAGTATTTAAAATATGAGTTTTGATATATAAGAAATAAGGTTTTAATTGCATTCGAAATCGAGTGCCAAATTTATTTTTTTGAACTTTTCTTCTCTTTCGGCTAAATAGGGGGAATAGATTCGGCTCATAGGGGAATCGATTTGCCCAGAGGGGGAATCGATTCGGCCAGGCCAAATTTGGCGAATTGGCTTCATTTTAGATGTTTGTATTCGTTTTAAACTCTTTTATTTTACAATATTAAAAAGGATAGAGATTTAGACTTTATTAACACTTTTAACTCATCTAAAAAAGCAGTAATATCCCAAATTATTCTTTCCTTTCTTCTAAAAAATCTAAAGACCATTAAAAATAAGTTTCAACTCAAATTTTAAAGATTCAAAACAAGTTTTCTCAAGATCAACCAAGAACGAGTCTTTGCTATTTTCGAGATAAATCACTATTGTATAATCAGAATTACAAAGCGACTTATTATCAGGCATGGATATCTCTATTATTCCCCTTAACTATTGTATGTTTTAAATATTTTCTAAACCTTAATTAATCATGATTTCTTAAAAAGTAATTAGGATGGTTAATTAGGGAAAGTGAAAGTAAAAATCGGGGCCGTTTTTTATTAAATCTAAAAATATAGTTTAAGACTTGAAACAATTGCATGCTTGGATTAGATTTTGGGGTTACGATAGATTTGTGGGACAATTCACATGTTAGAATTAAAAATATGAACTTGGAATAATATTTTGACTCGTAAAATTACGATATTGATGTGTATGTTGTAGGATGGAATTTTTGTTATGTAACGTTGTTAATACGCATGTTAGAATGGAATTATGTATTAATTGGTAAAATATAATTTGTATTAAAATTATAGAATTTGACAACTAGTGTGACTATTTGGTAGAATATGATTATTACATGATTAAATGAACGTATTTTGAATGGGATTGAAGTCATAGGATTAATTAGAGGATTGTAGTGTTAAACTAAAATATAATTTATGTGAAGATTGTTCGTGTTAATATTTTGGCACCATGGAAACGTTAGGTTTTTCAGAGTAGTGGTACTTTCACCCTTTTTAATAGGTTGCTTTATAGGTATGGGAGTAGTAAGCAGAATTTGTTGTTATTGTTGTTGATATTTTGTGCTTGTATGGTTGGATATTTTTGTAGGTGGGGCTAGGTAGTATGCTCCTTTAGCCTAACTACAAGATTATGTGATGATTGTTGGTAGGTAACCTTCCTAGGCGGTGGACTAAATAATACTTATAGTTTGGTGATATCTAGGTATGGTACTAGGGATGGTTTTAGGTTGTGATTCCCATATTAAGGGCGGGGTTAATTGAGAATAAAGAGAACTTGATTAAAAATTAATAACTAATCCCTAAGATAATAAACGGTTATTAAAATAAATTTGCATTGTGAGTATGTGCAGGGCTCACGATAATTGGGCTGACTGGCTATAGCGATGTGGGTGTGTGTTGGCGTCACGATTATGTGCAGGGCTAATGAAAATTGGGAAAATGGCTATATTGACGTGTCATGTGTGGAACATCACGAGTATATGCAGTGCTAATGAAATCTGACGCACTGTCTATAGTGAGAAAAATGGGTGTGGTGTGTAAAATTTTTAGCACGCCAGGAGTATGTACAAGACCAATAGAATGGTAAACTGGTTATACTGGTGTCGTATTAATAAGATTGGTTGCAATAATTTAATTAATAATTTAATGTTATAATAGCATAATTGAACTTGAATAATGGGGTGGCTTAGCTATATTAAAGTTAGTACTGCTTTACCTTACTCATATGTTCTTATATCGTGTGATTTAAAATATTCTGTTATAATATTGATCACATATGATGCTTATGTTAGGATTCACGGATCCTAATTGGGTGGATTAGTTGGTACTCATGCAGTGGGCTCTAACATAGTGCGTTGACTAATATTTCAGATATAGTTGATGGAATAGCTGCATAGGATGGATTGAAGATTTATGGAGTGCAGCTAAAGTTTTATTGTATCATTTTAGTATTTTAGATTTCCGTTGTTTTATTTATCAGACAGTTATTTATGAATTTGGTGGGCCATTCAGTTCCACAGTTATTTACGATTTTCTTTCAGTTGGAGTTACAGTTAGATGATTCCATTTAGGTATTTACTTATCTTTTAGATTTGAGTTTTATTATGGAGTTAGCATGGTGATGGATTTTATTGCGTAGATATTTATATTCGTTGGATTAAATTATAGATTACATCACGTGGAAAATGTTTTAATGTTTCATATTTTTGTCACATGCTAAAAATGGTATTTTAAATTTTGGCACCCGCCGTAGTTTGGCAGATTGTGCTAATTAAGAATAAATAGAACTTAATTAAGAATTAATAATTAATGTCTAAGATAATAAACATGTGTTAAAATTAATTTGCATCGCGAGTAAGTACAAGGCTATTAATAATTGGGTTGATTGGCTAAGCGACGTGGGTGTGTGTTGGCATCAAGAGTAAGTGCGGGGCTAACAAAAATTGGCAAAATGGCTATAGTGATGTTTCATGCACAGAACCTCACGAGTATGTGCAGTGATAATGAAACTAGGCAAACTAGCTATAGTGAGGAGAATGGGTGTGTTGTGTAAAATTGTTGGGACACCAGGAGTATGTGTAAGACCAATAGAAAGGTAAACTGGTTATGCTGTTGTCGCATTAATAAGATTATTTGCACTAATTCAATTAATAATTTAAGATTGTAATTTAATTTTGTAATAACATAATTGGACTTGAATAATGGGGTGGCTTAGCTATATGGATAGTTAGTATTGTTTTACTTTACTCTCATGTTTCTATATAGCGTAATTTAAAATACTCTATTATAATACTTATCACGTATGATTCTTATATCTGGATTCATGGATCCTAATTGGGAGGAGTAGCTGGTATTCTTACGGTGAGCTCTAACCCAATGCGTTGACTAACATTTCAGCTATAGTTGCTGAAATAGTTGCATAGGATGGATTGGAGATTTTTGGAGTGCATCTGGAGTTTTATTTTATCACTTTATTATTTTATATTTCTTTCATTTCATCGTTTTATTTACGAGACATTTATTTACACATTTGGTGGACCATTCGGCTCCACAATTGTTTACGATTTTCTTCCAGTCCAAGTTACAATTGGATGTTTTCATTTAAGTATTTACTTATCTATTGGAGTTGAGTTTTATTCAAGAACTTGCATGGTGATGGATTTTATTATGTGGATGTTTATATTCGTTTGATTAAATTTCAGATTACATCTTGTGAAAAAAGTTTTAATTTCTCATATTTCTGTCACATGCTATGAATGGTATTTTAAATTCTGATGCCCGAAGTAGTTTGGCAACGGGGACTGGCCACCTCCAACATTAAAATGCGCGGGATGTCATAGTTGTTATCAGAGCATGGTCTTAGGTCTCATAGCTTTTTATTCCATTATAACTTTCGCGTTACCGATCTTTGATTCTCCTTGTTGATTAACACTCCTTAAAGTACCATGTCTAACATACGTGTGAGTAGTTGGAGATAGGGAGTTTTGTATTAAGGCCGTTTTAGGCATTGAGGTTAGTAATAGTTATATTTATGTGATGATACTTAGAGTTGATTTTGGTGGAAATAATTACAGATCGTTAGAAAAGATGTTAGGTTTCTCTTGTATCAATGTGGTGAGGTGATTTAATTTAAGGACTTTAGCGTTGCGATGTCTTTTGGAGATATAATCAAGTAGTTATTCATGAGAGATTGTGATAAGTCGTTATTTTCAAAGTTATTCATATATATATATACATATATTGTAATTTTATTTGTGGGGTATATGCATGTAGGATTGTGTGTATGGGTTACCCAATCATGGCATTCTATGGGTAGGCATATGTGAGCATTATCTTATTTGCATGAATTTATGTTTAATGTTTACGCTTCATCGAATTTCGAGGAAGAAATTCCTATCTAAGTGAGGGATAACGTAATACCTCGTGATTTTTGGACCGTCGAATATTTTTATAACTAAAAAATTGGAAACATAATTTTTTAATTATTTTTAGTATTTAAAAATGTTGGTTTTGATATATAAGAAATAAGATTTTAATTTGATTCAAAATCGGGAATAAAATTGTATTTTTTCAACTTTTCTTTTTTGTCAGCTGAACAGGGAGAAAAAATTCAGCCCTAAGGGGGAATCGATTCGATTCGGGGAAGATTTAGGTAATTGACTTCTTTTTTGGTATTTGCATTAGTTTCAAACTCTTTTGTTTTACTATATTAAAATGGCTCGGGGTTTAGAAATTTTAAGCACTTTTAACTCATCTCAAATGGAAGTAGCCTCCCAAATTATTCTATCATCCCTTATACAAAATCTAAATCAAAATAAAAATAAGTTTCAACTCAAGTTTTTAAGATTTAAATCAAGTTTTCTCAAGATCAACCAAGAACGAGTCATTGTTATTTTTGAGAGAGGATCACAATTGTATAATCATAATTTCAAAGTGATTTCTTATCAGGCATGAATATCTCTACTGTTCTCTTAAGTATTGCATGTTTTAAATATTACCTAAACCTTAATTAATGATGTTTTCTTAAAAATAATTAAGAAAAGTGAAAGTAAAAATCGGGGTTGTTTTTTACTAAATATAAAAATATGGTTTAAGACTTTAAATAATCTCATGCTTAGATTAAGGTTTTGGGTTACAGTATAATTGTCGGATGACTCACATGTTAGAATTAAAAATATGAACTTGGAATAATATTTTGACTCGTAAAATCACGATATAGATGTGTATGTTCTAGAACAAAAATTTTGTTGTATAATGTTGCTAATATGCGTGTTAGAATGGAATTATGTGTTAATTGGTAAAATATCACTTGTATGGAAATTATAGAATTTGACAACTTCTGTGACTAGTTGGTAGAACTTGATTATTACATGATTAAATGGATGTGTCTTAAATAGAATTGAAATCGCAAGATTATTTAGAAGATTGCAGTGTTGGACAAAAATATAATTTATGTGAAGATTGTTGTGTTAATATTTTGGCAGTGTGGAAACGTTGGATTTTTGGGAGTAGTTGTACTTTTACCCGTTTTAATAGGTTATTTGCTAGGTATGGGAGTTGTTGTTATAGTCACTTTCTAGGTATGGGACTAGTGACTTTATGCTTGTACGATTGTGTATTTTTCTAGTGAGGCTAGGTAGTACGCCGTTCTGTTATTCCTTTAGCCTAGGTTCGAGACTAGGTGATGATTTTTAGTAGGTATTCTTCCTAGGTGATGGACTACGTAATACTTATGGTTTGATTATTTCTAAGTATGGGACTAGGGATGGTTTTAGGTTTTGATACATGTACTAAGGGTGGGACTGATTGAGAATAAAGAGAACTTGATTAAGAATTTATAATTAATGCCTAGGATAATAAATGGGCATTAAAATTAATTTGCGTCGCGAGTATGTGTAGTGTAATTATAATTGGCCTAACTAACTATAGCGAAGTGTGTGTGTTGGCGTCACGAGTATGTGTAGGGACAATAAAAATTGGGCAAACTGACAATAGTGACGTGTCGTACATGGAACCTCACAAGTATGTGATGGGCTGATGAAATTAGGAAAATTGACTATAATGAGGGGAATGAGAATCGTGTGTAAAATTATTGGCACGCCAGGAGTATGTGCAGGACCAATAGAAAGCTAAGCTGACTATACCGGTGTATCATTAATACGATTAGTTTAATTAATTCAGTTAATAATTTAATATTGTAAAACCATAATTGGACTTGAACAATTGGGTGGTTTAGCTGTGTGGGTAGTTAGTATTATCTTACTTTACTCTCATGTTCTTATATCATGTAATTTAAAATACTCTATTGTAATATTTATAATGTGTGATGCTTATGTTTGGATTCACGGATTCTAATTGGGATGAGTAGCTAGTATTCATGTTGTGGGATCTAACCCATTGGGTTGACTAACATTTTAAGCATAATTACCGGAATAGTTGCACAAGATGAATTGGAGATTTATGGAGTGAAACTGAAGTTATATTTTATCGTTTTAATAGTTTAAATTTCTTTCATTCCATCATTCTATTTATGAGACAGTTATTTATGGATTTGGTGGGCCATTTGGTTCCATAGTTGTTTATGAATTTCTTTCAGTTAGACTTATAATTGGATGATTTCATTTAAGTATTTACTTATCTTTTGGAGTTAAGTTTTGTTCTAGAGTTAGCATGCTGATGAATTTTATTGTGTGAATGTTTATATTCATTGGATCAAATTTCAGATTACATCTTGTGGAAAAAGTTTTAATGTCTCATATTGTTGTAACATGTTAAGAATGGTATTTTAAATTATGACCCCCGGCATAGTTTGGCAACGGGGACTGGCCACCTCTAACATCAAAATGTGTCATCCTCAGACACTTTTATAGTCTTCCTGATCTTCTCATCAAAGACTTTATTCACCAATATTTGGTACGTTGCTTCAGTATTTTTTAGCCTAAAGTTCATAACATTGTAGTTGTATGTACCTCGACTAGTAATGAATGAGATTTTCCCTCAGTCTTCAGGCTTCATCCTGATCTGGTTATACCTCGAATAAGAGTCCATAAAGCTAAGAAGCTCGTGCCCAGTGATGGCGTCGACTAACTAATCAATCTGAGGCTAGAATAATGGTCCTTATGGAAATTTGTTGAGGTCAATAAATTCGACGTACATGCCCCATTTTCATTATTCTTAGGAACCATGAAGACGTTTACAATCCACTTTGGGTACTTGACATCCTCAATGAAATATGTCTTTTTAAACTTCTTAACCTCCTATTGAATTGCTATATTTTTCTCTAGGCTGAAAACATGATACTTTATTTTGCCCGGCTTCACGTCCTTCACGATACTGAGATCATAGAAAAGATGTATCTATCCCCGATATATACTCATAACTCTAGAAACATACGCTTTTTCTCTTCCATAGAAAATCAGATATCTCATTCTTGAGAGCGGAATCCAACGAGGAGATGATCTGGGCCGTCCTCTATGGGTACTCGTCATCTAGGCAAGTTATACATTTTATATTATTAATAATATCTATAGGTACTAAACTCCTTAATTTCTCAATATTCTAATTCTGAGTACGAGGGTTGTGGTAATCAATAACCTTTTGATTTAACAAAGTAGTGGAATGATTACTAATTAAATTCTCAATGGTGTGATTACCAAAACATTTCTCCTTCTAGAAATATATTTTCCCATTTCCTAGCAACTATTGAATCCCAGTTTTAAAACTTAAAATTTGATTGTGAATACCCCACTAAGCCCAAAACATTGACTATTTATATTAGAATCAAGAATAGTAATATTCGGATAATGATTAGGCATAAATTCTTCAAAATTTTCCCCTTAATTTAGAGGCTTTTATTACCCCGGATAACGTAAAATGAGTTAATTTATATCATATCATTTCTAATGACTTCATCTAACAAGTATCCCGAGTTTTGTATATTTCTTGTTGATTTTACAGGTATTTTATACATAAAAGAAAGAAAGAAACCAGAAGAAGCAGGAGAGAAGAAAGAAGAAAAGTCAAGAGGCCAAAAGTGTAATTTCCACCTGGAATCCGAATGAGAGCCCAAAATAAAAGTCGAAGATCTCGAGCCTACGAGTGCGTAGGAAGAAATGGCGTTCCAATCTGAGTTCCAAAGTAGAAGTTATGAAGATCCAAAGATGTGAGATAATCAAGATAAATTGAAAATATAATGAAGAGAAATTGAGAAGAATATCCAGATCGATCCGGATGGCATAAAAAAACGATCGATCCGGGTATTTAAAGTCGCTGTAAAAGGAAGAATTTACCGGATCGATCCGATCCTCATAAAAAAAGGATCGATCTGATGCTCCGAGTTCACTGCATAAGGCATATCTACCGGATTGATCCGGGTGAAATGAAAAAGGGATCGATCCGGCCATCAGGCGAATCGATCCTAAATGTCCTGATCGGATCGATATGGGGTTCAAGATTTGGGATTATCTTCTTTAAGCTAGAGTCTTGCATGACTCCAACTCTTGTATTTTTCGTAGGGTATATATTTCAAACTCCTCCCAGATAATAAGGGAGCTTCTAATTCGTTTTAGAGGAGATCTTTGTTTAGTTTTGTAGAGAGAATAACAAAACCCTAGTTTTAATTTAAAGAGATAGCTGTAATAATTTCAAGTTTGATTCTTCAATTCAAGTAATATTTTTCCATTCCTTCATACATAATTTCCTTTGTTTGTTAATTATTAATATTGCATCTCTTTAATTCTAAGTTTCTATTAGTTATGATATTTCCTTCTTTTCAATCCATGTTTTCTTTTAATTTAATCATGTCTAGATAATTTTCTAAGGGTTGGGGTGCATGAACCCCACCCGATGTTATTCACGATAATGGGAAATAAACCATTGAATTAAAATCTTAGATGAATCGTGTTACATAGCTGGTGAAACCGTCATAAGACTTTTGATCCCGTTTGCCCTAGGTAACCGGGATGCTTAAGAATGAGACACCACTTTACTCATCCTTTGCTTTCATACTGTGCGGGCTACGATCCCTCATATGTGTAATACTTGGGAGTCCTAAAGACCGGGTTCGTTTAAAATTCTAATTCCGAGTCTAGTATCCTACGAAGTGAATTGATAGGGTGCGGGGATTTGTAACCCGACCTATTGTTCTCATTTCATAGTTAATTCATAAAACCATTTGTCATCAGCTTTTCATTTAATTAGTGTAGTTGCATTTTATTCATTTTAGTTTTATTAGTTAATTATTCTCAAATTTGCATCTAGTTGTAGTTGTTACGTACTCCAAATCACCTTTTCATTATTTTTAGAGTCAAACCTAGGATTTCTTCATCTTTCCAACGTCGTCACGACTCTGTTCGTCCTTTTTCCCTGAGGATTGATACCCGACTTATCGAATTATTACTTGAGCGACAGGCTTGCACTTGAGCATACATAGTAGGCACACTAGACTCATTTGTGGTCGCGTCAAGTTTTTGGCGCCGTTGTCGGGGATATTGGTAGACTTAGGTTAGATCGAGTCAATATAGAACTTTGACCAAAAATCCAAAAAAATAAATTAAAAACAAAATATAAAAATCATCATCTCTCAAAAGCCTTTAATGCAAAATCCTGAACATACTCGAACTCCTCAAAATACTCCAACCAGAATCCACAAAAATCCGATTGTTGAGTATAACTCTGAAAGCCCCCACACACCTCGCGTTCCATAATTTTGGGTTCCAGTTCCTACTCCGGAGCACTCTATTGGTAGTTACACCCTGAGTCAACCCTCGAGTCACACATCTAGGACACCGAGTGAGTATTTCGCGTTATTTTAAGAGAGCGCGATCACGATGTCTTACGTAGCAAGTTTCGACACTGGAGAGGGAAATCTACCCTATCATCCCATAAAAGACTTGCTCTTTCCTGAGCGGACTGTCACCCCTGGTTGCATTTTACTTCTATCTAATGCCGGTCAGTTTCACTTTCGTAATGGGATGATACAGATTCTCCCTACATTTCACGGCATGGATTCAGAGAAACCATACCTGCATATACGTGAGTTCGAAGAGGCGTGCGACACATTTAGTGACCAAGCTTGCACGCAGGATGTCATTCGCCTAAAGATTTTTCCTTTTTCCTTAAAGGATAAAGCCAAGACCTAGCTATGGTCTCTACCCCCGAACTCCGTAATTTCCTAGAGAAATATGCAATCCAATTTTATCTCAAAATTCTATCCACATCACAAGACAAACTCTACCAAAACTCAAATCCAACGTTTTCGACAACATAATAATGAGCCTTTTGACAGGTGTTGCGAACGAATCTAAGAGTTGGTAAGCGCATGCCCTCATCATGGTTTTGATAAACACCATGTGATATCTTTCTTCCATAATGGGTTGACAGTGGCTTCCAAAAAACTTGTGTAAACAATGTGTGAAAGACCTTTTTCAGATTTAAACTCCAGCGATGCCGAGGCCCATCTTAAGTATGTCACAGAGACTACTCAAGCATGGGACACATCTGATACTAATACCCAAGCCCGACCTAGACAAGCATCTATCACTCCGACTGCATCCGGTCTATACCGTTTGGATAATAATACCTTAATATATCTTCGATTTGATCAGTTTCAGAGAGATATGAAAGACTGGTTTCATAGATGGTTAAGAGATATCGCTGGATTCAGTCGTGTTTCGAAAGAAAAGGTGTGTTTTATCTGTGAGGCGGGCCATTCCACAAAGGCATGCCCGACGATTTTTACCTACAAGGCCATGCACACCGAGCAGGTGGATGCTATAGGGGGATTCAAGGGAAATTTTAATGCCCCACATGGGAACTCGTACAACCTTTCATGGAGAAACCATCATGGTTTTAACTACGGACAACCACAAGTTGCGATGAACCCACATTCACAGGTTGTCCCACCTCCACCAACTCCTCAATACCAATAAGCACCACCACCTCCAGCTCCATATGTAGCTCCACCTCGGAGAAATCTCGAGGATACAATAAACCAGCTCATTAACTCTTAGAGTGCAACCAATGCTAGATATGATCGCATGTTTGCGACATGGATGCGCACATCTCCAAGTTGCAATCATCGTTGAGTATATAAGAGAAGGGAAAATTTCCTGCCCAGGACCAAAGACCTCCCCAAGGTCAATCTAGTGTTAGCTCCACCTCTACAGAATAGCAGGAGCATTGCCAAGCTGTAACCACTCTTCGTAGTGAGAGAGTTGTTGATTTATCACCGCCCCCACACGACACTTCAAAAGTCAAGGAGAATTCTCCTGACACGAAAGAGGCCGAAGATATCCCCTTGAACAAGGGTGAAAAGGAATACACTAGTGAACCTGAGGTAGTTGTAAAGCCACCCTCCGTTGTGCCATTTCCTCAAAGATTGGTTCCTTCCCACAAAGGGACCATACGTGATGAAGTGCTAGAGGTGCTCAAAATCGTGAAATTGAATTTACCTTTCCTCGATGCAATAAAGCAAATTCCAGCTTATGCAAAAGTCATTAAAGATTTATTGACCGTCAAGAGGAGGATGAAGGTAAAGAAAAACACGTTTCTAGCACAGAATGTGAGCTCCGTTCTTATTAACGATCTCCCACCTAAATATAAGGATCCCGCTGCACCCACCATTTCCTGCACCATTGGAGAGAACAAAATTGAGAGGGACTTACTCGACTTGGGGGAAAGTGTTAATATCCTGCCGTATTCAATTTATAGGCAGCTTGATCTGGGTAACCTTAAGCCCACAAGGATCACTCTCCAATTAGAGGATCTAACCGTGAAGATAACGAGGGGTATAGTTGAGAATGTGATAATCCAAGTGGACACTTTCTACTTCCCGATAGATTTTGTCATTTGGGACATGGAGCCCTCTTTCACCTCGAAGAATCATGTTCCCATCATCCTTGGGCGCCCATTCTTATCTACGGCTAATGCACTGATCAATACTCAAAATGGGAAGATGCAACTCACTTTTGGGAATATGACTTTAGAAACAAACATCTTCAATATAACCTAACAAGCAGGGGAAGAAGATGATCTTCACGCGATGAGCTTAATTGAGGAGATTGTAGAAGAAGACATTGAGGAAAATTATCGTGGATACGCCTTAGAAGCGTGTCTAACCTCTAGTCATAAGAGCAAGGGAGCGTCTATCGAGTTTGAGAGAGAGACTGAGGAGTTGAGAGACTTACTCGATGAGAGAGCGTCAGACAAGGACGCGAGAGTTGTTAGTTGGGTCTCTCGATTTAAAGAGATACCACCGAGGGAGGCACGCATGGTGCCCTTTAGCGATTCATTCCCGACTCTCGAGTTGAAGAAACTACCCTCCAACGTTAAATATGCTTTCCTAGGTGAAAGTGAGACATTTCCTATTATTGTCTCCTCTAGCTTAGATGAAGAGCAGGAGGGTAAGCTATTAAAATTTTTGAGGAAGCACCAAAGTGCTTTTGGTTGGTGTATAGCTGATCTAAAGGGGATATGCTCTCTGATTTGCACCCATAAGGTTCACCTCGAGGAGGATGTTAAGCCCTCGAGAGAAATTCAAAGAAGGCTAAACCCCACAATCAAAGTTGTGGTGAGAACTGAAATCATAAAGTTATTGGATACTGGGATTATCTACCCAATCTCGGATAGCAAGTGGGTGAGCCCCATTCAAGTCATCCCAAAGAAGTCGGGCATGACTGTGATTAAAAATTCCAAGGGAGAGCTAGTTCCCCAACGTACCACCATTAGGTGGCGCGTTTGCATTGATTATCTAAAACTCAATGCGGGAACTAGGAAAGACCATTTTCCCTTACCATTTATCGATCAAATGATTGAAAGAGTAGTGGGCCACCCTTACTATTGCTTCCTAGATGGTTATTCCAGATATAACTAGATTGAGTTGGATGTACTTCATCAAGAGAATACAACCTTCACTTGCCCCTTTGGAATGTTTGACAACAAACGTATTCCATTCGGCTTGTGTAATGCATTGGCGATCTTTTAAAGGTGCATGTTGAGCTTATTCAGTGACATGGTTGAGAGAGGGCTAGAGGTGTTCATGGATGACTTTAGTGTTTTTGTCACCTCTTTTGATCTATGTCTAGCCAATCTTGAAAAAGTACTAGCCCGATGTGTGGAAAAGAACTTAGTGCGGAATTGGGAGAAATGCTATTTCATGGTAACTGAGGGTATAGTTATTAGCCATATCGTGTCATCCAAAGGGATCGAGGTTGATCGAGCAAAAATAGATGTCATCGCTGACCTACCCCCACCAAAATCTCTTAAGGACGTGCACTCTTTCTTGGGCCACGTGGGATTTTATAGAAGGTTCATTAAGGACTTTAGCGCAATCGCTAGACCCTTAAGCAACCTTCTTATGAAGGACACCCCGTTCAAGTGGAATGAAGTATGCCAAAGTTCTTTTAAAAAATTGAAGAGCATGCTTCTTTTCGCTCCCATCATGCAAGCTCCGGATTGGTCCTTACCATTCGAGCTCATGTGTGATGCTAGTGATTATGCGATAGGGGCTGTTTTGGGCCAAAGAAAAGACAAAAAGGCTTATATCATCTACTACGCTAGCCGGACTCTCACTAGACCACAACTCAATTACTCAACCATGGAGAAGGAATTGCTAGCGGTAGTTTTTGCTCTAGATAAATTTTGGTCCTATCTTATCGATTCCCCCATCACTTGTTTCACCGACCACGCGGCTTTAAAATATCTCCTTGTAAAGAAAGACGCAAATCCACGCCTCATAAGATGGATCCTACTCCTACAAGAGTTTAATCTCTCCATTAAAGAATAAAAAGGAGTATAAAATTTTATCGTTGATCACTTATCACGTCTTTCATTTGACGTGCCTAGTGATCTTACACCCATAGGCGAGTATTTTCTGGATGAGAAGCTCTTTGCCACCTCTTCTTTGCCTTGGTTTGCGGATATAGTGAACTATCTTGTCACGGGTGTCGTCCCTCCCGATTGGACACCGCAAGATAAGAAGAGGTTCATCACTTAGTCGCGCATGTTTTTCTATGATGATCCATTCCTTTTTAAATATTGCGCCGACCAAATAATCCAACGATGGGTACCGAATGACGAAATTCTGAAAGTTATCCAATTCTGTCATTCGAAAGCATGTGGATGCCACTTTTTTGTGAAAAAGACAACCGCTAAAATTCTCCAAAGTGGTGTGTACTGGCCCATAATGTTTCGGAATGTAATCAATTGTTGTAAATCTTGCGACATGTGTCAACGAATGGGGGCGATTACCCGACGAGATATAATGCCATTAACCCCGATCCTCATCATTGAGGTCTTCGACTGCTGGGGTATTGACTTCATGGGACCTTTTTCTCCGTCCTTTGGCTATCTATACATCCTATTCGCGGTAGACTATGTGTCTAATTGGGTGGAAGCTATAGCTACTAAGACCAATGACAATAAATTGGTGATTAGGTTTCTGCAGGAACATATACTTTCTTGCTTCGATGCATCAAAATCTATAATCAGTGATAATGGCACGCATTTTTATAACAAGCCATTTGAGAAGATTATGAGAAAGTATGGTGTCGTTCACAAGGTTAGAATGACCTATCACCCATAAACGAATGGGCAGGCCGAGTTGGAAAATCGTGAGATTAACCACATACTAGAGAAGACCGCCAATCCTTTCCGGAAAGATTGGTCCCTTCGATTGAACGATTCTTTATAGGCCTACCGTACCATATATAATAACCCACTCGGAATGTCCCCATTCCTCTTTCTGTATGGCAAAACTTGTCATCTTCCCGTTGAGTTGGAGTATAAAGCGTATTGGGCAATTAAGAGGGTAAATTACGATATGGACAAAGCTGGTGAAGCTCGCAAGCTTCAACTAAACGAGTTAGAGGAGATACGCAATGATGCGTATGAGAATGCCAAGATTTCAAAAGAACGGATGAAACTCATGAATGATAAGATTATTCAACGGAAAGAGTTTCAATTGGGACAAAAGGTACTCCTCTATAACTCCCGTCTTCATCTATTTCCGGTTAAATTGCGGTCTCGATGGGCTGGTCCATTCGTTGTGAAAAGCGTATTCCCCCTCGGAGCAGTGGAATTAGAAGATCTAAAAGGGGGGAACACGTTCAAAGTCAATGGACAATGCCTAAATCCATATATCGAGGCGTACATAAAAGATATCGATACCATTTGGTTATCGGACCCAATTTACGGGGTAGAGTGAGCTGAAACTGAGAGGTCGTCACACCCTCGACGTGTATGGGGTGAATTCTTGTGTATAGTAGCTGCACATAGGTTAGGGTAGTAGAGTTCGTAGGGTCACATCACGAAAGGAGAGGAATTCGAGCATCAGCACGCTTTATGAGGCAAACATTTAGGGCCATAGTGTCGAGGTCAAAGGTTTTCGAAGTCAAACATGTGTAGGATCATTCAAAATTCATGAGAGAGGAGCATACCATCCAAAAGGTGAACTATAGATGATCTGGGCACCGGATCGATCCGGTCCTGGGAACTCGGGTCGGTCCGATTAGGGAAAAATAAAAATTAAAAAAGGGGTTCGGATCGATCCGATCCTGGGAAGCCGGATCGATCCGGTTTCTGTAACCCTTTAAATTCCTAAGGTTCACCCCATTTTCCCCAATCCATTTCCTTCCCTCCCATTCCGTCTCCCACCCTTCCCAACAACCTTTTCCCTCCCAAATACTTCCCGCTTTTCCCCCTAAAATCTACCCTACCTTCTCCCCTAACCACTTATAAAACCCACACCCTCTCCACCACATTTTCCCCACCACTACTCACTTTCTTCCTCTCTCTGCCTATTTTTGTCCAACAATTCTAATAACTCCAGCTACCATGGCCAACAAACCACTTCCCCAAAAATATGAGTCCGCCTAAATTCTCGATGACGGAGCCACTGGCTACCGTTCCCTCCAAGAACAAAGATTGTGTGAGCGTTTCTTTGGCCAAACTCGCAAGATACAAGTGTAACGTCAAGTCATTTAGAATGACATGTCCAACTCTGTCACTACACTATTTATGGCATGGGGTTAATGTCGTTTCCTCAATGAACCTCATAAAGTGGTGTGGCCAAATGAAGTACGAGCATTCTATGACTCACTTGTCCGCACCGGTCACAATGTGGCTGAAGCATACATAGGCGACATCCGCATCCCGTTCTCTTTGTAAATTTTGCTTCAGAAGTTGGCTGCCAAAGATGTCCCAAGCCCGCATCCATACACATACCCCAACCCTCTTCCCCCACTTGATAAAGACGTGTGCATGTCCCGCATTGGCCCCAACACTAACTGGATCATCGAGACATACCCGGTGGGCCATCTAAGTGAGAAGGCGAGCCTCACTTTAAAAATTATTGCGCAAATATTCTACCAATGAGAAATAACTCGACAATACGCTCGCGTCAAGCCACCCTCGTATATGACCTCTTCGACCACACCACCCCCATAAACCTGGCTCCCTGCATTTATAAGGACATATTCTTCGCAGTCACGGATAAAAAGGGAAAATCTCGACTCCCTTATGTCAGGCTCATCACGTCCATGCTAGAGGACGCCGGAATTGCCCCTCCACAAGACTTTCCTTGCCTCCCAGCTCCCTTTGGGGCAACCACCCGGACTCGCCATGAGAGCCAATGGGAAAACATCCAAGCCCAACTAGCACAAGAGAGTAGTGATGAAGAGGAGGCCACGAGTGATGATGAAGAAGAGGACGCGAGTGGTAATGAAGAAAGCAGTGAGGAAGAAGAGGATATAATGATGAGCGAAGGTGACGCGGATTATGATAGTGACGAGGACTCTGATTTTTCGCCAGCAAATGAAAAAATTAATCGGAGTCTTTTGGAGGTGGAATCACGATTTGACGGGTTCCTCATGCAATACAATATGGATCAAGAGGCCTACCGGCGGGATATGAGCATGATGCATCATTTCCAAACTCACATGTATGAACTCAACTTTGGTGAACCCCCTCCAAGCTTCTTCTATGACTCGTATGACCCTAGCGCACCCGGAAGATCCAATCCCCCGCCCCAGTGATGCTATTTCTGAAATTTGGTTGTGTAGTTTTTTTTTTCATTGTTGGTTGTTTGTCTCCCTTTCCATTATAATTCATGTTGGTCAGTTTATATAAAATTCTACATTTTTCATATTTGTTCGTTTTATTTCTTCGCACTTTTACTTCGCTTTGAGTTAGATTTTAGTCCTTTTTGCTTGAGGACAATGCAAAAGTCTAAGTTAGGGGGGGGGGGGGTCACAAATGCGTCTTTCTAAAACTTCACAAATTTTCAAAAATGCCCAAAAAAATTTTAAAAAAAATTAAAAAATACAAAAAAAAAATTCTGCAAAATAAATAAAAATTAGAATATAAAAGCTTCAAAAATGTCACAAATATGTTGTCTCGAGTTTGAAAAATCAAATGCACAAAGCCAAATTTGACCGAAAATAGAAATTGAAAGAAAATTGACAACTTTATGAATAAGTGTGGAGATTAATCAAACCCGGTGAGATATTGAGCCTATTATTTTTTCTGATTTTTTAAATTCAATTCGAGTTAATGGTTAACTCAAAGCTCATTTCAGGATCTAAAAAGTCGTCATTATCTCAATACCCTTGTTTTAATCAGTTACGGAAAACGTGTGAGATGTTGTCTCGAAATATGTGCTAACATATCTCTAAACTAATTTAATCTCGAGACGCATATTGTAATGTAATTAGTGATTTGAACAATGAAGTAGGCCATCGTTTGTCACCCAAAAATATTGGCCAGAAAAAGGCGTGAAAATTATCCCCTTTTCTAACCCAAATTTGAGCCAAATAAGTTTTTCTCTTTCATTTGACAACCCGAAAAACCCCAATTGGCCCGGAATTGTGAAAGTTAAAAATCACAGAAATTAAGTCTGAAAAGTGCATAAAAAGGGAAAAGAATGAAAAAAAAATAGCAGAAAAATGCTCAACAAAAATAACACGAAAGGAAAAGTCAAAAATAGAAAAAGAAGAAAAAAATGAGCAAATGCCCAAAAAAGCACTAACGGACATCATAAGAAAATTTTCCAATTCCAAATTTCCCCACCATTTCCATTTTAACCAAATACACCTTAATCCCAAGAAAGTCCTAACCGAGTCCATATTGTGAAATTGTCTACCGCGTGGAGAGCTAAGGCACAAAAGATAATAAAAGAGATTACATGGCATGAAAAAGAGATGACGTTTCCCGTTTCCCTATGACCGTATTCCGATGAAGAGATCTTTTTACCATAAAAATTTCATCTTTCAAAATGGTGTGCGTGAATTTATGTCCATCATATTTACTCCATGTATCATGCACACCGAGAGAGAATAGCCACATTCTGAGTGATTCGTTTGTGAGTGCATCCTGTGAGATTTTGAAATAAAAATGAATTTTTGTAAAGTAACGTAATGATCAATCGGTGGAAATTAATGGTTCAATTTTTGGCTTCGCAGACACACACACACACGCACACTAAGGCTTGAGACTCGTGAATATGATCTTATAGTGACCAGTTTTTGGGGAGTTTAAATTGTACAATTTTTAAGTATTTTGATTTTTTTTTCTTTGAGTCAATAACGAATTTTGTGGGTATATTCACTACAAACTCTCACGAGACACAACTCGTCCTACTAGGGTAACCTAAAGGTTTAAAGGCTTGTTGCATATGCTAAATGCAATCGTTCTCCCGTGAAAGAGGTATTTTATCCCATTTTAGAATTGGATCATGTTTTTATTCTTTTACATTACTCGAGACGATCAAAGTTCTAAGTTAGGGGGGTTTGATTAGGCATAAATTCTTTCGAATGTTCCCCTTAATTTAGAGGCTTTTATTACCCCGAACAACATAAAACGAGTTGATTCCTCCTGATATTCTCCTCGAAGACTTTATTCACCAATATTTAGTACATTGCTTCAGTATATTTTAGCCTAAAGTTCATAATATTTTAGTTGTATGTACCTCGACTGGTAATGAATGAGATTTTCCCTCAGTCGTTAGGCTTCATCCTGACCTGGTTATACCCCGAATAAGAGTCCATAAAGCTAAGAAGATCATGCCCAGTGATGGCGTCGACTAACTAATCAATCCGAGGCAAGGATAATGGTCCTTAGGAGCTTTATTGAGGTCGATAAATTCGACGCACATGCGCCATTTTCATTATTCTTAGGAACCATAAAGAGGTTTGCGATCCACTTTGGGTACTTGACATCCTCAATGAAATGTGTCTTTTTAAACTTCTCAACTTCCTATTGAATTGCCATATTTTTCTCTAGGCTGAAAACATAATACTTTATTTTGATCGGCTTCGCGTCCTTCACGATACTGAGATCATAGAAAAGATGTATCTATCCCCGATATATCCTCATAACTCCAAAAAAATACGCTCTTTCTCTTCCTTAGAAAATCAGATATCTCATTCTTGAGAGCGGGATCCAACGAGGAGCTAATATGGGCCATCCTCTATGGCTACTCGTCATCTAGGATAAGTTATACATTATATATTATTAATAATATCTAGAGGTACTAAACTCCTTAATTTGTCAATATTCTAATTCTGAGTACGAGGGTTGTGGTAATCAATAACCTTTTGATTTAACAAAGTAGTGGAATGAATACTAATTAAATTCTCAATGGTGTGATTACCAAAACATTTCTCCGTCTAGAAATATATTTTCCCATTTCCTAGCAACTATTGAATCCCAGTTTTAAAATTTAAAATTTGATTGTGAATACCCCACTAAGCCCAAAACATTGAGTATTTATATTAGAATCAAGAATAGTAATATTCGGATAATGATTAGGCATAAATTTTTTCGAATTTTCCCCTTAATTTAGAGGCTTTTATTAATTTGAACAACATAAAATGATTTGATTTATATCATATCATTGCTAATGACTTCATCTAACAAGTATCCCAAGTTTCGTATATTTCTTGTTGATTTTACAGGTATTTTATACATAAAAGAAAGAAAGAAACCGAAAGAAGCAAGAGAGAAGAAAGAAGAAAAGTCAAAAGGGCAAAGGTGTAATTTTCACCTGGAATCCAGATGAGAGCCCAAAATAAAAGTCGAAGATCTCGAGTCCATGAGTGAGTAGGAAGAAATGGCGTTCCAATCTGAGTTCTGTAGTAGAAGTTATGAAGATCTAAAGATGTGAGATAATGAAGAGAAATTGAAGAGATAATGAAGAGAAATTGAGAAGAATATCAGGATCGATCCAGATGGCATAAAAAATGATCAATCTGGGTACTGGAAGTCGCTGTAAAAGGAAGCTTTTATCGAATCGATTCGGTCCTCATAAAAAAAAGGATCTATCCGGTCATCCAAGTTTACTGCATAAGGCATATCTACTGGATCGATCTGGGTGAAAGAAAAAAGGGATCGATCCGGCCATCAGGCGGATCGATCCGAAATGTTCTGAACGGATCGATCCGGGGTTCGAGATTTGGGATTATCTTCTTCAAGCTAGAGTCTTGCATGACTCCAACTCTTGTATTTTTCATAGTGTATATATTTAAAACTCCTCCCAGATAATAAGGGAAATTCTAATTCGTTTTAGAGGAGCTCTTTGTTTAGTTTTAGAGAGAGAATAACAAAACCTTAGTTTTCATTTAAAGATATAGCTGTAAGGATTTCAAGTTTGATTCTTCAATTCAAGTAATTTCTTTCCATTCCTTCGTTCATAATTGCCTTGATTTGTTAATTATTAATCACGCATCTCTTTAATTCTAAGTTTCTATTAGTTATGATGTTTCCTTCTTTTCAATCCATATTTTCTTTTAATTTAATCATGTCTAACTAATTTTCTAAGGGTTGGGGTGCATGAACCCCACCCGATGTAATTCATGATAATGGGAAATAGACCTTTGAATTAAAATCTTAGATAAATCGTGTTTCATAGCTGGTGCAATCGTCGTTGGACTTTTGATCCCGTTTTCCTAGGTAATCGGGATGCTTAAGAATTCGACGCACATGGTAGCTAATGCGACACTGCTTTACTCGTCCTTTGCTTACATACTGTGCGGTCTACGATCCCTTATATGTGTAATACTTGGGAGTACTAAAGATCGGGTTCGTTTAAAATTTTAATTCCGATTCTAGTATCCTACGAAGAGAATTGCTAGGGTGCAGGGGTTTGTAACCCGACCTATTGTTCTCATTTCATAGTTAATTCGTAAAACCATTTGTCATCAGATTTTCGTTTAATTAGTGTAGTTGCATTTTATTCATTTTCGTTTCATTAGTTAATTATTCTCAAATTTTCATCTAGTTGCAGTAGTTTCATACTCTAAATCACCTTTTCATTATTTTTAGAGTCAAATCTAGGATTTCTTCATCTTTCCAACATCGTCACGACTCTGTTTGTCCTTTTTCCCTGAGGATCGATACCCGAGTTATCGGATTATTACTTGAGCGCCAGGCTTGCACTTGAGCCTACATTGTACGCACACTATACACATTTGTGGTCGCGTCAGATAATATTTTATTTTTAAAAACATGGGTGCATAAATCTAAATTGTTATTTAACATATTTTCATTCAATTTATGCATGTAAGAGTCATATTCAAAGTAAAAGTTGGCATGCACAAACTAATGATAAAAAAATGTTGAAAAAAATAATGATACAAAAGGTAATGCTCCCAATTAATTACTACCACAAACAATATTAGAATCATTTGACTCATTAGTGCTTGCATTCGGTCGTTGTGAAATAGATAAATAATAATGCATTAGAAATATATATGCAAAGCTATTGCAATTTCATAAAACGAATTCAATATGTTTACTGCAACGCTTATAGAAAACACTGACATCAAAATCGTATACAATGGGATCCATTATGGTCACAACAAATCAAACCCCCAACACTAACTTATACTAAATCTCAGGATTGTAAGTGTTAAATATTAATTCCCTCATTTTATTATGTTAAGAATAAATTTTATAAAGTTTTTAGAACATATATTATAATAGTCACAAGGTTGTCATAAGAGAAGTTAATAACTTCTATATAACTTCCCAACTATGCTATCCAAAATCCCGGCAAAGATTGGGACATGGAAGTATTTCTGCAAAAGAATTATGATAATATGGAACATATCAATTAGAACCACTTGATATAGCAACACCAATTTAAAAAATCAACCATTTCACTAATGTAATTTAATTAAAGATTTGAGAGCCATGTGTCAAGCCTGCTAGTCGTAGTCTGCGGAGACTTAAGAGATATGTGCCAAGCCTAACAATTAATGGTGAAAAGAATAACATAAATACCAAAATGAATTTAAACAAGTAGAGAGAGATAATGATATATATATATATATATATATATATATATAGAGAGAGAGAGAGAGAGAGAGATTATACCTTGATTACTAAAAAACTGAGTATTAGTTCTTATTAGGTATTTCGAAAGAATAGGTAACTCATAAATACCATTTTAAATTTAAAATTAGTTGAAGAGAATAGAGATTATACCTCACATATGGTCACACGAAGATATAGCATCACATAAGCCCAAAATAGTGTTAGGAAATACACTTAAGATTTAAAGAATCATTAAAGAAATCTCATCAAGCCAATAGAATGAGATTGTTTTACAAATCAAATGCAACTAAAAATGTACCTACCCATACCGTTGACTCAATAATACTTGAAATTTTATTTTGAACTCTGGAAAACACATAAAATTCCACGCATTACTTAATATTTATATTTTGAACTATGGACACCCTACATGTAATATGATCGTTTATAGTGTTGGAAATATAATGCATTTCTGTAGTGGAAAGCTTGAATATAACTTTATTCCTAAAAATAACAAGAAAAGAGGATTCATTTTATTATAAAGGAATGAAAACCACACTCTATTTAAAGAGTAAAAAAAAACAAGAAAAAGTTACTATCAATATTCGACTACTAAAAAAATTACCACTCATGTTTTTATCCAGGGCTCACTGTGATGGTCACTAATAAACAAAAAACGAAGTTATAAGAACAAAAAAAAGGTATAGTTTGACTAATCACCAAAAACTAAGCTAAAAGCCCAATAATTTTGAAGAATGAAATACATAAAGTGAACTCAATAACAGACTTATCTTGAAAACCTAAGAGGAATAAATGTCTAATAATATTTCCAATAAAAGTGGGAGAATGATACCTTAACTATAACTTCAAATAATATCTCAACTCTAATAAACCCAAAATTTTAAAAATACAATATTATTAATATTGTGAAATATTATAATGGTTTTGCAAAAAGAAATATATACACTGAAAATGAGAATGACACTAAAACACATTTTCTTCATAATCCATTCAGAAACCTCGTGGTGCCTACCTCATGCAAACACCCCAAACTTGTAAACCTTAAATCTAAGTAAATAAATAAACGGATTTGAGAGAAAAATGGAGATTAATTGGGTAGATAAATGATGTCATTTTTTTGGGTTGAGAATTGTCACCAACATAGATTTGAGAGAAAAAATGGAGATTAAATATAAGTAAATTAATAAATGGAGATTAAATTTAAGTAAAGACATAAAATGTTATATTTAAAATTAAAGTATTACCACCATTGATATCGAAGCCCGTAAATTGAATCTCAATTCTAACACAATTAACATTCCAAGGACGAAATGTAATACCCCTTATTTTCATGGCTTTTAGATTTAAGGATTAATTAAATTTAATTGAGATAATTAAGTTAATTTTAATCCGGAATGTTGTTTTAAATATTTACTAGCATGACGAGAGTTAGTAATTATTGGAAATTTGTCATTTGATGAATATTACTGGATGAGTATAGTAATATATGAGATTTATTTTTATAATATTATCACGTGTGAATAAAATGACAATTATGGAAATTTAAGTCGGGACGCGCCTGTGTCGTGTCGGGACTAAATGTTGATTAATAAAAGTGAATATTTTATAAGTTGTTTGTATGGTCGTTTTGAGTGCGCCAACGTGTTCGGAAGGGTCGAGATAGTCAGAAAAGTGTACCCGGGGGTTTAGTTTGGGTCTCGGGGCGTTTTTAGGCCCAATTAGTACCCCGAGAGGGCGTTTTGGACATTTCGCAATTATGGGTAATTAAACCTACGAAAATTATAAGGGTTATATAAGATATCTAGGTTGTCTTCTAGGGTAGAGGAAGAGGATAAGCTCTCCAAGGAGTTCTAGGCCAAGAACACCTCCGATTGCACCGCCTCCACCACCAACGCGTAGATCGCGAGACGGGGAACGCAACCACACCAAATTCAACACCAAACTAGATTTCTGAAAATACCAGGCAAGTGTTTATCTTGCTTATTTCGTTGATGCATCTTTCATATGGGTTTAGGGATGATTAGGATGAATTGTGTGGAAGAAAAACCCAATTTGAGATAGGAAATTGCATGTAGTGATGACTTAAATGATATTCTGGAAACCCTTTGTCATGTAAAGGATTAAGAGTTTGATTAAGAAAAGAGTTCTAATCAGATACAAACACTAAAAAAATTATTTCGGATGATCGGACCATTGGAACCGCTTGAAATTTTAATATGTTGTAGCGAACGGCGAGACAGGACTGCTGACCAAAATTCAGCTTGATCAGACGGTCGGATTTCTAAAACTATTATTTTTACTAGTAATTTTTATGTTTTGAGGACTCTTAGAGAGTTTTATATTTTAATGACTCTTCTAAGTAATAAAAAAAAATCAATTAAAACTCCATTTTAATTCCGATTTCGAAACCGTTTGAAATTCTCATCTTTGAAAATAAAATTCAAAATCCTTTAATGTAAGGCGAAATCTATATTTTTGGGATATTTTGCATAAGGGATAATGTAAGTATATATTAAAGGGGAGAGACACGTAAGAGAGAGTTACGTTGGAACACAAATGGATATCTACTGAATTGTACATTTGGAAGAATAGAGTCCATGAGGGTTACATAGTAAGTTGGAAAAACCCTGCGAATTAAAGTTAGAAACGAACCATTATACGTGATAACTTATAATGGAAAAATAAGGATAAATGTTGTAAATATGGGTTATGAGATAAACCTAAATTGATATGATAAAAGTAGTATATTTATATGATTGTGTATGCATATTTTATATACTTGTGAAAATCATGCCCGCGCTACTTGCTATCCCGGAGGTTACCCCGTTGGGACGATCTTATCCTGTGTTGCCTTATGGGGGATATTGACTCGTACCCTAGAAGATAGGAATCCTAGGTACGGACTATCAGATCGATAGTCGGACGGTCCTAAGAGACGTGAGGGTATGTACTGACCTCTTGGACTTGGAATCTATGCTTCGCCTCAATATTGTTTGTGTATGTATTTGTACAGTTCGAGAGTGATTCTGAACTTGTATTCCCTTTAGTGTGATTGATACGGGGATTGGATAGCAGAGTATGCCCGCACCATAGTTTTTATGTGGGGTGCCGTTATGATATATATATTATACGAGTAGTTAATATATATATGAAATTCTGAAATCTGGAACTGCCTACTGTGATTTGATGTGTAGGACATGGTTGATGACTCAATTTATAAATACTTGTTTTGAGAAAGTATAATATGACACTGGAAAACTTTATTGATTAATAAAGTAAAAAGGAGAACTTTGGTTACAAATTGAAATCTTACGTTTTAAATACTTGTGTTGTTCAGTTGTAAATCCTGCGAATAACCTAAGATAAGTCAAATCATTGGAAAGATAATGTGGTATATGATGAGATAGACCATTGGGAAGGTTAGTGCGATAGGTAAGCACATTAGAAGAGAGGTGAGAATTTCTCAAGAGAGTGTCGCACTAATATGTTGTTGCATTGGCCTGTAATCAATTTAAATACTTGCTAAACTATTTTTAAAACGGTTGTACATTCGGGCTCTGACCCCTTTGCTGTTACTTCTTCTCTCTTGTGTCTATATATATATTTATTACAGGTGCCCAGTCACAAGGGTTTCTTACTTAGGATTCTTTGGATGGATCGCATTGTAGCTTTTGTGGGAGTTGCAGGCCATTGCTTAGACGACCTCATTATTGACTCTACTTCTAGTTCAACTTTATCCAGCAGGGGAATGTGTCGCCCTTTTTCATTGTTTAGTTGGTATTGTCAGATATTGTAATTCTTTTATATTTCAGTATCTTTATTTCGGGATTTATTACTGTCAGGAAGTTTTCCTTTGGTACTTAAATGTTGGGATTTATTATTATTGGGTAAACTCTTAAATGTCCATTTTATTCTTCTACTTATGGTGTGACTCTTTAGATGTTAATGGTTTAAGGTTTTATAACCGGATTCAATAAAAGGAGAATAAGGTATTAAATGGTTTTGACACTTAGCTTAATTATTTAGGGTGTTTAAATTGGAAAAGTATTTTTACGACAGTGATGCTAAGAATGAACCAACTGTCCACCTTGATTTTAATTTAATAAAGGAGTGATCGCCCGGTATTTAATTAGGCGGGGTGTCACAGGTGGTATCAGAGCATCAGGTTCTAGTGTCCTTAGAATCTGTACGACTTATTATGCTTTCAGCGTTGCTTTGTTTGATATAGTGCCCTATGTTTAGGATTGTCGATTTCTTTGATGAGATTTCGTTCTCCTGCTATATGTGTATACATTAGTGAATTCTAATTTCGTTCGGATGTGTGCGTGTGCCGAGCGATGACGGATGTCAGAAGAGGACCGTTAAGCGTACATCAGGAGGCAGGGCTCAGTTGAGATTATAAAATATATCCGAGGATGATGACCGTAGTTGAGGTCACCTCCATTGTGGCACGAGAAGCCAAGACTAGAAAGGCGACTAAGGTGCAGCAATGATTTTCAAATGCTGTTATAGTCAAATGAGGTGCGAGGGTAAACTTACCCAACGTATTACAAAAACGTGTAGAGACTATCAATGGGAAATTTTAGAAACGCGAAAATTGTATGTGTCTTTACCAAAGGAGGTAATGTAACCAAAGGTTTAGATATAGGACGGAGTGTGGCAAACTGAAAGTGAAAATTTAGAGAAAAATTTTCCTGGCTTTCGGGACGAAGTTATAATGGTTGGAGTCAACCACCAATTTTAGAAGTGGAATGCTATGCCTATAGGAGAACCTTAGGTACAGTATTGACCGTATGTTCCTTCCTCAACTGTTCAGGATTAGAAGCAAACGTGGTTCTGAGCTCATCGCGGGAGGGCATTACAGGGGTCCATTTGTGAATATGAATCTTAACCGCTAGCAAATTTTGTATCGAAAGATGTAGATACGAGTGGAGGAAACGACTCCAAGTGGGAGACCAACTCGTAATAATAGTTGATAAAACTCGAGGAGGAAATTCTGATGGACGCCTGATTCAGAGGTTGACAATGTTGTATTTTGTCAATAAAGATGATAATGCTCCTTGTGTGGGAAGCTTAAAGAAATCGAAGAATTTAGTCGAGAATAAGACTGAATACAACGGTGGTGATATAGCACCAAAAAGGGATGTGGATATACATCAGGGGACCCATTTAAATGATTCGGATAATGGAATTCTTACCAAGTGATGGTAAATTCAGTAAGTACTATTATAGATAGTAACATGATCTTTATGGCCTAAAAAGTTAAAGGAACAATCGAGATGGTTAACAGGAATCGAGTTTACTAAAGTCCGAGAGGAGGACAAATCCTAACCTGGTTAGTAGGACAGGTGGTAAGTGGATTATGTACTGAGGTATTTTGTGCGGAGTGAGATCGCTCGCGATAATATGTTCCAAAGTGAGTATAAGGACAAGAATACGGTGCCTAGTAAAAGGCAACGATTAAAGAAATTTTATTTGGTTTGAGTAGACGTGTTACGTCCGAAAACCATTTGCGCAGTCAAGACGATTGCCAGGATGGAAGTATAAGTTGTATCCTCAGAGGATGAGGCGTGTTTATGTGACACGAGCGAGTCACTATATTTTGTTCCTTGCTAGATTAGCATGTGAGACGAGCTTAATGCATATCATTTTAAACGTTATTATTATTATGTGAATATTTTTCCCTAGTGTAGCGGGATTTTTCTTTAGTGCTATCCGCGGAGGATGAATGAGTATATTAACAGTGTTTTATACTTTATTGAGGCTACTCGTTGTAGTGATGTGATACACGAGTATGATATTATCTTTGTTAAAACATTATAGAAATGGTTAGTACGATAGTGGGCATTTATTGCAAGGCTATTGGAGTGGTTGCATTAGTGCAACATGTTTTATGTTTATTTTGGCGAGGCTTTACCTGTGAGAAGGTTGGACTCGCACTTATATTATCTATCCTAGAGACTTCAGAGAAGATAGTGGGCTCGAGATATTCAATGCCAAAGTATGTATAGACTTTGCCAATATGATTCCGTATGTATCGTGATTTACCGTTGGGCGAAAAGATTTGACTCAGTATTATGTTTAGCACTCCGGACTTAGTGATAGGAAGAGTGCATTGTTATATTTATCCTTTAGAGATGTGGGAGTTAATATTTATACCCCTATTATTAGGGAAAGGAATTTCGAGAATTTCGATTGTATGTATTCGAGGTTTATGGAATGCTATTACCACCAACCTATACTGAGCAATAGTGCAATTAGTGAAACATTCTTTATTAAGCAGAATTACGGGAGAAATTGTAACTTTTATGTCAAGAGACGGAATAAAGGGGTATATGCTATGGACGGAGGACCTAACAGATCTCGATAACCAACAATACTAGGCAGTAGTGTATCGGGAGGGTTCCTTGTTTGGATTTCGCTTTGCGAGACATCCCACGCATGAAACTTAGTGTAAGGTTGGAAATAGGGAGACGTTTGGTCACTATTCCATGAGTTCGGTACCCTGGTCGAAATGGGATCAAGTAATTATGTATGTAAGTTGGAAGTTGAATTTTGATTTAAAGCCATTGGAGCCGATTTTGTGGTAAGAAAGCATTGAAAGTTACCCCACGAATTGAGGGGTGGAACGATGATAAGGAAGATTTAAAATCTTGATTTTCGGGTGATTAAAGTGTGGTAATCACCCTACAAGCACCAGAGAAAACAAAGAATTTGTTTATTAGTATGGCGCGTATGTGATGCTTACGCTAGTATGCTCGATTTATAGGGTGTGTAGACATCCTGGTTAACTGATGTTAAAACTCGTCCGAGATGAAGGGGCGTGGCAATGGACGTGTGGAAAATGTGTTTGTGGGGCTAACAGAACGAAGTGGAAGTGATATAGTGGATTAAACGTCACATGAGGGGCGATAATCCATACATAGGTGTGTAATTAGACTATCACACCCATATTTGAATTGGAAGACTGTGGGAAATCATTTAAGAAGAGTATTCCTTGAATGGAGCAGAATTAAATGATTATGAAGAACACTTGGAGCGGAGTTGTTAGTAGGCAAGTATGAGAGCGACTTGCACATACAAAGGGTGATGATGTTGGTATGGTATAGGAGATCCAGAAGTGCGCTTCGTGGAGAGAAGAGCACGGGTGGAACTTTCGGCATACTACAAGGAAGGAAGGGGAGTATTACGTGTCACTTAAGGTGAGACATTTCAAGGAAGAATCGATGTTTAGCGGAACATAGTGAGTAGTCCCTACATGCACCGCCCATAGGTAAGGTTTGGTTGAAAGAGAAGAATCAACCAAAGAATTTTGTGTTTATCGACAATTCCTGAAATTGGAAGATCAAGGGTTCATCCCGAACATGTGAATTAAGCCGCTGAGAAGGAAGTGATTGATATTCCTTTGGGATCGTTTACAATATTAACTAGTATGCCCCAGACTTCCTTTGAAAGGAAGGATCGCGCCAGTGCATGATCCGGCGCAGTATAAATTTCTAAATCAGGATGAGATTTGTGAATCCCACCTTTGATATGGGATTTCAGAAACCAGCGGAAATAAGGTTCCGTTTCGAGTAGGATGTATCACCCTTAGCCAGGGAATAGGCGCATGGTGATTAAAGATTTGGGGAGCTACATGAAGGAGATTTTGGAATCTTGATACGATGATTTCAGGAATGCTCTGTAGAAACACTCGTACCTGTTTGTCGCGTACGAGGTACTTATTAAGGTTTTGTTATGGAGGAACCTCGACTATTCTCCTTCCGTATGTTTAGAGGAGAGTAGATAATCAAAATTTTTGGATCGGTCGAGAGAACATCCGATAACTTTGGTAGAATTCCACGACTGTTTTAGACGAGCAAGAGTGATCAAATGTTCGTAATATTTTCTCAGAATGGGAGTTTTGTATATGAATAAATCCGAGTATTTGTCATGTAGTGAGGTGCGGCCTCCTAATGATAGTGAGATAATGAAATTTATAACGTATAGGCGTGACTTATGAGAATGTTGTTGGTTGGGAGCACAATGTGAAGTGTCTCCAATGAGAATGTAAAACAATGTTGCTGTGAAGAAAGGGCTATAGTGATTGAGCGCCGTAATGTGTAGTTAGTTTGTGTACGGAAAAGGATATCCAGAATTGTGCTACCGGATAGGCATTATTTTCCGAATTTCGGGACGAAATTCCGTTATTAGGGGGGAAGTATGTTATACCCCGTATTTTCATGGCTTTTAAATTTAAGGATTAATTAAATTTAATTGAGATAATTAAGTTAATTTTAATCCGGAATGTTGTTTTAAATATTTACTAGCGTGACGAGAGTTAGTAATTATTGGAAATTTATCATTTGTTGAATATTACTGTATGAGTATAGTAATATATGAGATTTATTTTTATAATATTGTCACGTGTGAATAAAATGACAATTATGGAAATTTAAGTCGGGACGCGCCTGTGTCGTGTCTGGACTAAATGTTGATTAATAAAAGTGAATATTTTATAAGTTGTTCGTATGGTCGTTTTGAATGCGCCAACGTATCTGGAAGGGTCGAGATAGTCAGCAAAGTGTACCCGGGGCTTTAGTTTGGGTATCGGGGCGTTTTTAGGCCCAATTAGTACTCCAAGAGGGCGTTTTGGACATTTCGCAATTATGGGTAATTAAACCTACGAAAATTATAAGGGTTATATAAGATATCTAGGTTGTCTTCTAGGGTTAGAACAACCAAAGACAAATTAAGGCCATTGGAGAGGAAGAGGATAAGCTCTCCAAGGAGTTCTAGGCCAAGAACACCTCCGATTGCACCGCCTCCACCACCAACGCGTAGATCGCGAGACGGGGAACGCAACCACATCAAATTCAACACCAAACCAGATTTTTAAAAATCCCAGGCAAGTGTTTATCTTGCTTATTTCATTGATGCGTCTTTCATATTGGTTTAGGAATGATTAGGATGAATTGTATGAAAGAAAAACCCAATTTGAGATAGGAAATTGCATGTAGTGATGACTTAAATGATATTATGGAAACCCTTTGTCATGTAAAGGATTAAGAGTTTGATTAAGAAAAGAGTTATAATCAAATACAAACACAAAAAAAATTATTTCGGATGATCGGACCATTGGAATCGCTTGAAATTTTAGTATGTTGTAGCGAACGGCGAGACATGACTGCTGACAAAAATTCAGCTTGATCAGACGGTCGGATTTCTAAAACTATTATTTTTACTAGTAAGTTTTATGTTTTGAGGACTCTTAGAGAGTTTTATATTTTGAGGACTCTTCTAAGTAATAAAAAAAAATTCACTTAAAACTCCATTTTAATTCCGATTTTGAAACCGTTTGAAATTCTCATCTTTGAAAATAAAATTCAAAATCCTTTAATGTAAGGCGAAATCTATATTTTTGGGATATTTTGCATAAGGGATAATGTAAGTATATATTAAAGGGGAGAGACACGTAAGAGAGAGTTACGTTGGAACATAAATGGATATCTACTGAATTGTACATTTGGAAGAATAGAGTCCATGAGGGTTACATAGTAAGTTGGAAAAATCCTTCGAATTAAAGTTAGAAACGAACCATTATACGTGATAACTAATAATGGGAAAATAAAGATAAATGTTGTAAATATGGCTTATGAGATAAACCTAAATTGATATGATAAAAGTAGTATATTTATATGACTATGTATGCATACATTATATACTTGTGAAAATCATGCCCGCGCTACCTGTTATCCCGGAGGTTATCGCGCTGGGACGATCTTATCCTGTGTTGCCTTATGGGGGATATTGACTCGTACCCTAGAAGATAGGAATCCTAGGTACGGACTATCAGATCGATAGTCGGACGGTCCTAAGAGATGTGAGGGTATGTACTGACCTCTTGGACTTGGAATCTATGCTTCGCCTCAATATTGTTTGTGTATGTATTTGTACAGTTCGAGAGTGATTCCGAACTTGTATTCCCTTTAGTGTGATTGATACGGGTATTGGATAGCAGAGTATGCCCGCACAATAGTTTTTATGTAGGGTGCCGTTATGATATATATATTATACGAGTAGTTAATATATATATATGAAATTCTGAAATCTGGAACTGCCTACTGTGATTTGATGTGTAGGACATGGTTGATGACTCAATTTATAAATACTTGTTTTGAGAAAGTATAATATGACACTGGAAAACTTTATTGATTAATAAAGTAAAAAGGAGAACTTTGGTTACAAATTGAAATCTTACGTTTTAAATACTTGTGTTGTTCAGTTGTAAATCCTGCGAATAACCTAAGATAAGTCAAATCATTGGAAAGATAGTGTGGTATATAACGAGATAGACGATTGGGAAGGTTAGTGCGATAGGTGTGCACATTAGAAGAGAGGTGAGAATTTCTCAAGAGAGTGTCGCACTAATATGTTGTTGCATTGGCCTGTAATCAATTTAAATACTTGCTAAACTATTTTTAAAACGGTTCTACATTCGGGCTCTGACCCGTTTGCTATTACTTCTTATCTCTTGTGTCTATATATATATGTATTACAGGTGCCCAGTCACAGGGGTGTCTTACTTAGGATTCTTTGGATGGATCTCGCTGTAGCTTTTGCGGGAGTTGCAGGCCATTGCTTAGACGACCTCATTGTTGACTCTACTTCTAGTTAAACTTTATCCAGCAGGGGCATGTGTCGCCCTTTTCCATTATTTAGTTGGTATTGTCAGAGATTGTAATTCTTTTATATTTCAGTATCTTTATTTCGGGATTTATTACTGTCAGGAAGTTTTCCTTTGGTACTTAAATGTTGGGATTTATTATTGTTGGGTAAACTCTTAAATGTCCATTTTATTCTTTTACTTATGGTGTGACTCTTTAGATGTTAATGGTTTAAGGTTTTATAACCGGATTCAATAAAAGGTGAATAAGGTATTAAATGGTTGACACTTAGCTTAATTATTTAGGGTGTTTAAATTGGAAAAGTATTTTTACGACAGTGATGCTAAGAATGAACCAACTGTTCACCTTGATTTTAATTTAATAAAGGAGTGATCGCCCGGTATTTAATTAGGCGGGGTGTCACACGAAATCGAGCAAACTAATGTTGTAAATCTGACAAAGAAACAATAAAATGTTATTTTTAAACCCTAGTTGATGATGCAAGAAAATGATTAGCTTGAGATAAGGTTTTGAATGAAAGAAAGAGGGTTTGGGGTGAAAGGTGGAGTTATGTGATAAGGATTCCACAGCTTCTTCTCAAGATCTCATGAACTTCCAAAACAACAATTTAAATAAATCTAAAAAAATGATAGACAGGGAGTTACCGACAAGGTATGTGGCTATGGATGATGAAGCTTTGATGCACATAGAAGTGTTTTGAGAGAGAGAGAGATGTTTTGAAATTTAAAATGTTTATGTTAATTCACATCTTGGCACAAATATAGAAATATTGCACATAATAAATCTCAATTTGTCAATACCAATATGCCAACCTAATTTTCATTTGTCACTCGAGTGTTAAAAAATAAAAGCAATCTTAACCGTTCATAGCATAAAACATGGGCAATTGGGAGGCGTATGATTACATTTTAAGTGTAATAGTAAAATATCATTCTTCCATGTTATACAGACTAGGGTATGCCTGTGATAATGGCATAGGGTGATAATTTTATTATCGGCGTACTCACAATTTTGGTATGTTTAGTACTCACGAAATTTACAATGTACTCAACTAAGGGTTGCAACTTTCACACACAACATAATTCAAAACACATTACAACATAAATGAAAGAATATTCATCACGTAATAGCCTAACAAATAATAGAATAAGGACTAAGAAACTTCATGAAAGTCTCATCCAATAAGGAATTGAGAATGAAGGTAATTTATAGATTTTGTGTTAATTGTACTCTCGGAATCTAAAAGTTTTCAGAGTAGTAGTATAAATACAAGTCCTATTTTCTAAATAAGTCCACATCCTTGCACAAATTTAAAAAACAAAAATATTTTCAAAATAAAATACGAAAACTTCGATCTTAGAAATAATTCATAAACCTATTAGTACCAATAAAGAGATATAACCACATTGTAAACCCACATCAAAATCAAACTTGGCATCCACAAACTAATGATAATAAAATGTTGAAAAAATTAATGATAAAAATGTCACACTCCCAATTAATAACTACCACAAACAATATTAACATCAGTTCACTCATACTGCTTAAATTTGGTCGTTGTGAAAGAGATAAATCACAATGCATTAGAAATATTTTTGCAACACTATTGCAATTTCATAAACTGAGTTCAATATGTTTACTACAAAGCTTGCGACTTGCAGAAAACATTGACATCAGAATAGTATACAATGGGATCCATCATGATTATAACAAATCAAACCACGAACATCAACTTATACTAAATCTCATGGTTGTAGGGGTTAAATACTAAATCCGACATTTTATCGCATTAAGCACAAATTTGGAAAAAGGTTTTATGACATATATTAAAATATTCATAAGGTTAGCATTGAAGAAGTTAATAAGTTCTATATAAGTTTCCATATATGTTACTTAAATCCATAGCAAAGATTGGTCCGTGGAAGTATTTCTACAAAAGGAATTAAAAAATATAGTACATATCAATTAGAACCTCTTTATATACAAACACCAGTTAAAAAAATAAACTATTGCACCAATGTAATATAATTAAAGACTTGAGAGCCATGTGTCAAGCCTGTGAGTCCTAATCCATAAGGATTTGAGATCCATGTACCAAGCCTGATAATTACGGGTGAAAATAATAACATATATACCCAAAATGAATTGAAAAGAGGAGTGAGAGAGAGAGAGAGAGAGAGAGAGAGAGAGAGAGAGATTAACCATTGAGAAAAAAATAATATTATTTCTTATTTGGTGTTTTGAAAAAAATGGTAGCTAATAAATACCATTTAAATTTAAAATCAACTGAACAGAATGGAGATTATACCTCATATATGGACACATAAAGATCTAGCATCACACAAGCATCTAAAAAAATAGTGTGAGGAAATACACTTAAGATTCAAAGAATTATTAAAGAAAATTTAGCAAGCCGATATAGTGTGCATGTATTACAAATCAAATGCAACTTAAAATGTACCTATCCATACCGATGACTCAATAATACTTAAGATTTGTATTCTAAACTATAGACAACACCTAAAATTTCATGCGTTACTTAAGATTTATATTCTAAACTGTGGACACCCTACAGGAAATATGATAGTTTACCGTTATGAAAATATAATGCATTTCTGCAGTAGAAAGCTTGAATAAAACTTTATTAAATAAAAAAACAAAAAGAGGATTCATTTTTTTATAAAAGAATTGAAACCCCACTCTGTTTAAAGAGTATAAAAACAGAAGAAAAAGTTACTAATCAATGTTTGAGTACTCAAAAAATACCACTCATGTTTCTTTATTTAGGGCTCATTGTGATGGTCACCATTAAATAAAATAATAGAGTTATAAGTATAAAAAAAACATATAGTTGCACAAATCACCACAAAATAACCGAAAAGCCCAATAATTTTGAAGAATAAAATACATAAAGTAAACTCAACAATATACTTATCTTTAAAACATGAATAAGAACATATGTCCAATATTATCACAAAAAATGACAATGATACTAAAACTAATTTTCTTCATATGCCATTCTAAAACCTCTGTAAGAAAAATTTATTTACATGAATACTAAGATCGTGAACATCATGATAATCACCTAATAGGTATGTGAAAAGAGAGATAATGTAATAGCTCCTTTCATCACCGTGGATATGATATCATTGTTTGCCGTCGCTGATTGTCGCCGATCAACCTCCTTAACAGTTTTTCAATGGAGAATTTTGGCTTTTCCTTCCTTGCCTATAAACCTTCATATGTGTATTTCATGGATACCTCTTAGATGGAATAAAGAAATCTATTTACAGGTGGAGATATGGCCTAAATTCAAAAGGTCAATTAATCTCAACCGTCCATCAAAGGTAGAGATTTAACTGGAATTTTAACTTCTTTTAATATCCAATTTGTTTTTGGAATATGGACCATTTTGTTAGGAAATAACATATTCTAATTAAAAATCAGAATACTAATGACCATATTTCCGGGAAAGAATTAAAACCATTAAGTAATCCAAAGGTTAAATTACTTATTTCCTTACTGTCTCCCACTTGGTTGTTAGGAGAATCCTTTAATGTTTTTAATTAAGAATCATTAGGCGCTCATTATATGATAAATCCTTCAATAATTGGTTTTCATAAGTGCATTGGCTAGTCCAGTAGTCAATGCGAGTCATGACAGTCGCATATCATTATATAACATGATTCCTTCCATATACCACGTCATCGACGACCTTCGTAACTAGACCATAATCAATATTTTACATAATGGTCCCATAATGTCTTAAAGAAGATAATTTTCTATTATAATTCATCCAATAACAATATATGTACACAATGAAAACTAGAATAGAATAGATGTAGAAGTTTTATTAAGGCCTCAACAAATGTCAAATACATGCATAATAAATTGCAGAAAAGAAATAACTAGGAACTATCTTCAAGACCCATGCTTTCAGTATGTCTCAGAAATGTCTTTGGAGGTAGTCCTTTTATAAAATTATATGCAACCATGAGATTTGTGCCTATGTGTTCAATGATAACTTGCCTCTTCTAACATTTTGCTTCAGTGAGAGATATTTAAGATCCATGTGTTTAGATCCTTTAGATATCCTGTCATGCTTAGATAAAAAGACTGTGACCTCACTGTCACAGTAAATAGTCAAGGGATTAGAAGTGAAACTCAAAGCTTCGAACTCAGAGATAAAATTTCGCAACCATGATCCCTGATTTGCAACCTCATAACATGTTAAAAATTCAGCCTCCATAGTAGATATGTAGATCAATTCAGACTTCTATATTTTCTATGATGTTGCACCTGGCTAGGAGATACACATAACCAAGAGCACAATGTCTAGTGTTAGAAAATCCACCAAAATCTGAATCTGAAAACCCAGCCATCTTTAGATGAGCTGATTTACTATATGTGAGCATGTAATTCCTTGTTCCCTTTAAGTATCTCTGTACTTTATTTGCAGCTTTCTAATGAGCGATTCTTGGGTTACTGTGAAATCTACCCAGCATGCCAACACCATAGCTAATATCAGGTTTGGTGCAAACCAGCGCATACATCAAACTTCCCACAAGAGAAGCATAAGGATAATTTTCCATTTTTAACGTTCCAAGTCATTCTGCGGACATTGCCTAAGATTAAGCTTGTCTCCTTTATGCAGTGGAACAACATTTAAAGAACATCTCATCATACCAAATATCTTTAGAACTCTGCCAATATATGCTTTCTGAGACATTCCCAAAATTCTAAGTGACTTATTACGAAATATTTCAATTCCTATCACATAGGAAGCCTCACCCATATCTTTCATTTCAAAATTCTTAGAAAGATGATTCTTAGTCTCATGTAATAGACCAAGATAGCTGATGGCTAGTAATATGTCATCAACATATAGTACCAAAAATATGAATTTACTCCAACTGATCTTGAGGTATATACATGGATCAACTAAGTTTTCTATGAAAATTTAATTCGTAATGATTTCATCAAAATTTAGATACCATTGCCTCGAAGCTTATTTTAGTCCATACATTGATTTCTCAAGTTTGTAGACCATATCTCCCTGACCTTCGATTATGAAGCCTTTAGGTTGACGCATATAGACCTCCTCTTATAAGTCTCCGTTAAGAAAGGTTGTTTTCACATCCATTTGATGTAACTCGAGGTTATAATGAGATACTAACGCCATGATAATTCTAAGAGAATCCTTTATAAATAAAAAGTCTTAGTATAGTCGATAATTTCTTTTTGATTAAAACCTTTGCCCACAAGTCGAGCTTTATGTATTTGAATATTTCTATTACAATCGCCGACTGGTTTGTGTCCTGTTGGCAATTGAACAACGCCCCAAACTTGATTTTCAACCATATATTTTAGCTCATCCGTCATGGCACCAATCCATTTGCTAGAATTAACATCTTTAATGGCTTATGAATATGAAATTGGATCCTTAATTATGCCAACATCAGATTCTACTTGGTAAATCATATAATCATCTAAAATAGAAGATCTCTTCTGACGATGAGACCTCTTTAATGCTAGTTCCCCGGGTGCTTCATTCATAGGTTCATTGGCGATAATCTCATCATGGAGTTGTTGATCATTTATTGGGTGTTCCTCATTTCCCAAAGCTTCAACAATGGGGGGATTCCCAACAACTTGCAAAATTGAGGGTAAAAGGATATTTACCCTAATTTCCTAAATGATCACATCATTAATTTTAGTACTCCCGTTGATTTTGGCATTCTCATAGAATCTGGCATTATTCATTTCAATAATTCTCGTACTATAGTTAGGACAGTAAAACTTATATCCTTTGAAGTTCTCGGGGTAACCTATAAAGTAACCACAAAGCATTTTGAAGTCTAATTTCTTTTCATGTAGGTTGTAAATTATACCCTCAACTGGGCATCCCCAAATTTGGAGATGTTTTAAACTAGGTTTCCAACCTTTCCACAGTTCAAAGAGTGTCTTTGAAACTGCCTTGCTAGGAACCCGATTTAATATATAAACATATAGGCATAGAGCATCCATCTACAAGGATGTAGGTAAATTAACATGACTCATCATAGACCTAACCATTTCCATATATGTACGATTTTGCCTTTCGGCTACACCATTCTGCCATAGAGAAGTAGGCATTGTGTATTGAGCGATAATTCCAAGATTTTGGAGAAGTTTTACAAAAGGTCCATCATGTCGTCCTATTTCGTTATTCCTTCCATAAAACTCACCACCTCTATCTGACCTTATGATTTTCACTTTTCTATCTTGTTGCCTTTCGACTTCAGTGATGAACACTTGTACAGAGTCCACAGATTGAGATTTGTCATGCAACAATTATAAATAACAATTACATGAATAATCATCAATAAAAGTAATGAAATAATTCTCCCCTCCAATGGTTGGAACGTCGAAAGGCCCATAAATATTTGTATATATAATTTTAAGAAGTTGTTTACTTCTTGTGTCTCCTTTCTTTGTGTGTTTTGTTATTTTTCCTTTAATAAAATCCACACACATTTCATAATTGGTAAAATCAAGACTTGGAAGAATTCCATCTTTTACCAATCACTTGATTCTATAACTGGATATATGTCCCAGCCTTTTATGCCACTAGAAATAAGAGTCATTTTTAGATGACTTACATTTTGTTTCAACATCAGAATGCAGTGTGAGATGAGTTTTAACAAATTTACTATCAAGATGAAATTTATAAAGACCATCAATTAAAAAACCAGAACCAATATGAATTGAGTTAAAAAACAAATTAAAACAACCATTTCCATGATGAATTAAATAACTAACTTGATCAAGTTTACTAACTGAAACTAAATAATGGGAAATTAAAGGAAATAAAGAGTTTGAAAGAAATATAAATGATATCTATTCTTCCAAATGAGACGATAAGTGCCAATGGCTTCAACTTGGACTTTGTCCTGGTTTTCCATTGAACTTAAAGTTTTCACTTAGGCTTAGAGTTTGGGTCGTAAGGTAGCCCTGCATTGAATTATAAATGTAAATGTTAGCATTAGAATCAAGCCACCAAGTGTTAGAAGAAACATAAGTAAGATTTGATTCAAAAAAACTTACGAAACCCATAGGGTTACCTTTCTTTTCGAACCATTCTTTACATTTAAGACAGTCTTTCTAAAAGTGTCCAGGTTAACCTTGGAAAAATTGCACTTGTTGTCATCCTTCTTTGCCTTCTTCACATTGGATTGATTAACATCATTATTTCTAGGTGGTACTCTTTTATGGCTTGAATTTTTCCTCTTCCCAGCTTTAGATGATCCATATTGTTGGATAAGATGTGCAACCTTAATACCTTATTTGTTCATCCTAGCCTCCTCTTGAACTGGTTTATTAGCCAACTCATTCACCGCCCACTTATCCTCAAATGGCATTGTAATTGAGATGGAAAGGTCCATATTGAACAGGTAAAGAGTTCAGGATAAATTGGACGAGAAATGAAACATCCGCTGTCATTCCCAAATTCTTTAGCTTGGCAGCAAGGTTCATCATCTCAATGACATGATCATGCATTGAACGTGTGTCGTCAAACTTCATGGTTGTAGGATCTGCCATTAGTTTTCGAGTAAGGGATTTATCTGCAGTCTTAAACATTTATTCTATTACTTTCATGTAATTCTTATCATTTTCCGGTTTAGGAAGTGACGTTTTGATATTGCTTGTAATTATCATTTGTAGAAACATGATGCTCAATCTGTCAAACTTCTCCCAAGCTTTGTGGAGAGTCTTTTCCTCATCAATACTTGTTTCTGTAAGTGAAATTGGTTTTTCAATTTGAAAAGCCAGATCTAAGTCAGTACCCCCAAGGTGAACTCAACTTGCTCTTTCCATTCTGAGAAGTTGGTTCTCGTGAGAATAGGGACAACTGATGCATATAAAGTCAATTGAGCAGGAAAAGGGACTGCAATTTAAAGATACAATAATTTTTTAATAAGGCTTTAAAACTTTAATTAACACATAGTAAGATTTGAATATTTTACGACTGAAAATAAGATGCTTCGTTGGGTAGTCATCAAAAATTTAATTTTACACCATTAATGGTCTTAATTTTCAACATGCATAATTGAGTGATGTATTTATTTTATTTTAATAAGGTATCTGTGGATATCCTTGGTTTACACAAGTACAATCACTACTTAATTGTTGATTTAACACATGATTGGGTAACTAATTGATATGTGTTAAATAAATAAATTTAAACATTATAATGGTAATAAAGGGCTAATTTGGAATAATAAGGATCACTGTGGCGATACCTAACCTTACTAATACAATTACATTCATTAAACAACTTAATATGAATACTGGTGTACATGTTATCATAGAATTTTAAAGCCCATAAAATTAGATAATTGTAAAATTCTTGAATAGCAAAAGGTGTATAATCTAGAATTTCATAAGTAAAACTCAAAACTGTAAAAGTCATAAATTTTGGGAATTTGAAAAGACATAATTTCAAGAATTCCAAAAGGCCATAAAATTTCAAAAAAATTGCAATGAATTCATCATTTTAAGAATTCTAAAAGACATGGTAACATGAATTCTAATAGAGATAATTTCAAGAAAGTGGCCAAGCCCCATTACATCAGACCTATTAACCTTCTTCAATCTACATAAATCCCAAATATTGGCTTTCTCAAAGTACATAAAACGATGTTGGAAGTGGTGATGGACATAACTCTCCATCTCCTATTCCTTTTAAAATCTTTAATCCCTTTGGACATAAGATCGTGAGAAATCTACATTTGAGACGTAAACTTCAAATTCTTGGGACCAATGAGGAGTGGAATCTAAGGTTATCACTGCGTTCGAATGGTATTCTTGTCTTTATCGTAAAGGTAAAGCTAAGAAACCTCCGCCATTGATGAAAACGAAACATGGTTTTTTGGGTCATGATTTTTGGTTGCTCCTTTCTATGTTGGTAATGGTTTCTTAAAGGTGACAGATAAAATGAAGGTATGAAGATCAAATGATGATAAATAATCCCATTAATCACATGAGAGATAAAGATTTTTAAAGTGGTTCCGCTATGAACAAAGCCTATGTCCACTGTTTGTTTTATTTAGTAGAGACACAATAGCAAAGTTGGGTGTGCTTGTTAATGATTGAATTATCACTTTGAGCTATAGGAGAGTATGTATTTATAGGGGTTGTTAGGAACTCAAGAGATGTAATGCCTTTCTATATTTAGGCATTTACATCTATATACAATAAATGAGACCCTTGATATTCACGTGTAAAAAATGAATCTACACCAACGGCCTTTGATATTCTTGATGGTTCATATTCTTCAGGTTGGTTGGTCGACCGATTAGTTAACCAGCTGTATTCTGAGATGACCAAAAGAGTAATTGATGTGAATATTTCCACATATGGGTACATGTGTCCATTTCTCATTGGTTCATGGAGATGGATAATTTTTGGCATCAACAGAAGCCCTTAATGCTCCATGCTTGATGATTGAGTGAAAGGATGGAGTATTTATTATTAAAAGTTACTCGGCACCCGTATATATTGAATGAGATTATTGGCCTTTTAAAACACGTGAGGAGTATCTCTTAACAATTCCTATGCATATGACCCTTCCTCTTCTTGAGAGTTTACCTTCTGAAGTTGATCGGTCGGTGTGCCGACCAATTAGATTTGGAAGCTACCAAGTGATGATGAAGTGTTGAGGTGTCTGTTTAGGAGGAGAAGTGTCCTGATGCTGTTGGTTCAGCTGGTACCATTTGATGTCATAAATTCTACTTTTCGTAAGGCGCCACCTGGAATTTTTTAGCAGTATATAGTAGGTGTTCTTGCATCATTAATCCACGTGGCATGATCAAAATCCCCCAATGCTCCTTTGTTAAAAAGATGGAGTATGATATCTGAATACTTTCTCGATCTTTAAGTATGCTGGTGGCCGACTTATTGGACTTTATAAAATATTTCACCGGGTGGCATTCCTATGGATAGTTTGAAAAACTGCGAGTTGCCAAAATGTAATATAGTTTCTCTACCTTTGATGTCGCTCATGCTGGGATGGATAATGCCGAGGAAAAATAATCCATGAAATAACTCCTAAGAGCTTTGTTATTTCCTCGTAATGACTGTTTCTATTGTTGTACTGTCTTGCTGAAGCCATAAGTGTTGTAATATTTAAGCTTGTGATTAGTAAATTGGTCATGCCGACTAGGTAATCCACTCAAATGATAAATGTTATTCTTATATAACTTACTGACTAGGTAATCTATATAGACTAGTTAGTCGGGTCAGTGGTGATTGTAATGCCTTAGGTTCTACTAATGCCGTTCTTAAATAAAACTGTAAATAGTTTTGTTGGTTTAAGTTGTAGCTTTAGTTATCATTGGCGACCAAGTGTATTAGGAATGTATGTATATATTCCTATGTTTAGGAATGTATATATGTATTCTGTATTTAACCCAATCGGTTAAAACTTCTTATGTTTGTACATGAAGTTTTACGGACTTTTTATTCTTAACTTGTCAAAAATGAAGTCATACATGGATTTTGATGTTAGGATCTTGTCCATGCGTTAGTTAAGTATGGTCGAATCTTGCCGCCCATAAAACTGAAGTGGATTTCCTAGATTTGATGACCTTATTCGTGATCTGTCTAGAGACGAGGTCATACAAGAAGTTTGGTTTCAGCCGTGCAACTGTAGTGCTAGATTTGGTGAGATGTCTTCAGTCTTCAATTCTAGACCAATTTTTGTTGGAATGAGCTTCTTCTGCATTTGCTTTTGTTCGACTAATAATTCGTGCAATCCAGTATTATCTGTTAATCCGATAAATTGCCCAATTGAAGAGGCTGACCAAAGGTTTGTGAAGTATTAATGTGCTGAGGCTTGCAGTGAACATAATTATGGAGCTCCTATTTGGATTTATTGAGAAATGACTGAAGAAACCCGACCATTTTAAAGTTGGAAAAGTTTTTTGAGACTTCTTATTTTGTAACTTGTCAAAGACGAAGTTACACATGAAGTTTAAAACTTTTTTGAAAGGTGGAAAGGTTGTTTCTGAAAAAGTTTTTTTGTATTGTTGCTAGTTGCTAATACTAATGCTAGTGATTTAGTTGTAAGATATTTATATCTCCATAAGCATAAATTGAATGGTTGACATATCTCCCATGGGAGTTTGTTCATCAAGGTGAACTGGGAGCTCTCTTCCGAAGAAGTCTCCTCGACTGCTTTGATGTTAATCTCTCTTCCTGAGAAGTCTACTTATCTATCTCAAATTATTGAGCTATCTTCATGAGAAGTCTGCTTGGCTGCTTTGGTGCTAAGCTCTCTTCATGAGAAGTCTTCTTGTCTGTCTCGAATCGTTGATCTATCTTCCGGAGAAGCCCACTCGGCTGCTTTGGTGCTAAGCTCTCTTCTTGATAGATATTTTATCTAACTCGAATTATTGAGCTATCTTTTGGAGAAGTATGCTAGGCTACTTTGATGCTAAGATCTGTTCCTGAGAAGTGTCCTCGACTGCATTTATTTATATGTAAATTATATACTGAAATTGAAATCTCGGTAAATGGTCGGAGCCCCAATTTTCTGAAGAGGAAACTGAATTATAGTAATAATGAAAAATCATCCATTGGGATTTTGTTGTAGTATATTGTCAATTATATATAGAGCGATCAAATAATGAGCATGCCCGAGCATCTGAACTTGAATCACAAATATAATGTTGACTAACGGATGAATATGTAGTTGGTAATGCTTAATAGTCAGTTAGGGCAAAATTTTGATGATTCACATAATGTATATAATTTGCATCGAATATCCATCGAAGCTAGTGAGAAATCCAAATAAATAATGAAAGGGCCGACCATATGTCCGTGCCATTAAATAATGCCTGGGGGACCGAAAGATCATGTATTTATAGAATATAGATTTCCACACCATTCATTAGGGTTGACTATTAGTAATAAATGTCGATTAACAATAGACTACGCCGACCATTTGTAGGGGCTAAGTATATATAAGGATTATCCTGATCAATCGTTCGTTGGAGATAAAATACAATTTTTGTAGCAGATATCTCCGAGACTAAATATATGACAATAAATTTTTTGTCGAGTTTCTGCCAAGATAAATATGGAATATGCATAACCATCCGGATGGATATAGGGAATGATTCGGGCTTGAGCATATGTCAGAGCATTAATAAGATTTCCAGGACCTTTAAAATTATGGTCGAGCATTCATCGAGACTGAATCTTAAACTTGTGGAAGTTAATAAGTTGCTCGACCATCTGTTGAGGCTAAATCAAATAGAAATTATCATGATATTGATTTATTTGTCCAAACGATGTACGATATGTATCTGCTCGAACATTAATCAATAAAAATTTAAAAATATGATATAATAAGTCTTATGCCGAATACTTGTCATATGAGCAGATAACAAGTTTTATGCCATGTCATGCGAAATACGTGTCAGATTAGCAATTTTTTATCAAATATATACTAGCTGTAAGGCGTAATTGTTCAATCTAAATTTTTTGAAGTTTAATCAACTATTCAAATATAAATTGGTTTTAAAAATATTTATAAGTTGGTTTCAAAAATAGTCTTCCCATGAGGTTGTGAAGTGTACAGAGTTGGTGTAAGAAACCAAAGATAATAATAATTTTAACAATGTCAGACTGGGATGTGACATTGTAAATCAAAACAACGGGTGTTTATTTTTGTGAAATCCCATATACTCCATCTAAGGATGCGCGTGATGAATCATAAATTTGTCGTTATGGTGCCAATTGCTGCCGACCAATAATAGATGTCATCGATCACATATACTAGATGTCGTTGACCAGTAAGAAGATGATCAGGAAACGTCCCACCTGTATAAAACCTGCTTCTGACTAGTAAATATGTGGTCGGGATACTCCCACCTGTGTAAAACCAGTTGTCGTCTAGTAAATAGGTGGTTGGGAAACCTCCCACCTATGTAAAACCTTGGCCCATTATGATATCACACTAGTTTATGAACACCAACCAATTTGACTCTCGTTTTTGTGAATAAGTGAACTAGAGATGCCAAAAATCTTTAAACTGATTAATAAAATCCACTCGATCGTCCTAGGCACCAAAGTTCTGGTGACTGGTAGCATACATGCGACCGATTTGGGTTGAAGTACGGTGGTCGATCATGTGCCTTTTATATAAGGTTTTCCGTCGACCATAGTTGGTTGCGCGACCGCATCCAAATCCCATGGTTATCTTCTGTTTTCACTACTAGTGCTGAAATGTGAAGCCGATCAATTGGTTTGATTTCACCAAGATGAACGGTACCCTAATTTCGAAGCCGATCTGGCTGAGCATGATTGTTTAGAAAAATCCCAATCTACTCCATCTATTTCTTTCCGAAGATGTATAATCTTTGTTGATGATGAGCCAACTTCATCATCTTTGTAGGATGAAAATCTATTTATGATGATTGATTTTGTAATGGTTCAGAGCCAAAATCGGATTCTTCTTCAACCTTGTGGCTCTTGAAAGAAGAATTTTCAAATGTTGATGATTTAGGAGAGTAATAGACACAGTTCGTAGGTGGAGGTAACCCGAGGAGACAAATGGTTATTGTAAATTCGAAAATAAACTAATTACCCGGGTGGATTTGATTCCACTCGTTGTGAATCCATTGATGATTGAACAAACAATCCCAGCTATTTAACTGTATTTTGATGCTCTGTATCACATCTTGGATTTGTGTCTAGAGCCACGAATTGATATGTTTTCCTCTGATTTGCCAACGATTGAACAAATAGACCCATATTGTCTGATTGCATTCGACCCTGATTATTGAATCGAAGAAATTTCCATCCCAAATTTATGCCCTGAGCCCCAAATTGAGGCGGTTCCCTTTGATAATTAAGAGAGAAAATCGTCTCCCTACTTTTCAATTGTAGTGAGAAAATAATCAAGAGAGATAAAGTTGTGTTTACATTTATCTCTTTCTATTTTTCATTGTAGGTAAATAAATATCATATGGAATTTCAAGGAGTCGTTGAAGATCTCTAGTAATTCATTTAAAAATCAACAGCGAAAATTATCAACAAATTAACACAATTGTACAGATATATAGATGAATAAAAATTAAGTGTATGGTTCATTAATACAAATGAATGATGTGGTTAACATCTTAGCAGAAAAAGAACCGAATTTCTTGAAGAGAGAGAAAATGGATCCGTATCTCCGATTTTCAAGTTAGGTATAGAATAATATGATGAATCATTTTTACTATAGAATCTAGATATTCCATAAATCAATATTTTCGATTACAAAACTTATTCCAAATAACAGTGTTATATGGATTCTAAAAAATATACAGTTCGTCCATGTAGATACACAAGATTCATGATTGAAAGAAATGATATGTATATAAAATGTAATTGTTCACATAAAAAGATAGAAATACTTAGCTTTTGATGTTGATCTTCATCTCTTCTAATAAAAAAGAAAGATTTTTGTGTCTTTTTCCACAAACGGCGCCAATATGTTAATGGATTAAATTGGTCTATATCATTTTATAGACATCAAGAACATATAAAATGAAGGCATGAAGATAAAATGAAGATAAACAATCCCATCAAGCACATAAAAGACATATATTTTTAGAGTGGTTCGGCTATGAACAAACCCTACGGCCACTGTTTGTTTTACTGAGTTGAGATATAATAGCACAATTGGGTGTGCTTGTAAATGATTGAATTGTCCTTTTGAGCTATGGGATAGTATGTATTTATAGGGGTTGTTAGGAACCCAAGAGATGAAATGCCTTTATATATTCAGGCATTTACATCTGTATACAATAAATGAGACCCTTGATATTCACGTGTACAAAATGACTCTACACCATTGCCCTTTGATATTCTTCATGGTTCATATTCTTCATGTTCGTTTTCTGAGCCGACCAAGTGAGTATTTAATGTGAATATTGCCACATATGAGTACATGTGTCCATTTCTCATTGGTCCACATAGATGGATAATTTTTGGCATCAACAGTAAGGTACCGCTTTTTTTAATATTTATATAGGTGGCCTGAAAACTATTTCATCTACTACTTCTTCAAAAAGGAGAAAAAGTTGCTAGTGACCATTCTACCCATATTCTTCAAATTAATATCCTTCTTACCACCTATTATTACATCCCCATATAAAAAGTTACTAGAGTTAGGATCATGTTAAAAAATTGGAGGCTTAAAAGAGGGTTAAAAAATCGTAAATGCATTAGTGGATTGATATTGTTGTGGAAAAGTAAATTGTTATAGCATCATAGGTAAAACATTTCATTTTTGATTTACCTATATATATTAAGAGCAAGTCACTTTTTATAAAAAGATAAATATGATTTTGGAAGGTCCTTTGTCTTGTTTAAATTTTATTTTTATTGGTACCAACTCTATTCATTATCAGTTGTGTTAATTGATAGTAGTTAAATCATCATGACTTTTATTGATATCCATTACATTTTGCTTTTTCATCACGTTGCAAGTTGTTTCAACAAAATTAAGGTGTTATTTTTTAAACTTTTATTCCACTTAAAATGTATTAAATTGTGTTTATTTTTGTTTTGCACTTACTAATTGATTGAGATAGTCATTTTGCGTGTTTGTCATTTTTCAAAAATTTTGTAAATTTTTTGAGACTGTCATTTTTACCTCACGTGATACCGCTTGACCTAAATAACATATTTGAAACACATTGCTTCAGATAACAATTTGTGGAGCACATGGCTCGAGATTACAATTTTTTTCTTTTGCTACAGTGTTTGTTTACATTGATAATTTTTATAAGGAAAATGATAGTATGTCCCCTTAGGGCACATGTTTTGACCCTCAAAATAGTAAGTATGGGAGCTCTACACGAGTACATGTGCCCTATTAAATATATGTCGGAACTCTATCCTTACTATTTTTAAATTCTTAATGTGTGCCCTTACAACCACGCAACGCGAAAAATATAAAATAAACAAAAGTGGAAAGTGCGAATTGATATTAAAGTAGTGAAAAGAGAAGGTCAAGAGATTGTCGGGAAGGAAAAAAGGCATTGAAACGGAGAGACACAACTTATACATTTAGAGTTCTAGAATTGTAAACATTTAGGCCCCGTTTGATTGCGAAAATTGTTTAATTATGTAAATTGGTTCATTGTGAATTATAAATTGGTGGATTTGAAATGAGTTTAAATCCAATTTTACACAATGTTTGGTAATCTGAAATTGATGTTAATGTTTTATGAGAAAAAAAGAAGATAAAAACAAATTAAGAGAGAGGGATAGGAGGAGGGGGAAGAGAGGGATAGGAGGAGGGATGAACATGTACTTTATGTAACTCCTATTTCAAATGGATGCATTTAACATTTTTTGTGAAATAATCCAATTTCAAATTTTACACACGAGCTAAAATGGATCAATTAATAAATTATTTCATTAGTAAAACCAAATACAACTAATAAATCAATTTGTAAATAAATCAATTTATTAATGAGCGAATTTACAATTTTGAAAAAACCAAAAAGGGTGCCTTATTGAATGCCAAATGTGAATAGATTAGGGTTGAATTTAGCATATGGGTAAATGATGTTTTCAATTCCACCAGCGAACCTTTACAAGTAAAATTGGTAAAATTAGGGATTTATATATAAATAAAATTGATTAGAGGGGCTTTGGTTGTGATTCGTTCTTCGGTGGAATGATAGTTAATGCAACAATATACATGACCGAGTAGCAAATTCTATACAGATGAGAAGGTATATGATTAAAATACTGTAAAATTTAAAAGATTGCACAACAAAATACAACGGACCAGTAGGTAGCTTTTGTCTATGTATAAAATCTTCCAGTATTCAATACACCATGTTTCTAAGCAAGTACAAGGTGGAGGAAACAAAACATAAAGACAGCAATTTCCTATGGACATCCGTTGATTTGGACTCCTGTGATTACATAAATGAGTTTTATCCACCACAGGCGGCAGCACAACCAGCACCACATCCGCCGCCGTAAGTATCGGTATTAGTTGTAGAATCTTTATTTTTAGATGCACCATCTGCACAAGTGAGGAAAATAGCTGATAATAGAGAGAGGGTCACTAAAACCGCCCATAATACCATAACTAAATTTCCTAAACCTTCGTTATTGCTGGTGCCCACATCTTTCCATTGCCTTGCCATCTATACTTTGTGTATGTGGATGGGATGCGCAGTTCCAGTTCCAGAGGGCTCTTATCCTTTTACTAGTTGACTTCACGAGGCAAACCCTAAAATTGGGCGACAATAAATAGGATAAAGTTGAAGAATGTGAATGGGTAATTGGTCCGCGTTACCGGGCTCTTCATTTTGTCAAATAAGTTTGTGTGCGCCTTTTTAGCGGTCGTACTTATCAACATGCGTGTGTATGAAATCCACAGTTTTCTTAGTAGAGACGAACAATATACGTATGATTGTTGACTTTGATTTTAATATTCCATTTGACTGGACTCATTTCCAAGGACTTTGCTTTTAATAATCCGACGGGCCATGAAGGTAGGAATATCCTCGAGGAAGTCAGTCTCTCGCAAAACACTACTGCCAAATAAAATGGGTGATCATAGATTCGAGGTCGTTCGATAAGAAAATAGGGTTTGGATAAGATAAATAAGGCCACGAATCGTGCTTGATAAGATTTTATATGTTCAATTTTTTTTGGGAGGACTTGGACATCTATTCTTAGGTTCGCTTGATCCTGCCCGGCCCGAATCCGGAGAATTAGATAAAATGTTCATCACATATATATAGGCATATGCTCAAATGAGGTCCTTAAATAAGGTCCTTATATGATGGCCATAATAAGACAAAAGTAAGACCTTTAGTAATATTCTATTTTAGACCCTAATACATTTAGAAAACAATTTAAGCTTTAAGACCTTAGAAATAAGAAAACCGTCAAATTTCGACCCAATCCCACATTCTGGTATCGGAGCCATAAGATGTTCCTTTTAGACTTATAGTAAAAAGACTTTAATGCCTTTGGGATTTATCTCTCGCAATTACAAAGATATTTTTGGAACCAACCCGGACTACCAACCTATACCCATAACTGATTTAGACTCAAAAGGTTGTTTAATCGCTCACATAGACGGTTGTTCACATACTGAACACATCCCAGCGAAACACGCAGATAGTAGACAAGTTACTACCAGTGCTATAAATAGTATAACAGAGCAAAAATAAGTGTATACTTCTTATATTAAGACAATTAATAAAAGATACTTGAACCCTAGAAACAAAGATAAAAAATATCTCTAATAGACTACTAGAAATAGATAGCCAAATCTCAATATACCTAATACAAGTTCTACAAGAAATAAATATTAAAACTAATCATATAAAAGTCCTTAACAAAGACATTTTAGAAATTAAAACTTTGACTAAGAATTAAGACAGTGAGTTAATTAAACTCACCAAAGAACAAGCTAAACTTATTCCTAGGTTAGATAGTTATCTTCCTAATGGAGATAGTTAGATCAGACTGGAATGAGGTACCAATAGACCTCTCTATTCAGACCTTAGCAGATTTTTACCAAAGAATTTTAGAAAAGATAAATGATGATAGATTTTATTATAAGATAAATGAAAATGAGATTGCCAACGCTGCTAAAGCAACTAGACTCATATTATAAAGATTAAATTTAATCTCTACATCCATAGCAGCTATCCAAGACTATAATAGTAGTTTTGTTAAAGACTTACATTTAGATTTAAAATCTAAGATAGAAAGATTAACTACCTTCTACACAGACTTTGTTAAATTCCAACAAAATTTAGCAAATTATCTTTAATAATATAGAAAGCCATAACCTATCCAAAATAGATAGTATTATTAATGAACTTAGACTAGACATGGGCTAAGTAGAAGAAAAATACGAAGAAATTATGAAGGGAATTAAGTTTATTATAATAAACCTTACCAAGAAGAATTAGACTCTCCGTTTATTTTAACTTGTTTAGATAAAATAGAAAAAACTGTAGAAACCATAGAAGCGAGGATGGCACATGAATCTGTGCATAAACAAGAAAAAGAAGATGAGGTAAAAGAATATATTAATAAGATCGCTAATTCGCTTGTTAATACTCTTGTTAAAAATAATGAAGATATTAACAATAATGCAAGAAAAGAGAATAAGACATTTAATCCTTAGGCAGATAAAAAGATAAAAATATTATTTAGACTCTTTAGAAAGGATTGAAAAAAGACTTGAACAAAAACAGGTAACCACCTGTAAATTTAGAGATTCTCCTTATGTAGGAACTAAGGAAGGAAAGACCATAATTAGAAGAATCATAAATGATGGATTAAATAAGACTAGTAAGATAGTTAGCTCTATCCAAAATATTGGACAGAGTAATTGTATGCTCCAAAGACTTAAGGATTCATCCTCCAATGTTAGAACATAGTGGAAGGAGAGAAATTTCGCCAATCCCCTCCAATGGAAAGAATGGGGTGAAGTTGACTCGAAGATTGTTGAAGATTCTATTCATAATAGACAACTTCCATCCGTTAGATACATAGACTTATTTAAAGAAGGTGTCACTCCTAAGACTCCTAATTATAACATGACTTATCATTGTAGGAATCATATGTTAGGCAAATCCTATACTGAGATCCAAGTGTTTGACTCAGAATGGCTTAGATCTAGAGGAACTGATAGGAAGTTCCAATTCCTAACCTTTGGACTATTTCAAGCAAGAATCCAAGGATTAAATAGACCTTAGAATAATATCAACATATTGTGTTGTTTACTAGATAAAAGATGGAAAGATTTTGAGAAAAGCCTTATTGGGATATCCCAATTAGAAATATCAGACAACATAGGATACTTTAATATCATTCCGGCATTTACAGTAACCGTAGACATAGCCAAATATTTTAAGTTAATCTTATATTCTAGTGGCTATAAAGACTATATCATCCCAGACGCTAATATAAATATAGAATTCCAAAGCTATGTGAAGTTCTCCCAATTTCCTTATGAAGGAATGCAATCGGTAATTCCTAAAGGTAGACTTAATGAAGAAATATTAGTTAGAACCAATATTTCAGACTACAATCATACTTACAGTATTAGGAATACTGGACCTATGAAAGAAAAAGCTAAGACCCTTTGGCAATTGTCAGAATGTCAAGAAACTAAGACTATACAGAATAAACCTTTGTTTATTAATCAAGACGATGTCACTGGAAATGTTACCATCCAGTTTGGACCTCCTAAGATTATCAATAGGAATATCCAGACTGAAGAAGTTAGATTTAGGAATATGGAAGAAGCCATAATCAATGATCCTTCAGAAGTAGAATGTAGTAGTAAGACTATTTCTAGTTTACTAAGACAAGCCCCCTGTAATTAGACCTAGAAGATCATTTGAAAACAAAAACTTAGTTAGATAAAAGCTAGGATACAAAACTTTGGACATAAACCTTCAGAATTAGACATGAAGACATTAAAAACATCTTAATAGAAGTCATTCTTTTAGGATCCAAGAAAGAGATAGATTTAATATGATAGCTCAAGACCGTATATTAAAATTAAAAGAACCTAAAAATACTAAAGAACTTCTTAGAAATCTTAGACTAATAGAAGAAGGAGAAGAAAGATTAATGCCAGCTGCACAAGTAGAACCTAATAAGCAAGATATAGGTAGTAATAGTAGCCTAGAAGATGCTCCTAGACTTTTTAGTAAACCAATAGGAATAAACATTCCCATTTATTCAAATACTTTAATAAAGATCAAACCTGATTATATAAAAGACTTTCCAACTAGTGACAAGAGTTTTACTCCCGTTAAGACTATGGCAAGTCAAGCCATAAATCCAGTTGGGATATACCTTAACTTAGACAATGTCCAAGATAGGAAGAAGACCTTACATGAATGGTGTAATAAGATGAACATGTGTTTTGCATCTAATGAATAGTGGGATGTAAGTTCATATAAACAATACACTGAGCAATCCATTAGAGGTATTGCAAAAGATTATTTAGATAGTTTAAGAAAGGCTACAGATGAAGACTCCTTAGCTAAGATTGAGAAAATGATGATAAACTTATAAGAAAGATCAATTGAAGAATATATTCAATTGTTCACGTCAGAATTCATTGGAGCTGGACATTAAGCTCAAATCAATGAACAAGACTTAGCAAAAACTAAGTTAGCCCTCCTTAGCATTTGCAAACTAGATAAGATTAATGAATATATCAATAATTATGAACAATTATATTACCAAATTAAAGAATTTGGAGACACCTTAAAAGATGAATACTTTAGGAAGATACTAGCCATAGGACAAATCCTAATTAATGAATATAGGAATTATCCAGGAGTAGCTGGAGTTAAGAATAACCCCCTTGGTGAAAGAATCAATTTTGCCAAAGACTATATCATATCTAAGAGACGTGATATAACTCAAGAAAAGTTAATAGAAGAAACTTTCAAGCAGATCCCTCCAATCAAAGATGAAAGAGACATCGCTCCAATCCAATGGGGATGCGGTAGTGAATCTAAGAAATTCAAAAAGAAATTAGAATGGAAACATAGGAAGTTTAAAACTTGACCTTTAGGATTTTCAAAGAAATATAGATTTAGACCATCCACTACTTTTAGAGAAAAGAACTCTAAGACTAAGAAAAATAGATTTAACCAAAGAAGATATTTTAAGAAGAACACTAGTAAATATAAGAAGGTTCCTAATTATAGGAAAGAAAAAGATGTAGCCCAATCTAAGACTACCATCAAAGAATGTTTGACATGCGTCAACGAAGGAGACTTTGCTAAAGACTGCCCTAATAAAAAAGATAAATAAGGTATTATGATTATTAATATGATATTAGACTATACAGATCAAGAAGAATTAAATATTCCATATGTTATAGAAATATCAGGCATAGAGGATGATGATAATATTAGTATCTATAGTGCATATACATATAGTGATTCCGAAAACTATAATAGTGATACTGATGAGTATGAAGACTCTCATGATACTCTAGACTTATATATGATGCAAACTAATCAAGACGATTTAGATAATGAATATATAGACTTCGAAGAAGCTTGGTATAAGTGTATATTAAGCCCCTTTTTAAAGAAAAGATGGACAGTTAGTAATCCTGAGTTACTAACATATAAACCTAGATGTTACTTTGATGAAAGACATTATTGCACATTTGAAATGAAATGTAGCAAGAAAGACTTTAGATGTGTAGAATGCTTTGAGACCATACAAACATAATTATTTATGGTTTGTGTCATTTGTTAATTACACTACCATGAAAACTATTGGAGAACTAGTTTTAGAGCAATTTATACTAGCCAGTATGACGCTCAAATAGACCTAGATATTAAAATATATTATCAAGATATTCATAGAAATATAGCTAAAAGATTGCAAGAAAATGAAGACTTAAAAGGAAAGGGAATTTCCTATGACTTAGAAGACAACTACTCTGATAGTAGTACAGAAGACCTAACATCCTTAGATCTTATAGATAAACCCCAGAAAGGAATATTTATTTTAGTAAAAATAATTTGGGAATTTTTACTAAGCCACATGCTTGTTTTGTAGAAATGTTTATACAACATAAAGACTATCCTAAAAGAGTTTCAGCTTTTATAGATACAGGATGCTCACAGAGTATTTGTAAGTCTAATGCCTTTCCTGGAGATTATTTTCTAGACAGTAAGCAAGAGAACTATGTTAAGGTAGCTAATGGAGATCCATTTACCTTATATCTATAGACTATTACTATTTATTTTAAATTAGAAAATCAGACCAACAAAACCGTTAATCATCGATTTTGGATAATGGATCCTCATCCTAGTTTCACAGGAAATATTATTTTAGGACAAGACTTTGTTAGTAAATATCATCCTTATACTCAGTATAACGATAAGATATTAATTAGTGATAAATAGGAATTTATTATTAAAGCCCCTCTAATAGATCACAAGACTGCCTTGGACCTTATGCAGGTCAAACCCAATTATAGACCTATAAAACATCAGAGTTCTTCAGCTGAGCATGGTGGACCTAGACCTACAAACCAACAAGAAGCCCTAGAAATAACTAAACCCTAACAAAAGGAATGTAAGTGTCCAGACCAAAAGTGTTATAAGCAAATAACGCTTATACAATAAGACATTTTAGATCAAGCCCGGCATACCTTATTACAGGTTCAAGATATATCCAAACAGAAGAAAATGGATATAGAAGTAGAAAAAGAAAAGATTAGGCAATTGGCATAGCCTACTTTAGGAGAAAATCCCATCGCTAAGTGGGATAAAGACCAAAGTTACTGTAAAATTATCCCTATTAACCCAGACACCACTATTAATTGTGGAACCTATAAAAAGGATATTCACAAAAAAACAGGGAAGAATTCAAGAAAGAAATAGATGAAATGCTTAAGTTAAGCATTATTAGGGAAAGTAAAAGTAGACATAATAGCCTTGCCTTCTATGTTTAAAATGAATAGGAACATAAAAGAAGAAACAAACGTATGGTTATAGATTATAGATAATTAAATAAGAATTGTGAATTTGATTCTGTATCAGAAAAGAATAATTTAATCAATCTGATTGAAGATAGAATTATATTCAGTAAGTTTGATTGTAAATCAGGCTTCTGGCAAATTAAGATGCATCCAGACAGTATTACTTAGATAGCCTTTAGTGTGCCCTAAGGAAAATACAAATGGCTAGTAATGCCATTTGGATACTTGAATGCTCCTCAAGTATTCCAAAGAAGAATGGATAATATATTTAGACCTTATTCAGAATTTTGTCTTGTTTACAAGATGACATTATTGTAGCCAGATAGAGCATGTAGACCATCTTAAAAAGATTATTTTAATATTAGATAAGCATGGTATTGTTATTTTCGAAAGGAAAATGCAATTATTTCATATTGAAATAGATTTTGTGGGAATGCATATAAATAAAGGAAAAATATCCTTAACAGAACACATAACTAAGAAGATTCTTGAATTTCCAGACCAACTTAAAGATAGAAAACAATTACAATAATTTTTAGGATTGCTTAGTTGTATTGTAGATTTTATTAAAGACCTTTCTTCAAAGAGACAAAGTTTAACTGCCAAATTAAAAGGAGCAGATAAGACTAATCCTTTTTATTGGATTAAAGATGATTTTGAAGTTATAAGACAAATTAAAGAAGCAGTCAAAAATATTCATTTACTTGAACTTGCCAATGCTGAAGACCAATTTATAGTAGAAACAACTGCATCTGATAAATAATGGGGAGCAGTATACTTTGCCATTAATCATGAGACTAAAAAGAAGAAACTTTGTAGATAAAGTTCTGGAACCTTTACCGATCCAGAAACAAGATACACTGCCCATGAAAAAGAAGTTTTAGCTATAGTAAGGGCCATAGAAAAATGTATTCTTTTTGTTAGACCTAAACATTTTACTGTTTATACTGACTCTTCTTATGCAGTAAAATTTAAAGACTTAAACTTACCCAAATCAAGGACTAATAGACTCATTAGATGGAAACAATTGCTTAATGGTTATGACTTCTTTGTTATACATATTAAAGGAAGGAAAAATATCATTCCAGACATTATATCAAGAGAACCAATGTTTGCTAACACTAATATGATATCATGTTTTATGTTGCAAACAGAATACTTAGATAGCACGAGTTCCTCTGGAACGAATAGACTGAACAAAGAAGACTTTACAGACTATCTTAGACGCGTAAGATCAAATGCTGGTGTAACGCAAATACAAACTCATATTCAAGACTCTCAAGAAAAACCAATCCTAGAGAACTTTGATGATATCTTAGTTCCTCCCGAAAAATCTAGACATGAGATTGTTTCTCAAAATAGACTCATTGGAAAGATGTATTTTCCCCAATATAGACCCGATCAAAGATATCCAGACTTGATAAAATTTGGACTTGAATTTTTATATGATGAAAACACTCTTATAGACGCTATATGTTGGAACGTGAAGAATAAACTATGGATAAAGTTCAAACAAAATTTCGTAGCCATTATCAGATTCATGAGTACTCAAAGATTTGCAGTTACCCAACTCAGTGGTACTTCTTTGCGTAGATCGCAAACTTAAACTTATCCTCATACTCTTGGATAATCCTCCAAAACTAGACCCGCTGATAATTTTTATTATCAGAAAAAGACTTTTAAGACAAAGATTGTTATACATTTTGGTCATAATAATCTTACAATATCTGAAGACTATCATAAAAACGCTAATAGCATTATTGAACATTTTAATATGTTATTATCTGAGACTAATGGAGATGCCTTAATGATGAGAGGTTTCTTCAAAGACTTTCCAAATATTTATCTTTCTGGGAAAGCAGAGATATCCCAGATAACCTTAGCAGACTATGGGTTCATTGGACTCATCCAAATCGAGACTATAGAAGACTCTATTGCTCTTGGAAAAATAGTCCATGAGTATGTTAATAAGGTAGAAGACTTCCTTCCTCTATTTGCTAGAATCTATCAGATTGTTCCAAGTTCCTGTAGAGGAATGAGAGTTGAAGGATTTAGACTTGTTAGATTTTATAATTATATATTTGAAGACGTTGAGATTCTATCTGAAGATGAGACTAAAGTTTTAATTGTTAATAAGTCCAAACTCCAGATTATCCAAGCTATGGAGACGATAGAAATCATGGAACTGTTAACAGGTGAAGACAGATGGTATACTGCATACTATAAAGAAGACCTCATTATCCAGGACGATGAGACATTTAATGGAAGACTTAAGAAAGAATCTAAAGAAATGGTGGAGATCGCCTCTCCAGCCAGCCTTAGAGTGGTAGGACTCATTGATGAATTTTTGAATAATAATGATCTCCCAGGCAAGGACATGACAGAAGAAGGCACAGATACAAAGAAGCCCCCCCGGTAGTGGAAGAATTATTGAAGACTGAAGACTCAATTATTTAGACTCTGCCTCCATAAAGCAAAAGATTCATGCCCCACGTGGGCCATCAGACTAATAAAAGGACGAAGGCGTTGGCTGTTTGATTCTCTTGCATTATCACAAGGCGATAGACTTCTGGGCCATCAGATGGTCCCATTCAGACAAAGACCTGCCATAAGAAGAGGAATTAGTTTATGAAGAGATAAAACTTTAGACTTTAAATATTTGTATTCTTTTCTTTGACCGGTTAGCTTTTAGCCTCCGGTAGTAAGTCATATGTATGTTACCTTATGCTATAAATGGGACGTAAGGGCTGTGTTGAGAGGCATCGGTTGTAAGAATTCCAGTGATCGAAGTTTAGAAGTTAGAAAGAGAGTGTAAGCTTATAGAGAGTAATATCTATGTGAGTGAGTAATTCTCATATAGTTAGGGGAATGGTGAGAGTTGTAATTACTTATGCAATGCAATAAAAGTATTTTCTTCTCCTGAAATTTCTTATGTTGAGTTGTTATATTATTTTCCAAATTGTCTCCAACTTTCTGTTCATAGAGGACTAGTGTGTGGAACCTCTGATGTAGCACACAAGGTGTTATAGTGTTGAACTGCCGTCAGGTGTCGATTTTCCATGATCCGTTAGCTAGGTGGGCGTTAGGCATGAAGGCGTACTGGTAGGAAATGGGTACAATGCCAAAATAGTGGATTGGGGTGCGACACATAAATAAAGATTTGTAGGAGGCCGAGACCGAAGAAGAATAGTAGCAAAGCTGAAGAGAAGAAGGAAGGAAGATAAAGATATTGCAGACTAGAAAGAAGGTATAACTCGAACCAAGCCCTTAACTATTTTACATATTATTGTTTTAATAGAAACTTGCATGAGCCTACAAATCACTACTGACTTTTTAACATTTTTTAATCAAAAAAATTTAGACTTAACTAGAGAAATTCAAGCTTGAAATCTTACAGACCCTAAAGATAAAGAACTTATAGAATCTTCTTTAACATACGCAGGTGGTACTTTCAAATATATAGACCATGTTATTGAGTGGTTAGTACGTGAAGTACGTAGAATGAAAATAATTAGAACAGGGATACGTGATCTCTTTAGATAAAAATTAAGAACTGAAGATTTTGCAGAAGAACTGTCAAGACCTGAAAAATATCAAGAATATACTTAGAATACTTGAAGACATGTAAGGACAATTTTGTCCATGATACTTGTGTATGTCATAAGCCGTAACACCGTTACAGAGATTCAAAGTTCACATCATCATCAAACGGAATCCGAAGATCAAAAGAAAGAAGGAATCTGGAATCAGACCTGACCGGACCGATCCGGCTCAGATAAAAGAACCGATCCGGTTCATCCGGACCGATCCGCCTGCCAAAGTGAGGCCAGTATACCCCGAATCCATAACGAACCGATGACGCCAAAATGCCGAACCGATCCGATGCCAACCGGATGGATCCGTCTTCAGAAAAAGAATCGATCCGAGTTCACCGAACCGATCCGCCTAAAGGACCGGACCGATCCGACGAGGATAAACTCTGCCAGATCGTGTAGCAGATTTTTTAGGGTTTTGACTCTTTATTTAAACCACGATCAGTAGTTGGTTTCGATAAGACTTTCCCACGATTTTTAGAGCATATCAATCCTAAAGTCTTCACCTATTGAGTCCTATGATTCTAGGTTTTTAGATTCACACATCTTCCATATCTATGTGAATCAATGTTTGGTAACCTAAGAACACCATTGCTGTTGTTCAACCCTTGTGAAGTGGACCGCTTCTTCCTCTTCATTGCTGCCCTACTGGACAGGGATAGTTCCAGCCGCCAGCCTTACTGGAAAGGGTTTCTTCCAGCCGTGACTACAGAATCCGATGCCTGCGGGTAATTCTTAGTCAAAAACTTGTATTTCAGTGTAATCCGATTGTAAGTTGTTTTCTTACAAATTATAGTGATATACAAATGGTTTTGCCTCTGTGGGGAATTTTTCCTTAAACTTTGTGTGTTGAATATCTTGTGCATGATATCATATTGTTTCAATCACACCTAGTTGCATGCTTAGGGTTAATTTGGGTTAAAAATGGTATTTATTATATTATTTCTTAATTGAACGCAAGCGCCAACTCTTTCAAATTGGTGTCAGAGCAGGTTACGCTAATCTATCGCGTATTCCTTTTTCCGCAAAATTTCTCTAAGATATCAATTTTCCAAAAATTGATTTTTGAAAGAGTTGGCGCTTGCGTTCAATTAAGAAATAATATAATAAATACCATTTTGATCTGATTCTAGATTCCAGATTCCTTCTTTCTTTTGATCTTCGGATTCTGTTTGATGATGATGTGAACTTTGAATCTCTGCAACGGTGTTACGGCTTATGACATACACAAGTATCATGGACAAAATTGTCCTTACAAATCTCCCCCTATGTCTATGCCGGAACAAACATAAAAAGTCCGAATTATAAAACAAATATGCCTATACAAATCTACCCTTCCATGAACCCAAAACTGAAAAGGATCAAATGTATAAGACTGCATCGTTGCTCTTCGAATCTTCAGGAATCTCAACGCTTTTCTCATCAGGGTGTGCAATTTAGTGATTATCGAGGATGTACCTACACACATGAGATAAAGCAAATACCAAGTGACGTATCGAGTTTGAAATGAGTTAATAAACATATGCGTATATACCAGATTTCTCAAATTTCAAAACTCCCCCATAATCAGATAATTCATTATAAAATGCGTGTTCAAATGGAGAAATCATATTATAAAATGCCTATTTTTGACGGGACAAATTATGCTTATTGGAAAGCCCGTATGAGGTCGGCTTTAAAAGCCATTGATGAACGTGTCTGGATTTTGGTTGAACGAGGGTGGACTCCTCCAACCGTGACTGTTGATAATGTGACCAACTTGAAACCTGACACCTCTTGGACTGATGATGAATTTAAATGGTCATCTTTTAACTCGAAGGGTCTATGTGCTATTTCTGGGTCTGTCACACCTGATGAGTTCAAACGCATAATGACATGCACCACGTCAAAAGAGGCATGGGATGTTTTACAACTTACCCATGAAGGAACAAATGCTGTTAAAGAGTCAAAATTGCAAAACTTGACAACTCAATTTGAAACAATCACCATGCATGAAAATGAATGTTTTGATGAATTTTATGCTAGGCTTTCTGACATTGTTAATACTAGCTATAATCTTGGTGAACATATTCCAAATGCTAGAGTTGTTAAAAAGATTCTTCGTTCCCTTCCTAAGCGTTTTATACCTAAAGTCACTGTGCTAAATTCCTTGGGTAATTTGAATACTCTAAAATTGGAAGAATTGGTTGGAGATTTACAAACTTATGAAATAGACATGTTTCCTAAATCTGCCAAGCCAAAAGATAAGGGAATTTCCCTTAAAGCCCAAGAAAGAAAAAATGAGGGGTCGGCAAGAAAGCGAGTCGAGTCATCTAGAAAGATAGAAACTTCTGATTCTGAATGTGAGTTTGACATAGATGATTTGGCCTTATTTGCTAAAAACTTCAAGAAAATTCTGAAATTTAAGAAAAATGGGAACTTCAAAGATAAAAAGAATTTTCAGAAAAAATAAGTTTGAAAAGAAAGATTTCAAAGAACCCCCTAAAGATAGTGAGAGGTGTTTTGAGTGTGACGGTAAGGGACACAAAGAGTTTGAGTGTGCCACTCGTCTGAATAGGGAAAAGGGTAATGCTGTCCTAAATGCTACCCTTAGTGACGACAGTGAGGTCGAGTCGGTGGACTCGGGAGATGAGTCACCGCATGAGTGTAACTTCACCGCGTTCATGGCTAGTCATGTGAGTACTCCTAGTGCATCTCACGACGATGAGTATGCTACCTCACAGGGACACCTCGACAGCGAGAGCGAAGAGAGTGAGGGAGAGGAGGAAGGTAGTGAGGACGAGAGTAACCTTCAACGCGCGTACGCTGAGTTGTATAATGAATCATTTAAAACTAAAAAGCGTAACAAAGCCCTAGTGCTTAGGATCACCGCATTAGAAGAGGAGTTAGGAAAAGTGAGAGAGAGTGAGTCCTCCACCTGCACCGCCATGAGAGAGAGAGAGAGCAGTTTTGAGAAAGAGAAAGCGGACTTGACTAAACAAGTGGCTAGTCTTACGAATGAGCTCCATTCCTCATTGGAGACTCGGAAGAAACTTGAAGCCCTTTTTGCCCAGCTTACTCATGACCTTGAGAGAGCTAGGAAAGTTAAGGTACAAATCGAGGACAGATCTGGGAAGATGGGAAAGATGCTCCTCGGTCCCGCTTTAGGTTTTGGTGACAGGCAAGGAATAGGTTTTGATGGTGCCTCCACGTCCCAAATTGCACCCGGACCAATTCCTGAGTTTACTACGACTCCTTATGGCCGTCATAAAAAACCAAGAAGGAGAGTTCGACCAAGAAAAGCAAACCAAGGTCCTCCTAATACTGTGCCCTTTTGCTCCCATTGCAAAAGAAATGAACACCTTAGGGATGATTGCTATAAGTTGGGTCGGACACGACGTACGTTTGCTCCACCACATCAGACTGATGAGTTTGCCAGTCTGAGAGAGCAAGTTGAGTTTCTAGACGCCACATCACAGAGTTTGATGGAGGAATTCCGACGGATGACCTTACCATCAATGAATGCGCCTCGCATTCTGGCTAAAACCAACAACAACAAGGGAATACAAAAATGTACCTACTCTTGGGTTCCTAAGAAAGAGAAAAAGTCCCTTGTTGTCCATGTTGCTCTCAAAGCTCATAATACCTCTCAGTGGTATTTTGATAGTGGCTCCAGACACATGACAGGTGATGTCTCATATTTTACCCATCTTGAGGATTATAATGATGGGAGAGTCACCTTTGGAGATGGTAGCAAATCTAGCATAGTCGGACGAGGTACAGTAGAGTTACCAGGATTTCCAAAGCTAGAGAACGTGCTGTACGTCAAAGGTTTGAAAGCAAACCTTCTTAGCATCAGCCAGCTATGCGACGATGACTTTGCAGTGAAGTTTGACCGGAAAGCTTGTAAGGTCTATAATCAAGCCGGTAAACTTTTAGTGCAAGGGGTGAGGACAGAGGATAACTGCTATGGGACTGAGCCCACATCCTCACTTATTTGCAACAGCGCCACGATCACTCCTATGGATCTGTGGCACCAACGTCTAGGTCACGTGAACGTTAGAGAATTATCCCGTTTAGCTAAAAAGGACCTAGTACGTGGCTTACCGTCACTTGGAAAGCCAACTTCCACGATTTGTGGACCCTGTCAGTTGGGAAAGAAAATCCAAAGCCCACATAGGAAGTTGAATTCCATTACCACCTCACGTGTTCTTGAGTTGATTCACATGGATCTTATGGGTCCTACTCGCACGGAGAGTCTAGGTGGTAAGAGATACATTCTCGTGATGGTGGACGATTTCTCTAGATACTCTATTATCGGTTTTCTAAGAGAGAAATAAGATGCTGTTGAATTCCTAACGACCAAGTGTCGTGTCTTGCAAAATCAACACGGGGTCACTATTAACAGAATACGTAGTGACAACGGCACTGAATTTAAGGAAGCAAAGGTGGATTTGTACTATGATAGCCTTGGGATCAAACATGAGTTTTCTGCTGTGAGAACTCCTCAGGAAAATGGGATTGTTGAGAGAAAGAATAGAACGATCCAAGAGATGGCTAGATCTATGCTTCTAGGTCATAGAGTTTCTAGGATATTTTGGGCAGAGGCAGTGTCTACTGCATGCCACACGGTGAATAGGGTCTATCTGCGTCCACACACTCTTAAGACGCCTTATGAATTGTGGACTGGCAAGAAACCCAACTTGGCATATTTCCGTGTTTTTGGGAGTAAATGCTACATCCTACGGGATAGACAGCAATTAGGAAAGTTTGACTCCCGGAGCGACGAGGGAATATTGCTAGGATATTCATCGAACAGTAGAGCGTACCGGGTTTTTAACCTGAAGAGCTCTAAGGTTATGGAATCAATAAACGTCACTGTGCAAGATGACGAACCTCCGACGGTTATTGATCCTAACCTTCAGTGTGAGGATGAGGACTGTTCTGACAGTGATTTTCATGTTCCCCTCCCACACTCTGTGGACCCTATTCCTGTGTTAGGGGACACACCTGCTTGGGTTCGCAAGAGTCATGATCCTTCAGCCATTGTTGGCGATCCCACTCTAGGGGTCAAGACTCGTGCTCAACTAGAGAACGTTGTTAGTCATCATTGCTACACGTCCAAAGTCGAGCCCAAGAACCACAAAGAAGCACTCAAAGATGAACACTTGATATCTTCTATGCAGGATGAGTTGCTTCAGTTTAAGAAAAACAATGTCTGGGAACTTGTCCCCCGACCTAGTGATACTAATGTTATTGGTACCCGGTGAATTTTCAAGAATAAAATGGATGAAAATGGTACCATAATCAGAAATAAGGCTAGGTTGGTCGCTCAAGGCTACACACAGATAGAGGGTGTAGACTTTGGGGAGACATTTGCTCCTGTTGCGAGGCTTGAGTCCGTCCGCTTACTACTCGCCATCGCATGTCATCTGCACTTCAAGTTATATCAGATGGATGTCAAGAGTGCCTTTCTGAATGACATTCTACAGGAAGAGGTTTATGTGGAACAACCAAAAGGGTTTGAAGACCCTCAGCACCCTGAGCACGTCTACTATCTGAGGAAAGCTTTGTATGGTTTGAAGCAAGCACCCCGTGCTTGGTACGAGAGGCTTACTTCCTATCTCTTAGCCCGTGGCTTCAAGAGAGGGGGAGTTGATATGATGTTGTTCGTCAGGAGAGTTGACGGTGCTATCTTGGTTGCCCAAGTCTATGTGGACGACATAGTCTTTGGATCCACATGCTCCCAGCATGCTCACCACTTTGAGGAGGAGATGAAAAGTGAGTTTGAGATGAGCATGGTAGGTGAGCTTACATTCTTCCTTGGTCTCCAGGTTTGTCAGCTAGAGGATGGGATGTTCATCTCCCAATCCAAGTATGCTAGAGACCTAGTGAAGAAATTTGGTTTAGACTCCCCTAAGCATGCTCGTACTCCTATGAGTACCACTACCAAGCTTAGTAAGGACACTTCAGGCAAGGACGTAGAGCAAACCTTGTATCGGAGTATGATAGGCAGTCTTCTCTACTTGACTGCTAGTCGTCCCGACATTGCCTTTAGTGTTGGAGTCTGTGCGCGTTATCAGACGTCTCCTAAAGAGTCACACTTACTCGCTCTAAAACGTATTATAAAATACGTGAGTGGGACTCTCTCATACGGTATTTGGTATTCCTTTGATACCGATGACCGTTTGTCCGCCTATTCGGATGCCGATTGGGCCGGGGATGTAGATGGATGTAAGAGCACTTCTGGTGGGTGTTTCTACTTTGGTTCTGCTCTTGTCTCTTGGTTGAGCAAGAAGCAAAACTCCATCTCTTTGTCCACTGCGGAGGCTGAGTACATCACCGCCGGGATTTGTTGCACGCAACTCATGTGGATGAAGCAAATGTTGGAGGATTATGGGATTTCACAGGACACCATGACCATTTCCTGTGATAACACGAGCGCGATACACATATCCCGTAATCCTGTCCAACATTCGCGCACAAAACACATCAGGTTACGCGAGCACTTTATACGTCAGTTAGTTGAGGAGAAGGTCGTAACCCTGAGTTTTGTTCCTACCGACCGTCAGTTAGCCGATATTTTCACGAAACCTTTAGATGCCCTTAGATTTGAGAGTCTTAGGAAGTCTTTGGGGATTTGCACAGTTGACTGAGGGGTTGGTCTATGTCTAGAATAGGATGCTTCTTCATGTTCATATCATATGCTTCCTATTGCTAGTCTGTTTTATATGTACCATAGCTTTATTGTACAGCTTTTATGTATTCTTTTTTATTATTCTTTGAAAAACACAAAAAGATTTTCTTTTTAGAAAAAAAATTTAAAAAAAAAAATTCTAAAAGAGATTTGCCTTTTATGGATGAGCATTTAAGATAGCCAAGTCACAACTTCATTCCATATATCCATGTGACTGTTTGATAGAGATTTGAGAGGCTACATCATTTCATCCATGTGCTTAACATTGATTGGAGTCCTTGAGATGTAATTAGTGATATTTCCTACATGCTTGACTCCTATATCCTTTATTGCACACATGCACGGCTATATTTGATTATTGCACTTGTCAATCTCATGTTGGCTTGAGTGTTTCCATCTCACTCCTGTCTATACAATGTATAAAATGCGATACAACTTGACAAGATTGGAATGCATGTAAAAACCGTTTTGGTGAGACTGTGTGTATTTTTTCATAACGGGGAGGGGCTGCGAAAGTTGATTCTTATCCTTTGCGCAAAATCCACCGTTAAAAAGGACCTAAAAAATGGAGGAATTTTAATATCCGAGGTCCTAAGAGGTTAAAAGAGCCCAAAAAAAATTGATAAGGCAATAAAAAGCAATCCATGCCAAATATGGGCCATTTAGGTTTCACCCAATTCTCCAAAGTTTGAGAATTTAGTATACCTCTATTAAAAATATAAATATGAGGGAGTTTGGTTGGAGATTGAAAAACGGGTTTGCACTTCCTTGAAAGTCCTGAAAAAGAATGAAAATCATTTTGGACGTTATTGGTGTAGAAATCACTTTGAGCATTGATTTGTAGATTTGATATAGTCAATGTCTTATATTTCCAATCTTTTACACCAAAGGAAGCATTTGAGTTCATTCGTTAGGAATATCCAATATTCATCGTGCACATATGTCATGTTTGTATGCTTTGATCTTCCTATCGAATTTTGATCACACCCATTCTCTTACGCTATCACCGACTTGGTTGTTTTATGTTCATTCATGGTGTGATTTTATGTCTTGTGTCACCCCGGTACTTGATTGCTTGATTTATTTCTCTCATTTATCTATTTGGGGACATCATAAAAAGGGGGAGAATGAATTATCTGATTATGGGGGAGTTTTGAAATTTGAGAAATCTGGTATATACGCATATGTTTATTAACTCATTTCAAACTCGATACGTTACTTGGTATTTGCTTTATCTCATGTGTGTAGGTACATCCTTGATAATCACTGAATTGCACACCCTGATGAGAAAAGCGTTGAGATTCCTGAAGATTCGAAGAGCAACGATGCAGTCTTATACATTTGATCCTTTTCAGTTTTGGGTTCATGGAAGGGTAGATTTGTATAGGCATATTTGTTTTATAATTCGGACTTTTTATGTTTGTTCCGGCATAGACATAGGGGGAGATTTGTAAGGAAAATTTTGTCCATGATACTTGTGTATGTCATAAGCCGTAACACCGTTGCAGAGATTCAAAGTTCACATCATCATCAAACGGAATCCGAAGATCAAAATAAAGAAGGAATCTGGAATCAGACCTGACCGGACCGATCCGGCTCAGATAAAAGAACCGATCCGGTTCATCCGGACCGATCCGCCTAAAGGGACCGGACCGATCCGCCTGCCAAAGTGAGGCCAGTATACCCCGGATCCATAACGAACCGATGACGCCAAAATGCCAAACCGATCCGATGCCAACCGGATGGATCCATCTTCAGAAAAAGAATCGATCCGAGTTCACCGGACCGATCCGCCTAAAGGACCGGACCGATCCGACGAGGATAAACTCTGCCAGATCGTGTAGCAGATTTTTTAGGGTTTTGACTCTTTATTTAAACCACGATCAGTAGTTGGTTTCGATAAGACTTTCCCACGATTTTTAGAGCATATCAATCCTAAAGTCTTCACCTATTGAGTCCTATGATTCTAGGTTTTTAGATTCACACATCTTCCATATCTATGTGAATCAAAGTTTGGTAACCCAAGAACACCATTGCTGTTGTTCAACCCTTGTGAAGTGGACCGCTTCTTCCTCTTCATTGCTGCCCTACTGGACAGGGATAGTTCTAGCCGCCAGCCCTAATGGACAGAGTTTCTTCCTGCCGTGACTACAGAATCCGATGCCTGCGGGTAATTCTTAGTCAAAAACTTGTATTTCAGTGTAATCCGATTGTAAGCCGTTTTCTTACAAATTATAGTGATATACAAATGGTTTTGCCCCTGTGGGGGATTTTTCCTTAAACTGTTTGTTGAATATCTTGTGCATGATTTCATATTGTTTCAATCACACCTAGTTGCATGCTTAGGGTTAATTTGGGTTAAAAATGGTATTTATTATATTATTTCTTAATTGAACGCAAGCGCCAACTCTTTCAAGACAGTATAGACGTATTAAAATTTATTTGACGAAAAAGGCTAGAAGAAACTAAAGCTATTTTAATTTGGGCCGGAGGAATCCGTCCTCTCCTTAAAAATGTAGAAACAGCTGCCCCTAAAATAGATTGTAGATTTTTGTCATCTTATGGTGATAATTATTTAGACGAATTTATAAATAACGATATAATTGATATTGTTAATCAGATATATAAAGAAACTAGACTGATAAAACCACAATACCGTATAAGGTATTTAAGACTAGAATATTTTCCTTCAAAATCGCTTGCAATTTCTAGACACCCTGAAGAAACTATTTATATAGAAAACCCTCCCTATTAAGAATTTCAGTACGATAGTGACGGAAGAAGCCAGAGAAGTAACAGCGCCGAAACCTCTCTGAGACTCCCAGATTAGAGACGCTAGAAGTTGTTAGGGTAGAAGTTTCTATTCCCTAAAACTTTAGAAAAAGACAAAGGCATATAAAAAACAAAGTAGTTCCTAGGTAATTTTTGGACTGTGGCTAGTCTGCAAACTTAGTCCGCAAACTAGGTCCGCACTAGATTCATTCTCTCTCTCTCTCTCTCTCTCTCTCTCTCTCTCTCTATATATATATATATATATATATATATATATTATTAGTTTGGTTTTTATTCCTTTAAGGTTAAATATTACAAAAAAGAATATAAACATATAACATTTAGAAATATCAATTTCAGGATTTATTTAGTCTTATTCTTAAGAGTTCATTCTAAAATAAATTTGCTAAACAATAAAAATAGGTCATAAATTTGCTACACAATAAAATTTAAGTAAAAAAAACTATGTCCGGGCCTGGACACCAGGCCTGAAAAAGAAACTTCCAGACTTGGGCGGGCTTAGGATTACACAATAAGGCCTGAGTCAGATCGGAGCGGGCTTAGGATTGCTCAAATATTTTCAGGCCCAGCCTGAGCCTGACTGGGCCCGCCCAGGCCAGGCCCATGGCCACCCCTACCATTTAGTAGGGTCGAAGTACATTTAATAAGGCATAAATATTTGTAATTTTTTTTAATATTTATTATTTTGAGGATCAAAACATGTGTTCTTAGGGCACATGTTATCATTTTTATTTATAAATTATTTAATAAATTATTAACGGATAACAAAATTATAATTAATAAATTAATAAAAATTATGGAACGGTTGTTAGGCTAGTGACCTTATATGGAGCGGAGTGTTGAGTTTTAAAGAAAAAATATGAAACAAAGTCTACACATTAATGAGATGAGGATGCGTCGATGGATGATAGGAATTACTAAAAATGACAAAATTAAAAGCCGGTACGTGAGAGAAAAGTTAGAAACTGCTCCCATTAGTGATAAATTAAGCAAAAGTAGAGTTATGTGGTATGGACATGTGTTGCGTAGACCAGTAGATGCACCTATAACAAGAGAAAAATTATTAGAAAAAAAAAGTAATAGAGAGAGGACACGCCTTAAGCTTTCGTGTGAAGAAATAATTAGGAGAGATCTTAATGAATTAAACTTGAATTATGATATTGCATATAATATATTAGAATGGAAAAAGAGAATTCATGTGGAATGGGATTAAGGCAAGGATAATGATGATGATAAGAAAATTATAAAAATTAAGTAATGAAAAGCATAGTTTTATTTATCATTATATTTGTAAACTGCACTCCTTAACATCTTTGAAAATAAAGCGGATGTTTTGGAAGTGTGGGACCCGAACTCTGAAAAAAGGTTAAACGAGCGTAGTAAGAGTGAGGTAAAAGATAAACGAAAAGTGGATGAGTTACTAATATCATGTAATCCATACCTAATAATGTAACAATTGATTAGAATAAAAAATTTAATAACATTTTAGTGTAACCAAGTATTCCACCTTGAGATCCTAAATTTCCATCAATCACACATTGCATTTTATTCTTCACATATTATTGTATGCTATTTCTGGCCTAAAATTCTAAAGTACATTGATTCATCGACGACTTGTTCATTTACAAAACACAAAAAATATGGTTGTCCATTAATTTGTATTAGTATATAACAAAATTAATTAGGTTAAATTGTAACAATGAGAAGCAATAAAAGTTACCCCATATAATGTGAAAACAATACTTATGAAAAAAGTTACCCATAAAATGTCAATAACATTATCAAATCACGAGGAAGATATATATTTCTTCTTATTCCTAAAGAAATAGAGAAAATAATACATAATTAATGGGGAAAAAAATTCGTGTGGGACTCTTTATTCTAAGCACAAACTAAAGTTGACTCTTCGATAAATTTTTCACTTGCAAAATGTAAAAAATATGTGTGTCCATTAATTTGTATCAGTTTAGCAACAAAAAGAATTACGTTAAATGGTAACAATAAGAAATTGTAAAAGTTACCCTAACACTTGAGAAAAAATTAGCCCATATAAGATAAGTTACATGATCAAATCATAAGGGAAAAATATATTTGTTTTTATTACTAAACAAATCAATAAAATAAAATGTAATTAAGTGGGAGGGAAAAATTGGTGTGGGTTATTTTTTTCTAACTACAAATTAAAGTTTTAAAACATATTTAAAGTCATTCTATTAGTCTACACCACAAAGATTGATGTCTACAACTGTTTACCACACTTCGCATGCTAATATATTTTGGAGTATAATTACTTATATATAAAATGTTGAATTCGGCCTTAGATGCAAATTTTAGATAGATGAAGTTGCAAACCTCCTGTAAAATATTTTAACTACTCACGACTAACACTATCCTTATTACATATTTTGTCATCTAACTCAATGAAATCTTTCCCCTAAATTTATTAAAACTCAATCAAAGAGAAAAAATTCAAAGAGAAAACCCATTAAAATTACTTTTAGTTTTTACACAGATCGTCTTTTAGCTTTACTGTTTTTAGCTTATTATTCCTCCCAATATACCTAGCCCCTTTGTGTAATTATCTTAACGAAATTGTTATATGAACCTAAACCAATATTGATGAAGAAAACTCGTATCCGGAAATTTATCTTGAAAATCCAAACCCAAAACCAAATCACGACTTCACATATATCTACAATAAATTAATCAAATGGATATTTTGGATTGACAAACAAAACCCATATCTACAGATTTATCTTGAAAAAACGATACTGAAACAAAAACAAAAACTAAGATCGACGAGCAAAACCCTCATATACATATTTATCTTGAAAAATGGAAACCGAAATGAAATCATGAATACACATATATGTACACCAAATTAATCGATTGGATATTTCAGAGAATGTGTTGCAGACCTTGGTAGCTCTGTAATAGAGGTGGATGAAATCCTCATAATGACTAGGAGTTAAATAGCATAGCTGGAGAAATCAGATCCATTGTAAATAATTCGTTTGAGATGATCTGAAGGGGTTGGGTGTATAACATTTAATGGGAGGATAAGAGTATATAGTATATGATGGTTTGTAGATGAGTAAATGAGGAGTTTGGAGATGATAAATGAAAGGGTCTTATGTGAAAGGCTGTTGTTTTTGAGTTGAGTGGGACTGCGTAATAGAGAAAATACCCAACTGTTTAAATAAGAGGCTGGAAAAGGTACAAAATGGGAACTATGAGAGTGTGATTTCCTTAACTTTTATTCTCTCATACCAATCTGAGAATGTGATTTTCTAAACTTATATGCTTTGATACCACTTGTTGGAATTATATGTCAATTTTTTTAAATTCAAAATGGAGATAGTTCACATAATATTCCACATTTTAAACTTCACCCAAATTTTAATTTCTTCAAAATTGACATTAAATTAAACTAAACTAAACTAATATTTAAATTTTTTTTAAAAAAAATAAATTCAATTCAAGTTATGAATTATGTTAAACAACCGAAGCATGAATATTCCCAAATTAAATTTGTTGACTTGAATTAAATTAAACAAAAATTACCCAAATTAACTTTACACAAATGTTGTGATTTAAACCAATTTTATCCTTTTTAACCTAAGCATACATTTACGTTATTTTTGCAAGATAAAATAAAAACAATCACAATGCCGTGATGTATGGAAAAAACCTCGGATGACCCATCCATAAGTCCACTAATTATGATTTTACAAGGACACGACAGAAAGACTTACTTCAACAACCTGACGCCCTCTCAAGCCTTGACGCTTCTTCGTTCCTCCACCTCCTCCTAATCGATAACTCTGGAATCCACCTTCAACTTGGAGTCCACTGATGGGGAAAATCAAATGTCAGCACATGAAGTCCACCTCCGTATGTACACCATAAATCAACACAACGGAATTATTCGTATGAAACTAGATCCTTTTGGGGTAGAGAATGAAACCCAGTGCCAGATGATGATCTTAAATCATAATATATTAAGAAACTTGGATCAAAGAAACTATTGGGTGTAAACTTTCTGTTTTTGGTGAAGATTAAAGCACTAAAGCTTAACACACAAATGGAACTTATGTATAAAAGATTTCCCTCTCAAAAGTAAAGAAAAATACTCTCAAAAGTCTCCAAAATTTTGTGGTAAAACTTCCTTCCCGCACTACATAAAGGTGGTTGAAAAGATAGTAGGAAAAAATTAAAAACTGACGAAACTGCTGCAAAAATTGCTAGTCGTTCGAACGACTTTTAAATCTCGTTCGAACAAATTTCTAGAACGAATGTCGTTCGAATGACTTTATTGAACGAGACTACGAACGAGATTGCAGAAAAAAAACTCATTTGATATCTCGTTCAAACGACCTGGGAATCTCGTTCGAACTAGATTCAAATTTTGTTCAAATGACTTTTAAAAAAATTGTTTTTCATTAAAGAATAAAAAATCATTTTCAACTTAATTTAAAAAATATGACACCCAAAATAAATTTCATGTCTCTCTCTCTCTCTCTCTCTCTCTCTATATATATATATATATATATATATATATATATATATATATATATATATATATATATATATATTTAGAGACCATGAAAATCTTGAAATGTTAATGACTTTAAACATGGCATGAAAACTGGCAATGATGATATCTTCAATTTATGATTAGCCGCTACGTCTTCAACACAAACGTTATAGGCTTGAAGATCACAACTTCTATCATACGACTCAAATAGTTTGGTCCGAAATTAAGCCAACACTTACAAATTGACTCAATTAGAAATTTGTCCTTACAAATCTCCCCCTTTGGCTATTCCAAAATAAAACCAAAATAAAATTTTTATGGGCTGTCAAGCTCATCTAAAAAGACACCATCCCACCCAAAAATAAATAATTACAGACACTTGACGACATATGAGATGAGAAGCTTTGTTTGCTTTAAAATGTTGCCACTAAGATGAAAACATGCACACTTAAACACACCATCAAATACATAGGGAATATAATAATATAAAGTGCATAATTAAATTCTCCCCCTAATTAAATTCTTCCCCTTTGTCTAATGATGTCTACCTAAGAAATGACGTCTCTCCCTAAGATAGATCTTCCTAATTTAAAAGGTTTAGATACAATTTCTCCCCTTTTTATTCAAGAATAAACAAAGGATAAGGTACATATAAGAACTCATTGCTCCTCAATTAAAACAAATCCCCTTAAATGAAATAAGGGATAAGCATAATGGAAAAACAAGTATATCATGCAATGGTGTATAGAGTTACAAGAACAATAAAGCAACATGGAAACAAAAGAGCAACTAATCCAAAGAACAATTAATAGATACCAACTACGATGCGATAGCAACAAGATACCACTTAGAATGTACTAAAATAAGTATAAGATATCAGTGAAAAGTCTCAATAAGATAGATACCTATATCAACAAGAGGTATATATGGACTAAATAGCAGGACAAAGACTTAAAAATAAATGATACCATATATTTAAATACTCAAAGGATATCAATGACGCTTAAAAAAAAGCACAAGCACATATATATATATAAATACCACACAAGAAACAAAATACAATAAGCTTCCACACTCATATGGCATAAATGTGTAAAAATAACCATGTGGTAAACGGAGTGAAGGGGTGTGAACTAGAAACAAAAGAATTATGACCCAATCACTTAAAAACTTTCAAGGAGTTCTATTTGATTGCAATATTTTATTAAACATAGATTTAGCCTCATGTGACAGATAAAGTGAACTCAAAGAACAAACAATCACAATACATACACGCTTGGAATTTTGATGATTCTACAAACTAATAGAGTCATGAAAAAATAAGCACATAACTACTCCTACGGCCTCTCTCTCTCTCTCTCTCTCTCTCTCTAACCTCTCCTACGACCACCATGGCAGAGCCTAATAACCTTCCTCTCAAACCTAAACCTCCAGATATCGCTCTCCAAAAATATTTTGCCTCGATTATATCCTCTAATAACTCAGAACAAATACTGAGAGGTAAACTTTCTCCTTACAAAGATGAACCTGAATGCTTCTTTACTGCTTCTGTTATAGCAGCACTTTCATAAACTTTCAAATATTCTCTTATTAGCTTTTTTAAACACACGAGACCCTCCATGGACTCCATTTGAAAAATAATTTTTAATCTTTTGCTGAAGAAATCCTTTAAAGTGGGACTGCTTACCTCTAGTCATATTCTCATCGAACTTGGATGTGAAGAAGACTACATACGGATTTGGCTTAGAGGTTTCTGGTACATTTTTCAATATCGTATGAAGGTCTTTAAATGGACTTTTGACTTTTTTCCTCAACATAACTGTTCTATCACTCCAATCTGGATTACTCTTCCTAATCTCTCAGTTCACTTCTTTCAAAAAAGTTTTCTATTCACCATTGCTACCTCGGTAGGTAGGCCTTTGATCTTAGATGAAGCCACTGCTTCTCTAACTAGATCCAGCCTTGCTAGAATTTGCGTAGAAATAGATCTATCACTAGACCTCCCCTCCAGAATTTGGATTGGTTATGAAGGTAAAGGATTCTGGCAATCAATTGAATATGAAAACTTACAATCCTTTTGCAACGTATGTTTGAAGTTGGGTCATTTAAATACTTCATGTATCACTAATGCTTCGCAAGGCACTGTGGATGAAGGTAAATCAATCTTGATTGAATTTTTAGTTAAAAAAATAAGTATGAATGGCAGGTGAGAGGTGGCCGAAATTCAACCGAGATTACTTTCATGAACCAATCTGACGTCAGCAATGACTGCTCCAACTTTTGTGGAATCTAAGGTACAACTGATACCTTAATTCACACTAAACTTGACCTTTTCCCCAAAGAAAATATTCCCACTTCAACTAACTTGGACCTTCCCAAGTCCAAAGCCATCATTGACCGAAATTCAAAATTTAAATCTAAAACTTCTCACCCTATCACCAACTCTTATCCTAAAACATTCTGACACAAACCTTTTCATTATCAAACCAGTTTACCAAAAACTTCTTTTAAACCATCTTTCAAACCGAAAACCACCCAACTTAATACCACTTTTTCCAAACCCACCTTCATTACTAAAACCACTCAACCTCAACCCTATACCACCAAACCTATCCCCAGTACAAGCATTATACCGTTCAATCCGATACCCTCTGTAACCACTTCTTATAACCTAAAACCTCCAAACCACTCCTCTCTAACTCTTTTCGAACCCATACCACTGGCCCTAACCAATACCACTTCAAGCCCTTTTGAATCACAAATCTCTCTTACCTCTGAACCTTTTGAAACTCAAATCTCTCTTACCTCAACCCCTCTTAAATCCTTTTCATCTCCTAACCCATTTGATGCTCTACGTGAAGAAGGAGAAATTTTTTCTGATAACACTCCAGTTGTCCTATCTCCATATTATAACTTTTCGGATGGTGAAAAACTTGCATCTCACACCCAAGAATGGCATAAACCTTGGGCTTCTGACTCAGATGAAGGAGGCAACAAAAACACCACTTTTGAGGAACCTAGACAATAATCTTTTTCTGATCAGTTAGATCAGCTCTATGCTCTTTCTATCGTTCCAAAATATTTGCGCAAGAAGAATAAATGTAAAGATTTTTTCAGAACATCTACCATTCTCACTCGTTCTACCATGAGGTCCTCCAAAAATTCTACTTCCAATGTTTATAATGTTTAAAGTTATTATATGGAATATCAGAGGTTTAGGTAATGAATCCTCTATCTCTAGAATTAGGAACTTAATTAGAACTCATAAAATCAATGTCCTTGCCATTTCTGAACAAAAAATTAAAAGTAGTAATTTAGACCTTTTTCACAATTCTTTAAATTTCAGTGGGGGTTATTCCAACAACAATAATAAGATCTGGGTTCTTTGGAGTCAAGATTGGACTGTTGATATCAATCAATCATCCTGTTAATGTGTAAATTTTCAAGTTTCTCATGTTTCTTTACCCATCCCTCTATACTTCAGTTGTGTTTATGCCAAATGCAAGAGATTTAGCAGGCTGTCTCTTTGGGATGAATTGTTAGCCCTCTGTAAGGACATATTTTCATAGATCCGTTATCAATTTATTATGTCATATACCTCTACACCGTCGAAGATCATTCAAGAGACATCTACATCAAAGACGGATCCGAATTACTCAAGTTCTTCATCATTCAAGACTCCGCGAAGTTTACTTTGGTAAGGTTATGTTTTAAATACCTTAACTTTTCACTTAGAGCTTTTGGGATATTTTTTACAAAATATTTTTCTAAAGATTTTGTTTTCGGACAACTTTTCGTGGAAAAATCATAACTAATTCATAAAAAATCAGAATGATACGAAACTGGCAGCCACGCGTTCATATCGAAATTTTCTACAGGTAAGCGTGGAATCTCGCTTGATAGGTATTTCGAATGACATGCAATTGTCATTCAAATGACATAGCATGTCATTAGATCTCGTTCGAACGACTTTTGTCCTTCGTTCGAGCGACTTGCTGATCTCGTTCGAACGAGCTCTGTTTTCGAGGCGGCGCAATTTTCTATAAAATCTCATTATTTGGTTTCGTTTTCATTAAGAAGTCACAGCGTTTTGACGAACAGAAAAACTGCAAAAGCAGAACCCTTTTTGGCCTCTTCCTTTAGGGTTTTAATCCCTTTTTGTTTTCAATTCACAAAACTCCCATATGCTTTAGTGAATTGTTTTGGTGTTCAAGAACACAACTTTTGCCCTTGTTGATTCTTTGTGGGGAGAGCTCTATAACCAACAGACGCGTGCTATTGTGGAGGGAGTCCTTGTGAAGATTTCAGATTGCGTGCCTAAGATTGCGGTCCTTGTGGTATAGCTACGTGTGAATCACTGCAGATTTCTAGCCGTTGCTTTGAAGGTTTTATGAAGACACCGTGCGTTACTCTTGTGGGCGAAAGCAAGATGGTATGTAAGTCAATGGTCTTGTAAACTTTTCAAAGTTCTAGAAATAAAAGGTTTTGCCCTGCGGGGATTTTTCCTTAGGCTTGTGTCGCATGCTTAATTTAATTTATGGTTTGACACACGCACACACGTATTTGAATGATTTGGGGCTGATTTATTTTGGTTTAAAAATAGACACTAATTAAATAAGTGTGACAACGTAGAAAGTTGCGAATTTAATCAATTATCACACAGTCGCACACGTTTCTCAAATTGGTATCAGAGCGGGTTAGGCTAATTTATCGTGTATTCCTATTTTCCTCAAAATCGTGTGATATTGATTTTTTAAAAAAACCAGTTTTGTGAAAAATCGCAATTTTTTCAATGGTACGCCCGTTTAATGAGGAGCCTATTTTTGAAATTTTTTACGACCGTGCTGAAAAATTAAAAAGTTTGAATTTGAAACTTTGTAAAAGAATTAAGGTTTTAGAAAAAGAAAATTCTCTCTTTAAAAGTAAGATTGAATATTTGCAAGCGTTTCAAACTCAAAGTGGTATTTGTCGTGAGCACTTTGGTAATTTGTGTATTGATTTTGATTCTTTGAAAATTGCCAAAAAGAAGAGTGATGTGAAAGTCCTAGTTTTAGAGAATGAGTTGAAGGACTTAAAAAATTCTAGGGTTCCCGTTTGTGTCGTCGAGGATAAAAAATTAATCGATAATTTTACGGCACGTGAAAAGACACTTAGGGATAAGTTTATTTTAATTGAGGGGGAGCGCAATAAACTATTAAGTTTAATTGATAATTTGAAAAAGAAATTCCTATTTTTGGAAGAGTCTAATTCTTTACTTGAATCAAATATTTTGAAGTTGAAAAATGATTTAAACGATTCAAGTAGGTTTGATAGTGATGGTAATGGCTCATCGTGTTCTCATGCTTCTAATGCTAAAGCCAAAATAATTATTTGTTTTAGAGGGTCAACTAATTCCAAGTATGTTAGAAAAGATCACACTTTAGGTGTTGTTCCACTCGTTTACACATGTTCATATTGTGGTAGGATAGGTCACGTTAGGAGATTTTGTTTTGATTTTGGAAGAGGTCCTAGGAATTCGAAGTCTAGTGTTTTGTTGGTTCCCAAAACCCCGTGTCAACGTGTTACATCCACTTGGGTTAGGAAATCACTTTTGGATACGCTAGATTTTAGAATAGTTGATTCTCATTTGCTTGCACATGATTCTTCTATTGCCATATCATATAGATGATTGTGTTCATGTTTGTCATACGCTATTTTTTGTTACATGATATTTATGTTTTCTAGCGTTGTGACATGTACTTTTTGTATATATATTTTTTGTTTTGAAAAATACAAAAAGATTTATTTTGATAAAATTTAAAAAGATTTTTGTATTTTGTTTGCACCTTTTATGGATGAGCACTTAGGATGACTAAGTCACAACATCATTCCCTTTATCCATGTGACTATTTGATAGTGTTTTGAGACAATAGGTCAATTCATCCTTGTGCTTTATAATGTTTGGAGTCATTAAGATGTAATTAAGTGTTACTTCCTACATGTTTGACTCACATTTCCTTTATTGCACACATGCACGGATTTGTTTGATTATTGTGCTTGTCTTATCACATGTTGGTTGGGTGTTTTCACTTCAATACTGTCTTTAAAACGAACCAAGCGCGATAATTTTTATAAGGAAATTGTGCATATAAAAACCGTTTTGTGAGTTTGTGTGCTTTATTTAAAAAACAGGGAAGGGCTGCGAAAGGTTCATTTTGCCTTTGCAAATACTAAGCCACTGTTAAATTGGACCTAAAAAATGGAGGAATTTTATTATCCGGGGTCCAAAGAGGTTTAAAAGAGCCCAAAAAAATTTAAAGGCAATAAAAAGAAATTCATGCCAATTATGGTCCATTTAGGTTTGTGCACCAATTCTCCAAAGTTTGAGAATTTAGTTTATTCACCTCTAAAAGAAAATATATATGAGGGTGTTTGGTTGGATAATTAAAACGGGTTTGCACGTCCTTAATAGTCTTGAAAATGCGCTAAATAGTTTTGGACGTTATTGGTGTGGAAATCATTTGACTTTGATTTGTTGATTTGCATAAGATGCTGTCATCTAAATTCAACAAATTTTTACACCTAAGGATTCTTTTGATGTTCATTCGTTAGGGGTACACGTATTCATCGTGCACATATGATTGATTGAGTTGATTTACCTATCGAATGTTTTCACACCCATTCATTCCATTTCCATGACTTGGTTGTTTTAGTTTAAATCCATGGTGTGATTTTTGTATCATATTTTTCAAAGTGGTATCTTATTTTTGTATGAAAAATTGAAAAATCCAAAAATAGTTTGTGAAATTTGTGAGATACTCCTTTGCATGCGCGTAGCTTGATCTTTATTTGCTATGCATTTTGTCGTGACACTCCATGTTTTGATTTTTTTCTTCTTATATGTCTATTTGGGGACATCATAAAAAGGGGGAGAAAGAATTATCATGTTATGGGGAAGTTTTTACATTATGGGGGAGATTTGATTATTAATGCTTTATTCTTATATCATTTCAAACTCGATGCGTCACGAAGGTTTTTGCTTTATCTCATGTGTGTAGGTACAAAATTGAAGATTGATATGTTGCACACCCTGATGAGAAAAGCTTTGAGATTTGACGAAGATGATTGAAGAACAGTTTTGAAGTCTTGCAAATTTATTCATGGGATGGTAGATTTGTATAGGAAATTTGGTTTTTGATAATTCGAATTTTTTATGTATGTACCGGCATAGACATAGGGGAAGATTTGCAAGGACATATTTTCATAGGTCCGTTATCAATTTATTATGTCATATACCGCTACACCGTCGAAGAGCATTCAAGAGACATCTACATCAAAGACGGATCCGAATTACTCAAGTTCTTCATCATTCAAGACTCCGCGAAGTTTACTTTGGTAAGGTTATGTTTTAGATACCTTAACTTTTCACTTAGAGCTTTTGTTATATTTTTTACAAAATATTTTTCTAAAGATTTTGTTTTCGGACACCTTTTCGTAGAAAAATCATAACTAATTCATAAAAAATCAGAATGATACGAAACTGGCGGCCACGCGTTCGTATCGAAATTTTCTACAGGCAAGTGTGGATCTCGCTTGATAGGTCGTTCGAACGACCTGCAATTGTCGATCAAATGACATAGCATGTCGTTTTGATCTCGTTCGAACGACTTTTGTCCTTCGTTCGAGCGGCTTGCTGATCTCGTTCGAACGAGCTCTGTTTTCGAGGTGGTGCGATTTTCTATAAAATCTCATTATTTGGTTCCATTTTCAAGAAGAAGTCACAGCGGTTTGACCAACAGAAAAACTGCAAAAGCAGAATCCTTTTTGGCCTCTTTTTTTAGGGTTTTAATCCCTTTTTGTTTTCAATTCACAAAACTCCCATATGCTTTAGTGAATTGTTTTGGTGTTCAAGAACACAAATTTTGCCCTTGTTTATTCTTTGTGGGGAGAGCTCTACAACCGACAGCCGCGTGCTATTGTGGAGGGAGTCCTTGTGAAGATTTCAGATTGCGTGTCTAGGATTGCGGTCCTTGTGGTATAGCTGCGCGTGAACCACTGCAGATTTCTAGCCGTTGCTTTGAAGGTTTGACGAAGACACCGTGCGTTACTCTTGTGGGCGAAAGCAAGATGGTATGTAAGTCAATGGTCTTGTAAACTTTTCAAAGTTCTAGGATAAAAGGTTTTGCCCTGCGGGGATTTTTCCTTAGGCTTATGTCGCATGCTTTATTTATTTTATGGTTTGACACACGCACACACGCATTTGAATGATTTGGGGCTGATTTATTTTGGTTTAAAAATAGACACTAATTAAAGAAGTGTGCTAACGTAGAAAGTTCGAATTTAATCAATTATCACACAGTCGCACACGTTTCTCACCCTCTCTTATACCCTTAAAGGTCCTTGGCTTGTATGAGGTGATTTCAATATAGTTATGCATCTAAAAAGATTGGAGGTCTTCCTATTAAAAGGGGTGCTGTTATTGATTTCTTAAGCACCCTGGAAGCCTCAGGTTTGTTTGACATTCCTTTTGAGGGTTCCAAATTTACATGGTGTAATAATAGAGAAGGTTTTTCTCGTATATGGGCTCGTCTTGATAGAGTGGTCCGTAATTCTCATTGGCTCAATCTGTATTCTTTAAGAAGATTACAACATCTCCATCGGACTGAATCTGATCATTACCCCTTACTCATTAATATAGATAAATGATCGAATTATCTTCGCAAAGCATTTAAATTTCAGTCAATGTGGATAAATCATCACGACTTCCTTCCAGTTGTTTCTAAATCTTGGTCTCTTCCATGTGATGGGCTCCCTATGCAAAAATTATCTACTAAACTTCAAAGATTGAAAGGAACTCTCAAAGCTTGGAATCAATCGGATTTCAAAAATGTTTTTCAAGAGGTAAAGCAAGCTGAAGACAATCTTACCAGAGCTGAATTTGCATATGACCTCTCTCCCACTTCCTCAACAAGAAGTGATTACCACAAAGCCAAAGCAATTTATTTGAGGCAAAAAAAAATGAGTCTAATTTCTGGAAGAAGAAAACTAGATTTAAATGGGCTTCTGAGGGTGATCAAAATTCAAGTCTCTTCCACGCAATGATTCTCCAAAAATATTCATCTTTATCAATTCAAAAAATCACTGATTCAAAAGGTATCACAGTAGAGGGTCAAGATCACATTGAAAAAAGCTTTGTTGACTATTTTAAAGATATTATCTGCTCCCCTACTTACATCCCTTCATCAAATGATTTTTTATCTGATATTCCCTCATCTGTTTTCGAAAAGGACAACTCCAATCTTTGCATAATTCCAGATGAAGAGGAGATTAAGAAGACAATCTTTTCTACGGAGAGTCTAAGCGCTGCTGGTCCTGATGGATTCAACGGAAAATTCTTCCAAATAGCCTGGGATATCATCAAATCTGACTTAACATTGGCTATTCACTCATTTTTCCTGGGTTATTCTATTCCATGGTGCTGGACTTCCACTCTCCTAATTCTTATTCCTAAAATTAAAAATGCTAAATTATGCAGTGATTACAGACCTATTAGTCTCTGTAATTTCTGTTGCAAAATTTTGTCTAAAATTTTAGTGAATAGATTAGTTTCAATTCTTCCTAATATTATTTCTGAGTCTCAAACAGGTTTCATCAAAGGCAGGAGCATTCACGACGACACTCTTCTTGCCCAGGAACTTATGTCCAACTTCAATAACAAAGCAACAGGTTCTAATGTTCCATTCAAGCTAGATTTTTCAAAAGCCTATGATCGCTTGTCTTGGATTTTCACCTTAAAAGTTTTTGTAAGGACATAATTCTCATGTCCGTTATCTTACAGTTTTGTATGTCATACGCCGCTACATTCGGCTACATCTGGCACGTCTCTACACGATCGCTCACGACGGCCTCTATCCGAATTCCAAGCATCAAGCATTCAACAACTCCTAAATGTGTCCCTCATCTGCCACAACGATTTCACGTTCCTTGATTTTAGGCACAGAATGCGAGTGGAACGCAAGGGAAGTCAAAACAGTGAAACAAGGCTTGATAGGGAAGTTCAAGGGCATTTTCGTAATTTCACATCCATAGTTCGGAGGTCTGCTCAACTGGAAAGTTGAAGTTCTCGCCGCAACGAAGATACTGGAAAAAACGGCACCTCAATCCGAGCTACGGTGAAGGAGTTATGACCATTTGAAGTTGGAGAAAATTCCTTGAAGAATGCTGTTTTTTTAATCCCATACCAGGATGGTACACCCGAACCGGTTCGGTGTACCCCAGATGGGGTTCGGTGTACCTGTACGCTGATAAGGTTTTTAGAGTTTTAAAAAATCGAAACTCTTCATCAGTTTTTCCTATAAATACCAACTTCGGGGGAGCTATTTTGCAAGACTTTAGAAGACGTTTTTGAGAGTCCAAATACCTCTAGTCTTCATATTTTTGAGTCCCAATACTCATGTTTTGATTCACACAATTCTTCCAAACCTTTGTGAATGTTTTTGGTAACCCAAGAACACAACCTTGTGTTTGTTCAAACCTTTGTGGAGAGATCTTTGCAACCGAGGGCTGCGTGTCATTGCTGAGGGAGTCTCTATAAAGTTTCATGGCTGCGTGTCATTGAGGAGTGCTGCGGTTCTTCCTTTGTTGATTGGACTGAGGTTCATGTGGGTTCGCTGCGTGTGGATTCATTGCTGCCCTCCTGGAAAGGGATATTTCCAGCCGCCGACTACAGAATCCGATACCTGAGGGTAATTCTTAGTCACTGTATTTTCATTGTAATCCGATTGTAAGCCGTTTTCTTACAAATTATAGTGAAAATAAAAGGTTTTGCCCCTGAGGGGGATTTTTCCTGAAATTGTTTGTTTTTATCCTGCATGCTATATTTTATTTGATAAATCATCTAGATGCATGTCTTAGGGTTTAACTAAAATTTGGGATTAATTAAAATTGGTTTTTATTTGAGAAGTTGCAATATTTCCGCTGTAGCTACTCTCTCAAATTGGTATCAGAGCGGGTTACGCTAATTTATCGCGTGATCCTGATTTTTCAAGGATTTATGTTTTTGTGATACAATTTGACTTCTCACGTCGTCAAATTGGTATCAGAGCGGGTTACGCTAATTTATCGCGTGATCTTATTTTCCGCAAAATCGTGTGATATTGATTTTTTTTTAAAATCAGTTTTGTGAATATTCGCAATTTTTCAATGGATTTTGATGGTTTTGATGATCTTCGATGTCAAATTTTTGAAAAATTTAATTGGAAAATTCACACAAACTCTTGTTTTAAATCTTCTGTTGAAAACGAATCTGAGAGGTGTCCTTGTTGTGAGGGTGTTGGTCACACGTTACATGAGTGTACCACAAATTTAAAGAAGAAATTGAGTAAACCGATTTCTCATGTTTCTACCCTTAGTGATAGTGATTCGGAAGAAGAAGTCTTTTATGCTTCTAGGCGAGAGTTTCCCATCCGTGTGATTAGTGATGAGAGTGAGGGTGAAAAGAGTGAGGAGGAAGAAGAAGAATTGAGTGAGTTGCAAGTTGCCTACAATAATTTGTATTTTGAATGTTTAAAGACAAAAAAGGCAAACTTGAAACTTGAAGCTCAATTGAAAGAATGTGCCATAAAAAATAATGATTTTCTAGTCAAAGAACTTAAGGCACATGCGAATATTTTGAAAGAGAAGCTTGAGTACGTCGAGGGTGAGAGAGATAGTCTTAGAGGGTTGATGGAGACTATGAAAAAGGAGCTTTTAGAGTATGAGGATTCTAGATGAGTACTTGAATCTAGGATAGGTGATCTTGAGGCGAAATTGAAAGATTCAAGTAAGGTGAAATTTGATTTGGAGTCTAGGTCTGAAAAACTTGATAAGATTTTAGGCACAGTCGAGATCAAAACGGATAGGGGTGGGATTGGTCTTGAAAAATATGTTGAACCCATTCCCACACGTGTGAGAGAGCCTCCTAGGATTGTTAAGAAAGAGGCACCTAAGGTTGTTAGGAAAGAGCCCCCTAGGAACATCGTGAGAGTGCCTCCTAGGATCATTAGGAGAGATCCACCTAGGCAAATTCGGAGAGAGCAACCGAGAAATTTGAGGAGAGGGCCACCTTTAGGTAACACACACCGCCCGATTTACACTTGCACACATTGCGGTAGGCAAGGTCATATTAGGCGATTCTGTTACAAACTGTTAAATGAACCTAGGAAGGTTAATAGAAGAATAAATTCGATTCCCAAAACCCCCACACTCCGTTACACATCCATTTGGGTTAGAAAATCGGATTTAGAGGCTTATGGTTTATTTGTCCACGATTCCCGTTTGCTTGCACGTGATTCACCCCATGTGAAATCCTTTGGTTGATTGTGTTTGCATGTTTGTCATACACTAGTTATGGTTTCATGATATATTTTTTTTGCTAGTGTGATGACTTGTACTTTTTGTATAAATTTTTTTCAAAAATACAAAAAGATTTTATTTTGATAAAATTTTAAAAATTACAAAAAAAAAATTTTGTATTTTGTTTGCACCGTTTATGGATGAACACTTTGGATGACCGAGTCACAACATCATTCCATTATTTTCATGTGACTATTTGATAAGTGTTTTGAAACAATAGGTCAATTCATCCATGTGCTTTATAATGTTTGGAGTCATTAAGATGTAATTAAGTGTTACTTCCTACATGTTTGACTCATGTTTCCTTTATTGCACACATGCACGGATTTGTTTGATTATTGTGCTTGTCTTATCACATGTTGGTTGGGTGTTTTCACTTCAATCCTGTCCTTAAAACGAACCAAGCACGATAAATTTTGATAAGGAAATTGTGCATATAAAAACCGTTTTGTGAGTTTGTGTGCTTTGTTTGAATAACGGGGAGGGGCTGCGAAAGGTAATCATCTATCGTTTGCGCAAAAGCCACCGTTAAAAAGGACCTAAAAAATGGAGGAATTTTAATATCCGAGGTCCAAAGAGGTTAAAAGAGCCCCGAAAAAATTTAAAGGCAATAAAAAGATATTCATGCCAAAATATGGGCCATTTAGGTTTTTGCACCAATTCTCCAAAGTTTGAGAATTTAGATTACCTCTAAAAGATAATATATATGAGGGTGCTTGGTTGGAGAATTTAAAACGGGTTTGCACGTCCTTGAAATTCTCGAAAATGCGCTATATAGTTTTGGACGTTATTGGTGTGGAAATAATTTGACTTTGATTTGTTGATTTGCATAAGACAATGTCATCTAAATTCAACAATCTTTTCACCTAAGGATACTTTTGATGTTCATTCGTTAGGGGTACACATATGCATCTTGCACATATGATTGATTGAGTTGATTTACCCATCGAATGTGTTCACACCCATTCATTCCATTTCCATGACTTGGTTGTTTGAGTCTAAATCCATGGTGTGATTTTTGTATCATATTTGTTCATATTGGTATCCTATCTTTGTATGAAAAATTGAAAAAATAAAAAAAATAGTTTGTGAAAGTTTTTTTTTGAGCATCTCCTTACAAGAGCACGTTTGCCATTTGATTGATGCCTTGATTTGTATACCGTGACACCCCGATTTTGCTTGTTTGATTCATTCTTCTTATTTGTCTATTTGGGGACATCATAAAAAGGGGGAGAAAGAATTATCTTATTTTGGGGGAGTTTTGAGATTTAACTTATGCTTTTCATATAAATTGGTATCTATGTTTATCTCATTTCAAACTCGATACGTCACTTGGTATTTTTTCTTTATCTCATGTGTGTAGGTACTATATTGATGATCACTGAATTGCACATCCTGATGAGAAAAGATTTGAGAATTTTAAGTTTTGAAGATTTGAAGTTTTGAAGATTTGAAGAACAAACGATGAAGACTTATTCATTTGTATCTTTCCAGTTTTGGGTTCATGGAAGGGTAGATTTGTATAGGCAATTTTGTTATTTGATAATTCGGATTTTTATGAATGTACCGGCATAGACATAGGGGGAGATTTGTAAGGACATAATTCTCATGTCCGTTATCTTACAGTTTTGTATGTCATACGCCGCTACATTCGGCTACATCTGGCACGTCTCTACACGATCGCTCACGACGGCCTCTATCCGAATTCCAAGCATCAAGCATTCAACAACTCCTAAATGTGTCCCTCATCTGCCACAACGATTTCACGTTCCTTGATTTTAGGCACAGAATGCAAGTGGAACGCAAGGGAAGTCAAAACAGTGAAACAAGGCTTGATAGGGAAGTTCAAGGGCATTTTCGTAATTTCACATCCATAGTTTGGAGGTCTGCTCAACTGGAAAGTTGAAGAGCTCGCCGCAACGAAGATACTGGAAAAAACGGCACCTCAATCCGAGCTACGGTGAAGGAGTTATGACCATTTGAAGTTGGAGAAAATTCCTTGAAGAATGCTGTTTTTTTAATCCCATACCAGGATGGTACACCCGAACCGGTTCGGTGTACCCCAGATGGGGTTCGGTGTACCTGTACGCTGATAAGGTTTTTAGAGTTTTAAAAAATCGAAACTCTTCATCAGTTTTTCCTATAAATACCAACTTCGGGGGAGCTATTTTGCAAGACTTTAGAAGACGTTTTTGAGAGTCCAAATACCTCTAGTCTTCATATTTTTGAGTCCCAATACTCATGTTTTGATTCACACAATTCTTCCAAACCTTTGTGAATCTTTTTGGTAACCCAAGAACACAACCTTGTGTTTGTTCAAACCTTTGTGGAGAGATCTTTGCAACCGAGGGCTGCGTGTCATTGCTGAGGGAGTCTCTACAAAGTTTCATGGCTGCGTGTCATTGAGGAGTGCTGCGGTTCTTCCTTTGTTGATTGGACTGAGGTTCATGTGGGTTCGCTGCGTGTGGATTCATTGCTGCCCTCCTGGAAAGGGATATTTCCAGCCGCCGACTACAGAATCCGATACCTGAGGGTAATTCTTAGTCACTGTATTTTCATTGTAATCCGATTGTAAGCCGTTTTCTTACAAATTATAGTGAAAATAAAAGGTTTTGCCCCTGAGGGGGATTTTTCCTGAAATTGTTTGTTTTTATCCTGCATGCTATATTTTATTTGATAAATCATCTAGATGCATGTCTTAGGGTTTAACTAAAATTTGGGATTAATTAAAATTGGTTTTTATTTGAGAAGTTGCAATATTTCCGCTGTAGCTACTCTCTCAGTTTTGAGAGGTTTTGGCTTTGGAGAACCTTTCATTGATATGATTTGGCGACTTATTTCAAACTGCTAGTACTCTATTTGCAGCAATGGTGTTTCTTCTGGATTTTTCAAATCATCTCAAGGAGTTCGTCAAGGCGACCCTCTCTCACCCGCTCTATTTGTTATTGCATCAGAAGTTCTTTCTAGAGGCATTCACAGGCTCATGGTTTCGGGCTCCATAAATTTTTTTCTCATCCCAGAGGATGCTCCCTCATATCTTCACTCTCTTTTGCGGATGATTTCTTAATATTCTCGAATGGTGAAAAAAGTCTCTTAAAAATCTAACCAATTTTTTAGATTACTTTGAATCATATTCAGGTCTCATCATTAACAAAGATAAGAGTTGCTACATTGTTCCTGCTAATACTAATATCACCAGAAGGAATATCATCAATGCAGTCATGGCTTTCTCGCAAAAAGAGCTTCCTTTAATCTATTTGGGTTTCCCTCTCTATGTTGGCAGGAAAAATAAAGACATATTCAACAGCCTTGTGGATAAGTTGTCTCGCAAAGTTAACATTTGGGTTGGAAATTTTTTATCTCCTGCAGGTCGCATCATCATTATAAAGCATGTACTCGATTCATCAACTTTCCACCTTTTGGCAGCGATGAACCCACCGAAAGCTGTTATATCCTCTCTTGAATCCATTTTCAGTAATTTTTTTTGGGGCAGCGCTAATACTTCCAGGAATCATCACTAGATTTCCTGGGATCAAGTTTGTCTTCCTCGAATATAAGGAGGTCTAGGCATTCTCCGTATCAGTGATAGTTGTGACGCTATGACCTGTAAATTATGGTGGAATTTCTACAATTCTAATAGTTTGTGGGCTCGTTTTCTCAAATCTAAATATGCAAGTCTTGCTCCAGTAAACTATCAAGATTTCTAAACCATCTCACACTTAGCGCCGTATGCAAAAGCTTTGGAAGATCATGCATGACAATCTCAGCTTGGGAAATAACATTATATGGAATCCTTCTCCTACAGGATTCTCCATTAAATCAGCATGGGAGTTAATTCAACACTCATCTTGTCCCCTCTTTTCCTTCACCAACATTTGGAATTCTAGAATCCAGCCTAAGATCTCAACTTTCATGTGGAAATTTCTTAATCAAGGAATCCCTCTTAATGAATACCTTAAAAAGCTGCGCATATGTCTTCTGTCTATGTGTAGATGTTGCTCCATACACAAAGAAGAAACTCGGGAACACTTATTCTTCAACAGTACTCTGGCTAAAAATATTTGGGATCATTTTCAATCTTTAATGGGTCTTTCCTTTCATGCATCGACCTTCAAAGGAAATTTAATGCTATGGTGGTTCCAAGCTAGAGGAAAATCTATCCTGAGCCTTCTTTGCAAAATCATCCCTCCTCTCATTTGCTGGCATATATGGAAAGCTAGAAACGCAAATTTTTTTGATAATATTCCTATTAATTCGAATCTCACAATTAATAGGATTAAAAATGATATTTTTGTTGCTTTCCATATAAATCCCTACAAGGGACCCACTGCTAGAATTTTTGATTCATTTATTTTAGACTTTCATGTTCAATGTGCTAGTATCATGTACATGCCACCTTGAGAGGGCTATTCTCTCATTTTTTTAATAAATTTCTATTTTAAAAAAAAAATAAAAAAAAAATAAGCATAACTCGGATATATTATCATTGTTCAAATCCGTTGATATTTTTATCCAAACTTCCTCATAAATAATAATTCCTTTCTTTTCTTTTGAATGAACATACCAAACTAAACTATGTGGGCCTTGTCCTTTTTACAATGCCACGCACTCTTTGAGTCTTGGTTACTTTTTACAATGCCACACTTTTTAGACCCGATTGAAACGGTAGCTTAATCGCAAAGGACATGTGTTCCTTTCGTATCCCTTCCTCTTGTTCACTCATCATTTTCTATATATATATAAACAAATTCCTCACGAGCAACGGTTCTTACATGCACAAATCCTCCATAGTCATAAAGATATGTAGATGGAAAAATTGATAGGAGAACATCTCACTTAGCTTAAATATACATGTGGAGTTAAAGTTCAAAGAGCCCGTGCATGTGTGTGTGAGGCACATAAAAAGAGTACTCACTAAAAACTCAAAATCAAACTTCTCCATGCAAGCATGATAAAGAACATTTTAAGAATTAAAATTCATAACCAAAAGTTCTAGCCACATGGAAGCGGGGGAATGATATATGATTCAAACACAAGTATATGCCACATAAAATGTGTAAAACTAAAATACACAAAAAAATATTTTTGAGTTTTTCAAAAATTTTAAACAAACAAAAAAATTCAACTCAAAAGACAAACAAAATCTTTTTGTATTTTTTAAATAAGACCCAATAGATAAAAAAATACGAAAGATAAACATACCATAATTCTAGCAAAATTTATATAATGAAGCATAGACTAGAATATGACAAACAAACATACAACTAGCAAAAATCTATCATGAAGCACAAAAGCCGGTGTATGTAAATAAAACTAACACAATCAACATTTAGATTTAGCAAGGGATGAATCATGTGAAAGTAAATGAGAATCATCAACTCTATCATGTAAAGCCTTCAAATCGGATCTCCTAATCCACATGAGTGAAACACGACACTCTCGGGGTTCTTTGATCTTGGCAACTCTACCCTTGGACTTCCTAGGACCATTTCTAAAGTCGAAACAAAACATCCCAAGGTGACCATTTCGACCATAATGTGTACAAGTGAAAACATGGTGAGAAGTATTACCTAAGGATTGACCTTTTCTAGTGTTCCTAGACTATTTTCTCAAAATCATGCTTTTGGCTTTATTGGCGGGAGCATTTTGAGTGTCGAAGCCAATACCACACATGTCGTCTTTGATTTGGACGGTGCCTAAGATTTTATCTAATTTCTCCGACCTACACTCCAAATCAAATTTGACCAGACTTGAGTCTCTCAATTTCTCTTCAAGCTCCACTATTCTAGACTCAAACAAACATTTTCTCTCTTCAAACTCAAGAAGCTCTTTCTTCATAGCCTCCATTAAACCTCTAAGGCTATCTCTTTTGACCTTAAAAATATTCTAGTTTCTCTTGAAGAGTTCTCTTATGTGCCTTAAGATATTCAATTAAAACACTTTCATCATTTCCTATGGCACGTTCTCTCATTTTAGCTTCTAACTTCATGTTTCCCCTTTTTAATTTCAATAATTTTGCATACAACTCACGAAAGGCTACTTGAAGTTCACTCTCTGTCTCCTCTTATTCATTCTCATTTTCTTCTCCACTCTCTTTACCATCAAACTCACAGGATTAAAAAACATTGGCCTCGAAAGTGTTATGTATTAAGCCATCATCAACGGAATATTTTTCACTATCGCTCACATGACTAGCCATGAACGCGGTTAAATGACGCTCAATGGGGGAATTGGGTTCCACTTCCAGTTCACTATCACTAAGGATGACATTAAATGAAATAAGTCTCTTGCCCTCCTTCCTTACTTTAGTGGGACGCTCGAATTCCCTATGAACATAACCCTCACAACCATAACATCTATTTGAATCATCCCTATTACGATCTTCACTAGTATTTTTAGGGAATTTCTCAGCATTATTATGCTTAGACTTCTCAAACTTCTTATAATTATTTTTAAGCTTCTCTTTATGAACCTTAAGAAATTTTTTAAACTTCTTAGCAAACAAAGCGATATCATCTGAGACAATCTCAAACTCATCATCCAAAATCGATGTTTCCTCCTTTAGGGCTTTCAACGCTATGCCCTTCTTTTTTTTTCTCATCCATAGAGGGAAACATGTCAAGTTCATAGGTTTGTAAGTCACTTAGAAGCTCTTCAAGTTTCATAGAGTCTAAAGTGCCTAAAGAATTTAAAATGGTCACGTTTGGAATAAATCTATCGGGTAATGACGTCAAAATTTTCTTTACGACACGGTTTTCGGGTATCTTTTCTCCCAAATTAAAACACGAATTCACAATATTGGACAATCTCGCATAGAACTCATCAAAAGTCTAACTTTCTAGCATCTTAATGGTTTTAAATTGAGTGGTGAGGTTATGGAGTTTAGAAGCTTTAACGGCACTCGTACCTTCACGGGTGAGTTGGAGTATATCCCATGCCTCATTAGACATTTCACACGTTATAATCCGACTGAACTCCTCTGGTGTGACCGCACTAAAAAGAGCATTTAAACCTCGGGAATTAAAGTTTTCTAGTTTAAGCTCAGTCTCACACCATCTTTCTACGGGTTTAGGTACACGAACCTCTCCTTCTAAGCATGTTGGTGGGAACTACCCTTTAGCAACCGATTGCCAAACCCGTTCATCTAACGATTTAAGTTCCAACCTCATACGCGCTTTCCAATACTCATAGTTGGAACCATAAAAAAGATCAAATTTTCAAAGGTATATTTTCCATATCTAAACCCAAAAATGATCTTAACACAATCAATTAGTGTTCTGTCTCTAATACCAATATGAGAATTTGATTTCCTTAACTTATATGCTATGATACCAATATGAGAATGTGATTTCCTTAACTTATATGCTCTGATACCACTTGTTGGAATTATATGCCAATTTTTTTTAAATTCAAAATAGAGATGGTTCACACAATATTCCATATTTTAAACGTCACCCAAATTTAAATTTCTTCAAACTTGAAATTAAATTAAACTAAACAAATATATAAATTTTTCTTAAACAAAATTATTCAATTCAAGTTATGAATTATGCTAAACAACCGAAGTATGAATGTTCCCAAATTAAATTTGTTGACTTGAATTAAATTAGACAAAAATTACCCCAATTAAGTTTGCACCAATTTACACAAATGTTGTGATTTAAACTAATTTTATCTTTTTTAACCTATGCATACATCTACGTGATTTTTGCAATATGAAATAAAAACAATCACAACGCCGTGATGTACGAGGAAAACCCACAATGGTAAAAATCTCGGACGACCCAACCATAAGTCCACTAAGTACGGATTTATAAGGACATGGTAGAAAGACTTACTTCAATAACCTGACGCCTTCTCAAGCCTTGACACTTCTTCATTCCTCCACCTCTGCCTAGTCAACAACTCAGGAATCTACCTTCCTCTTGGAGTCCACCGAAGGGGAAAATTTACCATCAATACATGAAGTTTGACCCGTAGGAACCTATCCCATTTTAGGGTAGAGAATGAAATCCAGTGCTAGATGATGATCTCAAAGCACAATATGTGAAGAAACTTGGATCAAAGAAACTATTGGGTGTAAACTTTGTGTTTTTGTTGGAGATTAAACCATTAAAACTTAACACACAAATGAGATTTTGGATAAAAGATTTCCCTCTCAAAAGTAAATAAAAAGTCTCTCCAAATTCTCCAAAAGTCCATGGTAAAACGTCCTTCTCGCACTACATAAAGGTGGTTGAAAAGATAGTGGGAAAAGTTAAAACCTAACGAAACTACTGCAAAAAATCGTCGGTCGTTCGAATGACTTTTAAACCTGTTTGAACGACTTTATCGACTAAGACTACAAATGAGATTGCAGAGGAAACCCTCGTTTGATGTCTCATTCGAACAACCTGGGAATCTCGTTCGAACGAGATTCAAATTTCGTTCAAACGACTTTTTAAAAAAATATTTTTCTTTAAAAATAATAAGTTATTTTCAAATTAATTTAAAAAATATGACAACCAAAATAAATTTCCAAGTCTCTATATATATCATATGCATTCATACCTTTAGAGACCATGAAAACCTTGAAAAGTTGATGACGTTAAACATGGCATGAAAACTGACAATGATGATATCTTCAATTTATGCTTGGCAGCTACGTCTTCAACACAAATGTCAGAGGCTTGAATGTCATAACTTCTATCCTACGACTCAAATAGTTTTGTCTGGAATTAAGCCAACACTTACAAATTGACTCAATTGGAAATTTGTCCTTACAAACTATAATCAGTCCAAAACAAGAGTGCTAAATTTAGATGCTACTAATAAATGTTAAGCGCTATTATGTCACATGGCATAATTCTAATTCTTGATGAAGACACTATTTTTAATATCATACTAGTTTTCAATCCCACGCGATGCGCGGCTGTATGCAGTGCTTGTTGTAAATTTACATGTAGTGGGATAAGAAATCATTATAATGTGATAAACTTATGAGAAATGTAAATAACTAGAGTGCATGAAACACTTGTTTTGTTCATACGTGAAATAAGAAATCAATATAATGCCACAAACTTATGGAGGCAACTATATTTATTGATAAACATAACAAATTTCATATTATATAAAGGGTTTAAAATTCATATTTAACACATAATTGTAATTAGAGCAAACTATAGTTATTGTAATAATTATTTCAGAGAACAAACAATACATTAACAACCGTCAAAGCTACATACAAAAGCTCATAAACATGTGTACTGCATTTCACAACCTTGAAAGTTGCGCACAACATTTATGATTTTTTTTAATTTGTTGTTGCTGGCCATAATACTATTCCTTGAAAAGATAAAAAATGGATGTCATTAGTAAAAAAAAAAAAAAATGAGAGGCAAATTTATAGTTCAACATTTTCTAAATTATACTTTCCCATAGCCACTCATCAATACAATTGCACACACTCGTAGCCGAAAAAGAAATTATTGATTATATATATATATATATATATATCTAGCAAAAATCATGAGACCAATTCCAAGCCACCAAGGTAACGGTTTAAAATAACTAAAGTAATGATTAATTAAAAATATTTTCTTGAAAGTTGAAAGTCTGAAATGAATATTCAAAATTAATGATTGTGGTTCACACATAAAGATTACAATTGCAAACATAACCGATTCATTATAAACTAATCAGCCCCAATATGGTACAAATTTAATATTTTGAAAATAATAGTGTGTAACAAACCAAGCGAACATAATTGTCTATTCAATAAGAATCATTCAAATAGTTGGAGAAAGTGAATCTTACAAATTTGTATAGATACTTAGGTGGGAGTCCCACAGATTAACAAAATTGATTTGTGGAACCTTATTAAGTAAATCCACAACAGTCCCCAAGTCAATAATTCTGCCCAAAACAAAAAATGGGTGGAATTATAATTCATACAGTTGAAAGTTGAAAAAACATTTAATAAGTATGTTTAATGAATTATGAGACCAACCTTTAGTTAAGAATACCGATGCTTAATTTTTTGTCCGCATAAGCTAAGAAGGTAGACAAATCAACTACCCCCCCTGTAGAAGAAGAGACACTTCTAATTGTTAATTACACAAATATAATATATCAAATTAGCCATATATATAAAAACACCAGTCATAATAACTATGAGCCTAACTTATCAAAATACTATACCAAGATATGTGTCTCTCTAATAAATCTTAACCCAATTCTAATATATGATGTTTCGACCTGATAATTGGCATAAAACAATGTTCCATAGTGTCGCCTTACAAAAGTAGTGCATTAACGACAGATAGTTCGTAATTAAAATTAAGACTTGGTTCTCATCTATAAATTAGAGTAGTTGCATTAAGACATTTTGAATTGTGAAAATTTTAATATCTCCATGAAGCATGGCTTCCAAATCATTGAAAATCATTAAATATAATTTTATGCTTAATGTCACAGGGATGAACTAAATAATTAAAATACGACGAGCAAGTGCCATATATAGAACTTTTATAATACAAATGGGCAAAGGTAAATGATCTCCATTAATACTATAGTGACCATGGCTGGGAAAAACATGTATGTAATGCATGAAATCTTCTAACTTCATGAGACACTTCAACTATTAAAGGTGTATCCATGTTACCTCTTATACAAATATGTTTAGAATTTTTCAGTTAGTAAGAAATAAGGCTTCAAGTAATGTTATGTAGAGAGAAATTTTGTAACCAACCTAAATTGAATAATATCAATAATCCTCATCCCTCAAATATCCTCCCACTTCACGGCAAGAACCTATGACAAATCAAAAGAAAAAAATTCAATTGAGCAATACAAATTGTATAGTTCTTAGATATGAAGCATGGGTACTCTCGGGAGGTCACATATTTTTTTAACTCATATTGGATTCAGATTTTCCAAGATATATTCTGATTCGTTGGGATACACGAATATACAAGTATCCTATTTTTAATTTTTTAAATACACCAAACACATTGAGATGCGTTGGGATTCATCCTGATACATTTTTTAATTTGTTTAAGGATACACGGGGTCTACATGATATTTTAAAACCTAAGTTTTTAGGTCAAATGTCTTATAATGAAAACATAAATCAATTTTACACCTAAGTGTGAAACATAAATCAATTATAAAGCACTTTAACTAAGAAAAAGGCCTAAATTGCTTTCTAAAATCATTTCGACTTTACACCTAGTGTTTCCATCTCCTGATTTCCAACTTCCACTCTGCGGATCACTCCAAGCTAGGGTTTAACCAATCCAACCCATTCCCACGCCATTCTGCCCCATTCTAAATCACCCCGATCACTTTTTGATCTCATTCCGACTCCCATTTGAGTATTGCGGCAACTTTGGTATGCGAACTTTTCATTCAGAGCGTCTTTTCTATTTTCTATTCATTTTGAGCTTTTATTTTCTTTAGAGTTGTGATATCTTTTAGTATTTCATTATGAGCATTTCATTTTGAATTGTAATTTTATTAATTTTAGTATTCCAGACTGTTTGAGCTTTTCTTTGTGTCTAAATAATTTTTGTTCTTTACAAAACTGTCTGAATAATGATAATAGTAATAATAATAATAATAATAATAATAGATATTTAATCTATCTTAGCTAACTCATGTCCTAAATTTTGGAAAAATCACTTATCTAACCTATCTTAGATAATCCACATCCTAAAATTTGGAAAAATCACGTATCCCTTATCCTGAATCACGGTTCATTTTCAACTATCTCATATATAATTCTTGGTTATCATGGTTAAAATATATTGATTTAGAGGATAACCTTAAATCATTTTAGATACACAAATTCCATTCCATGTGAAATTTTATAACGTATTCATAGGCATTTAACATTACCTATAGGGTTAGATATCTCAGAGATCCATGACCCTTAATTCATATTTACCATTCAAGATTTACCTTGCATAAAATCGAAATGAAAAACATAACAATACATTTACAGTCTCTTCAAAATCAAGCACAAAAACCACCCAAACTACCTCAAAATCAGATCCTTATTCCACCTAGCAAAGATGAAACCGAATTTATAACATATGAAATATAGTTAGAGAGGAACTAAAAATAACTGAGAGGAAGTTGCATACAATTTCTTCTCAGTAGGGTTTTTTGTTATTATAAAAAGTAACTAAAAAATGTACAAAATTAGATAATGAGCCCTGTAACCAATACGAAGAGTCAAAATATTAATTACAACCAAGAGATTACTAAGAAAGTGATATGGATATTCACTTATACCATTCATAAAACACTAAATGCATATAAAATACATATATATAAAAGTATCATCACATTGAAACTTTATGAGAGTTAAAGTAGAGATACTTTGTAATTTACCAAACTAAAAGAGTAGAATTACCTTATACTGACACATACTCCGCATCTCTCTATTTGTTGAAATCATATACCTATCAAATTATTTGACATGGAAAGTCGGGGTACAATCCAATAATGGTTGCCCCAAGCTGTAGCGAATCCTTTTTATTCCTCTAACGACTATCCCTTCACGAACTCTCACTATCAAATACCTTAAAGACCACATAATTTAATTCCAACCAATTTCAAAGACATAAACGAAATGAGAACATATATATAAAAATTAAGGGTCTTAATTAATCCATCAAAAACAGATATGGAAAAGATCTAATACAATTCGATTACTTGCATTCCACCTGAACATGAATTCCCAAATTTTAAGGCGGAGATGATACCTAATATAAAATAACACACACACACACACACACACACACACACACACACACACACACACACACACACACACACACACACACATATATATATATATATATATATACACGATCACCTTTTATCTATACCATATTGTAAATCAAAATTAACCTTATAAATCTAATGGGTAAAAGTAAATTTTGGAGAGAGAAGAAAAGACCTGGGAATTATAAATGGTAGAATAGGATTGTTATTTTACAAAGAGATAGTGAGTAAGGTTTTTACGAGTTACGAAGGCGCACTAATTTATGGTAAGCTAAGGAGAGGAAAAGACAATAGTGGAATGAAGGAGAAAGGGTGTAAAATTATGTGGAAAAAGAGGAAGGGTAGTAGGTGTTGACGAGTTGAAAAATGCAATGGAGACATGGCTTCGTGTGTGGAGAAAGGAGTTTACTAATTGTGATTGACATGTGTCATAAAATGGTGAGGAGAGTCAGTTTTTAAATTATTATATTAAGTAGGATTGTTATTTTACACACACACACACACACACAGAGAGATAGAGAGAGGGAGAGAGAGAGAGAGAGAGAGACAGAGAGAGAGAGAGAGAGAGAGAGAGAGAGAGAGAGAGAGAGAGAGTAGGGTTTCTAGGAGTCACAATAGGGATAGGCAAAAGGAGAGAAAAGGCGTCAAATTTTATGGAGGAAGAGGAGGGCAGCACGTGTTGAAGAGTTGAGAAATTTAATGGAGAAATGGCTTAGTACATGGAGAAAGGAGTTTACTAATTGTGAATGACATGTGTCACAAAACAGTGAGGAGAGTCCGTTTTTAAATTATTAGATTAGATGTGTGGAGAATATATATCTCAAATAAAAATCTTAAATATAAATATGTGTTGAATACATATTATTTTTTCAATTTCGATGAGTGATCGTAAGAGATAAATTATAAAGGCACACGGTGAAGGTGAAGACATAGAGAAGATTTAATATTTTAATAAATAAACAAATAAATGTGGGCGGTTGTTAAGTTCATTTAGGAATGGAAAAGATCGGCTTAGGATGGGAGTATCCTACCCAACTCCGTCCCTGTAATGCTGCCACAAATCCAACCTTGATCGTAATCCCCATTATTTTACTCCCACCCCATTTAAATTCTTGCTCTGCCTTATTTAGTAGTGAATTTTTTGCTACTAAAATTCATTCATAATACCTCGGTAAAAAAAAATACTATTATCAAAGGCTCATAAAAAAACACTATTATCAAAGGCTCATAGTAAAGAAAAAAAAAACATAACTTTTTTATTGGGTCTCACTTTATTTGTTTCACCTCGAAACTACTTAAACTCTCCTCTTCTCTCAAATCTCTCTCTCTCTCTCTCTCTCTCTCGTACATGCACATAAAAAAACTAGTTATGGCAAAATATATGTTTTTAATAATAAATGACTCAAATAGATATTTTTACTTCAAATTCAACCCATAAAAATATAGTTAATATTAATAAAGTATTCAAATAACACTTCAAAATTTGGGTAAACAAATATAGGTGAGAACTTGCAACTTTTCATCCCTGACACTAAAACGATGACCAAATCTGGGGTTCAAGCCCGGAGTTCGGATAAAATTGAAAAGTGTGATAATTTTACATATTTAGGACATAAGTCTCGAGTTTTGAAAACAAATTAGGAGTCCAAGCTTCGAGTTTGAGAAAACAATATGGGATCCAAGACCCAAATAGATACAATTTTGGAAATTGTACCCATTCGGGTGTCCAAACCTCAAATGCGGGGCAAAATTTTGGGATCCGATCCTTGAAGTAAAGGAAAAATTCGAAATCAGGGTTGCGAAGTTGTAGGTTTAAAAAATGTCAGGTTCAATGTAGTTGTGAAATTTTTTTCCAAATTTTTTTGTAAAAATGGAAAATTAGATATGTATTCTTGTTTGATTTTTTTAAAACAAAAAACTGAAAAACAATTTTCCAAATGTTTAATTTTTCAGAAACTGGAAAACCACTTTAACAAGTTTTCCTATAATTTTCATTACCTCCAAAATTACATTTTAATCCTGAATTTTCTATAACTTATATCTAGACCCTTAACCTTTGGTAAATTAAATTCTAATCTCCTAGTTTTTAAAAAAAAGACATTTTGGCCTTGAAATTTATCATAATTACATTTTGACACCTGAATTTTCAATAAATTTTATTATCCCTTTTGACTATCTATAAATTACATATGGACCTCAAACTTTCTGTAATTATAGTATAACCTACACCTTTGTATAAATTACATTAGACCCCTAAATTTTCTATAAACTTCATTTTGAAAACAATAGTTTATCTACCATATGAACGTATTTTCTAGTTTTCTAAAATATTCAATGGAACATAAAAATTAAAAATGGAGATGGAAATTGTAAATAGAGAACATAAAATAAATTTTCATAAAAAAATAGGTACTTAACATTTTTTTCTAAAGATTTTAACTATATGTTGAATTATATGGCAGTGTGAATTTTTTTTTAAAGATGTTTATGGGTTGACATTAAAATAAAAATGTTTCTTAGGGTCATTTTTGGGTAAATTGGCATGTGTTATGATCATCTTAGTATTCATACTTCAATGTTTGCATCATAGTTGGTATCATTTGTTCATAATTTGGATTATTTGTGCTTTAGTTGCCGAATTGTTTGTCATTGAATGATTATTTCACACCATTGCATGATATACTTTCTTTCCTTATGTTTACATGTTTTAACATTATGGGGGGGGGGGGGGGGGGGGGGATTAGATTTATTATTGTACACCTTATTGATTGTCTATTCCAAAAAAAAGGGGGAGAATTGGTATCTAACTCTTTACATGCGAGGGAAAAATCTTTATCTCAGGGGGAGACATCATTTCTTAGGTAGAGACGGTTATGAGAATGAATGAGCTATATGAATTCACTTGTATCTTAGGTTACACACACAAATATTCAATTTTTATCCAAATTTTATATTGTTTATACTTAGTTGTTCATTCAAGATAGAGTCCAAATAAGATATGCCAAACTAAGCAATCAAAGCAAACCAAATAGAAGAAGAATTGAAGGAAAATCTCTTTCGGGAAAAATCTGTAATTTAGTACTATATCAGAATTAACACACAAGACTTAGTATAATGCGATGATGGTATTCAAGTCTTTAACAGAAAGTAATGTAGTCTAACACCACCCACAGAAAGTAGCTCTTCCCTTGGTATCCACCGATCAGCCTCAGAATTATGGAATACTTTCTTCTTCAACAATAGAGTCAATACTTCACACAAGTCAGCTGTAGAGTAAATTCTAAAAGGCTTTGATTTAGTGTATGGGACTAGGGTTTGACAAACTCAAAAAATCATTCTTACGATGAAGATAATTTGGAAAATAAAAGTGTTTCTATGAAACAAAACTTGTAAAACTTTTGGAACATGTATAGAATTTTATTTTTTTCCAAAAGGCCTCATAAATGAGTCCACTAAAGTCCAATTTATAACAAAACACGAATTTCGAGGCGATGGACTTCATTCAAACAAAAATGCCACTTCGTTCGAGTGAAAACCTATGTTTGGCTCTAACGAACGAACCGATTGATTTGTTCCAACGAGCTTCTAATAGTTGTCATTATATTAAACAAAGATCCCCCATTTTAAAATTCATTCCAACAAACTCAAAAATTCATTCCAACGAAGATCTAACATTGTTCGAACGAGAACAAGGTCTCGTTCTATTGAGATGACAATCTTGTTCCAACAAACTAGAAAATAAAAAAAATTGTATTGAAAAAAATATTTTATAAAAATTCCTCGAGCTAAAAATAACTTCCCAGAATACATTTAATGGAGTAAAATAAAAACCTCAAATCCTTAGACCTCCATAATGTGTTTGTGACGATTCCAACGTCTTGACTTTTGAAAATGAGGCTCGATCACTATCATGTCTTCAAAGATCATGGAAGCATATGCGGATGTAGTGTAAATATTGTAACGGGATACGCCAAAATATCTAAACTATAAGAAGTTATAAAATCTTGCTCTTATAAATGTCTCCCGCTGGCTATTATAGAAAAAAATAAAAAAATGAAGCCAAATTACAATGAATCAGCTAAGACAATGTTTTATTAATGCCCTCTCAAACCCAAAATGGAATGACATTCGAGGCTTTATCTTAAACTGAAATTCTTCATCTTGTGCAGTCCATGAGATCATCATCAAAGTAGAAGATATGTACACACATGAAACAAGAGAATATCGTGATGTACGAGAGTTTAAATTAAATAAAACTCCACCTCAATTTGTAAAATCTCCCCCTTTTGTTCGTAATAGACAAAGGATAAACTAAGCATAAAATACTATCATCACCATAACCCAAGTGAAAGAACATCACAAAGATAATTAGTCAAGCACATGCGATGAAATTTCAAAGAAGCGTATCAACTATTTTTGATATTTTTTAATTTTATCAAATGTAAAAAGTATAGGTATAAAAGGTACATAAAGGTACAAATACATCACACCATGGAATAGTACTAAAATGTCCAAATCATGAAAGCGAAATGTAATTGTGTGAATATTTTTTTTTGGAATATCAACAAAGGCATGCATAACATAGGGGCACTAAATCAATGAGATACATCTAAATAAAGAACTTATTTTCTACCTTATGTATAAGAATTTGAACAAAATGAAATGGACTCGACTTATGCAACATGCCATGAATTTAAATGCTTATCAAAATAATAATGCCAAACTATTTAATGATTTTCAAGAGAGCTCGTTGTGCAAACCCATTGATCTTATACTTTATATCACCCTCTAATTCTCACACATATAACAATTCACTCTCAATTTTTTTAAGATATCATAATGCTCATGTGTAGCGAAGCATCAATGAAAAAAAATGTCCTTGGCACTTTTGTTTTTGTATGCCGTTAATTTTTTAGGCTTTTTTTGCAAATGATAACTTTTAACGCAATAAAATAATTTTTTTGGGAAACGAAATTTGGGTAATGGTTCTTACAAGCACGACTTATCTCTACTACATTTGGTTCATTATTAAACACTATTGAGATGAGAACACCGTATTCGTCACATGATAAGCAAGTACAATGTTAAAAAAGTAATTGCATGTGTGCAACAAAGGCGATAAAAAGTCTAGCATGAAGAAAGTAATAATCAATGTACAACGAAATGCTATTCACGCATTATTAAGCACAATAAATAAACGAAGCCATATCTCAAAACACTATGAAAACGTCACTTGAATGGATAGAAGGAAGGGACGATTCGAACGTTTTAAATGCACATCCGTATATGGTGAAAATTAGAATACAAAAATCTTTTTTGTCTTTTTCAAAGAATTTTATCAAAAAATTAGTTTTTTAGAATTTTCAAACTTTTTATTAAAAAGAACCGAAATATTTTTTGGATTTTTCAAGATTTTTCAAAATAAAAGTATGTACAAACATAAAAATACAATAAAACTACAATCTAGCAATATGAACAAATGATGTGAAAATGATAATCACCCTACACTAGATGAAGTACTCGAACTCAATCAACGAAACAAATACCCAAAGACTTCCTAAGATTCTAGAATCTAGGTGCATTTAAAGGTTTTGTTAAAATATTGGCTAGTTGACGTTCGGTGCTCATAAAGCTCAAGGACACGATCTTCTGCACAACGAGATCACAAATAAATTTCTCTTGTATCCTAATATGCTATGTACATGAATGTTGGATCAAATTATGGGATATATTAATTGCATTTGAATTATCACACGAAATAGTCATTGTGCCTTGAGAAATACCATAATCTTCCAACATTTGCTTTTTCCATAAGTTTTGCTTGCAATAACTCCCGACGGCTATATACTCAGCCTCTGCTATGGACAAAGATATGGAGTTTTGATTCTTTCTCAAACAAGAGATAAGAGCACTCCCAAAGTAAAAACACTCACTCTAGGTGCTCCTATAACCATGAACATCCCTAGCCCAATCGACATCCGAATAGGAGGACAAACGGTCATCAGTATCAAATGAATACTAAATATCATAGGAAAGAGTTCCATTAACATATTTGATGATATTTGTAAGTATGAGAAAGTGAGACCCTTTTGAGGATGCTTTGTAATACGCACGAACTCCAATATTGAATGCAACATCGAAATTGCTAGTGATCAAGTAGAGAAAACTACGTTTCATGCTCCTATAAAGGGTTCACTCTACGTCCTTACCTAAAGTGTCTTTGTTAAAGCTTATTATATATACTCATAGGGTGTGTGAGTGCTTAATGGAGTCTAAACTAAACTTCTTCAATAGGTACTTAGCATATTTTGATTGAGATATGAATATCCCATCCTCAAGTTGATGCACTTGGAGACCTAAGAAGAATATAATCTCACCAACCATGATCATCTTAAACTCACTCTTCATCTCCTCCTCAAACGTGTATGCATGTTGGGAACACATGGATTCAAATACTATATCATCCTCATAGACTTGGGAAACACAGATCGCACCACTATCTCCCCTCATAAACAATGTCTTATACACTCCCCCTCTTAAAGCCATGCACTAAGAGATAACAAGTGAGTCACTCGTATAAAGCACGAGGTGCTTGATTCAAACCATATGAGGCCTTCTTAAGATAAAATATGTGTCCCAGGTGCTTTGGGTCTTTGAACCCCTTTGTTTATTCCACGTACACTTCCTCCTATAGAATGCCATTAAGAATGTCACTATTAACATTATTTTGTTATAACTTGAAACGTAGATGATATGCTATGATGAGTACTAAGCAGACGAAGTCAAGCCTATCAATTTGAGCAAATGCCATGTTAAAGTATACATTATCAATCTGTGTATAGCCTTGAGTGACCAACCTAACCTTATTACGAACAATTGTACCATTATAATCCATCTTATTCTTGTATATCCACTTGTTACTAATCACATTAATCTCGCTAAGTCAGGGGACTAGCTCCCAAACATCGTTCTTGCAAAAATAAAAAAATTCATATTGTATAGAGGATATCCAATTATTATCCTTGAGTGCTTCTTTCACATTCTTGGGATCTACTAAGGAGGTTTAGCAAAAGTAGCTAACCACATTCTTAAGTTGAGTGCGAGTCTTGACACCTAGTGTGGGATTATTAAGTATAGGGGAAAAGGGTGATGACTCTTTCGAAATCAAGAGGGTGGATCCTCTAAATCAAAAGTGGGGTCTATCGGGGTGGTATGAGGAATAATGGGATCGTTAGTGTGGCGTGTATCGTTCTCACACTTGAGGTTCGAATCAATAGACATAGGAGGCCTGTCATATCTAATCATGACATTTATTGATTCCATAACCTTAGAACTTTAAAAGTTAAACACCCTATAAGCCCGACTTGATGATGAATAACCTTAAAATATCCCATCATCGCTTCAGGAGACAAACTTTCCTAACTAATCTATGTCTCTCAAAATATAGCAAGGACTCCTAAAGACATGGACATATGATAGGTTAGGTTTTTTTTCCCTAATCACAACTTATAGAGTATGTGTAATGTGTGGAAAAAAGATATACTCTATCAACAATATTGCATCCAGTATTGACCACCTCTGCTCAAAAACTTCTATTCACATTTCTCCCAGGAAGAATGGATCTAGCCATTTGTTGAATCGCTTAGTTCTTCCTATCAACTATCCCATTTTGTTAAGAAGTACAAACGGTCGAAAACTCGTGTTTGATGTCCACCGCATCACAAGAGCTATCAATTCAGGCTTGTTTAAATTTTGTGCCATTGCTACTACACATCCAATTAATAGTGACACAGGGTTGGTTTGCAGGATATGGCACTTGGTTGTAAAAAAATCAACCACATCGAACTTTTCTCTAAAAAAGCCCATGATATATTATCTCAAAAAGGGATCGAACATCACGGGAATGTATCTCTTACCCCTAATTATCACCATACGCATAAAAACCTATAAGATCCATGTGTAGTAACTCCAACGCACGAGAGGTGGTAATGGTATTCAAGTTTTGATGAGGACTATGAATTTTTTTCCTTATCGACATGAACCACAAACCAAGGAAGTTGGTTTTCCAAGCGATGGTAAGCCACGAACTAGGTCTTTCTTCACTAATCTCTCAAAATTTCTAAAGTTCACATGACCTAGTCATTGATGCCAAAGGTACATAGAGGAGACCGTGGCATTATTGCACACGAAGGAGGACTTGAGAATGGTCCCATAGAAGTTATTATCGATCCTCACTCTTTGTAGTATTAATTTATCAGATTGATCATAATCATTACACTCGAAAAGATTAAACTTTATCTCAAAGTTTGTATCGCACAATTGGCTTATGCTAATTAAGTTCACTTTCAAAATTTCTATGTACAACACATCTAGCTTAGGATCCAGTATCTCAACATAACAACGTTCTAAAATTGTAGACCTACTCCTATCTCCAAAGGTGACTTTGGCTTCCTTATAATCCACGAGGTCGATAATTAATGACTTGTCACCTGTCATGTGCCTAGAGCACCCATTATAAATTAGGAAGTATCTTGAACCTTGAGAGAAAAGTGAACAACTAGGGCTTTTTCATCTTGCTTAGGTACCTAAGTGGAGGTAACCTTTTGTTTACCCTTATTGTTCTTGGCTCTAGTCGTAGCGTTACAAGCGTTATCAAAAGGCATAGACATCTTTTAAAATTCTTTCATTAAGCTTTGAGAAGTGGCAACTAGGAAATCAACTTTCTCTCTAAGACTAATAAAGTCACTATAGCGGGCACGGGAGTATGCATACGTTGAGTTCTTACTAACTTGTAGTAGATTTACTTAAGGTGACATCTTCTTTTGCAGTGGGTGAATAGAAAGACTTGTTTGGGTCTACCTTGGTTATCTCATTTAGGTTGAACTATTTTTAATGGGTTAGGTCGAGGCCCATAAGGATCCATCATAAACTTTGGAACCTATTAGGATGCAACATGAGAAGTGGATTCACTGTCATAACCTATTCCTAGCTTCTCCCTAAAATATAAAGTGGGACCGATGAACATCTTTCCTACCTTTTTCGATGTATCCTCTATAGTAACTTTGACCTCTTGAGCACGTTTAATATCTTTCTCGAGTTGGGATATAAGGTCTTAAAATTTCTCACGAGTCTTTAATGAAGCTTTAAGATCTTTCGTAAGACTAGTCACGTTATTGGTTAAGTCACCATTTTCCATTTCCACGAAAATAACTCTCTCTCCTAAAGAAACTCTCATCGAGGACTCGTTCTCTCTCTACTCTTTCAACTCTTTCTCAAGCGATAAGACCCTACGAGCTAATTTTTTTTTTTTTTTTCATTTTCAAGGACTCGATGTAAATCTCGACATAAGCATGTTGAAGGCCACATTCTCCCTCACTCAAAGTGTCATCTTACTCACTCTCTCTGGAATGACTAGACTCACTATCGAGGTCATTTTTTTTGGAAACATCCTCACCAGCGTGAGACATACTCGATGTACCAACGTGACTAGGTATGAACGTGGTAAAGTTACATCCATGTGGTGATTCATTCTCGAAATCCACCGACTCGACATTGCAATCACGAAGAGAGACATTGTTGGAAGTTTTGCCTTTGCACAGTCTCTTTATCCAAATAGAGCACTCGTGGTCTTTGTCCCTTAACCTCACACTCATATTATCTATCCTCATCTTTCTTATGGTAATCTCCTTTTTTTTTTCAAAACCTTTCTTGCTCGACTTAAAGTTTTTATCTTTCTCAAAACCTTTATTTTCTTTAGAAGAATTTTATTTTTTTAGTTTAAGAATTTTTGGAGTTATAAAAAACCTCCTATTTCTTTTTAGATTAGAATTTTCAAAGAAATCCCTTTTTCTTTTGGCTTTTGAATATTGGGGATTATATCGATTTCATAGTTTGAAGGTCTCCTACGAGTTCTTCTAACATAAGCATATCTAAAATTCCCAACGAATTAAGGATCGTGACCTTAGATATAAAACTGGGCGGCAAGGATACCAAAATATTTTTGTCAACTCTCATCTGAGGAATTCTCTCACCCAAATTAAAACTAGAATTGATTATATCAGATAATCAAGCATAAAATTCATCAAAAGTCTTAGATTCTAGCATAATGGTTGTTTCAAACTGTGTAGTGAGATTTTGTAGCTAAGAATATTTCACAACGTTGGTACCCTCCGGAGTGAGTGGGAGAGTGTCGCACGCTTCCTTAGACATGGTATACATTATAATCTGATGAAACTCATCGGGAGTGACTACACCAGAAATTGCGCTCAAGCCATATGATTTAAAATTACTCCATTTAAAATCATCCTCTGTCCAAGCAGTGATAGGTTTAAGATTTTCCACATTGTTATAAGTCATAGTGGGTGGTGTCCACCCTCTTTCACACACAAGACAAACTCTCTCGTCAATAGACTTCAATGCCGACCTCACCCGAACTTTTTAATACCCATATTTGGGCACATCAATTATAGGTATTCTATTATACAAATTATTCATATAATACCAATTAAATATCACGCAATAAATTAGTGTAACCCACATTGATACCAATTTGAGAATGCAGGGGCTATATAGATTCACTTGTAACTTAGGTTACACATACAAAAATTCAATTTTTACCCAATTGTTATCTTTTTTTATAGTTAGGTGTGTGTGAAAAATAGAGTCCAAACAAGAAATTCCAAACTAAGTAATAAAACCAAACCAAACAGAAGAAGAATTGAGGAAATATCCCTATAGGCCTAAACCTTTAATTCAACACTGTATTATAATTGAAAGACACAAGATGAGTCACAGATTACTTAGAGATCCACTAAGTATAACATGATGTTGGCCTTAATTCTTTACAGAAAGTGATTCTGTCCAACACTACCCATAGAAAGCTGTTCTTCGCTCGATATCCACCAATCAGCCTCAGGATTTCAAAATCCTTTCTTCTTCAATAGTAGAGTAGAAACACCATAAAAGTCTGACATAAAGAAATATATATAAGGTTTGATGTAGTGTATGGGACTAGGGATTGACAAACTCAACAAATCCTTTTAGGGATGAAAATGATTTGGAAAATAAACATGTTTTTATGAAACAAAACTTGTTGGATTTGGGAACAAGTGTAGAAATTTGATTTCGCCAAAAGATCTGGTAAAATGAGTCCACAAATGTCCATATTATATAAAACACGAATTTTGAGGGTGCGAACATCATTCGAACGAAAATTCCACTTCGTTCGAATGAAAACCTACGTTTCGTTCTAATGAAGCTAAGACTCATTTAAAAGAACAACTTAGTTCGTTTCAACAAGCTGCCAACGGGTGCCGTTATGTCAAATAGAGACCCCCACTTTGTAGTTCGTTTCAACAATCTCTAACATTTGTTCCAATGAAGATCTCATTCGATTGAGAACAAGGTCTCATTATAATAAGATGACAATCTCGTTCCAACAAACTAAAAAATAAAAATAAAAAATTTGAATTTTTTTTATAATAATGCCTCGAGATAAAAAAAATCCCAAAATACATTTGATGGAGTAAAATCAAAACCTCAAATTCGTTAAACTCTATAATGTGTTCGTGAAGATTCAAACGACTTGAATTTCGAAAACAATGCTTGGTCACTAACAAGTCTTCAAAGATCTTGGAAGCATATATGGATGTAGTATTTGGTTTATAAAGGGATGTGCCAAAATATCTAAACTATGAGCAATTATAAAATCATGCTCTTTTAGGTTTGACAAAGGGGGAGGATTTTTCATAAGCACTTTATATTGTTATATTCAAGTGGCATTTGAAAGGAATGTTTAAGCATGTAAGTTAGCAACGATGCGACTAAGGTTTACCCAAGAGCAAAGCTAATCAGTTTGTGACGGTCAAGCATTTGTACTTTTTCCTTGTGGGGTTAGGGATTGAGTCTTAATGAGCTTAATGACCCGGTAGGATTTTATTTTGAGTTTTGTCCCAAGATAGCCAAAAGAGGATATTTATGAGGACAAATTTCCCAATCGAGTAAATTTATTTCTATTAAGCTTATTCTGTGTTTGGAATTTTTTTTTATAGTCGTAGGTTAGGATTTGAATTTTTTGTCCTTCAAGCCTATGTTGTGTTATTGAAGACTGTAGCGACCAAGTAAAGCTACATCGATCTCTCATCAAGTTTCGAGCCGATTTTCATCTTCAACATTCGAGGGATCTCAATGACGTATCAATGCATATATATATATTTGATCCCTGGATTTAGTTTTGGGTGTTATTTTTCTAAAATATTTTATAAACTTTTTTTAGAAAATTTTCCAAGTCATTTTAATGACATTAGGCATGTAATTCGAACGAGATGTTTAACGTTGTTAAGACTAAGGATCTAATGAAACTTTAAACACTCGTTTTTAACTCTACTCTAGTTAATTGTTGGATATATAATTAGATGTTTATTCAAATGATATCAAGCACTTCGTTCGAATGAGCCTTCTGACTTCATTTGAAAGAGGTGGTGCAATTTTCAAAGTTAAGATTTTAATTAATCTTTTTCATCCTTATGTCATTTTTGGAAAACCTCTTATAAGTAGGAGTGTGGAGCCGTATTTTTTCCTTGAGCCTCTATCATGACTTTTGATTTTTCAAACTCTTCCCCAAAAGGTCCCTATGTTTATATGATATTTCACGATCAAGTTTTTCAAACCTTAGTATACACTCAAGTTTGAGATCAAAGAATCATACATCTATATGTCTATTTCAAATCTCATTTGTGCTGCATCAATGTGGTTTTCTCTATTATTTGAATAGAATTTATAGCGGTGGATATCACGTATGTATTGTGCGGCGACTAGACTGGTAACGACACTAGTAAGATCAGTGGGATACCAAGATGTGGGAAAACACATGCATTATGTGAATGTTGGAAGCAGCCCAATAGTGGTTACGAAGAAGGTTATAGAGAACGAGGAAGTTCTTCAAGACTTGAAAGCATCAAGTCCGTGAAGGTTGCAAAAAGCCTTCTAACTTCATTTGAACGAGGTGGCGCGAATTTCAAACTCGATATTTTCATTAATCTTTTTCATCCTTATCTGATTTTTGGAAAACCTCCTATAAATAGGAGTGCGAAGTAACATTTTGCTTTGAGACTATTTCATGCCTTTTGAGTTCTAAAACTCTTATAAAAAGCTCTTCGTGTTTATGTGATCTTTCACAATCAAAATTTTCAAACCCTAGTTTACATCCAAGCTTGAGATCCAAGAATCATAAATCCATACGTCTATTTGAGATATAGTTTGTGATTTATGAAAGTTCTTTTCTCTATTATTTGAAGAGAGTTTCTAATAGTGGACATCGCGTTTGTATTGTACGGTGGTTGGACTGGTCATGAGATAAGTAAGATTGTGGGATATCGAGATGTGGAAAAATTCATGCATTATATGGTTACTAGAAGATTTCCAATAATGGATGCAAAGAAGGTTACAAGGAACTGTAACACCCCGCCTAATTAAATACCGGGTGGCCAGTCCCATACCAAATTAAAACAGAATATACAGTTGGCCCATTCTTAGCATCACTGTCGAAAACATTTACAACTCACCCAATACCCAATTAAGCTGGTGTTAAAAACTTTCCAAATTTTAATTCAACAAAATCCATTTCCAGTTTAAGAATAACACAACACATTTTATTTTACAACACTGATAACCAAATAGATAACACGAAAGAATTTAAATGAAATTGAAATAAATATTCCCAAATAATATAAATCCATTACAGTAATCCCAACAATATCAAATGTATTAAAATGACACGAATACCATAGTATTTGACCCCGATAGAAGAAGATAACTGAATCCTTTGGGCGACATGCCCTACTAAGAGAATACTGTGAATCAAATGATGATAGGCGTCTAAGCAAAATTCCATAAATCCATAACCTGTCATAATCCGCTAACGTTGGCGTCCCTGTTGCTGGACACCTGATATAGAAGATACAATAGAAAAGAAAATATGCAAGGAAATGGGTCAGAGTCCGATTGTGAAAATGATTTTTAAAACAACAAGTATTTAACAAGTGCAATAAAGAATTTATTATGTACATGTTAGATCCAACTCTCACTTGCTATTCTCACCTCTCAACTAGAGTGCACGCTTAACGTCTCCTATTAACCTCCTAGTTAATGGTTCCTCTTTTCCAGTTTCCATATTATAATTCCATTCCCATATCATAATCCCCGTATGTCCCATACCATACATCACATTATTATTCATTTACATTTCTCATCGTTTCTCATTAACATGAATCATTTCTCATTAATATAAATTAAGCTTTTCAATTCTATAAGCATAAACATTCATTATCCGTTATCTACAATTATCACCGTAGATAGAGTTAACCACAATATATATATCCATTCAATCATTTATTTCATTATATATATATATTCATATATAATACAACACCCCGAGTCACAGCTGCGGTGCAATGCATTACTCTGCTATCATGTCCCATCATCGCAGGTCACCGAATAGGGGACTAAAGTTCGGTAAGGATTCCTCGAACCACAAACATCAACATACAAATTGGAGGCGAATATAGTTCTCGTATCCATGGGTCACGCACATACCTATGTATCCACAGTCAGCGGACTTATCAACTCCCCGATAAGTCTTTCATAGACCTATGTTCTCGAGCGACAAATCAAAGATCCCATGGATTCATCAGGATATGACTGCCCTCACGCGCAAACCTCCCACCGATAGCAAGTAAGCTAGGTATGTCATACACATAATCATTAATCAATCAAATAGGTATTATCATACCTATAGTATACTAACGACAAGGTACTCACATTAACCTTAGATTATTCCCTTACGTAGCATTATATCTCTTTAAATCCCACGTATTAAAATGTCATATCTTTACTTCATAATTTAATTATCCTCGCATCCTATAACATCTCTCCACTCCCGACGTCGTTAAGGTTCATGCGCGGAGCATCTCGCAAAGCGAAATCCAAACAAGGAACCCCTCCAATACACTACTACTTAACTTTGTCGATCGAGGAGGTCCGACAACTTCAACTATGCGATCGGGATAACCTCATACCCTCTTTCAACCAAATGTGTTCTAAACTCCCATCTCTATCCAGGAGCCATACCACTACGCTCTTGTACTACACTCAACCCTTGCGAAATCAATAATGAGCTTAAACTCAGTCCTTGATGTTTAAATTGTAACCCTAAGGCTACCCTCACTAAAAACGCAAGATTCAAATAGGTTTTTCCTCAACATACATTCACTAAGAAGTCACTAATATCCTACTAGTCCATAACATCATTTCTCCCGAATTACTACGAGTTTAGTTCTCCTTTTAATTAAGGTTAAAACCGATAGTTTCAAATCTCTTATAAACACACCTTCTTTCACTTAGGATTAAACCCTCTTGTAAACTTAAGGATACCCAGGTGTTATATTTAATCAACCCTACTAGTCCTATCTTTAATCCTCATACATCCCCATTTGGAATTTAACAAATGAATCTAGCAACCGAAATTCCATTCAATATAATTTTCATCATTTTAATCACTTGAATCCAAATCAAATTAATTCAAATCTTATCAAGGGTTTACTGATATTTTCTAAGTCCCATAATATCCAAATAATAATCACCAAAGATCCACAAAAGGTTTGGGATAAGAATCAACATTTAAAAAGAAACAACTTTACATATTCTGGGGAGGTCGATCGATCGAAGGCAGGGGTCGATCGATCGATCGATCCCTCAGGTCACAACCTGGTTTTCTGCATTTTCAGCAACTACGGGTTTCACCATTTTTAATCATTCAAAGCTTCATATTAACATCCCAAATGACTTACAATTATTACTACATGATATATCAACATATATGAACGATTTCCAATACTCTAAACATCCTAGAATCATCAAGGAATTGGATTAAAAAGCATGTTTATCTCCTTATTTCCAGAAAATCATCAACATATTAACTTCAAGAACACTTCAATGGTTTTCAGATTTTTCTTCCATAGATATATGATTATTTCGTGATTATTTTCATCCTACAACATGAGTTTACTTCCTATATCATTTCAGTTTCTAGAAGTCCATATAACAACTCCATTATGTCTTCCAAACATGAAAAATCATCTCTTTTCATAATTATTCTAACATGGACAATATACGAACTTAAATTGCCATTATCAAACACTTGCCTTTACTGAAGGTCTGATCCCTTGGTGTAGTATATCTCAGTTGGTTGTCCCTTCTCCGGTCAAACTCCGGTGGTGGTTGGTGGTGGTGAACCTTGGTTCTTGTTCTTCTCCTTCCCAAGTAGGCTTTTCCCTTCCCAAGCACCCTTCCACTCTCTCTAAGAAGATGACTTTTCAATTTTGTGTAGAAGAGATGAAATGAACCTAGATACACTAATCTCCAAATACTTATAATAAGACAAAACCCGAAATCACTATTCACCCCCTTGTAAAAATAACCAAAATGCCCTTTTGGGTTGTCTATTCATTTCCAAATGACCCAGACTCAAAATTAACATCCAAATAGACTTTCTGACTATTTTGAACCTTTCGGACGCAACGACGCAGTCGAAATGACTATAAGGTCGATAGCAAATAAATTTTCTTTTTAATTTAATAAATTAGTCCCGACCCATCCCATACCGCGTCTGACTAAAAATTCAAATTACCGATTTTATATCACACCGTCATATCAATGACATCACATTCATATATTACCTAAATATCTTTAAGTAATATTCAGAATCATCCATTTTAATATCCACAGTCCGGATAAAACCCGAATGAATTAATTAATAATAAAATCCAATTAATCCATTAATTTAAAATATAACCCATTTTAAAAGTCATTTAAAATTACGGGGTACAGGAACAAGGAAGCACATCATGGATTGAATGCTTCAAGTCTGTGAGTTAGTCTAAGTTATTCTTGTAATCTTCCTATATCGCAGCGGACATTGTGACTGGGTTGCCCAACAATTTTTGTGAGTTTTCCTGGTACATTATCCTGTTGTTATTTGTTGTTTACTTTATTCTTGCTCACACTCACCTAGATGCATGCCTAGGTCAAGAGTAAAATTTGTAAACTATTTAGAATAACACCTATGATTTTTAAATTAGTGCAAAGTTTATAAAAATTGTGGAAATTAAAATTGGTTGTGTTTTGTTACAAAGCCTAAGGCACTAGTGCTTTTTAGAGAGAGAGATTTGCATTTGTGGTAAAGGTGGTGGAGATGGTGATGGTATGTGATGAAAATGATGGTGGTATATGGTTTGATGTCAATGAAGGGTTAAATATTTTAAAGGGATAAATTGATGAAGCGGTGAGGGAAAAAGTTAAAATTTCTCGATATGAGGGTTCCTATGGGTGGTAACAAGTAGCAAAGAATTATCATAGCGTTGTATTAGTGAATCATTTACACATGTGTGGTATTATGGAGCAATTTATTGTTAGCCCTTAATTTCACCATAAATATGTTGAATGTAAATAAAAACTTAAAAACTTCTTTTAATAAATAAGGCATTAAAAGTTAGAAAACTAAAATATCAAATAAAAACATAAACTATAGATTTTCTTTTGTAGTCCCTATGAAATTAGATTCGGATGCCCAATTAACAAATGCATAGATAAATATAATTATCGTTTGAAATTCTCATTATTATTACGAATTTATGAGAAAATATTTCAGCACACACACATACATATATATATACACACACACATATATATATATATATATATATGAAGAGGCTCCCCTATATCATACTCTACACATCACACCACACATCATACCTAGTTCTAGACCCTAAGAAATCTTTTTTTCCACTTTTGTAATTTTCTATCGAATTAACCTTTCAATAAACACGTGTTAAAAAAATTAGGTCAAAATATATTTTATACCAATTTTTAAAAACTTCGCAAAATGTTGTTGGCACAAACCCTTATAAATAAGGCATTTTCAACATTTTTTTATTGGATTTTTAAAAAATAGGTAAATATTGTATTTTGACCTAATGTTTTGAACATGTGTTGATTGGAAGGTTAACTCCAAGGGTAAAATAAAAAATTGAATTTTTTTAGGACCTAGAACTAGGTGTGATATATGGTGTAGGAATCATGATGTATAGGAGCCTTGCTCTCTCTCTCTCTCTCTCTCTCTATATATATATATATATATATATATATATATATATATATATATGTCGGCTCTAATCCCGACATATTTTTTCGTATTTTTTAAAAATAGAAAAGAATATTTGTTCGACTTAATTTTTTTTTGTGGTATTTAAATATTTCAGGGGACTCCTATAAAAAAAATCAACTCAAAATGAATTGTTTCGATATTTTTATGTCAGTTTTAAAGCTATTAAAAACTGACAAATGTTTGACCGATTTTTTAAAAAATAGCAAAACAATTCATTTTGAGTTGATTTTTTATAGGGGTCTCCTGAAATGTTTAAATGCTACATAAAAAAATCAAATTGAAATTTGATATTTTGCTATTTTTAAAAAATCAAACAAAAATCCGTCTGCAAGTTAAGTCCGCATTAGAGGCTGACTTTATATATATATATATATATATATATATATATATATATATATATATATGTATATATACACATATATATATGTATATATATATATATGTATATATATATATATGGTTTGTTTTGAAATTCGATGAATATGATATCATCTCCATCACGAAATAAACAATTCAATGGGTGAAATAAAATTTTTATACAATCTGACAATTGAAAAGTTGTGATATCATTTTACGCATTAAATGGTTAGATTTTTTTTATTCAATTTGGTGGAGTTTACCTCCATGGTCAGGAGATCACATGAGATGGATTTTCATCTCAAAATGAATTCATTTATCCCCCCAAAATGTATTTGTTTTATTCATGATAAATGGAATCTTTGGGAAGAGACTAATTGTACATATACAATGTGTGTGTGTACACACACACACACTCGAAATTGATATAATTGGATGCATTCTTGAAGCATATCTTAATCATATACAATAAGGGCTCATTTTCATAATTTACTTTGAAAAAACTAAAGAAACCCATAATTGAACAAGTGGACGTGAGTTACAAAATCAAGTATCGATTAACAAATGTTTATAGTTTCAATAAAAAGACATGAATTCAAATTAGATTTATATTAATCAAAGTTTATAATAATGGGTGATAGTAACATCATTCCTAACATTAGTTCAACCTTTCTTAGTTAATTCCTGAATAATAGAAAGAAGAAGTCTTTAAAATGATATTATATTTAAATGTTTTACAACTCTACAAGTTCTACAAGAAAATTTATAGATTTAATAAAATAATTCTCTATGTTACAAAAGTAACTAAGAAAAGTCAACTATAAAAAACTCATGTTAATTATTTAAATAAAGGACTTAATTAGAAAAAAACAGATTGGAATAGTATAGGTTAATGATACTTGCCCCTGAACTTTACTTCCATGTTCACTTTACCCATACTTTCATTTTTTTGAGCGTTATCTCATGAACTACCAAAACAACTTCAAATAACCGTTAAGTGAAATAAAATGTAACACTAAAACCGTTAAGTTTTTGGACGAAAAGTGACACGTGGCTCCTATTTGATTTTCTAAAGGTTTGTTATTATCTTTTTAACATAACCTCCATTTTATTTCACTTTTCTCTCTCTCTCTCTCTCTCTCTCACACACACACACACACACACACACACACACAACTCTACAATCACACACATATAACGGGTTAGGTTAATGGGTATTAGGTGTCTGTCTCTAGTTTTTTTTTATAGATGGGTTTGAAGAATAAGATATTGATTTCGGGATTTTTTTGTCTAATTCCAATATATATGTGTTTATGGGTATGTTCATGGGTATCGTGTTTTTCTCTCTAGGATTTTTTGTTAATGGGTTTAAAGTAGAAGATGTTGATTTGGGATTTTTTTATTTGCCCAAATCCAAGATCTATCGAGGAGATGATAAGGTATTAGATTTTTTTTCTATAAATATTTCTTTGTTTTATTGAAAATTTCATTTTTTTTGCTCAAATTCCATGCTTTTTCTTCGAAGAAACATATTTATTTTAGCAGAAATCAATTTTTTAAAATTTTCCTGAAAATTTATTTTTCCCTAAAAATATATTTTTATCTGTTGGAATCTATTTTTTTGTTTTGCTTGAAAATTTGAATTTAGTTTTGGGTGGAAAAGTCTTTCTTCCAAATTTGCTTTTTTTTTTTGAAAATATTTTTATTTGTTCGAATATTTTGTTTTCCAAGAAATTTTAATTTTTTTCTCGAATTCTGTTCTATTATTTTTGCAGGAAACATATTTTTACTCGAAATCTGCAATTTTTATTTTTTTCATTTGTAATTTTTTCTATTCTAAAATATTTTTCTATTATTTAAAAACAAAATCAGTACTCTTTAAATTTTGAAAAAATATTTTTCTGTAATTTCCAAAATTTTAAAAGTTTTTATATAATTTTGTAAAGTGGTAAAAACTGTATTCAACTATTTTTTTAATACAATTGTGTGTGTTATTTTAAAGTCGTGAGTGTTTGTTAAAATAATATTTTAACTATTTGGTTAAAAATTTATTTTAATTAAAACTATTTTTAATATTATTTTAAGCTCTATTTTTTTTAAAAACTATATGTTTGAAAACAAACTATTTTAATTATTTTTAAGTTAAGCTATTTGTATTTTTAATTATTTAACTACTTTAAAACAATATTAATTCAAACTATTTTCAATTTCTTTTTTTTAAAATAAAAAAAAGTACATAAACTATTTAGAAAAAAATATTTTCAACATTTTTTCTGTACAGGATTTTTTGAAAAACTGTTTTATTTTTTTTAGAAAAAAGAGTTGAGAATATTTTTTAACACGTGCAGTTTTGTTTTAATAAAAAATATTTAAAATAGTTTAAAACACATACGGTTTAAAAAAAATGTTAAAATACTTTTTTCAAACACGAGTGGTTTAAAAAATCACGCAGAGTTTAAAAAAAGAGTTGAAAATAGTTTTAGTTAATGCACAATTTCAAAACACAGTTATAATAGTTTTTCTTAAAACACGTTGAATTAAAAAAATCACATATATTTTTTTCTATAAAATAGTTGGAATTTGGAATTTTTTTTATTAATGTACGATTTAAAAAAAATAATTAAATTTTTGGTAGAAAATAAGGGCTTTTTGACTTAACCCCTGTAATAATGTTGCATTTTGACAGAAGCCCCAGAAGAAAGAGGGCATTTTTGTTCAAAATGTAGCAGGAGGAAAGTCAAAATACAACATTTGACGGGGTTATGTCTAATTTTTCGCCTGCAAGATTTTTTTTGTCAAAATACAACATTTTAACAAGGGGTAAAGATAAAAAAAGGCTGAAAATATTTGCAAAGAATATTATATAATTCCTCAATCGATTGAAAAGTTTATATGAATACTTAAATTTGACTAATTCAAATTCAGAAAGAAGATAAATACAACAAAACTGTATTCATAGTTCCATTTCCTCATTACAAATAAAATGTTTTATCTTCTAATTTGAATAATGCTTGAAGGTAATTTCAACATATTATGAATGATATATTCCTTCATTACACTCATTTCATTATAATTTAGATTGTTGATGTATTAACACTTAAAATTTATTGGCGAACATTAGAAACATATAGGTGCCTTTTTCCAACACACCAAGGATAATGCTTTTGTAATAACCTTAAAAATTTATATTTTGGGGGATCTGTCCTAAATACCGAAATTACTTTATGTATAACAATTACTGTCATTTCAAATTATTAAGGAAATTGTATAGAACCCCATGAGATTGCGTTTACTCATAAAACAAGGAGGAAAGCCCCATCCTTCAAGGCTCTCAAGTGATGCAGATGTACCCAACATTTACTTAAAATGAAACTAGTATTTACAAATTATGAAATAAAGCATCCCTATACAATAAAATTTTCTAAAATAAAAATATTATAGTATATAACAAAAATTGATAGCGGAATTCAGTGACGATATTTATCGCTTCTCCAAAGCATCACGTAGACAATTTTAATTAGTGTTATTATTTAATAATGTAAGGACACAAATTTTTAACTGAGTCCATTTGTAGTATTGGTTTAATTTCGGACAAAACCATTTGAGTCATAGAATATAAGTCTTTCCTATCAAGCCTATGGCGCATTTGAAGACGTAGCGGCCCAGATTTATTGTTTCATCCTTACCGCGTTTAGTGCCATGCTTCTGCGTCAACGACAATTGGATTTCAAGGCTCCAAAGGTTTGAATGCTTTATATATATATATATCAGAAAATCTCTTTAGAACTTTTTTCAAAAGTTTTTGGGCTTAAAATTGAAAAATAAAATTTTATGTATTTTCGTTCGAATTGTCGTTCGAACAAGAAATCAAACGAGTTTAAGCAATATTTCTCTGAATTGTCGTTAGAAACTCTTCCGAACGAAGTCGTTCCAACGAACTCGTTCGAACGAGATATCAAACGAGTTTTGCCTCTAATTCTCCGAATTCTCGTTAGAAGACGTTCGAACGACCTCGGTGGGAAATGAATTTTTTTGACAGTTTTTCTTTTAACCACCCATGGTCTCCACTTGACCCACTAACTTTACCAGCCTTACTTTAGTGTGGGAACAAGACTTTTCAACATAACTTTTTGGGACCCTCCTCTTCATTAGAGAGAAAAATTGTTTACCCAAAAAGTTAATATTTAAGTGTTCTTAATCTTTCACGAGTTAATCCTTAAAAACACATACACCCATATGTTTTCATTTAAATTCCAGTTTCTATTTATATATCTTGTTTGGAGTGTTTGGCACCGGGTTTTCTCTACACTAATAAGAAGAGAAGTTTGGGTTCATTCTCTACCCATAAAAAAGAAGAAGTTTGTGCCGCGACTTTCTCACGTGGTGAAAGGCACCATGTATGGTTGACAGTTGCTATGCTTTGATTGGTGGACTCCAAGACTACGATGGACGTCGTGGTTATTTGCTAGACGGAGGTATTTATAAGAAGAAGCTCTGGGGCTTGAAGGGAGTCAAGTTGAGTGTTGTAAGTCTTTTATCTTGTAATCGTAAAACCTTATCTAGTGAATTTGTTAGGCCAGGGACGTCCGAGGTTTTTCCCATTTGGGTTTTCCTCGTACATCGTCGTGTAGTGTGATTGTGTTTATTTTTATCTTGCAAAACTCACCATAGATGCATGCTAGGATAATCAAGATAAAAATTGGTTTAATAATCACACCAATTTAATTTGGTGCTAATTAAATTTGGGTAAGTTTTATGTTAATATAATTCAAGTTGGAATATTTAAATTGACCATAATTTTATTTCTGGTAGTTTAACTTGATATTAAATTAATTTGGATTAAGTGAAAAATTAAATTGTGTGTAGACTTAATTTCACTTCAAGTTTAATTTTAATTTAAAAAAATAAATTGTGTTTGAACTTTAATTGAAAATTAATAATCTTTAAAAAATTAAAATTTGGGAAAATTTGAATTGAAATTTTAGGTAGGAATTTATTTGAACCATCACGTTAATTTTTAAAAGAATTTTAATTTTTGGGGCCTTGTGTTCCAATAAGTGGTATCAGAGCTAGAAGCGCTAAGTTATTGCGTTTAGGTCCTTTTTGTGTCTCGCTTAAAAATGGAATTTTTTCAGTTTTCAAAATTTCCAGTTTTTGATGGTTCAAATTACGCATATTGGAAAGCGCATATGAAATCGGTAGTAAATCTATTTATGAGAGGGTTTGGACGTCTGTCATTATCTGGTGGTCCCCACCTACATATTTAGTAGAAAATGAGCGTGTTCCCAAACACATAGAGAGATGGATTGAGAAGGAACTGAAATAAGCGAATTTTAATTCTTGAGGCTTGAATGCTTTATTTAGTGTCGTCACACTCGATGAATTTTGACGTATCATGAAGTGTGAAACCGCTAAAGAAGCTTGTGATATTTTACAACTCACCCGCGAGGGAATTAGTGTCGTAAAATCTTCAAAACTCCCAAACCTCACCACTCAATTCGAGACCATAAAAATGCTTGAAAATGAAACTTTTGATGAATTTTATGCTAGACTTTTCGATATTGTAAATTCATCTTTTAATTTGGGAGAAAAGATACCCGACGACCGAGTAGTAAAGAGAATTTTCAGGCCCTACCTGATAGATTTATTCTGAAAGTGATTGTGTTGAATTATTTACCTACTTTAGCCTCTACGAAACTAGAAGATCTCGTAGGTGATTTAAAAACCTATGAACTTGACATGGTTTCCTCTAAGACCGAAAAGAAGAAACATAAGGGCATTGATTTGAAAGCTCGAAAGGAGCAAAAATAAGTTTCAGATGATGATAGTGATTTTGACTCGAAGATATGGCAATGTTTTCTAGGAAGTTTAAGAAATTTGATAAATCCAAGTATAACAGGCCCGAGAAGATCCCTAAAAATCATAATGAATATCTTAATAGGGATGAGTCAAATCGGTGTTTTAGTTGTTAAGGGTTTGGCTATAGGACTTTTGAATGTCCCACTAAACTAAGGAGATAGGGGAAGCCACCAATTTCATACAATGCTAGCGTTAATGATAAGGATAAGGAAGAGGGACCCGATTCCCCCATTGAGCACAACTTTATCGCATTCATGGCAAGTCATGTAAGTGATAATGAGAAATCGTCCAACGATGACATCTTAATACATGACACTTCCGAGGCTAAGATTTGTGAATCCCAAAGTTTTGATGGTAGTGAGTTGGAGAAGAAAGAGATAGTGAAAATGAAGAAGAGGTTGATGTGAGTGAACTTTAAGTAGCTTTTCAAGAATTGTATGCCGAATTATTAAGTTAAAAAGGGGTAATTTGAGGTTAGAAGCTAGTTTGAGAGAGCGTTACAAGGCCATTGATGAGAGTGCTTTAGTGGAACACCTTAGGACATGTGAGAGAGATCTTTGTGAGAAGCTTGAGTATGTTGAAGGCTAGAGAGATAGCCTTAGAGGTTTGATGGAAACAATGAAGAAAGACATTCTCATGTTTTAAGAGAGAAAGGTTTTTCTAGAGTCTAGGATCTTAGAATTAGAAGAAAAATTGAGGGACTCTAGTAAGGTCAAATTTGATTTGGAATATAGGTCCACTAAATTAGACAAAATATTAGGAACAATCCAAGTAAAAAATGACACTTGTGGTTTAGGCTTTGATTCTTATAATGCTTCCACTAATAATATCAACATCACTATTTTGAGAGAATCACCTAGGAACATTTCCAAAGGTTAATTCTTAGGTACTACTTTTCATCGGGTCTTTACTCACTCTCATTGTGGTCGAAAAGGGCATCTTAGGTAATTTTATTTTAATCTGAAAAAGGATCGTAGGAAATTCAAGAGTAAGGTCACCAAGGTAGCCAATGTCAGCCAATCCCGTGATTGTCACTCTTCACTTGTTTGGGTAAGGAGATTCGACTTGATAACTTTAAAAAACAGGGTTTATAATTATTATTTGCTATCACGTGAAACCTCCCATGCTAAATCATAAGGTTAAATGTGTTAGTTTTGTTTACATACTCTAGTGTTTTTGTGCTTCATGATATATCTATTCTAGTTGTATGTATGTTTGTAATTTTCTAGTCTATGCTCCATGATTAATCACATGCTAGAATTATGATTTGTGTATATCTTTTGTATTTATTTTTATTTGTTTATGTCTTAACAAGTGGTATCTTATTGAGAAAAATACAAAAAGATTTTCTTCGTTTTTCTTTTGAGTTGAATTTTTTTTGTTTGGTATTTTTTTTTTGAAAAACTCAATTTTTTTTTTTGTTTTGTGTGTATTTTAGTTTTACACACTTTATGTGGAATTTTGAATATTTTTCTTTTGCGCTTACATGTGGCTAGAACTTATGGTTAAGATTGTCAATCCTTAAAATGTTCTTTGCCATGGTTACATCGAGTAGTCGGATTTTGTGTTGCTTAATGGATATGCCTCGATTCACACATGCACGAACTCATTTGAAGTTTAAGTTCTCATGTATATTTAAGCTAAGTGAGATGTTCTCCTATCAATTTAGTCATCTACACGCTGCTATGACTTTGGAGGATTCGTGCATGTAATAAATGTTTTCCAGATTGAAAAAAAATAGAAAAATATTTATCTGGGTGTTGTAGTTGTTTATCAATGGAATCGGGCTGCGAAAGACAAAGTTACTTTGCGTGAAAAGTCATCATTGAATATTTGGCCTTAAAAAATATGGCATTATAAAAGAAAATTTAGCCAAAGCCCGTTTAGTTTAGTTGATATGTTCAAAAGAAATAGAAAAAGGAAAATTATGAGGAGTTTGGTTGGATGTATCAACGAGTTTTGCACACTGACTTTGTATCCTAGTTATGCTTTTATTTTCATGACTCTATTGGTTTGTAGAATCATCAAAATTGTAGGCTTGTGTGAATTGTGTATGTTTTTTCATTGAGTTCAATCTATATTGTCACATGAGGCTATATCTAAATGTGATAAAGTTTAAAAATCAAATAAGAACTCCGTGAACATGTTTTAAGTAATTGGGTCATAATTTAATTGTTTCTAGTTCACACCCCTACACTTTCGATTACCACATATTTTTGGACACATTTTTACCATACGAGTGTGAAAAGCTTATTGTATTTTGTGTCATGTGTGGTGTTTATACCTATGTATATGTGCGTCTGCGTTCGTGATATTCATTGTGTGTGTATATATATATATATATGATATTTTTTTTGCTTTTGAGTCTTTACTTTGCTTGCTAGTCCATATATGCTTTGAAGTCATGATTGGTTGCTATATTGTTGTGAATTTTGGTTGATATCCCATGCTTATGTTAATACATTTTAATTGGTATCATTTTTTTATCGCATCATAATTGGTATCCTTTGTTATTATGTGGATCAGTTTGATTTTATTGTTTTCATGTGCTTTATTGTTCCTGTTTATACGCCACTACATGTTTAACTTGTTTTTCCCTTATTCATATCCATTGTCTAGTTTAGGGAGAGTATTTTCTTTAATTTGAGAGAATTAAGTTATGTTTATAATTCTTTAAACCTTTGTCTACTCCTGAACAAAAAGGGGCAGATATGGTATCTAAACCTTTAGTTTAGGATATCTAACTTAGGGGATGAGCGCTATCTTTATAGGTAGATAGATCATTATTAGATAAAGCGGTAGAATTATTTAAAGGGGAGTATTTATTTACGTTACATTTAAAATTGTTATATTCCCTATGCGTTTGATGGTGTGCTTTAGTGTGCAGTAAATTTCTTTTGGCGACATCTTTAAAGAGGTAAAGCGGTTTATCCTTGGGTCGAGTCATAGCATCTGTAATTTTATTTCTTTTGGGTGGGATGTTGTTTCTAGACGATCTTAACGGCCCTTTAGGATTTTTGGTTGGGTTTTGTCCCAGAATAGTCAAAGGTGGAGATTTGTAAGGACAAAAAATTCCAATTGAGTCTATTTGTAGTATTGGCTTAATTATAAACAAAACCATTTGAGCCATAGGATAGAAGTCAATACTATCAAGACTATGACGCATTTAAAGAAGTTGAATACATAACGGCCCAGATTTATTATTTCATCCTTGCCGCGTTTAGTGCCATGTTTCTAAGTCAACAACAATTGGATTCCAAGGCTCCAAAGGTATGAATGCTATATAAATATATATATATATATATATATATATATATAGGATCTTGGAAATTATATTGGGTGTATTTCATAAAATACTTTCTATGAACTTTTATTTTCAGAAAATCTCTATAGAACTTTTTTCAAAAGTTTTTGGGCTTAAAATTGAAAAATAAAATTTTATGTATTTTCGTTCGAATTGTCGTTCGAACGAGAAATCAAAGAGTTTTCTAACAAGTTTATGTTATATTTCTCTGAATTATCGTTAGAAACTCGTTCGAACGAAGATATTCAAACGAACTCGTTCGAACGAGATATCAGACGAGTTGTGCCTCTAATTCTCTCCATTCTTGTTAGAAGATGTTCGAACGACCTGGGCGGGAAATGAAATTCTGTTGACAATTTTTCTTTTAACCACCCATATTACCCACTTGACCCACTAACTTTACAAGCCTTACTTTAGTGAGGGAACAAGGCTTTTCAATATAACTTTTTGAGACCCTCCTTTACATTAGAGAGTGAAATTGTTTACCCAAAAAGTTCATATTTATATGTTCTCAATCTTTCATGAGTTAATCCTTAAAAACACATACACCCATTTGTTTTAGTTTAAATTCAAGTTTCTATTTATATATCTTGGTTGGAAAGTTTGGCGCAGGGTTTTCTCTACACTAACAAGATAAGAAGTTTGGGCTCATTCTCTACCCATAAAGGAAAAGAAGTTTGTGTTGTGCCTCACTCACATGGTGAAAGGCACCATGTGTGGTTGACGGTTGCTATGCTTCGATTGGTGGACTCCAAGACTGCGATGGACGTCGTGGTTATTTGCTGGACGGAGGTATTTTTAAAAAGAAGAGTCGGGGCTTGAGGGGAGTCAAGTTGAGTGTTGTAAGTCTTTTGTCTTGTAATTGTAAAACCGTATCTAGTGAATTTGTTAGGCCAGGGCCGTTCAAGGTTTTTCCCATTTGGGTTTTCCTCGTACATTGCCGTGTAGTGTGATTGTGTTTATTTTTATCTTTCAAAACTCACCATAGGTGCATTCTAGGATAAACAAGATAAAAATTGGTTTAATCAACACACATGTTTAATTTGGTGGTAATTTAGTTTGGCTAAGTTTTATGTTAATTTAATTCAAGTTGGAATATTTAAATTGACAATAATTTTATTCTGGGTAGTTTTGATATTAAATTAATTTGGTTTAAGTGAAAAATTAAATTGCGTGTGTAGACTTAATTTCACTTTAAGTTTAATTTTAATTTAAAAGAAATTAAAATTTGTGTTTGAACTTTAATTGCAAATTAATTTTCTTTAAAAAATTAAAATTTGGGAAAATTTGAATTGAAATTTTAGTTGGGAATTTATTTGAACCATCACGTCAATTTTTAAAAGAATTTTAATTTTTGGGGCCTTGTATTTCAAGAAATAAAATCATTCATCTTCTACCCTTTGAAATTCTACCCAAATGTATTTCTACAACACCCATTCATCTTTTACCCAAATGGTTTTATATTATCTTCTCCATTTCTCTCTCAGATTCCTCTTTATCTATTCCCAACTTAGTCATTTTATTCTTTATCTCCATTTCTTAATGTGTCTGTCTACCTTCTATTTTATGCAGTGTTTCCATTACTGACCTTCAAGATTTAAGTAATAAGAGAAACATAATCTGCGACGATGCCTTGCATTTGGTCTTTGAAACAGAGTGCACCGATGTGTTCAAGATGAAAAAACTTCTTGCTAAACATATCATCTATTTAGAACCTACAAGTATGTAAGGGGATGGATATGAACACGTCACATCTTTTAGTTTATAATAATCTGCTTATTTTTTTTATTTTTTGTTTTAGCAGAAGAAACAAGACGATCTAAGAAATTGAAGGTAGATGAGGAACCTGCACCTGAAAGTTCTAAATCTTGTCCACCTACTCCACATAATAGTTTACCTGCTCCACACTGTAGTCTACCTGCTGTGATAATATCTGAAGGACTTGTTGTAGACACCATATTCTAGGACCGCCCTAAGTCTATACTTAGGTCCCTAGCACCTCCCCAATTCACTACAAACCCTAGGTCATACTTCGAGTATCGATCTAGAGGCCACCGGACACTCCCGACCCCATTCGACTCTGGTCAACTCTATCTTCCGAGCAAAAGTTCAATGAATATTTGAAGGGCTTGAAATCCCCTTTCCAACGGTCCACCCCGTGCACGAATCAGCATAACGGTTCAAACGAACAAATCATTTTACTATTAAAAATCGATCTGGAGGCCCCCGAGCGTTCTCGGGACCCAATTTGACCCCAATTAACTTCATTGTCAGAGTGAAAGCTCAATGGATATTTTATGGGATCTGAAACCCCTTTCTAACGGTCTTCCCGTGTGCAAAATGGCATAACCATTCGGACAAACGATCCATTTTCCCTTAAAAAATATTTTGGAGGCCACTGGGAGATTCCGGGCTCTATTTGACCAAGGTGAAACCTTCAGCTCAAATAAGAATGAATGAATCTTGAAAGATAAATTAATACCCTTTCCAACAGTCCATCGCATGCACAAATCAACCTAACGTTCTGGACAAACAACCCGTTTTACATCGAGAGTTCACCGTGATCAAAGTTAACCTCCAAACCTAGAAGAGCTCCTTGTAACGACAAAGTGACTCACATAACCTTTCCAACGGTCCACCCTGTGCGCGATTCTGACTTACGATTTGGACGAACGATCCATTACCGTCCAAAGATCTACTGTCCAAAGGACAAATAGGCGCTTCTAAGTCTTGTTTGACCGAAAGTCAACTCCTGAACCTGGGAGTGTCCCAAAGGAATTTTAACGGTATTTGAATTACATTTCTAATGGTATGACTTATGCATGATTTAGATTTACGGCTTGCGTTCTATGACCATTTTTTTTTCTAAATAATCAACATGAGACTGCCGATTGGTAGGTCCATTTTCCTGCCTATCGATAGTGTGTATAGGGTCACTGCCGATTTTAAGGGCAAGGGGCATGCCGATTAGCAGTCCTCCTGCCTTCTAAAAGCAGGTCATGAGTTCACTCCTAAGACAGACCTCAGATCCATCAATATCAATGATCTCAACAACATTCTCTTGCAATCAACGAAGTTTCCTTGTGTTAAATCCCTTTCATCTCTTATTCACATTATTTTTATACCCAATTTAGAAAAATCTCATTCTCTCTCATCCAACATGCATCCTAACTTTCAAGGCAGTTCATCAAGGATCAAGATCAAGCCTCAATTATTCAAAGAATGTCTAAATATTCTTCTTTCTCTTTAAATTTCTTTATTTTGTCATTAGTTAAACAAATTATTCATCTAGTTTTTACTTTAGTTCATACACATTAACATCTCATCCTTTATTAGTTATATTGCACATACTTTATTTTCTATAAAAAACACAAAACAAAGAAAAAGAGGGTTACACCTATAAATTCCGACGAGATTATTCACTACATTTTCTCAAAACTAAAAATATATTTTCTACACACACACACATATATAATAAACTCCCATTTGAGTCATTGGGATAAACCCCACCCTTATACCGCATGCGAACTATGTGGACTTTGATGCCCTTATAGTCTACGCAGGCGTTTCAAGCTAAAACCCAAGACTCGAGTCTAATTTTTCAATTTTCCTATTTTTACATTTTCTCTTTTTTATCCGTATATCATACTTGTGATTCATTTTTGCATTTTATCTAGCAAATATTGTCGTTCCATTATAACGATCAATATATCGATAAGCGCACACATCATATTTTGTAAATTATTATTTTAGGAACATTCCTTTAGATCACCTCATTCCATCTTTTCCATGATGAGAGTTGAGCGATTACGATCTTCACTTATATATATATACACACACATACACTTCACGAGGAAATCAAGGAAAGTTGTAACATAAGCCCATGAGAGACTAAAAGGGTGGGATGGGTTCCCAACACCTTCTCATTCCGTATATTATGCCCTGAACCTCTGATCAATTTGGTTTCACAAGCATCAGTTTGTCTTTAAGGCCACTCTCTCGGGGCGACAAGATGTTCTTCTACCTGTTTTGTGCAAAATATGTTGGCGACATTATCTCTTTAAATCACCCCAAAATCGATGTAGCGAGGGGCTCGAGACCTTTATTATCTATCTTTTTTCACCGAAAGTCTAGGGAAGGGGAAGATCTCGGGATAGCCACAGTGGCAACTCTGCTTGGGAGTGGCTTAAGACGGCTAGACTCTATTTGCATGGGTGTTATCATCTTCTGCTTGTGTGCGTATGCACATACCCGTATGTTCCCCCTTTTCCCCTCATTCTTATAACATTCCTCACTCACACAGTTGTAGAAACTCTCCATGTACACTTCACACTAGTTACACGTAGGATCACTTATATCCACATGTTGCAGACACCACTTAGAATATCCATGCTTAGGTGTCAATAGCACACACCTTCACTAATCACACTTCTATATATATATATATATATATATATGCTCACTCACACTTATCACACACCACTTGTAATTGATCCATGCTTAGGTTCACTACCACACACTCACTCCTAGATATTCACACATCACTCACTCTCACATATCCATGCTTAGTGAAATCTTCATGTTCCATGCTAGATTTACTTTTTGTGTTACCTGTACATTCTTCCCTAGTTGTATAATGCTCATCATGCTAAAAAAAATACTCTCACCATAATATACTAATCAAGAATCATGCATTTTGCATACTACATCATCAAAGAGCATGGATATTGACCAAAATTTATCCCGTAACTAAAGGGTCACTTTGTGATGGGCGCTCATCCGATAGGTTGTATTTAGCCTATGCAATATGACTCTCACATTCCATTACCAAGTACTTTCAACGTATATTGAACGGTTCCCCCCGCAACGTACCGCTTGACCGAATTCATGATGGGAGGTATATAGTAGGGAACTCATTCACGTACGTCGAGTATATCTAATTTGATCTCACACTACAGTCCCCACAAGGTATATAATGAGGCAATTCACCTGCACTCAGGTATATCAAATGGCTTGTCCACACGTACCGATTTACCTAAAAAGCAATATGTGTATCTTGGAAGTCATGCCAAAGGGGGGAACCTTTCCATTAACCCAACAAATGCATACCCTCATATAGGCATCAAACCTAGGGAACTCATATTTAGTTTGCCGGTTACTACCCGAAACTCTGCCAAAATGATGGGTTGGTATGCCACACAAATTTTCGTGCGATTTAATCTTTTTTTAAAATAATACCCTGTTCATGAGCCTGGCAACAAGTCCAACCACGTATTACATATTTTTCAGACCCAAATTTTTCCAAGGTCGAGTCCCGTTCGACATTTCTTTTGCATTTAGGTAAACCTAATACAAGTGAAAACATAATAATAATAATAATAATAATAATAATCATGCTGAGACTCTTCTCTTGTTTGTTCCTCTTTCCTTACCAAAGGTGTCAAAAACATTTCATCCCCTCTTTTATAAAAATAACAAAAAAAATTCATTCCTTTTATAATTGATTTCAGAAGACATTTTTTCCTCCCTTTGTCAAAAAAAATATTCCAAAAATATTTTGTCCTTCCTTTCCCCCCCCCAAAAAAAAAATATCAAAAACATTTTCCTCATTTTTGAATAATAAAAGTTTTTCCTCCTCTCTTTCAAAAATAAATTCGGATCATTTTTCCTTCTTAGGTCAATCGCATACACGACCCTCGGCCTGGCTCCCTATAAGACTCGATCTTTTGTCGAACCGCCCCGAAGCTACGTCAGTTCTCCTGCTACTTCCTCTGAGTCCGGAATCCACTTTCACCTGCTTTCCATGTAGAACGTGGAGCAAATACCGAGTGTGCAACCTGATTTGATGACAGTTTTATCCCAACTTATTGCCAAGATTGACAACCTTCAAATCGTGGTTCATGAGATGCAGCGAAATCGTGTACCTATTCCCAAAGATCCTGAGGTCCTCTTCCTTAACGTTATGGTCCCGACCATGCTTGAGCCTATTTGGGTCCCAAAAGAATACCAGCATGCTCGACGTGCCCCTCCTGCCAATGGCCACCGCCAGCTCGCTCCCTATGCTAAATGTTGCCAATCTAGGGGCTAACCTACCCGCGACCATTGATCCAACGATAGAAGAGTTGAATAAGGTGAAGGAGGACCTTAAGATGTTGACCAAGAAGTTTGACCAAGTCAGAATCTCTGAGAACTACATGGATTACACCCATATGTCTCCATACCCTAAAACAAGGCTACTAGAAAAGTCCAAGATGCCCAACATTGAGAAGTTCGGGGGTAACAAGTCTCCAATTGTTCATCTTCGAAGTTAACACCAAGCCATGACTCTCCTAGGTTCCTCTGAGGAAATAATGGCCCAAATGTTCCAATAAACTTTAAAGGACAACACTCTTCCCTGGTTCTTATCTCTGAAGGAATCCAGAATTCACAGTTGGGAGGATGTTACCCATGAATTTATATCACAGTATATGTACAACGAGGAGTTGGAGGTTACCCGCCATGATTTAGAACTTTTTAAACAAAATCTCAGGCAAACTGTCAGTAATTTCATATCTAGGTGGAGAGAGAAAGTGACCACTATGACTAAACTCCCTTCGAAAGAAGAAAAAATCAGTATTGTGACGATGAAATTCTAACCCCATGTCCGAGTAACGATGGGAGGAAAATACTACCCCTCATTTTCGAGCCCTCTGGGAAGCAGGATTAGAGAACAAACAAAGTCTTGACAAGATAGAAGTTGTGCTAAAGAAAGTATCCAGATAGTTCACTCCCAGAAAGTACGAGAATCCCATCAATACCACAGTTTCAACCATTAATAACATCTCTCAGCTTTCCACTTCACGAGCACCAGAAAGTCGCCCTAACCCAGTTAGAAAGAAATACACCGATCTTCATGCTCCCCTTTCCAAAGTCTGCTATGCCATTTTGATTCGAAATCTTATCAAGCCATTGGAACCTCTTCCATTACCAAATCCACTTCCCAAAAATTTCAAACCTGACGCCTATTGTGATTTCCATCAAAATGCCAGCCATACGACTGATCATTGTTTCTATCTCCGAAATGTAATCTAAGGTCTGATTGACCAGGGTGTTATCGCCCCACCAGCCAATCCCAAACCCAACACTACCCACAATCCACTCCCTAATCATGCAAATGCAATCTTCCTAGAAGAAGACCCAAAATTCGACCCATCTACCTAGATTGTACCTAGTAAATTGCCTATTATACCGTATATTCACCTAAACCCCTCAAAGTTTACCCATATTTTATCCTACATCTTACCTATTTTACCGATAAAGCCCTGTCACTCCTTGCAAGAGCATACATTGACATTTATACTCATTCCAGGGGAAAAGTCATGGAATTTCCAGGGGTATTGAACTAGCTCCTAGAGTTCGGGCTGAAATTGCCCCCGAAGATGACCATTGACTGCCGAAAGTTTAGCACACTATTCATGGAAGCTCGAAAGTGGGCTTGAGAATCAAATAATTGGGTGGTACCCACCAATGAAGTCATCTTAGATGACGTTATCCAGATTATAAAATACTTATTCGGACTGACCGATAAAATTTGTAGTATGTCTGAGCTACTTGATGCTTTGAAACTACAAGGGCTCTTGGTCCATTCATTTCTATATCTCCTCGTTTAGTGGGGGGATTTATACGAAGAAGACATTGAGGTTGTAGAGTGCATTGACTTATTGTGGAAGGATGATATCGTTGCCACCGAATGGGGGGACAAAATCGATAGTCCAGATGAAGAGCAAAGCCCAGAAAAGACTAGCCTAGTAGTCACTATTTATGGAATGATATCGTTTGAGGATATACTGAGAGAGATCAACAAAGTGGATGAACAACCCGAGATAGACGAAGAAACAGGGTTCCTCTTCTGTAAACCATATGAATACATCTGGGAGGCATTACTAGGTTCCAAATCCTTAATTAGCAATGGCAGATAAGGGAAAAGGGGTTGAGAAACTCCCTATGCCAGAAATGACCCTCAAGGAGAGAAAGATCCTTGACCAGTTAAAAAAACCCAAGCTAACATAATTCTATGGGGAATTTTTATGTATTCCCAACTACACCGAAATGCCTTGATTAAACTGCGTACCGGCCCCACAGTTCCTCCTTCGACCATGCCAAAAGAAGTAGTGAATCTGGTCGGATCTCTAACCTCTACTAAATGCTCTCATTTTTTGAAAAAGAAATATAAATCATAACTATAGTCTTAATATCTCTATCGAGGTCATGGGGAAGACCGTCCCGCTTTCTCTTTTCAACAATGGGTCATTACTTAATGTTTCTCCATTAAGAATCCTTAACTTCTTAGGATTGAAAGTAAGAGACCTTATTCTAACTTCTATCGCGGTGCGTGCTTTTGACAATACTCGTCGGGAAGCGATGGGATCCATAAAGCTTACAATATGGGATGGTCCTATAAATCCCATTACTAAATTCCAAGTCATTGACATCCTGATTAGTTTTAACCTGTTGCTCGGACGACCATGGATCTACATTATTAAGGGGGTATCTTCCTCTCTCCATCAGAAACTGAAGTTCTTCACCAATTGGAAGGTAATCATCATTGTGGGTAATGATGATAACACTGATAATGCAAGCACCATTAATCCGGTACTAGATATACAACACGAGATGAATGATATGCTTCTGTTAGGTTTTCAAGTCGAACCACTTTCGCTCCCAGCAGGGGATGATTTAAGAGATAGAGTCTGTCCAGAGCACAACCCTTACGGTAGTGTCAATGTGATACTAATGTTTAAGAATATTCACTTCATGCCGGACTGGGTCTGTGATGATGATACCAAGGAATACTAGAACCCATAATGTTGAAGAAGTACTTTCCTCCATGTTTCCTGGGTTATTAACCATCATCCGTGTAACTTAGAATGCTCCGTCAACCTTGGTTGAAGATAATGATAGAAAGTACCAAAACTGTCTCAAGGGACTCCTTGAATGAAAGATTTGTTAAAGAGGGTGAAGATTTTTACTTTTTTGTCTTTTTCGAATCATGGTATGATTATGTGGACAAGAAGATGAATCTAGGAATGGAGATCTTCTTTCAAGACAGTTACTCATGGGCCAAAAGCTCCTAGCATCATATACAACCACTCGTTGAGAAATTTACAGATGTTAATGAGGATTCCGAGGGAAGTGACTCTGAGGACTCATTCATATTGTAGACACTAGGACTGGCACTCTATATGATCCACTCAGGCACCACATCATTAGATCCACCATCCTAATAAAAGTTTCTTATACACCCCTGCCTAACTGGAATCCTGTACTAGTTCCTCTCACTGAAATGTAACCCAACCCATATATTTAACCCATTTCCCTCTTCTGTTGTTCCTCTTAGTTCTAATCATAATTGAATCACAATCTTCTTCGAAGAGGTTCTCAAAGCTATTTTTACTAAGAATAAAATAAATGAAGATTTTGAGTATCTTATTGTGCCTTACATTAATTGTCTTGATTCTTGTCAAACTCTTGATGATGATGATTTGGACAATGAACAATTCTTAACTGATCTTAATAATGTTAATAACAAACAACATATCAACATTCAAATTAATAAAGATGAAACTATTGTTATTAATCTCAGTTCTAGTAGTCAACTGTGCGAGATTAGGATAGGGTCCCCTCTTGACGAGCATGAGCGTGTGCAACTAAAAGAACCTCTGAAGGAATTTATGGACATCTTCACATAGTCATATTATGACATGCCCGACATTGATCCTAAGATAGCTGAACACGAAATTCCAACTCTACCAAAAGGTAAACCGGTCAAACAAAAACTATGAATGCTCTGCACTAAATGGTCGCTTCAGGTTAAAAAAGAGGTGGTCAAATAGTTGAATGTGGTATTCATCTGCGTGACCGAATATCCTACATGGTCAACCAACATTGTACCCATTTCAAAATCAATAGGAAAGGTTCGCATGTGCATCGACTATCGAGATTTAAACAAGGCGTATCCGAAGGATGATTACTCATTACCCAATATCAACATGATTATGGATAATACGACCAGTCATGCTCTCAAGTAAATCATTAATGGGTTTGATAGATATAATTAGATCAAGATGCACCGTGCTCACCAAGAAAAAATCGCAGTCATCACCCCTTGGGAACCTTTTGTTACACAGTTATGCAATTTCATCTAAAAAATGCAGGAGCTACCTACCAAAGGGATGCCACAACCATCTTGTATGATCTGATACATAAAGAATTCGAGGTCTACGTGGACGATATGATTAACAAACCTAAGACTCGATAAGGTCATGTTCTCACTCTCTAGAATTTCTTCTAACGACTATAACAATACTAGATGCGACTTAACCCACAAAAGTGTGTCTTTGGCATTACAAAAGGAAAAAAATTGGGATTTATGGTTAGCGAGAAGGGGATTGAAGCAGATCCTGGAAAATTAAAATCCATACTCGAGATGCCACCGCCCCAAAAGGAGAAGGAAGTTTAGGGATTTTTGTAAAAGTTACAGTATATCAGCCGCTTCATCAACCAATTGACTTCCATTTGTGAACCCATCTTTAAACTCCTCCAAAAGGATTCCACCAAAGTATGTGATGAAGCTTGTTAGGAAGCCTTTGACCGAATCAAGCAGTATCTAACCCGACCTCTAGTGCTCATGCCACCGCAACCTGGTCTACCTTTACTCATATATTCGACCATAACAGGCATCGCAGTTAGGCCATTGTTAGACCAATACCTTGAAGAATCCTATAAAGACAGGGCCATCTATAGTGCTAGTTTCAAGTTGGCTGAGTATCAAGTCAACTACACTACCTTGGAGAAAGCATGTGTCACCCTTGTCTGGGTCACTTAAAAATGACGGCACTACATGCTCGCTTTTCCCATCGGACTTGTGTCCCAAATGGATCCTATCAAATACATACTCGAGAAAACTTCAATGTCTAGTAAAATGGCCCGATGGTTAATACTGTTAGCCAAATTTGATATTATGTGTCAGATAAAAATCCATGAAAGGAAGAGCCATCTCTGACTACCTTACTAATTACCCAATAGATGAAGCCGATGTTTGGATCTCCAAATTCCTGGATGAAGATATTCGTTATACCTACAGAGAAGAGCTTTGGTGGCAAATGTTCTTTGACAATGCATCCAATAAGAAAAGGATATGGTATTGGGATACTCCTAATCACCCCTGATGACTCTCACACTCCTATTGCCATCAAGCTAATTTTTTTGGAACCAATAACATGACCGAATACATGGCGTGCACTGTAGGCCTCAAAGTCTCTCTCAATAAAGGAATACAATGCCTATATATCTACGGGGATTCGTCCCTCATCATCGGCCGTGTACTTAGAAGATGGAAAATCAAAGACGAAAAGCTCTTACCCTTCTGCACCCACCTAGAAGAGATGGCCTCCCAGTTTTGAGATATCACCTTCCATTACTTGCCCCGAGAAAAAAATAACTTAGCCATTGCCCTTGCCACCTTAGCCTCCATGGTCGACATGCCCAAAGGAATAACGATGGCCCTTTTTCTAATCCAGAAATAAGCTGAATCAACCCGTTATTTTCGTATCGAGTTCATCACAAAAAATGATCCTGATATGTTCGAATGTTGGTAGTACAACATTTGGCACCTCCCCAAGAATGGTGGGTATGCCCAAGGTTCTAACAAGAAAGATTGATAAACTCTCCGCATGCTGGCTACCCAGTACATTATCTGTGATAAAGCCCTGTTCAAGAAAAACTTAGATAGAACCCACTTACACTGCATTGGTACTAACATTGAAGAGATGATGCAAAAAATCCACAGCGGGGAATGCAAAACCCACATGAATGGCCATATGCTTTCTTTGAAGATTATCTGATAGGGCTACTATTGGATTACCATGGTTCAGGATTGCACTGCCTATGTTTGGAGATGCCTTAAATGGCAATAGTTTTCCAATCTCCAGCACTTGCCTCCATGGAAATTATATAACATGACCTCTCCCTGGCCATTTTCCACATAGGGCATCGATATCATAGGGAAAGTCACACCCAAAGCCTCTGATGGGCACGAGTTTATCTTGGTTTCCATTGATTAATTCTCTAAATGGTTCGAAACCAAGTCATACACACTTTTGAATGCCAAAAAGGTGTCCCAATTCATCCGAAAGAACATCATCTGCTGATATGGGGTACTTCATGAGCTAGTGTCAGATAATAGATTACATTTTGAGGCAGAATTCATAGAATTGGTCAATGAGTATGGGATTGAAATACACGAATCTTCTCCCTAAAGACCTCAAAGCAACGGTGCAGTTGAAGCCACAGATAAGAACCTCAAAATAATCATAAGCAAGATGATCGAGAGTTGTCGAGATTGGGCCGATCGGATCCCTTATTCGCTATGGGGATACCTCACTTTAGTTGAAGCATCTATTGGGGCTACCCCTTACTCTCTTGTATACGACATGGAAGCAATCCTAGTCGTTGAACTAGAAAAACCTTCACTATGCGTCATATTTTATAACAAAGCCAATGAAGAAGACTGGTATCAGAGTTGTCTTGACGATTTGTCACTCTTGGACGAAAGGAGGCTAAAGGCTCTATATCATATACAGGGGTACCATCGCTGGATATTGCGATAATTAAACAGGAAAGATAAGGATCACGGTGTCCGAGAAGGGGACTTAGCCCTCAAAGAAATCATAGAACCCGTCTAGGACCGAGAAGGAAATTCAAGACAAATTGGAGTGGCCCTTACATTTTGAGAAAGATCCTATCCAAAAGCACCGCAATGCTCACTGACCTCGATGGGGAAGAGATACCCCATCCATTCAACCTGGACCGTCTCAAGAACTTCTATGCTTAGTTCAAAATCTCGACGCGCTACGACTCTTCTCATCCCCCTTCTATTCTAAAACAAATTCTTCAGTTCCCTCTACTCAGAACTACGTGGGACTCGATCCTCTAAAATTCCCTTTTGATTTTAAAAATGAAACTCAGAAAATGTATAAACCCCCAGAGGTATGTAGGAAGCTCATACACTTTACATGGGCACAATCCCTTTCTTTTTCACAAAATACTATTCTTTTCTTACCTTCGAGAACGATAGTTCATTTTATCATTTACATGAACTAAGGGATTATGTATCCCTGGCATTAGTATAGAAATTCAAATGTAAAACTCATCAAGAAGCACAACAATATAATTAAATTCCTCTTTATTTCCATTTTGAGAAACTCTGACACGATTACAAGAAATATCAGGGAAGGGAGTCAAAGAACTTCCCCGACTAACCTTATTGTCCTAAAAACAAAATAAACCAAGCTATTCCTAAATAACCTTATGAAATTTATTTCCACCAACTAAAAACAACCAAACACCTAACCAGCTTCACAAATGTCACCAGCTTCGCAAAAGGCCCTACCCATAGTTGCCAAAAGATCCAACTTCATCATCATAGACACCTTGAGGTCCCTAACCTTCTCCTCCCTTGATAGTATAAGGTGCTCCATGGAATAATAAGTCCAGACCATCATGGGAAAAACCACTTAGCCCATTTCCATAGTGTCAAACATAGCAAGCCATCTCTGTCCGGCCTCCTCAGCCATCATCTTAACCAGAACCCTCTTCCACAGGTACTTCTTATAGTCCCTAAAAACATGTCAAACTCTACCTAAAGATTCGGAAGGACGGGTCGAACGCCAACGACTCTCCTAAATCCTCCACAAGGAAGAAGTCCAGAATACGAGAAGGCACGATCTTCTCCCATCCGACTTGACGTAAGAGCATTCAAGGAAAATAAAACGAGGACTATTAGAGGCCAACTAATCGAACATACTGATATCCCCCTAATTAGAGAATAGGCTACAACTCCACCCACCAGGGTACTAACTAGTGCAGATATCGATCCCCGATCCACAAACCAATTTACCTATTTCTCGATGTTTGGGACAAAACTAATGATATAATGACTGAAAAAAATTTCCACAGCTTCTAATGGATATTTAGGGGACCGCCAAATAGAATCTCTCAAATAGTCACATGAAAATCATAATAGGACTTCCTCTCAGAAAATCAGAATGTCTTTCCCGCCAAGCATCTAGACCATTCGGGGTCTCTGCCAATATTACCATCGCAAGATTACAACGATATGACATCCATGCAATAATGGCAATAATTTGAGGGTCCATGAGCAAGTCCCCCATCTCCAACAGTAGTTTCAAAGTTAATCCAAGGGCAATGGATCCGATATAGTTCGTACCATGGACATCCCGCAGACGCATGGAATATAATATAGCGGGGAGGGAGATCATTCCTCCAGTAACCAATGACCAAGTCATTGAGGGTAAGCTGTGGAGAAATTCCAACAACATAGCTCGAGGAGACCGATAGAATTCAGGCATGACTGCTGCCATAGAGGATTTACCACCAACATATAAGAGAAATCCTCGTAATTCAGGCAGACTTCGTCCAAGCCAAAACTAAACACATTGGCCTCGGGGTACCAGAATTGTACCACTACCGTCAGCATGTTCCTATCAATGTACTGGTTGCGCCATGAGGAAACCCGATGTAGGTTAAAGGTGTCACAGTCTACATTGTAAGAGCATATATAGTCTAAGTTCTCCAGTTAAGTGGAAAATTCAACACTTATGGAAATAACCTTTTTGGAAGAAACAAAACACAAAGAAAGAAATAAGTAAGAGGAAGAAGATGTGAATTAGTGAAGAAAACCTTTCCACTTTCCCCCTTTTATAATTAAAGAACTTATCTAAAGACAAGGGTCCTGCAGAATTCGGGTGAAACCCTACCCCATCAAGTACAAAGTAGCTGAAGAAATTACAATCAAAACCTTAGGGGGATTTAACTGGACCGAGCTGCTGATTGGCAGGACGAGGGGTATGCCGATCGAAATCCCCTCAATTTTTAGAAAACTTTCTTTTTCCTTTTTTATCAAAATAAAAAAACTCAACAATTTTTTTTTTATTATTCTAAAAGAATTCTTGATTTTCCTTTCCTTATATTTTTAATTTATCCTATTTTAAAATAAATTATCTTTTAAGTAATTCTAGTCCTTTTTACTGTCTCAGCAAACAAAGTAAAAAGTGCATGTAGTTTAAGTCATTTAAAAGAAAAAATAAATAAATAAAACCCCATCCACTTCATATATATTTCTATCATTACACCTTTTTGCTGAAAAGAAGAAAAACAACGGGACTAAGCCTGATCCCACAAACTCTATCTTAGTTTTTTTTTTTCACACACTCTCTCTCTCTCCCCCCCCCTATATATATATATATATATATATATATATATATATATATATATATATATATATATATATATATATCTGATCCCCATCCCAGCGACGGACACTCTTCCCCCGACGATGAGCTGAGGAGCCTCCACTATCCGATACAAATCCTTCCTCAAACGTAGAAGATGGAACAACACAGGAAGGAACCGAGATCGACTCCTGAATATGAGCGATCGCAGAAGCCACCCAGTCCTAAATATCTCTCAGCCAAGTAATCGACAACAGGACATGCTGCAAGATAAACAAAAGGAAAATGTGCCAGTCTGAGGAAAAAAAGGAATCAGAAAGTGAAAAGACAAAGGAGAGATTTATACCTCTGGATGGAGAACATCCTCTGTCAACCCCCACAACCTTCCGGTAGGGAACCCCCTAAAATTTCGTAAAAAAAATGCCCAAAATTCCCCCAAAAATTCCTAAAATTACCAAATAAATATTGGAACATTTTTTTCATCGAGAAAATCATTTTTTAAGTTCCCAAGTCCCCAGCGAAATCTCGAGAATATTAAACTCAGTAGCAATCAAATTCTTCCTCAACAGAGCTAGAAGCCCTAACTGGACATGTTCTCCCTAGCAACATCATCCTCAGCGGAAGCTCAAAAGCCTCAAGACATCAACTATTTTACCAACAGGATTTCCAGACTAAACATTTCCCTTCTCAAAAGGACATAATCCCCAGGAAAATGTATCCTCCCCAATAGAGTCTAAAATAAGAAATTCCCTGGGAGAGCTATCACCAACTTAAGGTCCTCAGAATTGAATTCGACCCTCATAATTGGTCGCTCTCCACTTAAGGTCCTCAGAATTGACCTCGACCATCAGAATTTGTCGCTCCCTACTTAAGGTCCTCAGATATGACCTCGACCCTCAGAATTGGTGTCTCCCCACTTAAGGTCCTCAAATTTGATCTCGAACCTTTGAATTGGTCACTCCCAACTTAAGGTCCTCAGAATTGACCTCGACCCTCAGAATTAGTTGCTCTTACCTTAGGTCCTCAAAATTGACATCGGCCTACAGAATTGACCATCCCCAGCATTACCTATGAACCGACCTCGACCCTCTGAATTGGTCATCCTCATCCCTTTAGGTTCGAAGAATGGATATGTATCCTAAAACATCATGTGGTGTCTATTCGATGACTTTTACTTTTTCCAAGATCACCCTCGAGGGTCTATGTAGACACCACTTTTTAGGACCAACCTAAGTCTCTCCGTAGGTCCTTAGTACCTCTGCAATTCACTAAAAAACCTAGATCATACTCCAAGTACCAATCTAGAGGCCACCAAGAGCTCCCAGGCCCCGTTTGACTCTAACCAACTCTATCGTCAGAGTGAAAGCTCAATGAATATTTGAAAGGCTCTGAATCTCCTTTCCAACGCTCCACCCCATGTTATAATCCGCATAACGGTTTAAACCAATGAACTATTTTACTATCAAAAATCAATCTGGAGGCCACCTGGTGCTCCTAGGACCCAATTTGACACCAATAAACTTCATAGTCAGAGTGAAATTGGGCAGGTTCATTTCCCTGCCTATCGGCAATGTGTCTAGGGTCATCTACCGATTGTAAGGGCTAAGGGTATATCGATCGGAAGTACCCCTAACCTATAAAAGGCGGGCATTAGCTCACTCTTAAGAAAAACCTCATATCCATCAATATCAGTGATCTTAGCAACATTCTCTTACAATCAGTAAAGTTTCCTTGTGTGAAATCTCTTTTATCTTTCATTCGCATCATTTTCATACGCAATTTAGTAAAATCTCCTTCTCTCTCATTCAACATTCATCCTAACATTCAAGGGATTTCATCAAGGATCAAGATTAATCCTCAATTGTTCAAAGAAGGTCTAAATATTCTTCTCTCTTTAAATTTCTTTATTTTCGCGTTAGTTACATAAATTCTTAATCTAGTTTTTACTTTGGTTCATACACATTAATATCTCATACTTTATTAGTTATATTGCACATACTTTATTTTCTTTAAAAAACCCTCAAGTTGTACGATTATATGGATTTAGTTAATTTCGTAGAATACACTTCTAAACTACATATGAATCAAGCCAAGAGTTGATACTTTTCAAATTTTAATATTTCTTACTAACTCCTAAGTTAGCATGCAGGATTATTAATTAGGAAAGAAGAATTCACAACCAAAACACGTCGATGTATGAGGAAAACCCAAATGGGAAAAACCTGGGATGGCTGGACCTAGACAAATCTACTACAGATACGATTTTACAAAGAGACTCAAAAGACTTACAGACTTTACACACTAAGACTCGCTGATGCCGAACAAGCTACTGCTTTTAAGACAACCGACTAGGTTTCTCACTTGCAGGATGTTGCAGTCACTGCTAAGGCTAAGGGTAAAGTCCCCATGCATTCTACACCAGGTGATAAGATATCCCGAGAGGAAGATGAAGATAGGCAGCCTCTACATAAGTTATTAAAGGGGCTTAATCGTACTTCTGAGTCGAGCCACGCTACAGATCCAGGTCGTACTTCTTGATATGGAAAGGTCCCAGAGTTTGAGTTTGATCCTGACCATAAGGTCATTTATGAAGACTCAAAGACCAACCAAGACTTCATCTTTTACCATGCCCAGAATGCCCTCGATCTTCTTGGTTATTGGGTCATGTGAAGGATTTTGAGTTCCTGCACTGTTCAAAAGTGGATCCCCTGTGGTCTTAAGCTCAATATTGATTGACAGTGGTATGAATATCTTGTAAACTATTCATTATCATTTTTGTGCTTGACCGTTGTGTCTTGATTATGTTCCCGTGTCTGTCCTTTAGACGTCCATGGCATGTACGGTTCTGCGAGAGAAGTTCTTGGTGAACCATGTGGCCTATAATGAGCTGGCCGACGAAAATAAGACATTGAAAGCTGGTCTTGATAAGATTTCTGTTGAACTGAAAGAGAGAGATGAGAATTTGATGGAAAGAACTTAATACTTGAGCAAGGTGGAAAATGAGAACATCATTCTTAAGGAAAAATATGATACTTGCGATGCTAAGATTTAGAGTTTGAATGATGCTCTTTTTATTAGTGAGATAAGTTTAAAAGAGAAAAGTCTTACCTTGCTACGAAGTTGTAAGCAACTCGAAATGCCCTTGCTTCTGTCGGAACAACAGTTGTTCAGGCCTATAAATCCTTAGCGGAATTCAACACTGAGTGCCTTAGTTATTTTTTGGACAAGTACAAGGAGTTGAAGAAGAAGGTGGTGACTCATTACCCCGATATCACCGAGACAATGAATGAGTGGGAAGGAGATGATGGGGAGGCTGCAATCTTAGCTTGTGAAGAAGGTGATAAACCTTCAGTTGATGGTTTTGCGCCCGACCATGTTTGATGAACTTCTGCATATCTTTTTTTTATGTTATCTTATTTTTACTGAATAACGGCTTTTATTTTTGGGCATATCATATATGAAACTATTCTGGTTGCACTACTACCTCTTTATTTAAATGAGGATTGTCAATATTCTTATTTATATCTTATTGTTGAATGCTTGTTAAAAATTATAGAACTTTTATTCCTTAAAATAATAGTTGGTGCCTTTCTGTTCACAACCCGTGAGGTTGTACAAAGTGTTTAGGTCGATCACCTTGTTCCTAAACTTATGATAATAAGTTTGTACAAGTTGAACTATTTGCGACCTGTGGGGTCGTACAGTCTTTTAGCCGACTACCTTGTTCGCGGTGTATGAGGTCGTACAAGGGTTTGGTAAACTTGTGAAAACAACTTTATACCAGTATAAATGTTCGCGACCTATGAGGTCGTACAAGGGTTTGGTAAACTTGTGAGAACAAGTATATACAAGTTTAATGTTTCGCGACCTATAAGGTCATATAGTCTTTCAGACAACCACCTCATTCGTGACCTATAAGGTTGTATAAGGGTCTAGTAAACTTGTGAAAACAATTTTATACATGTTTAACTGTTTACACCTTATGAGGTCTTACGGTCTTTTAGCCGACCACCTCGTTCATGACCAATGAGGTCGTACTGTCATTGTTTAGAAGAACAATTTAGATATGTTCACTATATCTCATAATGAAAAGCCTACTAGCAAAGAGCCACACGTTAATACAACCGTCGGGTAAAGTCAAGCAACTTGAAGGAGGGGGACTATGTCCTAAAAAACGTGATACAGAAAAACAACAATATCGAGCCACCCGTAATGCTGCATTCTCTCTGAATTCTTCCGACATATCCAAATCTAGTTTTCTTGGAGAGTCAAAATTAAGGACTGTGGCTGGGGAGACCTATTTCAGTAGGGGTGACCGCTTATGTGCCAAAGGCGAGCATATACAACATTTTTCCAGAGTTCCACTGCACATAACTTTGATGAATAAATTATAGAGTGTATGAGGTTTTGATTCAAAAATTTGATCAAAAGATCACACATGTGTTGGAGAGCATTTTGTAAAAAGGATGATATATTTTTCTTAAAAGTGCAGGTCCTATGAGATACAATTATATTTTCCCTTCTTAAAGATATACATGAACTAGTGGATCAAAATAGTTATAAAAACAAACTGCCAAAATTTTTAATATTTTTTTTCAAAACTGGAACTAGTCATTCGAACATGGTCGGACGACTATGTTCGAACGAACTTCTAACAACATTTCAGAACAACATGCGAAGAATCTCGTTGGAAGTTCATTTGAACAGGTTCATTCGAACGACACTTCTAACGATAATTTAGAGGATTTAACGAAGAAGTTCGTTAGGAAACTTGTTCGAACAGGTTCGTTCGAACAAGGTCGTTCGAATGACCTGGGCTATATTTCAAACGGAAATATAGCTTTTTAAGATGATTTAATTTCTTTGAAAATTTCATAAAAATTCTTCTTAATAAAATTAAGTTTATCTCCAACACATAAAAAGGAATCGAATAAAATACCTTTCGGAAAAGAGCATCCAGAATCGATTTGATGAGGTGTGAAAGGTCGTATGCCCAAATTCTTCAATGTTGATGGTTGAACGACACACAATGACCCTAAATGTTTTGCCCAACATAATTTAGCCAATACTACAAATGACTTAATTAGAAATTTGTCCTTACAAATCTCCCCCTTTGGCTGTTCCGGGATAAAACATAAAATAAATAAAATATAAAAAATGACTTTGAATTTGCTAAGCCAAGCCATCAAGCCGATTCTAATGCACATTCCTCTAAACCGAAAAAGGACAGACTCGACTGCCTATTATTCTGCAATGTTGAAAGAATGCAATAACTTTTCAATAGGAGGCCCACACATATGAGACAAGAAAGGACATAAAATGCATGGGTAAATAGAGATATTAAGAAACATAAATTTTAGAGTCCCCCTAAACACGTTCTCCCCCTTTTTGTCCGAAAAAGACAAAGGGGTAGGATGAAACCTGCAATGTTAGTGAATATATCAAGAATAAAAGAGAGATAATGAAACGGAAAATAGAAGCATGATAGTATTCATAACATAAATAGGTAAATGAAATCATCCATACAAGCAATATAGCATAAGGAGTAATGAGCAATGATTTACATCAAACCTTGAAATCTAAGATATTCCATTATAAAATCACCAATATCCAAACAAAAGAAATGAAAAACGAAAATACAACTATCTGGTACAATTGAGGAGAATAAATAAATAAAATAAAATTCTCTCTCTCTCTCACAAGTACATATGATAAAATAGAACTAGAAATAAAGAACTTCAAGGAGCTGGAGCATCATGTGAAGTGTCATCGGGAATGGATCCAATATCGGAAGAGCCTGTACCACGATGCATCTCAATATGGAAAATCTCTGCAAGATGTTCCATGAGAATAGAGTCTCACCTAGCTTGTTCCTCATCTCGACATTCTTGTGCCTCCTCACGACGATCTTGAGCTTCCTCGTCTCTCTCACTATCCCTCCTCATAGTGAGTAAAAGCTCCTGCAAAAGAGCCCTATCTTGGCGACGTTCCTCCTGAAGCTCCTCAACTCGTGAACGAACAAACCTAATATCATCTAACTCAATAAGTGGGTCAGAATGAGAAGAAGAAGGTCTAAATGGAGCGAGAGTGGATGAAGTGGAGGAATTGGATGATGCGGATTGGGAAGGAGTGGGCTGAGGGATATCACGGGGAAGGTGACCGTGGGAGGGACCAACATAGGAGATATTAATTATCTAAAAACAAGTCATAAGAATATTCGAGGGAAGGAGGGGAAAACCAACCGCAAGACAATGTCTAGTAATAATAACGGCAAAAGGTAAAGAGTGCCGAATGAGACCCATCGGATTGGCCTTAATGGCCTTAAGAACACCAAAGATTAAGCGGGGAAGGTCAATAGAGGATTTAATGCTAATGGAAAATCATAAGTCCACGTGTGCCCTTGAAATTTGAGTGAAGCTGGCACGAGGTAGAAGGCATGCACAAACAATCCAGTTAAGGATCATAAAATCTGGATGTAGATGTTTATGATAAATGGTGACAGTACCAGCATGGAAAAGTCGACACATGGTATTCTTAATGAGGTGTGTCTCAGGGCGAGAGTCATTTGGCCAAGGAAATGTGGGATTATTGACACGAGGCAAACCTATAAGACGCGCAATGGATTTGGGTGTAATAGTGATTTCCCTATAGCGAAAAACTGATTAAAGTGCAGCCTCAAAATCACGGATCCCAAAGAAATATTCCCTAATGAGATCAGGATAAATAGGGTCGTTAAGGTTAAAAAGGGGGTCCCAAACCAAGTTAGAAAACGATGTGGAGACTATAGTGCCAGGGAGTGAGGTGATATAGACTACTTTTTCGCGGACATATGCACGAGTTACAAATCCCTGTGTGTTGTACAAAGTGTGATTCTCAAGGGTTCACCAACACAATCAAAGGTTTGGAATGGTTGCATGTTGATCTGAGGATGATGATCGTTCCTCATCAGATTACTCAATTCAATGATTGCGTCTACCACAGGCCATAGAGACTGAGAAATAAAAAATCTACAACCTACCCAATAAAAATCCAACCAAACCACCAAACACCATCAACAAAACCAAAACCAACAAAGTTCCAAACTCCATTAGCAGCAAGACAATATATAGAAAATGCAGAGAAGAAAAATTAAATGTAATCCCATGAAATTATTGAAGAAAAAAAATTAAATCTTTGAAGAAATGTCGAAATAACTTCATGGTACTAACACTTAATTAGGGGAAAAAAAAATTTACGAAGTAAAATATATATAGAATATAGACCCAACAAAAGGAGTTAAGTATATATGAAATTGGGTACGAATGATTAAGAAAAAAAAATTGAATCAGATAAAGGAACCCAAAAACATATATAGCTTCAACAATAATGAAATGAAATAGAGATACAAGGTACCTGAGATAAGATGATGGAAGAAGAAGATACAAAATGGGTGACCATGAAAATGGAGTATTTTGGTATAAAAATAGAGGTATGGAGGGAAGAGAATAGAGATAATGGGGTGAGGTGATGGATGATAGGAGAATAAGGATGAGTGGAGGGAGTAGAAGAGTGGGAGATCGTGGGTAGATAAATGAGGGTTCGTGGGATAACAAGGGAGAGAAAAAACGTGGGAAGTTCAAATGGTGAGAAGGAAAATTGAAAGGACTACCCAAATAAAAATGCAGCTCGTTCGAACGAAGATGAAAATCTCATTCAAACGACAATCTAGATTTATCCAACGAGAATGCAGAAGAGAAATACCGAAAAGTTGTTGGAAATCTCATTCTAACGACTTCGTTTGAACGAATATCGAACGATAAAGCAGAAGATTTCGGGATGAAAGTCGTTAGAAAACTCATTCGAATGAAAATTCTAACGAAAAAGAATACTTTCGAAAACTTCCAAAAATTAAAAAAATGTAAAAAGTACATAGTATACGGTTTGAATAGGTTATAAATCCATAAGAAAAGAATTTTCAATTGTCCTAAGTAGCGAAGACATTTTCAAACCATGAGAGCGGGAATGAAGGGGTGTGAACAATGCGAGTGAGAACATTACTTAAGACAATACACAAGTGCAAAATATCAAACAATAAATTAACATAATATACACTCACATATGTCTTGTGACAATAAGAGGAATACAGTTGAACACTATCCACAAAAACAAAATGCATGGAAGATTGATGCTTCTTATGCCAATAGCGCCACAAATAGAAAAGAAATATAGATTAATTGTGCAAAACCATTGATCTTCAACCTATGTCTCCCATCAATACCAAGTATGCTCTTGAATTATTTATTTTTTGAGAGAAAATATGATTCCATCAATATAAAACGTTGGTCTTCGCTACCTTTTTGATGCCACAATTTTTATAGGCTTTTTTCTTTTCTTTTTTCAAATGGAGGCTTTTCACGTAAAAACATTTTGTTTTTCACGGCTCATGTCCATTGCTAAACACAACTTAACAGAATGAATATTATTTTCATTTTTCCAAATCCGGTAATGGCTTTACATGCATAAGATCGATTGGTTATAATAGGAGATGACAAAATAGATAAGACAACACCGCACTTCACCTAGCGTATACCAAGTGGCATAAATATCCACACAATTCCGTGAACGGTGTGTGCAGAAAAGGAAATATTATAAGGCAATCATAGATAAATATATCATAAACAAGCATCAATGCGCACAAGTGAGACGAAGTCCGGATTAGACACTCATCAAAATCCACATGGACATGGAATGAGATAGAGATCCGAAAACATCATACACATTACCTATATGGACGAAGGTTTTATGAAGGCCTTTCTACTACAAACAAAATGAAAATATTTTTGAATTTTTATAAAGTATATGTACAAAGAATAATATAGTTCATAGGTAAAGAGATAGACATGAGGCTCAACCTAAACTATATGAACGACTCCGAACTCAATCAATGGAGCAAACCCCAATGGAATTTCTAAGGATTTCAATCCTAAGGGCATCTAGAGGTTTTGTAAAGATATCGGACAACTGATGATCGGTGCCTACAAAGCTCAATGAAATGTCTTTTTCTTCAACTAATTCTCGAATAAAGCGTTCTCAAATCCTAATGTGCTTTGTTCTAGAATGTTGGACAGGATTACGGGAAATGTGAATTGCACTCATATTATTACAATAAATAGTTATAGTGCCTTGTGAAATATCATAATCCTCCAATATTTGCTTCATCCAAATGAGTTGAGTGCAAAAACTTCTGACGTCTATGTATTCGTCCTCCGTCATGGACAAAGAAATGGAATTTTTGTTCTTGCTCATCCATGAGACAAGTGCACTACCAAAATAGAAACAACCTTCAGATGTACTTTTGTATCCATCAACATCTCTTATCCAATAAACATCAGAATAGGCCGATAGACAATCATTGGTGTGAAAGTAATACCAAATCTCAAATGACAGGGTCCCACTAACATATTTGATAAGATGTTTAATGGAAAGTAAATGAAACTCTTTTGGGGAGGCTTGATATTGGGCACAAACTCGTACACTAAAGGAAATATCTGGACGACTGGTGGTTAAGTAGAGTAAACTACCTATCATACTCCTAAAAAGAGTGTTCTCTACATCCTTTCCTTCAGTGTCATTACTAAGTTTGACCGATGAACTCATTGGAGTATGTGCATGCTTAGCGGATTCTAGATTAAAGTTCTTCACAAGGTCTTTTGCATACTTAGTTTGGGACAAAAATATCCCGCTATCGAGTTAACTTACCCGATGATAGAAAAAGAAAGTAATCTTACCGACCATACTCATCTCCAATTCATCTTGCATTTCTTTTGAAAAGAGATGAGTATGTTTATCACATGTAGATCCAAAAACTATATCGTCGACATACACTTGGCCAACTAGGATCGCATTCTCATCTCAATGAACAAATAATGTCATATCTACTCCCCCTCTTAAAAAGCCGCGAGAAAGGATATAAGAAGTGAGTCTCTCATACCAAGCACATGGTGCTTGCTTCAAACCATATAGAGATTTTTTTAAAAAGAAGACTTTCTTAGGATTCTTAGGGTCCTCAAACCCTTTAGGATGTTCAACATAGACTTCCTCCTAAAGAATGGCATTTAAAAGTGCACGTTTGACATCCATTTGATGCAGTTTGAACTTAAGATGAAATGCTATGGATAGTACAAGACGAACAAACTCTAACCTAGTAACTAGAGAAAAAGTCTCATAAAAGTCAACACCTTCTATTTGGGTGTATCCTTGAGCAACTAATCTAGCTTTATTACGAACAATGACACCATTTTCATCCATTTTATCTTTAAAAAACCATTATTTACTAATGATATTAGTATTACTAGGCTGAGGAACTAATTCCCAAACATCATTTTTCTTAAATTGAAACAACTCTTCTTGCATGGCATAATCCAATATTCATCTTTTAGAGCTTCTTTGAAATTTTTATATTCGATTTTAGAGGTATAACACAAATAAGTTGCCTCATTTTCTAATTAAGGGCTAGTTTTGTTACCAAATTCGGGATTCCCAATTATTTTGGAGGGGTCATGACTTTTATAAACCCATGGAGATGGATCATTTGTCTCAATTGTGGGGTCCACTAAGTCATTGTGAGCCTCAATGGTTTTAACACCGGGAGGTGCATCACACTCACAAGAGGAATCTTCCTCCTCATCATCAAAAGTGGCGGGAGCAGCATCTTTTGTGACGACATTTATAGATTCCATGACTTTAGAACTCACTAATTGTAGACTCTAAAATCTCTACTATTTTGAGAATACCCTACGAAAATGCCTTCATCACTCCTTGAGTCAAATTTTCCTAGAAGCTCTCTATCTCTAAGGATGTAATAAGGACTCCCCAAAACTATAAAATAGGCTAGATTGGGATTCTTGCTGGTCCACAATTCATATGGGGTTTTATTAGTGTTAGGATGCACGTATACCCTATTCACAGTGTGATAAACGGTGCTAATCGCTTCCACGCAAAACCTACAAGTCACTTTCCCACCTAGGAGGATAGATCTTACCATTTCTTGGATTGTTCGATTTTTTCTCTCAACTATACCATTTTATTGTGGAGTTCGAATGGCCAAAAATTCAAGTTTAATTCGAATTTCATCACAAAAGGCATTCACACCAGATTCCTAAAATTCAGTTCCATTATTACTTCTAAACCGATTTATGGTGAAACCATGTTGATTTTGAAGGTCCCTACATTTAACCCTTAGAAATTCAACAACATCCAATTTTTCTCTTAATAATCCTACTATTGGGTATCTTAAAAAGTCATCTACGATCACTAAGATATACCTCTTTCCTCATACTCTCAGTACAAGTGGGACCCATGAGGTCCATGTGTATCAATTCTAAGACACGAGAGGTAGTTATTGAGTTCAACTTCTTATGTGGGCTCTTAAGTTGCTTTCCTAATTGACAAGGCCCATAAAGAGATGAGGTTAGTTTTCCTAAGGATGGTAAGCCTCGAACTAAGTCTTTTCTTACTAGACGATCAAGATCTCTAACGTTTACATAACCTAACCATTGATGCCAAAGATCGGCAGATGAGACCTTCACACTATTACAGAAGAAAGAACACTCTAGAACGATTCCATAAGAATTATCACTAGTCCTCACACCTTGTAAAATAGTCTCTCCCGATTTATCATAAACAGTGCAATCCGATTGGCTAAACTTAACGTCAAGGCTGTCGTCACATAATTGGCTAATGCTTATCAAATTTGCTTTGAGTCCATCAACATAAAGAACATTTTTTATTTTTGGAAAATAAGAAACTTCAATGGTGCCTCTTTCTATGATTCGAGATTTACTTCCATCGCCAAAAGTGACTTTACCATCTTTATAGTTTTCAAGTGTAGTAAAAAGAGATTTGTCACGTGTCATGTGTCTCGAACATCCACTATCAAAATACCATATGAGGTATTTTGATCCGTAAGAGCAATGTGAACAATAATAGCTTTATTGGTCTTATCTTTCTTAACCTAAGTTTGAGGTGTGTTCTTTCCTTTTTTCACTCCAGTCTTTTTATTAGAATGATTTCCTTGGGCCATAGAGAACCTTAGAAAACCTTCCATTAAATCTTTAGATGTATTGACTAGATACTCAACTTGGTTTTTAAGTCCAGCTAAGAAGCTATGGTTCAGCCTAGTAGTTGTGAAATAAGAGTTCTTCCCAAGCTTGTAACAAAAATCTCTAAGGTGACCCCTTTTGTGGAAATAAGTACACACATAGGGTTGATTTGGAGTCACTTTTATAGTTTCCTTCGGTGGACTTATTTTAGATAGATTAGGTTTAGGAGGGTTTTTTGGTAACAAACTTAGGTACGGGTTCAGATTTAGCATTCGATGACTCACCATCTTCATATCCTATACCCTTTCTCTCTTGGTAACCTTTCTCCTTAATACCCTAAAACTAGACCTAAGAATAACTTTCCCATTCTTCCTGAATTATCTTCAAGTGTGACTTTGACTTCCCGAGAGGACTCAATATCTTTATCAAGATTGAATTTTTTTTCTTCAAGTGTTTTTCTAATTTCCAAGGATTCATGAAGATCTTTGTTAACACGAGGTAGAGAGTCGGTCAAATCACATTTTTCTTTACCCACCAAGATAAGCTTCTCAGAAAGAGAAATCTTAATCGCCTCGAGTTTACTAGCTAAAGCCTCATACTCCTTCAAGATTTTCAACTCCTTTTCTAATGTTAACACTTTAAAACTTAATCTTTTATTTACGTTTTGGTTATGCATAGAATCAGTGTATAACTCAGAATAGGCAGATTGTAATTAACTTTCATCGACATCACTCTTACTTCCTTCTTCATCACTACTTTCTGAGTTAATGGATACAACCTCAAGATCATGCTCAGAATTGTCAATATTAGGATGAGACTCACTTGAACCGCTAGCATGACTTGCCATAAATGTAGTGAAGTTTTTATATAAGGGATAAAATCACTGGAATCCTCAGACTCAATCTCAGTGTCACTAAGAGTAGCCTTATAAATGACTTTTTCTTTACCTTGTATCTTAAGCTTAGCGGGGCACTCATACGCTCTATGACCTCGTCCCTTACACTCAAAATATCTCTCTGAATCATCCTCTTTAAAGTTATCTCTTTTAAAGTTGTCATTTTTAAACTTCTTTTGATCTTTATTGTTAAAACTCCTACTTGTTCTCTAATTTAGGTTTTTCAAATTTTGAGTTTTGCTTTTTAAACTTGAGAAACTTTTTAATTATTTTAGCAAATAGGGCCATATCATCAGGATCCATATCAGACTCTTCGGATTCTGACAATTCTTCTTTCTTAGCTTTTAAGGCTACTACCTTATCTTTTGTTTTGATATCTTTAGGAAACATGTCTAATTCATATGGTTGGAGATCGCCTACAAGCTCTTCGAGTTTTAAAGAGTTGAACTTTCCTAAAGAATTAAGAACCGTGACTTTTGAAATGAAACACTTAGGGACAGATCTAAGAATTTTCTTGACTACACGATTTTTTGGAATTTTATCACCTAATTTGAAACATGAATTAACAATATCGAAGATACGGGCATATAATTCATCAAATGTGTCACTTTCATTCGTGGTGATGGTTTCAAATTGAGTGGTTCAGTTTGAAGTTTAGACTCTTTAACCGCACTCGTTCCCTCATGTGTAACTTGTAGAATGTTCCAAGCATCCTTTGAAGTTTCACAAGTCATGATACAATGAAACTCCTCGGGAGCCACATCACTAAATAGTGCATTTAAACCTTTAGAGTTAAAGTTACATAATTTAATTCATCCTCACTCCAATTCTCTACAAGTTTTAAAACAGTTTCATCTTCAAGAATTATAGTAGGAGGGGACCATCCTCTTTCGACAGCAACCTAAATACGTTCATCAATTAATTTTAAGGCAGATTTCATAATTTCTTTCCAATAGGTGTAGTTAGTGGTGGTATATTTGATGAAAACCTTTCCATATAACCTCCAGGATTCACCTAAATAACTTATAAAGACTAGCTCTGATACCAATTTGAAGTTGTACGGTTATATGGATTTAGTTGATTTCGTAGAATACACTTCTAAACTAAATATAAATTTGGACAAGAGTTCATACTTTACAAATTTTAATATTTCTTACTAACTCCTAAGTGAGCATGCAGGAGTATTAAGTAAGCAAGAAGAAAGCACAACGGCAACACGCCGATGTACGAGGAAAACCCAAATTGGAAAAACCTCGGATGGCTGGGCCTAGATAAATCCACTACAAATATGGTTTTACAAAGAAACTCTGTCTCCTCTACCCCCATTTGTAGTACGCCAAGATCCAGTGCGTTGCACAATACTTCCCGTGTCTCGGTATCCATCGAAACCCCAAAGTCATCTCCAATCAATAATTGTGCAGAGTTCCACTCCATATAACTTTGATGAAAAAATTGTAGAGTGTATGGGTTTTGATTCCAAAATTTGATCAAAAGATCACATATGTGTTGGAGAGAATTTTGTAAAACAAATGATATATTTTTCTTAAAAGTGCAAGTCCTAATGGATATAGTTATTTTCATCCTACTTGACGATATACATGAAGTAGTGGACCAAAACAGTTATAAAAAAGGAACTGCCAAATTTTTTTAAAAAAAAATTCAAAACTGGAGCAGGTCGTTCGAACATGGTCATTCGAACGACTATGTTCGAACGAACCTCTAATGAAATTTCAGAACAATATGCGAAGAATCTCGTTGGAAGTTTGTTTGAACAGGTTCGTTTGAATGACATTTCTAACCATAATTTAGAGGATTTTTCGAAGAAGTTCGTTAGTAAACTCGTTCGAACAGTTTTGTTCGAACAAGGTCATTCGAACAACCTGGACTCTTTTTCAAATGAAAATATAACTTTTTAATATGACTTAATTTCTTTGAAAAGTTCATAAAAATTCATTTTAATAAAATTAAATTTGTCTCCAAGACATAAAAAGGAACCGAGTCAAATACCTTTGGGAAAAGAGCATTCGGAATCGATTTGATGAGGTATATAAGATTGTATGCCCAAATTCTTAAATGTTGATAGTTGAACTACACATAAGGACCCTAAATGTTTTGTCCAATGGAATTTAGCCAATACTACAAATGACTCAATTGGAAATTTGTCCTTATAAACCCAAAACAAAGAAAAAAAGGTTACACCTTTAAATTCCGACGGGATTATTCACCACATTTTCTCAAAACTAAAAATATCTTTTCTACACGCACACATATATAATAAACTCCCATTTGAATCTGTTGTATAAACCCCACCCTTATGACGCATGCGAAATACGGGGACTTTGATGCCCTTATAGGCTACGTAGGCGTTTTGGGCTAAAATTCGAGACTCGAGTCCAATTTTTCAATTTTCTTATTTTTACATTTTCATCGTTTTCCTATTTTATCCATATATTGTACTTGTGATTCATTTTTTCATTTTATCTAACAAATATTATCGTTCAATTATAATGATCAATAGCTCAATAAGTGTGAACATCATAATATCTTAATTATTATTTTGGGAACATTCCTTTGGATGACATCATTCCATGTTTTCCATGATGCGTGTTAAGCGATTCCGATCTTCACTTATATATACACGCACACATGCTTTATGGAGAAATTAAGAAATCGTAACATAAGTTCATGAGAGACCGAAAGGGATGGAAGGGTTCCTAACACCTTCCCATTCCGTAACTTAGCCCCCGAATCTTTAATCTATTTGGTTTCCCAAGCATCAATTTGTCTTTAATGCCGCTCTCTCGAGGAGGCAACATGTTCTTTTGCCAATTTTGTGCAAAGTAGGCTGGCGAATTTATCTCTTTACATAACCCCCAAACCTATGATGGCTGAAGAACCCCACGATGTAGCGAGGGGCGCGGGACCTTTATCTTATCTCTCTTTTCCCCCAAAAGCCCGAGGAAGGGGAAGATCTCGGGATGGCCACGCTTGCCAGTTTTTTTGGTATGGGAGAAAGGGAGATGCTATAAACGGAGGCATTGGGATCTGTATTAGATTACATAAAGGTTAACAATTTAGAGTTTAACAACGCTCCATTTTGTTTTCTTTTGATATTTCATTCTTATGTTTTGATGTGAAGCAAAGAAAAAAGACAAATCGATCTATTATTCAAATTTTGTCAAGAATTATTTTTCCTCACCTGGGTCAATCTTTTGTTTTATTCATTTAATTGTAAACATTTATTTATTCGATTATTTTATTTTAGGTTTAATAAGACTGAAATTATTAGTGGTTGAAAAATATTTATTCAGATATGCATTTTTCTAATGGTGATTTATAGATATTTTTGACTGAACGATGCTGTGATACGGAAGAGTCAGATTGTTTTGGAAAAAACATTGCTTTCGCATAAAATTTGAGTGAGTAAAATTGAATAATTTATTCTTTAGTAACAATGTGAAATATATCAATAACCACATGAATAATGTTTTTATACACTTGTTTATAAATGGAGTGGTGAGTGATCTTTGTATATGTAAATACATTTTTCTCATGTCCGAAATGTTTCATTTATTTATGTCGTAAGCCGCTACATTTGGCAGGTCACCTCACGATCTCACATGAAGGCCTCTATCCGAATTCCGGGAATCACGCAAGCATTATCTCCATCAATGTGCCCCTCATCTGCATCAACGACTTCACGTTCCTTGATTCTAGGCTCGTAATGCAAGTGGTACGCAAGAGAAGTCAAATCAGTGAAACAAGGCATAATAGGGATGTTCAAGGGCAAATTGGTAATTTTACAGCCACCGTACGGAGGACCGGTCAACTGGAAAGTTGAAGAGCTTGCCACAACAAAGATACTGGAAGAAACGGCACGTCAATCCGAGCTACGGTGAACAAGTTATAGGCCGTTGAAAATGGAGATATTGTCATTAAAAATTTCTGGGAATTTTTCTAAGTGTTCAAGACCTGTTCCCAGCACACTTTCCCGAACCTAGCCCGAAACCGGTTCGGGGGGGGGGGGGGGGGCGAACCGGTTCGCAGGGGTACCCGAACCGATTCGGGGTACCTGTACGCTGGATAGAATTTCAGTATTTTAAAATCGTGGGTCTCTTCATATGTTTCCCTATAAATACCAACTTCGGGGGAGTTGTTTTGCAAGATTTAGAAGACGAATTTGAGAGTCCAAATACCTCTAGTCTTCATATTTTTGAGTCCCAAGACTCATGTTTTGATTCACACAATTCTTCCAATCCTTTGTGAATATTTTTGGTAACCCAAGAACACAACTTTGAGTTTGTTCAACCCTTGTGGAGAAGCCGTTACTCTTCTCCATTGCAGCCCTACTGGAAAGGGAAAATTCCAGCCGCCGACATAGGAACCGACACCTGCGGGTATTTCTGTGTCACACACTTGTGGAGAAGCCATTTTTCTTCTTCATAGCAGCCCTCCTGGAAAGGGATATTTCCAGCCGCGACTACAGAATCCGATACCCGAGGGTAATTCTTAGTCAACTTTTATTTTCATTGTAATCCGATTGTAAGCCGTTTTATTACAAATTATAGTGAAAATAAATGGTTTTGCCCCTGTGGGGGATTTTTCCTTAATTGCATGTGTTTGAATGTTCTTGCGTAGATTATCAATTTATTCAATCACATACTGCTGCATGTTTAGGGTTTGATTGTGGTAAAAGGGTTTTATATATAATTTGACCATTTGAACGCGAGCACACACGTTCTCAAATTTGTATCAGAGCAGGTTACGCTAATCTATCTCGTATTCCTTTTTCCGCAAAATTTTTCTTAGATATCAATTTTCTAAAAAAATTGATTTTTGAAAAAAGTGCGTGTTCAAATGGAAAAGTCATATTTTAAAATGCCTATTTTTGACGGGACAAATTATGCTTATTGGAAAGCCCGTATGAGGTCGGCTTTAAAAGCCATTGATGAACGTGTCAGGATTTTGGTTGAACGAGGGTGGACTCCTCCCACTGTGACTGTTGATAATGTGACCAACTTGAAACCTGACATTTCTTGGACTGATGATGAATTTAAATGGTCATCTTTTAATTCTAAGGGTCTAAGTGATATTTCTAGGTCTGTCTCTCCTGATGAGTTTCACCGAATTATGACGTGCACCACATCTAAAGAGGCTTGGGATGTTTTGAAATTGACACATGAGGGTACGAACGCGGTTAAAGAGTCAAAATTACAAAATTTGGCCACCCAATTTGAGAATATCACTATGTCTGAGTCCGAATGCTTTGATGATTTTTATGCACGTTTATCAGACATTGTTAACACATGTTTTAATTTGGGTGAGGTAATTAATAACACGCGTGTCGTTAAAAAGATTTTGAGATCTCTCCCAAAACGCTTTATTCCTAAAGTCACTGTTTTGAACTCTTTGGGAAATTTGAAATCACTTAAGTTGGAAGAACTTGTAGGAGATCTTCAAACCTATGAGATTGATATGTTTCCCAAAACCATTAAGGCTAAGGATAATGGCATTGCTTTAAAGACTCATTTTAAGAAAAAGAAAGAAAAAGTTTGTGAGTCCGATTCTGAGGGAGATTTTGATTTTAATGATATGGCCTTGTTTGCGAAAAATTTTAAAAAATTTCTCGACATGAAAAAAAATAATTCTTCCAATAAAAAGAATTTTTTTGAGAAAAATAAAAAGAAAGAGGAGGCCAAAGATAGTGATAAGGAGGATGAGATCAGGTGCTTTGAGTGTGAAGGGAAAGGGCACATAGCTAGAGAGTGTCCTACTAGGATAAGGAGAAAGGGGAAAGAGACTGCTATGCCCGCCACACTTAGTGATAGTAGTGAAGATGAGGGTGATGAGACTAGTGGTGAGAAGTTTGTAGCTTTTTCTAGTCGTGTGAGCACACCCACCTTGTCCCACAATAGTGCACACGAATGTGATAGTGATGGTTTGAGCGCTTCAAGTGAAGGAGAAAGTGAGAGTGAAAGTGGAGATGAAAGTGAACTCCAAAAAGCTTTTAGAGATTTGTACACCGAGACCTTGAAAACAAAGAAGTATAATAGGGATTTAGGTCGTCGGGTTTTAGATTTGGAGAAAGAGAAGGAGGTTTTGAGAAAGGAGAAGTGTGATTTGGCCGACACGTTGTCTAGTCTGACGACACGTGTATCCCAACTCGAGAGTGATCTCGAACGTGCCTGGGATGTCAAAGTCAATTTTTTGAACGCACCTAAGAAGGTTGAAAAGGTGGTTCATAAGGGTAAAGGTGAGAAGTTAGGAATAAGTCATGACGGTGCTTCTTCTTCCCAATTAGCACCCGAGCCGGTTCCCACTTTAGTGACAGTTTCACATGTGTCTCACCCTAACCCACCTAGGCGTCCCATTCCTATTAGGAAAGTGCGTCCTAGAGTTTCTGAGAGAGGTGTTCATAGGCCTATTTATGTTTGCTCACATTGCAAGAGGAGAGGACACCTTAGGGAATTTTGCTTTAAGTTGGGGTATGTGTCACGTTTTGCTTCTACACGTGTTTCTGGCACACATGCACCCACACATGATACATTACATGCTCCCGGAGACTACATGAGAGAGTTTGCACATTTAGGTGAGCAAGTTAGGTTTTTAGTCAAATCTTCACAAGAATTGATGGAGGTTTTTCATAAGTTGTCACCACCTTTGGAAAACCCCTCCGCACCTAATGATTGAGGTTTGACTTGTTTACTAGCATAGGGTGATTTTCATGATGTCATTGTTTGCCTATTGCTAGTATGTATCTTTTTTGTATATATTTTTGTTTTGAAATATTTTGAAAAATACAAAATGATTTTATATTGACAAAATTTTTGAAAAATCCAAAAAGATTTTTGTTTTTTGTTCGCACCGGTTATGGATGAACACTTTGGATGACCAAGTCACAACTTCATTCCATTTATCCATGTGACTGTTTGATAGCGATTTGAGAGGCTACATCATTTCATCCATGTGCTTTACATTATATGGAGTCTTTGAGATGTAATTCGTGATATCTTCCTACATGTTTGACTCCTATATCCTTTATTACACACATGCACGACTATATTTGATTATTGCACTTGTCTATCTCATATTGGTTTGAGTGTTTACATCTCAATCCTGTCTATACAATGTATAAAATGCGATAAAACTTGACAAGATTGGAATGCATGTAAAAACCGTTTTGGTGAGACTGTGTGTTTTTGTATAACGGGGAGGGGCTGCGAAAGGTAATCATTTATCCTTTGCGCAAAATCCACCGTTAAAAAGGACCTAAAAAATGGAGGAATTTTAATATCCGAGGTCCAAAGAGGATAAAAGAGCCCGAAAAAATTTACAGGCAATAGAAAGCAATTCATGCCAAATATGGGCCACTTAGGTTTCACCATCAATTCTCCAAAGTTTGAGAATTTAGAATTCCTCTATTCAAAATTACATCTGAGGGAGTTTGGTTGGAGAATTTTTAAACGGGTTTGCACTTCCTTGAAAATTCTGAAAACGCATAAAATCATTTTGGACGTTATTGGTGTGAAAATCATTTCTGAGCTTTGATTTGTTGATTTGATTGAGTCAATATCTTATATTGTCATTCTTTTACACCAAAAAAAGCATTTGAGTTCATTCGCTAGGAATATTCAATATTCATCGTGCACATATGTCATGTTTGTATGCATTGATTTTCCTATCGAATTTGATCACACCACTTCATTTACGCTATCATCGACTTGGTTTCTTTGTGGTCATTCATGGTGTGGTTTTATCCTTGTGACATCCCTCACTTTCTTATTTGATTTGTTTCTCCCATTTGTCTATTTGAGGACATCATAAAAAAGGGGAGAATGAATTATATTATGTTATGGGGGAGATTTGAAACTTGAGTTTGCTCATAAATTGATATATATATATGTTTATCTCATCATTTCAAACTCGATACGTCACTTGGTATTTTTCTTTATCTCATGTGTGTAGGTACTACATTGATGATCTATGAATTGCACACCCTGATGAGAAAAGATTTGAGATTCCTGAAAATTTGAAGAACAAACGATGAAGACTATTCATTTGTACCTTTTCCAGTTTTGGGTTCATGGGAGCGTAGATTTGTATAGGCAATTTCATATTTGATAATTCAGATTTTTTATGTATGTACCGGCATAGACATAGGGGGAGATTTGTAAGGACATTTTTCTCATGTCCGAAATGTTTCATTTATTTATGTCGTAAGCCGCTACATTTGGCACGTCACCTCACGATCTCACATGACGGCCTCTATCCGAATTCCGGGAATCACGCAAGCATTATCTCCATCAATGTGCCCCTCATCTGCATCAACGACTTCACGTTCCTTGATTCTAGGCTCGTAATGCAAGTGGTACGCAAGAGAAGTCAAATCAGTGAAACAAGGCATGATAGGGATGTTCAAGGGAAAATTGGTAATTTAATATCCACCGTACGGAGGACCGGTCAACTGGAAAGTTGAAGAGCTTGCCACAACAAAGATACTGGAAGAAACGGCACCTCAATCCGAGCTACGGTGAACAAGTTATAGCCCGTTGAAAATTGAGATATTGTCATTAAAAATTTCTGGGAATTTTTCTAAGTGTTCAAGACCTGTTCCCAGCACACTTTCCCGAACCCAGCCCGAAACCGGTTTGGGGTGGGGGGGGGGGGGGCGAACCGTTTCGCAGGTGTACCCGAACCGGTTCGGGGTACCTGTACGCTGGATAGAATTTCAGCATTTTAAAATCGTGAGTCTCTTCATATGTTTCCCTATAAATACCAACTTCGAGGGAGTTGTTTTGCAAGACTTTAGAAGATGAATTTGAGAGTCCAAATACCTCTAGTCTTCATATTTTTGAGTCCCAAGACTCATGTTTTGATTCACTCAATTCTTCCAATCCTTTGTGAATCTTTTTGGTAACCCAAGAACATAACTTTGAGTTTGTTCAACCCTTGTGGAGAAGTCGTTGCTCTTCTCCATTGCAGCCCTACTGGAAAGGGAAAATTCCAGCCGCCGACATAGGAACCGACACCTGCGGGTATTTCTGTGTCACACACTTGTGGAGAAGCCGTTTCTCTTCTTCATAGCAGCCCTCCTGGAAAGGGATATTTCGAGCCGCGACTACAGAATCCGATACCCGAGGGTAATTCTTAGTCAACTTGTATTTTCATTGTAATCCGATTGTAAGCCATTTTCTTACAAATTATAGTGAAAATAAATGGTTTTTCCCCTGTGGGGGATTTTTCCTTAATTGCATGTGTTTGAATGTTCTTGCGTAGATTATCAATTTATTCAATCACATACTGCTGCATGTTTAGGGTTTGATTGTGGTAAAAGGGGTTTATATATAATTTGACCATTTGAACGCGAGCACACACGTTCTCAGTATATCCATGTATCACATAATTGATGTCCCTGCTTTCGGAGATGGTGCGCTTTATGTTCAATTTTTATAGCCCATACGCGGTGTTGGTTTTCTTTATTGCTTTGTTTGGCAAAATCTAGAACAATACTCCATAACGCCAGTTTTTAACTTGCATCCTATCAATTTGGAGGAACTATCTAGTTTAATGGTTCGAAGAAATGAAGGACACCACTTAAGAAATATGTTTCCATATTTAAGCAATGATAGTTGCATGAGCTATTCTTTTCTTATTTTTTTTACACATATTATGTTTCTAAATGTTTTACGAAATGATAACGTAATTTTATATGCATTTGAAATATAATTTTTTTTAATTATTTGATAAAACATATAGTTATTTTAATTATTATATGCTGCGCATCGCGCGGGTTGTACACTAGTTAGATCTATTTATAATGAACCAGTTTGGTTTACCATCGCAAAGGTGTTACACTCTCAATATACATGATTTTGATGGTGGTTATTGGACTTTCTTAAGATTCTCTATGATAAATTATTATCATTCGAACCAACCGAGATTAACATATTGAAGGCCAATCAACATAATGAATATCTTATATGAAGAGTACAATAAAAACACAATATCCATATATGTAAAATAAGTCTTATAAATCAAGGAGCCAAAATAAAATAAACTACAAATACAAAAGTTTGGAATACTAAATAAAGAATACTGATTTGAAACTCAACTCTAAATAAAGAACCAATACAAGATTCAATCCCCGTGGGATATAAACCAACATTACTTTAAAGGATGCTATCAACAAAACTTGGGTTGGGGTTGTTGTTAAATATATTGTGACCAACTACAACCAATCTTATTGATATCTCCATGGCTTCACAAGTTTAACAATAAACTTTCACATATTCCAAAGTCTCAAATCCATTATAATGTATCCTAAAGATCATTACAAAATATGTCATGTATTCCACACTAGAGATATATAACATGGAACAGATATCCTAGTCTCTAACTAGTATATAACACATAATATTAAAGTCTCATACATCTTTACAAATACCACATAACTAGACTAATCGAACTAAGAAACATTCTTGTTGGGATTTTGAATTCACATAAATATAGAAAAATTTCAGCCCAAAGAACTTTGATTTATAATGCAATGGAAAGTAAAACAAAAGCTTTGTTGAAAGAATAATTATAGGGTTATGAATACTACACCTTGTGAATCTTCTTATGATCCATATACACAGAAATATGATGATGAAGATGATGATTATGCTGTCATCCTAAGGTTGTGAAAAACTTTGCTAAAATCCTCCAAACGTCTCTAATCTTCTAGTGGACGACCCCCCTCCATCCCAAAGTAAGCCTTCTGTGTGAGCATTCTTGGAGATGAAAACATGGTGAAATATGAGAGTAATCACTTACTCTCTCCTCACCCCTTCATAAAAATTTGAATATTTTATTTCCTCTACATATCTAACCCTCCATAAAAGATTATTACTCTAAAACCCTAGCTTACAAAAATATAAATAAGTATAAGGCATGGGCTTTAGCTAAGCTGGCCTTCTAGTGTGTTTCGGGCCTACTACTTGGGAAATGGACTATATTAGGGACCCAAGACTAAATAATTAAATTGGGTTCCAAATAAATACTCGATAATCCCAAATTACAACCATGTAATTTTTTTCTTTTCTATATTTAATCTCAATTAATTACACTAAATAATCACGAATGCACTCCAATTTAATTATCTCTAAATCACTCTCAATAAAGTACTATTATTTTTAAAGTTCATTAAAATTCATAATATGATTCCACGTGTTAAATGTCTAATATTTGTTTTGTTAAATCATTTTTTCTCTAAAAATAAGAACTGACATCTAATAAATTCCTTGTTTATCAAACTTAACTTATTTTCTACTTACCAAATTATCAAATAATTCACCAACCGGGTTTAAGTGGCAGAAATAAAATATAAGTCTATCAAGGGGTATCACAATCCATGATATCTCTTGGACGTGAATTATTTCAAATTATAATCTCAAACCTACTCATGCAATGGTTTCCCAACTTGTGTGAGTTTATTGATTCAATATATAATTGAATTGCATCAATATAAATCACAACAATAGTTTTGCAAGAGTTTCAATCCTCGTAACCCTCGAGGATTAAGAATCAATGCACCTTTTGCAAATCGTGTGAGATTGTTAAAGTTTAAGCTAGACAAATCTCAGACTTGAATATCATGGGTGTTCTTGTTAATACATTCCTGAATGTACCGATCACAATCCTCTTTTGAACTATCAGACAAGTTCTCGAACCATCTGATCGGTCCCCATAGTTTGAGATAAATTAATGTGATTCTACACGCAACTTTTCCAATACAGTGTTTCTTCCCGCCTATGAGTTAACATATTTAATTGAAATAGAACAAAAAATTTGGTCTCTTGTTATCAAGTTGAACCCAACTCACTAGAATTCCTACTAAGTTCAATTTACTAATATATAGACAATAAATTTAAAAAAAGTGTGGCATTCACATAAATATGATTTTTATTTCAAAAAGAACTGATACACCTGAAAAGTAAATTGTAAGGACATTTTTGTCCATCAATAATTTATTATGTCGCACGCCGTTACACCGTTGAAGAAATTCAAGATTCATACATTCATCAACGGATCCGAATATCAAAAGAATAAGAGGAATCAAAGTCTGACATACGAGTTTTGAAAGTTTGAGTTTGCTCATAAATTGGTATATATGTTTATCTCACTTCAAACTCGATATGTCACTTGGTATTTTGCTTTTTCTCATGTGTGTAGGTACTACATGGATTATCATTGGATTGCACACCCTGATGAGAAAAGTGTTGAGATTCCTGAAGAGTTGAAGATCAAACGCTGTAGTCTTATTCAATTGTATCTTTCTAGTTTTGGGTTCATGGAAGGGTAGATTTGTATAGGCATTTTTAGTTGTTTGATAATTCGGATGTTTGTTTTTATGTATGTACCGGCATAGACATAGGGGGAGATTTGTAAGGACATTTTTGTCCATTAACAATTTATTATGTCGCACGTCGTTACACCGTTGAAAAAATTCAAGATTCATACATTCATTAACGGATCCGAATATCAAAAGAAGAAGAGGAAACAAAGTCTGACAGACCGGACTGGTCCGCCTCAGACCGGACCGATCCGCCTGCTGAAGGCCAGTATACCCCGGACCGCAAGCGAACCGATGGAGCCTGGAATAAAAGAACCGATCCGGTCAACCGGACCGATCCGCCTCAGACCCGGACCGGTCCGCCTGGGTTAAACTTAAACAGATCGTGTTCAGTTTTTTATGACTCAAGACTTCTTATTTAATCCCACTACGGGAAGTTGTTTTCTAAGACTTATACACACGATTTCCAAAGTACAAACAACTCTAAGTCTTCACCTATTGAGTACCAAGACTCTAGGTTTTTGATTCACACAAAATTCCAAACACTTGTGAATCTCGTTGCAACCCAGGAACGCAGTTTTTCTGTTCATACCCTTGTGGAGAAGACCGTACTTCTTCTTCATTGCAGCCCTACTGGAAAGGGATAGTTCCAGCCGCCGACTACAGAATTCGACACCTGAGGGTAATTCTTAGTCACTTGTATTTTCATTGTAATCCGAAATTGTACAGTTACAATATTATAATGAAAATAATTGGTTTTGCCCCTTTGGGGGATTTTTCCTCACAAGCATGTGTTTGAATGTTCTTGCTTAGTTCATCATCTTGTTCAATCACATATTGTTGCATGTTTAGGGTTTGTCTGGGTTAAAAGGTGTTTAATATATAATTTGCTCATTTGAACGCAAGCACATACGTTCTCATAAATGTTATCAATGGTTTTAAGAATAAAACCCCAATAATCTCCCGCTTAGTTTTAAGGACATGTACCTATGCGTTTAACTCCTAACCCATCTACTTGACAATCAATAATCCTAATTATTGAAGGATTAATCGGGTGTTATCCGATGCAACTTTGGTCATAAATTTATCACCTACCTTGTTCAACCTCTCGAACTAGGTAAAGTCAATGATCAATGTTTTTAACCCTTTTATTGTTTGAAGGTTATCTCAAACTTGCAATTGTACCTTTATGTACACTAAAAAGTGTAACAACTAATTTTACTCAAAGGAACCTCACCCAAATTATTTTAACATTAGAGGTAACCAATTCCTAAATGTTAAAAAAATAGAATCCATTTAACATCAGATATATAAAACTGAAATATACTCGTTTAACATCATATCTCATATATGAATAGATAAATTAACTCATGTGAAGAGAAAAATTAAACCTTTGATATGCCCCAAATGATCGAAATCTTAATATGAACAAACCAAAAAAACCAGATTTGTGTTTCTCTCTGTCTTTCTCTCTCTCTCTCTCACACACACACACAGAGTGGCAATATCTTAAAATTTAGATTTATATTAGACGATGACGGTTGATGGCCGGTGGTGAGGGCAATGGATGTTAGGTTTCGTTGGCATGGGCTAGGGCATTTGAGCGATGGATTGAGAGAGGGAGAGAGATGAGGTGAAATTGAGCTTATGGATGAGATTGGGCTACAAAACCCTATCCAAAAATGTGAAAAAACACCCAGTAAACATCTTGCTAACCTAAAATTGTAAAGGCAATTTTCTTATAAATTTGACAGCATTTTTTTGTAAAATACTGTATATTTACGATATATTTTTTGAAATTTGCTAAAAAGTACAATAAATTTATGGAATTTTCATACCAACACCGTAAAAATTTATGCACTTAAAAATAAATGTTGAATAAAGTTTTTTTCAGGCCTTTCTTATAAATGTAGAAAAAAAATGCAGCAAAAAATCAGTTTTGTCATGTTGTGTATGACTCTGTGCTTACTTAACGGGTGGCCATTAGTATGCATGTAAATGTGTAAGAGGACTCGACTTTAAGATAGTTTGATATCTCTTTCGAGGTTTGAAGACATATATAAATATAATATAAGGGGATGGGTGCATCTCTGATGTGACATCATATTGAGAGATATTTTCTAGAGGCTTGTGCTCACGAGAAAGACTCAGTATGGCACATGTATACCCAAGAAGACTTGGGATAAAAGCCGATGTAGTTCGAATCGTGTATAATGTATATACATTTTTTCATGTTTGTATGCGTGAGATATTATGACTTTGAGATAATTTGATATTTCATTTGGAATAGAAAGGGGTAAGGGACGGGATGGGGATAAGAGATGGTTGCATCTCTTTGGGGACATTAGATTATGATACATATTTTCAAGGTTTGTGCTCACAAAAAGGAGTTGGTTTTGCGCCTACATACTCGCGTAGCCATGAAATAAAAGCCTAAATAGTTCAGGCATTCACGTGTTCAAATGTGATGTGTGTGAAAGTGTAGAACTTGCTTAGGAGGGAGAGAATCTACTTGTAGGACATATGGTAGCTTCGATGGAGGTTCAAAAGGGGATTGGACTTGAATGCACCAAAAAAGGCATTACTTGTTATGATTTTTGGATGATGACTAGCCGGACTGGGTTATTCTTCAGACTTGTTTGGAGGTATATCATTAAGGATTTCATGTTTTAGACATCCTTGTCTATGGAGGTAAAAGTTGAAGGGGAGGGGGAGGGGGAAGTTTGGACTGGGAATGGATGAATACCTAAGAAATAATATGCCAAGAGACATTTTATGAGACTTGGGCTTTACGAGTTTAGTTTGGTAAAGTGCCCACATAGACAAGGAATCTTGGAATAAAATCCAACATAGTTCCAATAATTGGGACATTTTATGGTGTAGGCAACGGGATTCCGGGTATACAATATACATCATTACGCTATTTAGGAATTCTTGAACTTAATATATCATTTTTGTTGTGTTAGATATATATATCTATATGTTAAAAATATGTTAATCAAAGGCTGACGTTTGACAAGTATTTAATATAAAAATCATATTAGGGGTGCCTCTACACTGACGGGCTTTGTTCGTTTGGAGAAGCAGTGGAAGTATCTAGATTTTAGACTTTCGCTTGTGGAAAGTTTAAGACTAACTTGGCTCACATACACTTTCCTAAGAATAATTTTTAAAGGAATATTTTTATGTTTATATTTTGTCGATGAGGCATTTTATTAGCGTTTATATAACATATGAGCATTTCAAGTCAATTAATAGAGGCTCTGAGTTAAAAACCAGGCTTTGAAATATAAATATTATAAAATGCATACATGGTCCCCTAAACGAGGGTCGAGCTAAAAGAGATAAATATATTTGGATAGTTTATCACAATATATATGGAGTGTTTAACTACATATTAGGGTGGAGTTTCCTTACCCTTATAGCATGAACAAAATTTTTCCCAGGGCAGTGTCCCCACTTAGGGTGACCGAGGTGGGAAGATCTATGTTTAGTCGGGCAAAGATCCATTTAGAATTTCCAGTCGACTTTTGCAGAATGCACCAGAGGTTTGCCTTAGTTTTTCTTTCAGATGTGACTTTTCATAATGACGAACCTCATTTGGGACTGAGCTGACTCTGTGGAAGTACGAGATTTCCTTGAGGGGAAAGAGACTCTTCTGAAGATAAACTTCTTTGGGATATTTCAGAATGAGCTTGAGTCTCTCGGGCACTCAGGGTTGATAAAGTTATAAGATATAATCAATCTTATGTTTTCGGGTGAATTTTAAGGTTGGTGGGGACCTCTATTTATAAGGTCTAGTTGAGAACCTTTGATAGAACGATAAAAGGTCCTGGATCATTGATTCGAGGTGGGGTGACATATGAATGGTTGTGGGGAGATAAAATTGGATTTGGTAATCATTACTAGGGAGTGGGATAACCGAAGGACATAAGGTCCCTTCAACCGTTTGGTTGAAGGACCTTGGGGCTTTTAGCCGACTGGTTAAAGGTCTCGAGGAGATCTTTCGTTTTTTTTGTTACTTGTGGTTTTAATAATTTGGTCCTATCTAGTTTTATTTATGTGAGTTTGGTCCCTTTGATTTCCCTTTGATGTAGTTGTCCTTTAGGATTTTAGTGGGTTCAAGTTTAGGGTATTTTATCGTAAATGATAAAATGAGCCAAACCTCGATTATAAATCGGGGTGTCCGCGACATCATACATATGATTAATTATTAGTTTATATTTCCAGATAGAGAAAGTAAGCACATTTCACTTTTGTCCTTAGTAAAGAAACTTTTCTTTATATTTTGGTTACATATATCATTTTTTATACTAAAAATTGAATTCATTATATATTCACGACCCGTAGTTCAATCATTGTGAGGAGTCAAGGTGTTATAAGACCTTAGGATCTTTTGTGTTTTTCTTATAAAAAGAATAGTATAGTTCCCTTGTTCGTCACGATTTATAAGGTGCTATAATTCCTTGTGAGTTCTTGATTTTGCCTTAGTGAGCTAGAGATAGTGAAGTTTCTTAAGTACTATCTGGATTGTTGACGTAGGCAAAGTCAGAACATGTTAAACACTCAATTTGTCAAGTTTATCTAAACTCTCTCTCTTTTTCTTCCCTCTATTAACTATGTATGCTTATCGTTTGATTGATTTCTTATACTTAAAATTATCTATCATATTGCAATTAATATCTAAAGATTTTTTTGAAATTTCCATTAATTTCACAGTTACCCAATTCACCCCCTCTTGGGTAAATTTCCGAGCCAACAATTGGTACTGGAGGTTATATCATAGATACATGATTTTTAAAATGTAGACTTTGAGTCTAAAGAACACAATGACATTTTTTTTCGCAAATGTCTCTATTGTTAAAGGTCAATCCTCATACTTCCCTCTACTTTTTTTATGGATCTAATGATAGTTTTTAGAAAGATATAATGCAACATTTTATTTAAGATCATGACAGTGAAACATGGAGACATATAGTTAATGGAACCTATATATCTATGAAAATCATAAATAATGATTCCATACAAAAGAACTAAAACGAAGCTTGATGAAGATGATGTTAGAAAAGTACAAGTCAATGTCCAAGATATGAACACTTTAGTTTGTTCATTTGTATGAATGAGTATAATAGAATTTATTGTTTCATGTCTACTTAACAAATGTGGGACACTCTATAAATCACACACAAAGTCATATCACAAGTTAGAGAAGATAAAATTAGTATACTCATAAATAGTTATGAACTGTTCCAAATGAAAGAAGAAGAATCAATTACTGAAACGTACGATAGATTTAACATTTTTATAAAAAAAATTACATTCTTTTAGGAAAAATGTATAACAATGAAAAAGATAGCAAGATTCTTAGGTCCATGAAAAATACGGGGGATTCAAAAAAGATATTCCTATAAGAATAAATACACCGGAGAGGCATATTGTTAAAAGAACTAGTTGGATTTATTATAACATATGAAATGAAGATCAAAGAGAGAGAAGAAATATACAAGAAAGACTAAAAGAAAAGTTTGTCTCTCCTTTGTAACCAAAAAGAAAGGAAATAGTTCCACCAATAAAATTATGGCCATATTCACCAAAAGTTTTTGGATCTTTCTCAAATATCAATGAAAAGTCAGACATAAACGACCAAACTACAAAAGAAAATCTCCCGATGAAAACCAACCCAAAGAAGACTACAAATGACATGGATGCAAAGAATAAGGTCACTTTCTTGAAGATCATCCCAATGAAAAATGGAAACAAGAAGGGGTGGAAGAGAAAAAAGTGAGGTATATGGAAATAAGGTAATGAAAGCTTCTTGGAATGACTTCGAAGATTCCCTTTTTAGCGAAGAATCAAGAATTTCTCATGAAACAAATATATGTCTAATGAGATTACACAATGATGTGCACTCTTGTGAAATTTAGAACTTTTATATGAATCCCCAAATGATTTTAAAGTCCACCTCGAAAAACATAAATATTTGGTAATAAATATAAGTAACTTCAATTAGGACACCATCACTCTCTTATGGATCATGGAATAACCTTAATGGAACTATATAAAGTTAAAAGAGAAAATGATATTTTTAAAAGAAAAGTCATGCACTTTGAAAAAAAAAATGAACTTAAGATTTTTCCTGTGGAAAAAGAAAATAAGAAACTAGGAGAAGAAATGAAATCCTTTATAGATTCTTTTCAAAAATTTAGTAGGAGTAGTCAAATGTTGAATCTATGCCTAGAAAGTAAATGATTCTCATGTGACAAAAATGGTGTTTGTTTTAACAAAGAAAGACATGAGTATCACGATAGTTCTAAGATAAGATATAAACTTCATTACACTTACCATGACATAATATCTCCTTCTTTAACCAAATTCACATGTCATATCTTTGATTACCCATCCTCTTGTGATCCTAGTGGTTCACTACCACATGCTAATCCCTATGGACCCAACACCTCTTAAATATTATAAACACAAATATATATTTGAAATTTGTAGGTGTGTATAAAGGCATCCACAAAAGAAGGAAAATGGTATTTGGATAATGGGTGATCTCAACACCTGACAGGGGATAAAACAAAGTTTACAAGACTTGTTCATACAGAAGGAGGAAAATTCATATTCTAAGATAATTTCAAATCTGGAATAATCAATGAAATTAAAGCCGATACATAGATATCTCTTTGCATTGATAATGACCTACTAGTTGATGGTTTTAAATTTTATTTAATTATTATAATTCAACTATGCGATAAGTGATATCAAGTCACTTTTCATGCAAAACACTACATAGTAAAGTAGGAAACAGTAAAAATATAATCACATATACAATACTCATACAAGTAATAAGTTCATTCGCTTCAAGAAGTTCACCAACGTGTAAAGAAGATGAGTGATGCATGCAAACCCAACACAATCAGTAGTTCACTTAATGCATGACAAGGTCGACCAATAATGACAACGCATTTCCATTTCGAGGATTTCACCTTCAAAGCACAATTAACTTCATCTCATAAAACTGTGCATGTAAAGTATTAGTCAAATTTCATGATCATTAGAGTCAGCGAGAAGAAGAATCATTAAGTTTCATCTAGTGATCTAGCTCTAGAAGACCCACTAAGGACTTTTAGTGATTAAGTAATGATTATAATGGTGTAAATGAACTTATTGAAAGAACCTAAACACCCTAACATGTTTTAGTTAATAAATAGAACTTAACTCTTTTAATTTCAGTTTTAAGATTTTATTGAAGCTCTTGTACACACACAAAAAAATTGAAAAATAGATTTGTGATGATGCTACTGAAATAAAATAATTTAAAATGGGATGAGGTAAAGCAGAAAATGGCACAGTGTTTGTTCTTGAGGAAATCACCATGATGGAAAACCCCGTGTCCTTAGTCCCAGGACAACCCACACACCCAAGTCCACTAGTACCAATTATTAGTTATAGATTACAACCCACTAGTTTACAATGAATTAAGCTATGCAAATACAAGCCTACAACCAGCCTAGTCTAAATACAACCTAACTTGACTGGAAATCAGTCAACCCAATTACACCATGATAATAGCAACTAGAACACACACACAACCACACACTCACACCCGAGACCCAGTGAAGTTGTGCAAAACACATAATTAATTAAAAGGTTTATTTTAATCATAACATAAAACTTATCTTGTTTAAAAAATGAGACCAAACACACTCCAGGTTATGACTAATTTTAGTTAACGAGGATAATAACAAATGGTGATTTAAATAAAACAAACCGGAACAGTTGTAAACTCCACGCTTATAAACAAGAAAATGTAAATCTGGTTTTTGCACAAGCCAAACACACTGAGCTAAGACGCTGAGCTAACACTAAGTTAACACTGAGTTAAACACAACTTTCACACACACACACCAAATCTGAAAAAGAACACGAAAAATGCATACATCGCACCAGAAAAGAGGACATTATATATATATATATATATATATATATATATATATATATATATATGTATGTATGCATGTATATATCAGTATATATAGAAGAAACATTATATATAAATATAAATATGTATGTTTATAGATATATGTAGGTAGTTATATATAGAGAGAGAAACAAAAACTCACAGAGCAAACCTAAAAAATGCTTTATCCGTAGAAAATGGAAATAAGCAGTGTCGAGCCAAGCGAAGGCCAGAGAACCAAATAGAAAACCTCCAACACACACGTATGATCAAGGTGTAAACCAACTTACAGCTCAAACAAACCCACAACCATCAACACGTCCATCAAGCACAAAACTCCCCAATCAGTTCAAGAAAGCTAGACCAGAAAAACACCCAAAACTCACAGATTTGTATGAGTTTACAATGAGGTAAAGATCAAACAAAAAAATCTCTCAAAATTAAAACTGAAAATTGAGTAAGTATAGTGAGAGAAAGTGGGACAAATATTTGGTCGTTGTTTGGTTAGGTTTTGAAAAATATGGACAAATATCCGATAGCAGTTTTATTAGGTTTTGAAAAATAAACGTCTGAATTTTCTAACACCCAACACCCGATTTATATATCCTTAAAAAATGAGCCCTGGTAGAAGGCGTAATAAACCACAACCTTAAGCCCACACGCGTAAAAAGAGATGGGTGACCGAGGGTAACAAAGTAAACCCATATTAAGGAGGGTAAGACCGTAATCAACCAACGAATCTGAAAGGTATTGAGGTGAAGACAAGGGTGGCGGGAAAGACGTATAAATCACGCCAATACAGAGCCTCGAATATACTTCCAATCAGTCCTCGAGCCCAATAAAAAATAGTCACGAAAATGAAATGTTTGAACTTAATCAAACGACACAAAAAAGATGAACATGGTGCCATTTTGTTTTAGGGATTTGAAAGGATTAAACTAAACAATTTTTATGTTTAGTTCAATGTTTAAATATCCCATTATAAAACGAAGAACAAAAAAATTACACAAAAAAATTTTAATAGCAGAAATTTACATAGTTCAAAATAAAAAATATGTTAGCAAAAAATACACTAAAAATAATTTATGAAATAAAGTATATAACTAGATATTGTAAAAAAAATGTTAACTGTAAAATGTTTCAAACAAAAAATAATATATCCAAAGGACACACATAATGTTGAAAAAAATAAAATAAAGTCTCAAAATTGAGACAACAAGAAGGGCAATTTCAATCTCCCCATTTGGCCAATTTTGAGACAAACAGGAGTTTGAGACGAAGTACATAAATCAACTAACTACATTTTGAGTCCTAGCCAATACATAACTCAACTAATAACATTATGAGTCCTAAAGAAAATTTAAAAAATACATAACTCAACTAACAACAAATTCCTAAAAGACCATGTCTCAAATTCTCCCCATGTTTATCTCAAAGGGACAAAGGGAGGAAACTAAAATAAAATTAGGTTGGAAGAGAACACACACCAATGGATATTCTAAGAGTCTAAAATCGATGATTATCCAAAGGTTTAGTAAATAAATTAGCTAATTGGTCTTTAGTGTTATGATATTCAATACAAATTTCCTTTTTATCAACAAGTTCTCTAATTAAGTGTGCACGCATTTTGATATGTTTGGTATGTGAGTGAAGAACATGAATATTTGAAATACTAATGGCACTTTGATTATCACATAAAAAGAGTGTAGTAGGTTCAATAATACCATAGTCATTTAGCATTTATTTAATCCACAAAAGCTAAGTACAACAACTATCGACAACGATGTGCTCGGCTTCGGCAGAGGAAAGAGACACACAATTGTGCTTTTTAGACGACCAAGAGAATAGGTTGTGACCTAAGTAAAAGTAGCCACCGGAAGTGCTTTTACTATCATCAGCACAACCAACCCAATCGGCATCCATATACCCAATTATTTCAGAATTTGTGTCAATTGTGTACATAATACCAAAATTTAAAGTACCAGTAATATATTTTAGTATGTGCTTAATCGCAATCATGTGAGATTATTTAGGTTCACATTAATATCTAGCACACACACACACACACACATACACACACACGAACTCACACACACACACACACATACACACACACACTATGCATTATATCGGGTTTACTAGCCATTAAATAAAGAAGGCTACCAATCATACTACGATAAAGTGTGACTTCAACCTTTTTACCCGATAAGTATTTAGATAGCTTAGTAGTGAAACTCATAGGTGTCCTAGAAGATTTTGCATTAGTTAAACCAAAACGTTTAACTAATTTAGTAGCATATATAGTTGGGGATATAAAAATGCAGTCCGATTTTTGAGAAATTTGTAAACCCCAAAAAAATTGCAACTCACCCATCATAGACATTTGAAATTCAGATTTCATAATATTAGCAAAAATTTCAGACTCTTGAGGATATATAGACCCAAAAATAATCTCATCAACACATATTTGAGCAATAAGAAAACAAGTTGTGTCTCTTTTAACAAACATTCTTAGATCTACTTCCCCTCGATTAAAGTAGTGGGTTAAAAGAAAAGAAGTAAGACGCTCATACCAAGCACGAGGGGATTATTTGAGTCCATAAAGAGCTTTATTCAATATAAACATGTGATTGGGAAGAAAATGATCAACAAAACCCTTAGGTTGTTCAACATAAATTTCTTCATTTACAAGCCCATTTAAAAATGCAGATTTCACTTCCATTTGGTATGATTTAAATTTTAAATGACACGAAATGGTAAGTAAAAGTCTAATAGACTATATTCTAGCAACCGGGACAAATGTCTCATCGACATCAATCCCATCAATTTGGGAGTACCCTTGAGCTACTAGTCTAGCTTTGTTACGTAAAACATTACCAGTTTCATCACATTTATTTTTAAATATCCACTTAGTTCTAATGAAATTAGTATGAGTAGGACGAGGAACTAAAAACCACACATCATGGATCCAAAATTGACCAAACTCTTCTTGCATGGAAAGAAGCCAAGATTCATCAACAAGAGCATCTTTTATATTTTTAGGTTCTACTAGAGAGACGAAAGAAGACAGTAAAGCATTTAGAGTTTGACCTTTAGTTTTAATTGGTTCTTTAACATTACCCAAAATGTTCTTTTTTGGATGATTTGCTCTAACCCAATTGGGTACATCAAGGTCTTCCAATGGAAGGGAGTCTGAGGCACTATTCATTGAATCTTTTGGTAAATCATTTGAAAGGATGACTTCAACGGGTAATAATTTTGGGCTATCTTCTACCAAAGGGGCAACACAATCATTTATTATAACATTAATAGATTCCATAATAGACCTAGTTTTCAAATTATAAACTCTATAAGCTCGAAAATTTTGAGAGTACCCTAGAAAAACAACCTTGTCTCCTCTAGCGTCAAATTTAGACAAGTGTTCACGGTCCTTACACACAAATCATTCACTACCAAACACCCTAAAATATTTCATATTAGGTTGTCTACCATACCACAATTCATAGGTAGTTTGTTTAGTATTTTTCTTTAAATGAACCCTATTAATTATATGACAAGATGTATGAGTAGCTTCAACCCAAAAATATTTTGGAAAATTCTTATCATGAATAAAAACACGAGCCAATTCTTGAATGGTTCAATTTTTCCTTTCTACAATACCATTTTGTTATGGTGTCTTAGGAGAACTAAATTCATGTTGATACCCATTCCCAATACAATAGTCAATGACACCCGTGTCTTTAAATTCCCCACCCCTATCACTACGAATATGAGTGACTTGAGTATTTTTCTCATTTTTAATTTTTAGCAAAATTTTCAAAAAAAGATTAAAGGTGTCTGATTTTTCTTTCATAAAGGCAACCCATGTAAATCTAGCGAAGTCATCAACAATAATAAGAATATAGGAATTACCACATAAACTAATTGTCCTAGAAGGACCCAATAAATCCATATGTAATAATTCCAAAGGGCGGGAAGTAAAAATATCAGTCACTTTCTTATGAGGTGCCTTATGAATTCAACCAATTTGACACGAACCACAAATTGAATGTTTAACTTTGATTTTTTTTGGGTATGCCACGAACAAGATTCTGACTAGCTAATTTAGACAAACTATCATATTTTAAATGTCCTAACCTTTCATTGTATAAGTCTAAATCACTTATCCTAGAAGATAATTTTTTTCCAGATTCATATTCATGTTTAACGGCATATCAATTGTCTAAAGCCCTAATACCACACAAAATAACATTCCCATTTGGGTCTAAAATTTTATAATAAGATTCGGAGAAATTAACATCTTGATCAGTGTCCAAAAATTGACTAATACTTAATATATTTACTTTTAAGCCTTCAACAAGTAAAACATCCTCCAAGTTAGGGAGCCCATCTGTCTCAATCGACCCTTTGCCTATGATGTGGGACATCTTTCCATCACCAAAAGTTATAACACCACCAATAAAAGATTTTAAGGTGGTTAATTTGGATTCGTCTTTATTCATATGCCCATGGAAACTAGAATCTAAGTACCATTGAGTGTTTTTATTACGAGCATTTAGTGCTGATAAAACAACATTATATCTCAATGTGTCATTTGATTAAGACTTTTTAACCCAATCAACTTTAGTTTTCTCAAAAATAGTTTTGGTTTTAAAAGGCTATTTATTGGACATATTAGTCTTCATAACTAATTCCATTTTACCATAAAACCAACTCGGTTTGGTCCTATCATGGAGTCTTTTATAACAAAAATCTACCAAATGTCCGTTTTTATGACAAAAATCACAACGGGAGAATTTCCTATAAGCAGGTTTATTTGGGATAGCTATTCTATAAATAGGTTTAGAATGAATTTTATTTGCCTTTTTAAAAAAAATGGTTCTAAGTGACCCTTTTTTAGAACAAAAACCACACTAAAAAATAGACTTCGCAGTTTATAATTTCCTAGTTGTTTTAGTTTGCCTAAATTTTCCCTAAACATGTTTATTCAGTCCCAATTTCATTAAACATAATTTTTCTAAATGTCAAGTGTTATGATAGAAATTACATTCAAACCCCGATTTAGAAGGAGTAGAGCAACCCTCATTTTTCAAATGTTTATAAGACATCCTAATTTCAGTTAATTCAGGGAACTGTTATTTAGAATTCACAAAGTTAGTAACATCAAATTCTTTTCCTTCGAACCCCAATCCATTTGTATATTGATCTAAATTCATATTCTTATTAATAGTTTTTACGGCATCACCAGAATTCCACTAACCTTTTAACTTTTTCAAAGCACTCTCTAGTTCTTTTCGACACTCATCATATTTACAGAAAAAAAATTTAAACTCGATTTGAGATTCCTCAAATTTAAACAAAATTTCCTTATTTTTAGTCTCAAGAGAGTGATTAATTTCAGTTAGCATAACAATCTGTTTTTCCAGTAAAACAACATATTTTTCCAATTCTTCTACGTGAAATGTGGATTCTTTAGATCTCAATCTGATTTGATTATTTAAAATGTCAATTTCAGCTAATAACCTAACATTCACCTCACTTAAGTGTGTATTGTTATCAAGTGTGTCATTTTCAGAAATATCATACACGCACTCTTCAACATTTGCAAGATCCTCAATTATTTTAGATTCATCTAAATCAACATAAATATTTCCAATATCAAAAAGAGAGGTCATGACTGAAGGGTGATTTTGAGCAGGAAAGGTGTGAGACAAATTTATGAAGTCTAAATCAAAGTTATCTTCACCCAAATCAGAAATATTAGAAAGAGTAGATACGTTATCAAAGATGTCCTCCGATACGATATTACACACGGAGGTAAACACCATAAGATTATCAAATGTTTCTTCATTATCACTATCAGAACTATTATCCCATGTTTTAGACAAATGTGCTTTATTGGATGGTTACCACTTAGATTTAGAAAATCACGTATCACAATAGTGACCATATTCATTGTACTTTTGGCACTAAATATGGCTTAAATCCTTTTTAGGTCCAGATTTTTCAAAGCTATTCTTCTCAAAATATTTTTCATGGTGTCTATTTGAATAACTAGGTTGACCCTCTTTTGAGGCAAATTTATTTCTAAACTTCAAAAATTTCTTAAAGTGTTTGGTCATGAGAGCAATTTCATTATCCAAAGAATCTAAAAACATTTCATATTCATTTAAATTAGACAGGAAGGATACATATGCTAAACTACTTTCAATTTATCTAAAATTAAGCATATTTTGTGTTTGAGTTTATGCAGGTGCTTTGCCTCTTTTCTCATCCCTTAAAGTATTTTGATATTCAAAGGTTTTTAGTTTACTACAGAAATATGAGGAGTATAACTATCCAAATTATCAGTAAGAGTGTGAGCAATTATCTCAAAACTCTTAGGAAGAGACCTAAGGATTTTATCACATATTTCATATTCGGTGTAAATAACACCATTACCATAAGATTGATTTACAACATCTTGCAATTTTAAGTAAGAGTCATCAAATTTCTCACCATCTTTCATATAGAGAGAATCATAGAGTCTAACTAGCATTTGGGACTTGATTCATGTAACTCTAGAACCTCCTTCGTGGGTAGTCATAAGAATTTCCCAAGCCTCGAAATTATTTTAAATTCAGTTGCACCCATTGCTTGGAAATATCATTTTTGCCTTTGTTGTTACACTGTGAGCAAAGATTTTCCTCTTTAGTCCACTCCAAAATGGGTTTTCGAACAAAAATCTCAGCTACATCATCACTAGGTTTAGTAGGTGCAGAAAAACCAATTTTAATCATATCCCATACGTCATCTCCCAAGCGTTAGAGGTGCGTAACCATTCTTACTTTCCAGTAAGCGAAGTTGTCACCATCAAACACGGGAGGACGTACAGAAGACCCACTATGGTCACCTATAGTAAAAAGTTGGTTGCTTTAAAACAAAAGAGTTCAGGATCTTTATGGAAAAAAAAATTAAAAAGTGAGTTCTGAAGCTCTAATATCACTTTAAATAACCTAAATACCCTAACGTGTTTTAGTTAATAAATAAAACTTAACTCTTTTAATTTCAGTTTAAATCTTTGATTGAAGCTGTTGTACACACACACAAAAATTGAAATACAGATTTGTGATGATGCTACTGAAATAAAATAATTTAGAATGGGATGAGGTCAAGTAGAAAATGACACAATATTTGTTCTCGAGGAAACCAACGTGATGGAAAATTCCGTGGCCCTAGTCCTAGGACAAATCACACACCCAAGTCCACTATTACCAATTATTAATTACAGATTACATCCCACCAGTTTACATTGAATTAAGAGCCTAATTCAATTGAATTCGTGTTACTTAGGCGATAAAATTTACGACTTAATCGTAAATAATCAATTTCATCACTAATAATTAGAGGAGAAACATTTCTAAATAACTTGAACTAGTTAACATTGCACATTTAGATGTCAAAATCTTAAAAGCACATAAAACAATGCATAAGTTAATAAGGACTATAAGAGTTATAAGTCCACCGACTAGTATTAAAAACACCTATTAACATAGGTTGAGAATATCCATCACGACAGTGTTACCAACATTTGGGAGGATCAAACCTTGAGAATTTTTCTTCATTACACAGTCCACATATCAATAAAATGAATCAGTATGTAACTATTTGAACATAAATGATTATGAAAGTTTCTTCTGGAATGTGAAACTTGATTTTAGCACCAAGAACTTGAATGGTGATAATGTCATGAAAAGAGAGGGGGTTTGAGGGTTATTTAAAACAATTACAAAATTTCATTTTCATAGAGACAAAATTTGAGTGAAAGTCATTGAACGACTCAATATAAACAAATTTCCTAACATGGAACAAGGAAAAGAATTTATAAGCAAGACATACAGGGAAATAAACTTTATCCAATTAAACCATTGAAAAATCATTGTTTTATAGTATTGTGTGAGTTTGACGTAAAATGTCTCTATAAGTGCCACTCGGGAGTGAAGGATTATAGTTGTCTATGGCAATACTACCAAGATTATCATCAGAGTCACGAGTAACTAAAGGCTCCGAACAAAACAGTGAAGTCAGGATTGCCTAAAATTTATCAGGAACATTTACACCAACCCAAGTTTCTTGGTCAAGAACTACCTTTATTTTTGCTGTCTAAGAAAATAATGAACGGTCAGTCCTATATCAAAAGAAAACTGAAAGCTAATGTAACCTAGCAGGGGTGAAAACTAACTCGAGATTCGTGCGGGAAATCAATAAAGGCTTTGGCCTGTGATTGCAGTGTTCCTCGAATGTTATATCCCAAGAGAAAACATGTAATAAGGGTTCAACAATGACAAGATGCCCTGAAAGTCAATGGAAGATAATTGTATAGTTAATGTCAATATGAAATTACAATAATATAATATATTTATTAACATAGAAATTCAGAATTGATGCAGAGGCACATTAAGAGATTTCTTCATCCACTATTATTTTCCCGTATCTTTATGACATTGAGACTACAAAATTCTCTATCTGCAGATTGTAATTGAAAATAGTCCATAGATATGACCTATTAGCCCATCCTATTAAACATATACAATATTGATACAATTTTTTAGGAACATTGAACATATATTTGCAAAAAAATTAATCAAAACATAGATAATGGCATAAATAGAGATTTTAAACCCTAATTACATACAAATCCTTAAAACCGATGTAAAATGCGAAAGGAAATTAAACAATAGGTGGAGCGTGTGTTCTGTTGTGAACCAAACATACAGAAATTGAAGTAGGTGTGCGTGCTTGTGTTCCGTTGTGTGTGTGTGTGTTCTGTTGTGCGTGTGTACATGTGGGAGAGGTAGATAGAGTAACCTTCTATGGTGTTCGGTGGAGCAGAGGTTCAGCCGACGATGGAGCGGAGATTCAGGTGGCAGTGGTGGAGTAGAGATTCATTTAGAGAGAAAGAGAGAGAGCGAGGGAAAGAGAAAGCGAAATGTGGGTTTCTTATTTTATGGTTTTGTTTATTAATATTTCAGTGTATTTTAAATATATAAATTATATAGAAAATAGTTTTGGTTGCCAAAGCCACTCTCTTTCCGCAACACAGGTTTATGTTGTAGAAAGTTATATGACTTTTGACAACATAAGAAAATGTTGCTAAAGCTTCAAATAATTTCCCTCCCATATCCCGCTAAAAATTTTAACTTTTGGCAACATGATTTATTTTATGTTGCCAAAAGTACGATGTAAAATGGTTTTTTGGAAACATAAATAAGATTTTGTTGCCAAAAGGGTATCTTTGGAAACAAAAATAGCTTGTGTTGCTAAATATTGTTGCTAATGGTGCAAATTCTTGTAGTGATCTTAACAAATACGAGCCGACCAGCCTAGTCTAAATACAACCCAACTTGACTAAAAATCAGTCATCCCAATAACACCCAGGTAATAGCAACTAGAACACACACATAACCACACACTCACACTCCAAACACAGTAAAGTTTTGCAAAACACATAATTAATTAAAAGGTTTGTTTTAATCAGAACATAAAAATTATCTTGTTTAAAAAATGAGACTAAACACACTCTAGGTTATGTTTAATTTTAGTTACCAAGGAGAATACCAAATGGTGATTTAAATAAAACAAACATGAAAAGTTATAAACTCCACACTTGTAAACAAGAGAAAATAAATCTGGTTTTTGCACAAGATAAACACACATTGAGATAACACTGAGGTAAACATAACTCTCGCACACACACACACACACCAGATCTGAAAAAGAACAAGAAAAATGCACACACCCGCACCAGATCTGAAACAAGGACAACACCAAACCTAGATATAAAGAATATATATATATATATATATATATATATATATATATATAAGAAAGAGTATATATAAATATAAATATAAATACGTATCTTTATAGATATATGTAGGTGGTTATATATAGAGAAAGAAACAAAAACTCACAAAGCAAACCTAAAAAAAGGCTTTGGCCATAGAAAATGGAAATAAGTAGTGTCGAGCCAAGAGAAGGTCGGAGAACCAAATAGCAAACCTCCAACAAACACGTATGATCAAGACGTAAACCAACTTACAACTTAAACAAACACCACAACCATCAACACATCCATCAAGCACAAAACTCCCCAATCAGTTCGAGAAAGAGAGACCAGAAAAACACTCGAAACTCGCAGATTTGTATGAGTTTATAATGAGGTAAAGATCAAACACAAAAAACTCTCAAAAGTAAGACTGAAAATCTAGTAAGTATAGTGAGGTAAAGTGGGACAAATATCCGACATCAGTTTGGTTAGGTTTTGAAAAATATGGGACAAATATCTAGCAACATTTTGGTTAGGTTTTGAAAAATAAACATCTGAATTTTCTAACACCCAACACCTCACTTATAAAGCCTTAAAAAAGAGCCCTGGTAGAAGATGTAATAAACCATAACCTTAAGACCACATGCGTAAAAAGACATGGGCGATTGAGGGTAATAAAGTAAACCCATATTAAGGAGGGTAAGACCGTAATCAACCAAGGCAACTGAGGGGTATTGAGATAAAGACAAGGGAAGTGGGAAAGACGTATAAATCATGCCAATACAGAGCCTCGAACAGACCTCCAATCAGTCCTCGAGCCCAATAAAAAATTGTCATGAAAATGAAATGTCTGAACTTAATCAAACGACACAAAAAAGACGAAGATGCTGTCGTTTTGTTTTAGGGATTTGAAAGGATTAAACTAAACAATTTTTATGTTTAATTCAATGTTTAAATATCCCATTATAAAAACAAAAAACAAAAAAAATTTAATAGCATAAATTAATACACTTCAAAATAAAAAATATCCTAGAAAAAATATACTAAAAATAATTTATGAAATAAAGTATATAACTAGATATTGTAAAAAAAGTAAACTGCAAAATGTTTGAAAAAATAAAAATAATATATCTAAAGGACACACAAAATGTTGAAAAAAATAAAATAAAGTCTCAAAATTGAGATAATCAAGAAGGGCAATTTCACTTGTATAATCATTTACTTCCTCAAACAAACTAATAAAACATTACCCAAACCATAAACAAACCCAAAATAGCTTAAACATCAAGTCAGTCACTTTACGTCGACTCAAAGGTGTGTTTAAGTCGACCTAAACTGCCCAACTTAATTTGACTAAAATTTTGGTAAAGAATGAAGGTTTGGAAAAATTCAAAAATAGGTGTAGGGTTTTAAGTTGATTCAAACTAATTTGAATCATATCAAATTGCCTAGGTATCTTAAAATATCAATGTCTAGTTTTTAAAATTCAAATTCCAAAAGCTCTAGAATTTACTAAATTACCCTCCAGTAGCTAGTTTTTGAAAAACCCTATAAAACACCCCTTTGGATTCATTATTTAAACACACATTACTTATGAAACATTACCCAGAGATAAAAGATCCAATTCATATCTTATGTCCCTATACTCGAGTTATCTAAAGATAGAAACCAAGTCCCAAAACCCATTTGTAAAAACAGGTATTTTTTATAATTTGGAATTTAATTATTTCCTGCAATTTTAAATTACACTCGCCCGGTAACTTAATTTAAAATGAAATATTGCTTATTTATTAAATATTAAGTGGGAGAGATAATAAAATTAATATTTATGCAAATTTACTAAGTTTGTATAATAAATAAAATATGGTGAATTTTTAGTACATCGTAGTGAGTGAGAATGACAAGATTTTTTACGGTATCTCAACCGTCAGATGAGAGCGAGTGCTCAGGAGGAATCCCCACAAGGGAACATTATAGCGGCAGAGGTGGCCAACATTGTGGAACAGTTAGTTAATGCAACAATGACTACAATGGCATACCACTTTTCGCAGTCTCAGCCACAACATCCAATGGCACCAGTAGTTCCGGCCCACCCAGGGCATCCGATTGACAGAGAGTGATGGAATATTTTCAGAAAGGGCATCCACTAGAGTTTCAGGGTAGCTCAGATGTAGTCATTTCTAGTTAGTGGAAGAAAGATATGTAGTGACACCTCCGTATGCTTGAGTGAAGTGACACTCAGAAGAAAATTTTGGCAACATTTAAGCTAGTTGGTGCAACTTTACAGTGGTGGGAGTCGATCACCACTTTTGATGAGAGAGATATTATGATGTTCACTGAGATCTGGGGGGCGGTTCAACCACAAGTACTTTTCTTCGGCTATTCAAATAGATACGTGGAGGGTATTTAATGAGGCGATACAAGGTGATCAGTAGTTGAACATGAGTAGGATTTTACCCATCTGGTAAAATTTGTGTCGAATAAGGTGAATAGCGAAAAGAAGAAAATGATGAAGTTCATGAATGGACTTACTTGGAGAATCAGGCAACACTTGATTGGTAACTCGATATTAAATATTTATACAGAGGTCGTCAATACTGCACTAATACACTTCTAGGATCATTTCTTCCATATGAAGGAAAGCAAAAGACTGGGAGAGACTAGTCATAGTGTAAAGGTAGGTGGTAATAGTGCCAATGTGGTACAATAGCAGCAGTTGAGCGGGTAGCACAAGCGGGATTTCTGATAGGGAGATCTAGCTAAGAGGTTCAGATCCTAAGGTTTCATATCTGAGAGTGGTGGGTTTATATAGGGCTAGCAAGGCCCTCCTTATCCTAAAAAATAGTAGTAGCAGGGCTTCCAGGGCTAAGAGAACAACAGGGGTGGACAAAAGGGCTAGGGCCATAAGGGCCAATGATAGGGAAAACCCTAATGGGATCATCAGGGCCAGAGGCAATGAGGCATTACTGGTCGTTGTTTTAATTATGGAGAGATTGTCCATAAAAAAAGGTATTGCCCACACCCAATCAGAGGACCCCGCGTAGGGTGCCTAGTAGAGGTAGTAGGCATAGTTACTATCGGCAGCACCAGTTCCACCAGGCCCACAACAACCGGGACAGTTACAGTGTGGATGTGTCTATAACGTCTGAGATGCTGTTATAGCTCACGCACCCTAGGAACCATCAGCAGTATAGGGTACATTTCCTATTCATGGGAACATGAGTAGGGTGTTATTTAATACTAGAGGCTTACATTCATTTATAGACACTAGATTTGCACGCATAGCCGGTCTATTAGAGACGAACGTTAACCTTTTTATGTGTGTAGAGTCACCTTTGGGTAGCGGATCCCTTGTACACTCGATATGTAGGGGGTAGATATAGACATTGGGAGATTATGTCTAGTATCAAATCTACTAGTATTAGATATGGAGGGATACAATGTCATTTAAGGCATGGATTGGTTAGATGGGTACATGGCAATGGCATATTATTATGGGAGGGAAATTGTATTCTCCATTCCGTGGTACGAAATGTTACTTGTGACGATGCTTCTTATCAAGGGATGGTAAACGCGTACCATTTTTAAGATCTCATAGGAGTTGGTTGTATCCTTAAATTCTATTTCAGTTGTGAGGGAGTTTTCTAACATTTTCTAGGAGATTCCTGGGCTGGCACCCAGTTAGGAGATCGAGTTTGTGATTGATTTAGTTCTTGAGATGAGGCCAATCGCATGTGCACCGTACTGTATGGCCCTGCTGGAAATGTAGGTGTTAAGGGATCAGATTTAATAGCTCTTGGTATAGGGCTTAATTAGGTAGTGTACATCGCCATAGTGTGCACCAATGTTTTTTATGAAGAAAAGAGATGGGTCTTCTATGCGTGGAATGCCAAGAGCTAAACAAGGTCACGATTCAAAATAAGTATCTGTTACCTCGAATCGATGACCTGTAAGATCAGTTGAGAGGATAAGCATTCTTCTCGAAGATAGATTTGTGATCGGGGTACCGCTAGTTATTTATCAGGGAGGAGGATGCTCCTATGACCGCATTACTAATATAGTATGGATCGTACGAAATCAAGGCAATGCCATTTGGGTCAACTAATGCACCATCAGTATTCATGGACCTCATAAACAGGGTGTTCAGGGAGTTTCTTGACCATTTTTTGATTGTGTTCATCGATGATATCTTAGTTTATTCTCGCATTGAGAGTGAGCATGAAGATCATCTCTATTTGGTTCTGCAGACATTATGGGATCACCAGTTGTAGACCAAGTTATTAGCGGTGAGGGAGTGGTGGTTCAAAGCTTTTTGGGGTTGCTCAGGTATTATCACCGCTTAATAAAGGGACTCTCGAAGATTAAAAGTCTATTAACTAATCGAACTCATAAGGAGGTACCGTTCATTTGGGATGACTATTATCACTTAGCTTTTGATAATATAAAGGACAAATTAACCTCAGCTCCTATGCTCTCCCATCCTAGGTGCAGAGTGGAGTACCTTGTTTTCATAGATACATCTCTGCAGGGACTTGGGGGTGTATTACAGCAGGAACATAGGGCTATAGGTTATGCATCTTGCAATCTTAATCCCCACTAAAGGAATTACCCCACACATAACCTCGAGCTAGCAGTGGTCGTATTTGCCTTAAGGATTTAAACGGACTATCTTTTGGATGAGAGGTTCAGCTTATTAACGGATGATAAGTTACTACAGTACCTGTTCACATAGAAGGATTTGAATATATGGCAGAGGAGATGGTTGGAGTTCTAAAGGAGTAAGTTTAATATTCAGTATCATCTTGCGAAGGCTAACGTAGTGTAAGATGCATTGAACCAATGACCTAGTGGAGAGGTAACAGAGGTCTCGAAGGCGAAGTGGGATGAGCTCCAATATAATGATGACATCTCTAGAGCTTGCATGTCTGTTTTGACTATCACAGCAGAGATCGTTATATGAGTAGTGAAAGCATAGGATGACGACCAGTTATGTCAGGACACGGTGAGATAGATATTAACAAATGGGGCGAAGTTCTACTCAATCACTTCGAAGGGAGGAATACGCTTCAACGGGAGGCTTGTGGTTTTGGAGGATGAAATTTAAGACCCGAAATGATGATCGAGTTTAACGGGTCAAGGTTTATAGTACATACCTATGGGGTTAAGATGTACCAGGATATCCACAGGAAGTATTGGTGGTTGGGGATGAGGCAGGACATATTAGTGATTGTCTTTAAGTGTGTTACTTGCCAGCTAGTGAAGATAGACCACCAGATACCAAAAAGGATGTTTCATCCACTTGAGATCCCATTGTGGAAGTGGGAGAGCATATCTATGGACTTAATTATTGGGTTACTGACATCATAAATAGGTCACGACTCTATCTAGGTGATTGTGGATCGATTGATCAAGGTGGACCATTTTCTACCAGATCGTACGGATTATGAGATGAGTCATTACGCGCAGTTGTTTATTATCGAGATTGTGAGATTACATGGGGTGCCGATTAATATCCTGTCCGATAGGGATAATATTTTTGTATTCTATTTTTGGCAGAGCTTTCAGGAGGCTATGGACACTGATTTTCGATTGAGTACAATATATAGACCGCAGGCGGAGGGAGAGATTGAGGAGGTTAATCATGTAGGTCCCCCAAATATACCTTTCATCAAAACACTTTTTACTTGAGCGGAATTAAGTTAAGGATGAATGCAACCCAACTTTCTCTTTTTACGAAAAACTCTTTTTTAATTTTATCAAACCAAGTTGTGAACAAATTTACTATGCCAATTTTATCTTGTTTAGGTCCTAAACATGCATCTAGGTGATAGGAAAGTAAAATAAAGTAAAGAGTACTCACAATGCCGGATGTACGAAGAAAAACCCAAACGGGAAAAAACCTCGGACAACCCAAGCCAAACTATCACTATGAACAATGGTTTTACAAAGACAGATTAGCCTTACTCAACGACTCGATCCCCATGGGTCTTGACGCTCCTTATGATATTCTACCATCTTTCAATAGTGCCCATGCAGAAATTTTGTCTTTCACGAGGCTCGTCCATAACACTCGACTCCACCAATGTCTCGGTGACCACCAATACGATTTGATACGACTACAATGTTGAACACGATGTCCATCGCTTCTCCACTGGAAAACCAGCAATCACAAGTTGTCAAAAGATGAAAAAGCCAAACTTGGTGCAACAAAGATCACATAAACATAATGTAATGAAAATATCGGATCTTTGTAAACTCTAAGGATGTGTTTAAGCCTTTAAAACCTTAGAAAACATGAGCAAACATGTTTCTAGATCGTAAACTATTTTTCCAAAATGCACACCATTCGAGGAAACTGGACACCTCTATTTATAATAAAATTGAGTTAGTGTCAGAATCTCGTTCGAGCAAGATGCCATGTCATTCGAACAACAGTGGATCTCGTTCGAACGACATCAAATGTCATGTGAACGACATCGTCAAATAGAGTTCTTAATTTAAATAAAGTTTTCATTAAAACCAACTCTTATCCAATTATCATCCGTCCTTATCTGAAATAAACAAAGTGTAAACAATTAAACCTCGTTTAAAAACATTTTCTTTAAATAAAACAACATCCTTATTTTTATAAAATGAATTCGGAGTTTCATTAACATTATGAATTCATACATGTGTGATCTCGGAATGCAATTAAACCTTGAAGATGAGAAATTGCACCAATTAAATTTAAACTTCGGCATGATTGATTATTTGTAGCTTTGCCGCAACGTCTTCAATAAATCTACAATACATCATAGACTCGTGGGATCGGACAATATAAAATATATCTATGACACAAACATATTTTTTTCCGAGAATAAATCAAAACTACATTAAGACTTAATTGGAAATTTGGTCCTTACAAATCTTCCCCTTTGACTATTTCGAACAAAACTAACAGTGAAATGCCTAAGCCTTGTCGTCAAGCCGTATGATGTCTAAATACCATCAAAAAATAAAATTACATTATCAGTATAGGATAAGGTTCGTCAACAACGGACCGGCAAGCATAAGACTGTCTCGAATGTCAGAATGTGACGTAGGCTTGAAATATCGTATCTCTTTAAGCATACACAACACACATGAAACAGACAAATACCCAGTGATGTATGAAGAAACAAATGATATAAATTAATATAAAACTTTAAATTCGAACAATTTATTATGTGAGTAAACATGATACCAATATCTGAACAACATAAAAACTCACAAAATTCTCCCACTACATCACATACATCTCTCCCACTTTTTATCTCGAATAGACAATTCGATGAAAAGATAAACAAATCTAGTATGAGATATACCAAGATGATTAAATTAACATGAAGAATAGCTAGATAAACATGAAACAACCAACTAAATATGATCAATCAAAGTCAAATCAGTAACTAGTAAAAAATGAATCACACAAAGAATATAGCAATCAAAATAGATGTGATTAAACGAATCAAATGCAGTAAAATATGTCAATGATCAAAGTAGACTGCATAAACATGAAGCAATATGCAGCAGGGTACTGAAATAGAAATCAACCAACAACAGTCAAACTGTCAACCAGGCTGTCGTTCGAATGATCCAGGGATGTCTCTCGAATGAAATGCGACATCGCTCGAACGAAACAGTATGTCGTTAGAACGACATTAACAAATTTTCACAGTCTACCCAGAAAATTAAACAGTGTTGTCCAGTGAAAAAATTTCCATAAAATACTGACTAGAAGGGGTTGCAAAACATGAGTAAACCATAGAAAACTCAAGGGTAAAAAAATATGGGTAACATGATAACATAGTATCTATGTGCCTAAACATGAACATGAGATGTATGTGCGTGAACTAAAACAAATGAATCACAATTCCAACACATCGAAACAATCAAGAAGATCTAATCAATAGCAATTTATCATCAAACTTTATTATAGCCATATGTGATAATTAAAGTATGAGCTTAATGAATTAAACAAACATCATGCACACGAATCCAGAATTTTGACGATTCTACAAATAATAGCATCATGACACGAATTTTCAACATTAGGATTCTTTGTGCAAACCCGTTTAAATTTTGAATCCATCCAAACTCCCTAAAATATATCATATTATCTTTTGAATGAACTAGCTAATTTAGCCCATTTTTGGCATATGATTCTTTTTATTGCCTTTTTAATTTTTTGAGCTCTTTTAAATGGTGGTATTCACGCCGAGTCAATTTTACACTCTCGCAGCCCTTTCTCGTACACTCATCAAATTTTCAAATTAAAATGCTCATGGGTAAACGGTTTTTACATGCACACCTCCTCCTTAAGTCTACTTATGCATTGATAAAAAATTGAGATAACGATGTCTCACCAAACTCAAATATGCAAGAGTAGCCAAACATTCATATAAACTCATGCATGTGTGCAACGATGGCATATCTACAAAGTCGAATGAAAATGCATATCAATTTCGAAACAACCCCATAATTCAATGGTTAAGATCATTCTAAACATCGATAATAATGACCAAATGTCCTAGCCACGTGGATAATGGAAGGAAGGGGGGTCCAAGCACACCAATATGACACATTAAACATGTTAGCTCAAAAACAAAACCAAAAATCTTTTTGGTTTTTTCAAAATGTTTTGACTCAATTAAAAGCAAAATATTTTGTGTTTTTCTCAAAAAATTTCAAAACAAAAATATTTTTGTAGTTTTAAAATAAAATGCAATAAATGAAAAATATAATACAAAATGATAAACATGGAAACACAGTCAACCTTTAGATTTAGCATGGGAAAAATCAAATGCAACCAAGTGAGAACCATGAATTTTTATTCCTAAATCTACTAAATCCAACTTCCTAACCCAAGTAGGTGTGTAACGAACGATGCATAGGGATGGGGGGAATCGGGGCAACTTTATTACTAAACTTTCTAAACTTTTGAGGAAAAATCCTAAGGCCATAGAAAAACTTTCTAATGTGACCTTTCATACCACAAAACGTGCAAATGTAGCGCTGGTATGGAAAGTGACCTATATGTGGACCTTTTCTAACATTCCTATGAGGCTCTCTCACACGTGCGGGGAGAATGGGAACAACACAATCATAAAAGCCAATACCTCTCCTATCTCTCTTAATTTGGACGGTGCCTAGAATCCTATCCAACGTCTCACTTCTAGCCTCCAAGTCAAACTGAACTCTATATGTGTCTCTCAAACTCTCCTCTAACTCCTTAATCCTAGACTCAAGTAGACGCCTAGGATCCTCAAACTCTAGCACCTACTTTTTCAAAGCCTCCATTAAACCTCTAATGGTGTCTCTCTCTTTCTCGACGTACTCTAGACTCTCCTTAAGCTTATTCTCCCGTGCCCTAAGATCCTCAATTAGCGCATCATTATTTTCTATGCCACACTCTTTCAACTTAGCTTGCAATTTTGAGTTTGCATTTTTCACCTTCACCATCTCCTTAAACAACTCTCGAAATGCAACTTGCAACTCTCCTACGTCGATCTCCTCATCCCCTCTCTCATCACCCTCAACCTCTCGGAAAGCACTCTTAATAGCCTTAGAAGTTTCATGCACATGAGTATCCTCGTGGGAAGATATATCATCGTCGCTCACATGACATGCCGTAAATGCAACAAAGTCACGCACAATGGGGGAATCATCTCCCTCTTTCGGTTCACTATCACTTAAGGTGGCGTTGTATGCTATCGGTTTCTTTCCATCTTTTTTAAGTCTAGTGGGGCACTCCTTAACTTTTGTGACCATACCCCTCACACCCAAAACACCTATTAGACTCATCTCTCATAGGTTTCTAAATTTTATCCCCCGGGGTGGAGTCTCCCTTGTTCTTAAAATTTTCAAACTTTTTGGCATCTTTCGATTGTTTATGAATTAGAAGAAACTTTTTGAACTTTCTTTCCAACAAGACGACATCCTCAAAGTCAGAATCAGAGTCGTCATTCGAAACTTTAGTTTCCTCGTTCAGGGCTTTCAAAGCAACACACTTTTATTTCTTTAGAACTTGCTTGGAGGTAAACATATCGAGTTCATAGGTTTGTAAGTCACCTATGACCTCTTCTAGTTTCGACGAGTTAAGCATAATAAGGGAATTCATAACGCTCACTTTAGCATCAAACCTACTTGGTAATGATCGCAAAATTTTATTAATCCCTCAATTATCGGGAATCTTCTCACCTAGGTTAAACGCTGCAGTAACAATAGTGGACAACCTAGTGTAAAACTCATCAAACGTCTAACTTTATAACATCTTAATCGTCTCAAACTATGTAGTGAGACGATTAATAAACTCTAAGGATGTGTTTAATCCTTTAAAACCTTAGAAAAAATGTGCAAATAGGTTCCTGGATCGTAGACTATTTTTCTAAAATGCACACCCTTCGAGGAATCTGGACACCTTTATTTATAATAAAATTGAGTCGGTGTCAAAATCTCGTTTGAGCGATATGCCACATCATTTGAACGACAATGGATCTTGTTCGAACGACATCAAATTTCGTTTGAATGACGTCGTCTGATAGAGTTCTTAATTTAAACAGAGTTTTGATTAAAACCAACTCTTATCCAATTATCATCAGTCCTTATCTGGCATAAACGAAGTGTAAACAATTAAACCTCTTTTAAAAACATTTTCTTTAAAGAAAATAACATCCTTCTTTTTATAAAATGAATTTCAAGTTTCATTAACATTATGCATTCATACTTGTGTGATCTTGGAATGCAATTAAACCTTGAAGACGAGAAATTGCATCAATTAAACATCGACATGATTGAATATTTGTAGCTTTGCTACAACACCTTCAATAAATCTTCAATATGTCATTGACTCGTGGGATTAGACAATATAAAATCTATCTATAACACAAACATGTTTTGTTCCGAGAATAAGTCAAAACTATATTAAGACTCAATTGGAAATTTGGTCCTAGCAAATCAGATGTTGGAGGACATACTCAAGATGTGTATATTAGGCTTTGGGGTAGGTTGGGAGCAATACCTTCCATTCGTGGAGTTGGCTTATAATAACTCCTACCAGTTTACCATCAGCATGGCAACTGTTTGAGGCACTTTACGGGCAACTTTGTCGTTCACCCACTTTTTTATTAGAGTTGGGGTACAACAAAATTTTGGGAACAAATATGATTAAGGATATTACCACCAAGATTGAGCTCATTCGGGGATACATACGGATAGACAGAAGACTTACGCAAATGCAGACATGAGGCACATAGAGATTGATATAAGGGATCAGGTCTTGGTGTGGGTGTCTCTAATGAAAGGAGTTATGATATTCGAGAATAAGGGGGAGCTATCTCCAAGTTATGTTGGCCCTTATCGATTATTAAGAGAGTGGGAGCAGTCGTTTATACGCTAGGTTTTTCAGAGAATCTATAGTGGATCTACGAAGTGTTTCACATGTCTTTGCTAAAGAGATATCAGAGGAATGAGAGGACCTATTGGCACATTCCATTGGAGGAGATAGATTTGCAGTAAAATATTTCATATTACGAGAAATATGTTACTATTATTGATCTTAATAAGCGTAATGTAACAACCCTCGCTTATGAGAACCTATTTTATATTTACTTTCTATGTGAGGTAATTATATATAAAATGTTGGAATATGGAGTAAGTATTAATCTAATGAAGAAAAGTTAATATTTACTAACTTGTTGTATATTTACTGTATGTGTATGTAAATATCCTCATGTTGAGTATTATGGTGTCATAAGATTTAAAACGACCCTATGGTTAAAATGGAACCGAAACTTAAAATGAGTTATAAAATATCCAAATGATAATTTGGAGGTCGTACTTGGTTCCGAAACGCGCGAGATAGTCAAAATATGTGCCATATTGTATTTTGAGGTTTTGGGCACTTTTGACTGATTTTAACATATATGTGTAGTTGCGAACCATTTAATGTGGTATTTACCAGTTAAGTTGTAAATTGTAGACTAAAGTCATGATTTATGTCTTGATTAAGTCTTCTATTTTCCCCTAATTGTATTCCTAAACCTAGAGAGAAAGAGAGAGGAAGAGAAAGAGTAGAGAAAAGGGAAAAGATTGAAGATTGAGGTTGGATTCTTGCTACTATACAAGGAAAATATGAATTTGCAAGATTGAGGCAAGTTTTTTACTTGCTATATGTGGTTTAAGATAAATGATTAGTTGTGATAATTGTGTATTAATCAAGGTTTAACTATTTTAGGGTTTTTGTGTATTTGTAGGTCTTGAATCATTCAAGAATGATTTGGATGATTAATGAGGTTTATGGTAGTAGTTAGTGGTATTTATAATGTGTTGGTGACAATAAATGAGTTTGGTTTGAATGGATTTGAGTTGGGGGTAGATTTGGAGTCCAAGACTCCATAGACAAAATTGGCAAAATTCGCAGGGGCGAATCGATTTGGCCAGGCCGAATCGATTCGCATAGGGACAGTTTCTAGGTCTTAGTGAACCGAATCGATTCGGCATTTATGCTGAAACAAAATTTTCCTGACCGAATCGATTCAGATGGTCCGAATCGATTCGGCAATTATGCAGAACCTCATATTTTTGGCGAAAATCCTGCATTTTTAAATTGTTTTTCTTTTTCAATTTTAACCCTTTTTATCTAATCTTAGGACTTAGGAACATTCTTGTATGAAGTCAACTTAGAGTCCTAGAGTTCTAGGTGAGTTAGTTTACTACCCTAGATTAGAATTGGTGTATATGAGATTTATTTCGAGAGTGCATGAAGTGATGTTCAGGCATTACTTTCGTTTTATAACTAGTAGGGGTCTAGGAGATTACTAAGTTGTGTTTGGAGACTTTAGAAGTTAATTTGAGGTATGATGGTTTATTACAAAGCCCAAAAGGAGATTTGGGAAAATTAACTTGAGAGTTTAAATATTCATCGAGGTTATTATGATGATGCAAAGCACGTATAGTTCCGGATAATCATAATGCATTTGATAAAATGTAAATGGATAAAGTAAATGATAATTTACTAAATCATGTCATGATAACTAATAAAATGGTTGGAACACACCCTCTCTAAATACCATCTTAAGGGAAGGTCGTGCGTAAGGTGAAGCCCCCTGGCTAATGAATGCATGGTGGATATAGTCCTAGGCCATATGAGCGCTTATTGTATATTTTTCTGCGATGGGTAGGTAATTCCGGGTGTGGTTATGACTACTCCTCAAGTATATGTCCGCTTCCCGACGTTTCGGTAGGATCCCAGGTTGTCTTGATGATAGGCCCTGGAAGATAATGGTCATTTAGGGGCGCGCACAGTGGGGAAACCCGGACGGGCGGTCTTAGAATCGTTATATATGTATACTTATAACTATTCTAACATCAAGTGGGACTTTATGGATATTAATGCCATAAAGAGCATAACACAATGCCATAAAGAGCATAGTACATGCCACAAAGAGCATACAATTGAGATACGTGCCACAAAGAGCACATGATAAAATTTGTATTCCTGATAAGGAATGGAAAGATAAAATGAAAAGGTGAATGGTGATAAAGATTCCAGGTTAATGATGATTACACATATCCTCTTGCATAATTGAATTTTACTTTATAATCATTTAATTGTATTAGTTTATTTCATGATGTCACCATGTTAGGATATCAACTTTATCATCCATGATTAACTATTCATAATTGTCATGCTATTTATTTATCTGGTGATCACATAAAACTGGGCCCTGACCCGTTCTTCTTTCTTATTGTGCATAAATATTGTAACCGCTCAGGTGCTCCACCGCAAGGACGCCCGTATTGACCCCGCATTCTAGTGTCTTTTGAGGAGCCGTGACATTTTGCGGATATCACGGGATATTTTGTGTAGACTCCTTCATTGTTGTTTTCTAGTTATGTTCGGGTCTTTATTCGGGTGTGTGGCCCAAACTGTTATAATTGTATAATGGATGTAACATGTAACTTATGGAACTTGTTGTACATTATATGAAATTCTGTTGACCGATATTTCATTCGGTCCTCTTATTGTATGCCTGTTGTTAGTGTATATTGTTCTTGGGGTTTCCACTTTCTTTTTCAATTATGGGTTGTTTAAAATGCTTTCTTTAAATTACAAAACAAAATTTTTGTCAACCCGTTTTCTGAATTATTGAGTGGTTATCCCGTATACTCTTTATGTTGTGACGATGCTGAGAATGATTTCATCTATGATTCTTGTATTATTGGAGTATCGGGCTGGCCACCCCTTATTTCGGATACCAGGTTGTCACACGTAAGATGTGGTCTAAGGTAGTGCCCTTCGTTTGAGTTCAGTGGGGTCACCATAATGTAGATGAGTCAATGTGGGAGAGGGATGAGGATATGCGAGAGTAGTATCCTGAGCTATTCGATGTTCGTAAGTCCAAATTTTGCGGACGAAATTCCTTTGTAAGGGGGAAAGTATGTAACACCCCGTATTTTTTATGATTTGGAATTTAATTATTTCTCGCATATTGAAATTAAACGTGTGCAGTACTCTAATTTAAAATTAAATCTTGTGTATCTATTAAATATTAACTGGGAGAGAGAATGATATTAATATTTATGCGTTAAATTTACTAAATGTGTATAATAAATATAATATGGTGAATTGTTAGTACGTCATAGTGAGTGAGAACGATGAGATTTTTGACGGTATCTCAACCGGGCTTATTAGTTGATTATTTTAAGGCTGAGATATAAAATTAATGTATAGTGACTCATATGGTAATTTTGAGTGCATGATTGATTCGGAATGGGTTAAAATAGTCAAAATTAAGTACCTAGGAGTAGTAATTGAATTCTAGAAGCTTTTTAGACTAGTTAGGACCCATTCGAGCAAATTTACTTTATTAAATTAAAACAGGTTTCTCAAATGGTTCATGCTTAGCATCACCATTGAAAACTTTTTAATTACTAATGACCTAAGTGAAAATTAGACCGGTGCCAAAATTTTATCTTTCTTAAACAGAAAAATCAACCATGCGGAAAAAGAAAAACAATTACCATGTTCTAAAACCCAAACCAACAAAGTATAAGTACAACAGAACAAAAGTATAACCGAATAAACCATCGGCTAAAAATCCCAAACAACAATAGAACAACTACTAGTCTAGAACTGACATCTCAGACTGATACCGGACTACAAGTCCATACATAGAATAGTGTGAGATCCTGTACTAGATCTGAATGAGAGATATCGTCTAGTCAAAATCCTGTAAGCATCCACTGTGCTACAACTTCGAGTCCCTGGAATAGAATCACCATCCATGGCGTCCCTAAGGCTGGACACCTAAAAGGTTTTGAAAATATTTTATAGCAAGAGTTAGTACTCAAAATATTTTGAAAATATTTAGCAAGCGTTTATCACAATATAAAATGCGGTTATTGATTACACATGTTAGGTTCTCGTACACTCTCTTGAGTTTACTCACTCATAATCTATTGTGCACACCTAACGTTCTACACTTAGCCTACCTAGCCATATCTCCCAAGCTAACTAGGACTAAGTAATCATCTGAACTTATCTATACTTAAGTTCTCATATCGCCCATACGGTACATCCATTTCATTAACATCTCGCGAAGGTTAATTAATACTCAAGTAACATTTAACCTATGTTAGGTTTCAAAACTTGTCGTTTAGTTTCACTACCAAATTTCTATAATTATCACAATTTCGATCTTCCCACTTTTGTAATTAAGTTTCACTACTTAAATTACTAAATAGATAATCTCTATCTAACGTTACGTTTCGTAATTAAGTTTCACTACTTAACTTACCAGTTTAATATGTATCTTTAAATACATAATATATATCAATCTACTAATACACAGAAGTAGAATATCATTAAGTATATATTTCTCACACAATATATACTAAATATCAGTCATTACTATTTTATCCTTTTTACACACGTAAAGGACTCTTGGTAATAATACAATGTTAGTAAATATAATACGTAAAGGGCTCTTATTAAATAAGGGCTTAAGGGGTTTAAAAAGGAGATTAGGGTTAGGAGGGAGATATTATACACAATTAAAACACCTCAAAGACTTGTAGTGAGAAGAGATAGAAGGAAAAATCTAAAGAAAGCCTAAGAGGGAGAAAAGTGAGAGGTTCAAGGATCTTTTGGGGCTAAAATCATCACATATCGAAGGAAAATAAGACTCCACGTAATGATTAAGGCAAGTAATTAACTTGCTTGATATTTTATTCATGCAAATTCAGTTCATATCATAGTAGGTGATATATTGTGTTTTAAAAGACTTTTGGGAAATGGTATCTATGTTAAATGATAGGATTTTGGGTGATATAAGTAGTGTAACCATTGCTATATACATACTCTAAAAATAAATTCAAACATAAAGATTAAATCTTGAATGAGAAAGTTGAGGATTAGAATAATCTTTAGAATAAATTAAGCAATCATGCAAGTTGGGACCGGGGGTGGATTTGGGGTATTTTTAGAAGTTCATACGAGTTAGTTAGACCGTGTTTTGTCACTCGAAGAATTTACTAAAAATAGAAATGTGCCTCTATTTAACAAAGAATAAATAAATTTACAAGGTGGTTAATGTATATCTTTGTAAAATGACTATTTAGGGATTTACATATTAGGTAACCATGAATATAGGATAAGTATTGATTAATGCATTTGGGGCAGCTATAGGGTAATTATTGTTATGGTGTGAAAATTTTAGGATGTCGGGTTTAGACTCGTAATGAGAGGTTAGTGCTTTGATCGATTGGCCCGATTTAGTGTAACAACCCGTCCTTTTTGGAGATGATTAAATTCCATAATTAAATATAAATTGGAATTTGGAGATTTTTCCTAAATAGTAATTTTTGGGATTTTCGAGGATTTAATGATTATTGAAGGGTGTTAATAATTATTTTGGGACCATATAGGTCGAAATATTTTATTTATATGTCGCCGTGGAGTAAAGCGACACGAGGTAAGATTTTTAATTGGAAAACCCGCATTTAATTATTTTGGGTTAGAATAGTGATTTGCGGTCAAGTACCTCGGATGGAAATTTCGACTGCGCCACGAGTCTCGGAATGTCCGAGATAGTCGGAAAAGAGTGTCCGATTGTCGAAAATGAGTTTCGGATAATTTTAGAGGTAAAAGTAACTCGTAATTGGGTAAACGAGTCGTTTTTGGGTTTTAAGGGTTTAAAACCCTTTTCTCTTATAAAAAGAGGAAGAGAGGGAGAAAAAGAGAAAGAAAAGAAGAAAGAAGAGAGGGAAGAGAGAGAGAGGGAAGAAAAGAGGAAAAAGGGGGTGATTCCGGCCGGCCTCCGCGGGATTCGGCTCGAGGACGTCGGATTTTATCCACGAGGCAAGTGTTTACTTGCTTTATTTATCTTTTTGCATAAATATCTCATACCGTAGTTTGGTATAAACAAACCCTAATGGTTTTGGGGTGGGTTATCGTGGATAAAACGGGTTTTTGGGAGTTAAAACAATTAAACCCCAATAATATTTCAATTTATGGAACTTAGGTTTTAAATCCAAATTAATTGGTGATTCCGGGTTCTAGGATGTTTAAAACCCGTGTTATAAGTGTATTGTAGTTGGTTGAGGTTGTAGGACATTGGGTGAGGCGACAAAAGCTTGGGAGAAGCTTTAATGGCGGAAATCGTCCCGGAGGTGACGATGAATAGTAACCCGTCACCTTTGGGGGCATATTTGGCCAGGAAAAGAATTGATTTAGCTTTCGGACAAAACACAAAAGTTGTAGATCTTTTCGATACGGTCGCGTGGGCGCCGACCGCGTATTTTTCTGAATTTTCTACAATTTGATATGATTTTTACAAGATGACAGCTCCGGGTTGAAATTATCAACTCGGAAATCAAATCGAGAATTGGAAAAATTACGGCTCGAATTAATGTCGTAGATGTTCGGGATAATTTTTGGGGTAGTTTAGAAACCCCGAAAATGAATTTGGGCTGTTGGTTAAAGAAATTGAGGGATTTTAATTTGGGAGACCTGGTGTGACCGGTCGACCGCGCCCCTATGGCCGGTCGACCGCGTCAAGGAGAGAATGCCTACTGCTTTGTTTCATAGGCTTATTTACAAACCGCGGTCGACCGGGGGTCTATGACCGGTCGACCGGTACTCTGTTTACAGCCCAAGATTTTGGAGATTAGGATTATTTCTCCTTTTTGAGGTTAATGTGTAAGGCCCTTCCAAATAAGAAATTATGGAGGGTTATGTCCTAAAGGACTTGAGGAACTGGGAGTTCGTATATGTGTATATTCACTTAGAGTGAATTAGTATAATTGGAGATATCCAAATGAATCCGTAGATGGGATTTAAGTACGTTTAATTTATTAAGGTAAGAATATACTTTGGGTTTAGTATCATGCTTATATAAATGCGTGATTATGATTCCTGGAGGGAATCTTTGGGATTATTGTCATCGTTAGATGCTACAGGCCATTATGGCCGGTTATATATATATTCTAGGAGGAATATATAGGCTATACATATATATTGTGTGATTTAGGTATACATATATATATGTTATAATGGAAAGGATTTTGAAAGTATAAAAATGAATATTTTCAAAATGGAATGAGAAAATGATTTTCATAATTGATAAATTATGGATTATGGTTACACACCTCCCTAAATCGCTATCATAAGGGAAGTCGCGCGCATTGTGGTGAAGCCTTCCTGACTGTTAAGCAGGTTGGATATAGTCCCTAGGCCATATGGGCGTTTATTTTTACTGCGCTGGTTAGGAGATTCCGGGTGTGGTCTTGACTATCCCGCAGGCATATGGCCGCTTCCCGACGTTGTTAGGTTCCCAGGTTGTCTTGGAGGCCCTGGAAGATGATAGCCATTTAGGGGCGCGTCCAGTGGGGATACCCGGAGGGACGGTCTTAGATTTATTAAAGCAATTCATGATAATGGATTGGCTTTAATTTACATTTCCTGAGTATAAAAAGGGAAATGGGATAAAGGTTTGGCTTCGGTAACACTCCCGGATGTAGGAAGGGATGTGGAAGCATATGATTTGATCAAAGCATTTTCATGCTAATGAAAATGGCTTTGAATACATTTCCTGAGTATAAAAAGGGAAATGGGATGATTTAAAAGGAAAAGCATTTTTATGATAATAAAACTGGCTTTTAAAAAGTATATGATTTGGTAAAGCAATTCATGCTAATGAATTGGCTTTTATATTTACATTTCCTGAGTATAAAAAGGGAAATGGAAAGTTTTGAGAAAATGATAAGTATTGATAAATACTTTGTGTATAGAATACACCTCAGTCCGGGAGATAGATCCGGATGTGTATCATAAAGGTACAATTAATTTGGTAATCCTAATTTCGGGTGATAATTATATTATCCGGAAGTACATTATAGATGCTAGTATATGTATAAATCGGGTGCCGAGGGTCTAATGGATCCCGACGATCGACCGTGCCGCATAGTAGTGTATCGGGGGGGTTCCTTGTTTGGATTTCGCTTTGCGAGACACCCCACGCACGAATATGGCACTGTGTTGAGACTGGGGAGAAGTTTAATCCTTAGTGCTCTTATATTATTAAAATGTATATGGTATATATATAATATATATCTTTCTGTACTGAGGGACTGGCGGATCTCAAAGATCGACCTTGCTGCATAGTAGTGTATCGGGGGGGTTCCTTGTTTGGATTTCGCTTCGCGAGACACCCCACGCACGAACATGGCATAGCGTCGAGATTAAAGTGAAGTTTAGCCCTTAGTACATCTGTTTGACTATCTAGGGTAGATAGTGGTTGGGTATTAAACTAGTTTAGCAGGGTAGCTTGACTAGAATGTTCTAGATAGATGCGCTAGGAGTGCACTATTAGCGGATAGGTGAGGGGTATCTCATGGGAGTGCGATACCAACCTTAAATATGAGATAAAACTATTTTTCTAAAAATAAAGCATTTATGCACTTGCAAAATATTTTCTAAAACATTCGGGCTCTGACCCGTTTGTCCACTCTCCTTTCTTTCTCTATATTGTATATATATAGGTGTCCAGACACAGGGACGCCTGGATGGAAACTCTTTCGAGTCAGACGTCTGCTGCAGCAGCTGTGGATGCTTGCAGGTTCTCGGTAGACGTTTCTTTCCTTGTACTCTAGATAGGAGATATTGTATAAACATTCGAGCCAATGGCTCAATTGCATTTATTTATTCTTTCAGTACAGCATTCGATATGGTTGTATATTTTGACCGAGTGTTCGATTACTTTATTTCATTTCAGTTTCATTTACGCATTAAATTGTGGATGTTTTAGTTTGAGCGTAAAAAGAGTAGTTAAGTAAAAGTTTTTAACGGCCACCTAATAGGATATTAGTAATTAAATGGATTTTCGACAGTGATGCTAAGAATGATCCATATGAAACTCCTATTTTAATTTATATTGGAGTGATCGCCCGGTATCTTATTAGGCGGGTTGTTACATTTAGCCGGATTTGCATTGACATATATATATATATATATATATATATATATATAAAGAGAGAGAGAGAGAGAGAGAGAGAGAGAGAGTATGTATACGAATAAGAATAATATATGTGGGTATGATATTTATGTGAAACATACCCATCCTAGAGGATATTCTCTTAGTTAGGCTGCGTGCCGTGGGAGGTCCCTCAAGAGAATCCCAACATAGGTAGTAACATTCCCCTGGGTCATAGGTGTTGTGCATGACCATGTGATGTAGTCATGTGGCATGGTTATGACCACGGACATAAGGCCATGACCGCCTGGAATGTTCATTTGTGATTTTTGGGTTCGGTGGTGTGATCCCGACCCAGCTACCCCGAATGTGGAGGACATTCTTTGAGCACGGTAGCATGCTAATGAGCTCACGTTCGGATGAGGAGGACATTCATTAATACGGTTGTATATATTATGATTGATATATATATATATATATGTGTGTGTGTGTGTGTGTATTGTATGTATAAGCGTATAGGTGTGACATTTATGTCCAACGTATATAAGAGTGTAGTAAATTATATACGGGCTTAATACATTAATGGTGAACATTGATAAATAACTGGAGTAAAGTGATAAAATGATTAATGATTAAATAAGCTAATAAGAGAGATATAACTAAGAAATTAAGGATAGACAATACTTGGGTTAAAGTGGTGTATTCTTGAGGTTTACAATTGGACTAGTTAGTAGGGGTAGTATAATTAGGCGGGTTAAGATGTATGTGTTAAGTGTGAACAATAGTTGAGTGGCAAAGGGTAATCTCATGAGAGTGTGACATCGACTTATTTACTGAAAGCTTTACTGCATATTTATTTATTGCATCTTAATTACTTGCAAACATTTTTCAAAGGTTTTGGGCTCAAACCCGTGTCAAAATATTTTCCAAAAACTTTTTGATGTCCAGCCACAAGGATGCCAAGGATGATCACTCTTTCTAAGGATATGTAGCTGCAACAGATGTGAAGGCTTGCAGAGTTCAGAGTAGCTGCTTCATTCTTTGCTTCTTAGATTAGGCTCTATTTCAGTTATCTATTGGGATTATTTCCCCTTTATTTCCAACTTAGTTATTTTTATTTATTTATTTCACTCAGATATTTGGATTGTATTTTGGAAACCGATGGTTTATTCGGTACCCGGTTTCATTTTATGCATTTCGACATCCTCATGTGGTATGGATTGTTTATTTAGTTTTATTCTTGTTGGATTATGATTAAATGGTTTTATATTGACATGTTAATTAAAGATAGAAGTTTGACACTGCCTGTTATGCTAATAGGTGGTTAGTAATTAGTTATCTTCCGACAGTGATGCTAAGAATGAGCCATATGAGACTATCGTTTTATTTTGGTAGCGGCTAGCCACCCATTAGTTTAATAGGCGGGATGTCACACCATTTCTACGTTAATATTTTCAAACCTAAATTTTTTATTAAAGTAAAGTTCCAATAAAAAAACCCATTTAATATTAAGTCTCCTCCTCAAAACTTCTTTAGATAAAGATCCAAACCCAATAACCACTTGTGCTAAATAATCATCCCAAAATGCAATTAAGCAACATACTTGTGATTACTTGTTAGTTTATATTTTTAGAGAAAAGGTAAACACATTTCACCATTGTTCTTACTAAAGAAACTTGGCTTTAGTTTTTTTGTTACATATATGATTGTTGATACTTACGGTTGAACTTATTGTATCTTTAGGGTCGTTACTTGCTGTTGTGAGGAGTCAAAGTGTCATAAGACCTTGGGATCTTTCGTGTTCCTTTTAGGCAAGGACATATATATAATAAGCACCCAAAAGTGTATATTTTGAACCCTGAATAGACGATTTTTAATTACTGATTCTCGATAAAAATATGTCTTATATGCTTATTTGTTTATTTTGTAGGTCAAATGCATGTTGCGGTGTTCAAATGCTCAAATCAAGAAAATTTCAATAAAAATGGAGATGAACCTGTAAACCCTGTCCTGTAACCCTAACCTAAGCGTAATCGAGCCTAAGCCTATCCAGAGCCGTGTGTGTTTGGTGTATCCCCTTTTATTTTATTTTATTTTTGTAGATTTTTATTTGTGTCGTTTATGATTTTTAGAATTTATTTTTATATTATATATTTTTGAGTCATGTATATATTTTTAGGATTTATTTTTATATTTTATTTTATGTGTCGCGAGTGTTTTTATTATTTTTATATTTTTAAAGGTGTCCGTTTTAGTTTTATTTAATTTTTATTTTTATTTGATTTGTAGTTTTTAGTATTAGTTTAGTTTTATTATTTCTTATTTTATTAAGTTAGGCTTATTAATATTATTTTATTTTTAGTCTTTTTATTTTTAGATTAGAATTTTATTTTTAATAGATTTTAATGTTTAGTTTTGCCAGTTTTAATTTTTAGATGGGTACAAACTAATAAACACACACAAAACTAACATACACTCACATACACCTAAACAACTCACTCACCCTCACCCAACTTTTCCTACACCCTCATACACCTTATCCCCCCCACTCATCTTCTTCACACAGCTCTACCACACTCTCTTTTCTTTCCACCATAACCAACACCCACAAGCTCCATTTCCATTTCAAACCCACCATAATCACCTTTAAAACCACAAACCACACCTCCCAACTCAGCACTACCCGTAGCACAACTGCGGCGGTATAGCCCAACCTTAACTCGATACCCACAACCCTCCACCTACACCAACCTGAAACCAAATCCAACCAACCCGCCTCTTGTTCACCCGAGTATAAACCCACACTCGATTCACTGACCCACAACCGCTTTACCTGGTCGTATTCCAGCAAACCCAAGACCCATTTCCCCTCCTTAAATCGCAACTCAGAATCAAACTAGACCCAAACCCGCAACAGCGAACCAAATCAAAATCGAAACCATTCAACCAAACTCTTGATCCATTTAAACACACTTTAACCCATTTTAAGACCAAACCCATTTTATTCCCACTTCTAATCGATTTCTTCTTCTACCAAAAAAGACCAAACCAAAAATTAAACCCACACGCCTCATGTTTTAAAACCATCTTTTCCAAATTCCAAAAATACCCTCCAACCCCCTCACACTCTCATGACCTCACACAACCCATGCACATTTGTGCATTTCCCCATTTTAACCCCTACTTATCCTCACACCCCTCATGTCCATTTAATCCCTACCAAATTTACACCTAGCTCCATGGACACTGTTTAAGAAGAATTAAAGTCCCATTTTGAAAAAAGCAAGAAGAGAGTAGAGTTTAGGGTTTGAGAGTTACGCTAGAGAGATTAACAATTTGTAAATAGTTATCTATTTTTATTTTTATTTTTATTTTCTCTTCTTTTTTAGATTGGTGAGTGATCAATTTGTGAGAGATTCAATTGAGTTTTGTATATTATTGAAAATCAATTGGAAGCTCAAATTGAATGGATGATGTGCAAATTCAATGAATGATTGTAGCTCAATTTCACTCAAAGAGATTTGGTTTGATTGTTATATTTTCCATTTTTATATTATTTCCTTGTTTATTTGATTGTCATGATTCATACTATGCTAGGCTAAAACCCCTTTCAAGGGGTGCGATTACTCATTAATTTGATGTTAATTGAATTTAATTAGTTTAATTAAATTAAAATTCCCCTTGATAATTAACTTTTCACTCTTACTTTTGAGTTACGCCTTGAGAGAGGGAAGATAATTTTCGAGAGAAAATCGAATTTCTAGTCTCATTTTCCATTTTAGAATCGAAATGGAGATAGATTTTTTTAAATGCGAAATTATTTCAATGTAATTCAACTCTACAGTTATTTTTATTATTTAAAATAGTTTAGAAAATCGATCCGAGTGGGTGATTTGTTAGATGATGTTTGGATCTACATTTCTAGAGTTTTAGGAGTGTTAAATTTAATTTTCTAAAATGTTATTGTTAAAATTACATTTGCAATGAGAGTTTATTTGTAATTTTGATACTAGATTGGGATATTTAATTTGAATGTATTAATTAATTATTTAGCTAGAATTTTTGGTGTAATCCCATTTTTTGTTAGCTCTCATTTTGATTCTCTCACTCATCTCATATTTTACTTGTTCATTTAGTTGGATTTCCCTTCATTTTCATCACACATTTTTAGTTAGTCTTAGAGCTTCCATTTTAGATTAGTCTTATTTCATCATAACAAAATTGTTTTAATATTTGAAAAAGCTTAAAAAAATAGAAAAAGTAAAGAAGTCAAAAAAATAAAAATAAAAATAAAAATGAATTACATGTGTTTTCTCTCGTTTCAATCCCTTGATTTGGATTAATATCTCACTTACCACTATATTCTAGTTTGTTATATTTTTTTGTAGGTAATTGAGATTTTTGATTAGAGGAGCTTTACACAACAACGTATACACAAAAGTTACCCTATCTTGCCCGAACCGAGCCGTGGTCTTTTATCAAGTTTGCTTTACATAACTTAGCTATTCTTTTTTAGTTGGATAATTCCACCAAACTTGCCCCCAAAGATTTTCAACATGACTAGGTGATTAGGCATAAATTCTTCCTAATTTATCCCTTAATTTAGTTACTTTTAGCACCTCGAACAACGTAATCAATTTGACTTTATCTCATAATCTTAGTACTGACTTATCCTAACGAGTACATCGAGTTTCTGGTATTTCGTAGTGATTTTACAGGTATTTGATGTCAAGAAACGAAAGAAGGAAATTGGAAGAATCAAGAAAGACAAGAAGGAAAGTCAAAAGGGCAAAAGTGTAATTTCCACCCAAAATTCAGAGGAGGTACCTAAGAGAAGTTGAAGATATCTCATTCATGAGAACATAGGAAGAAACGACACCTCAATCGGAGTCCCGGAACAAAAGATATGAGAAGTCAAAGTTGAGGAAAAAAGTCAAACAGGCAGACCGGTCCGCCCCTACCCCGGACCGGTCCGCTGTGCAAACCTCCAGAAGACCCCGGATCGAAAGCAAACCGAAGAAGGGTAAAAAATAAAAGAACCGGTCTGCTCCAGAAATAAAAGAATCGATCCTCTTGTGAGGCAGACTAGTGCGCCTAAGGCCTGGACCGGTCCGCCCATCGAGATTCTGAAATCTTATCCTCTCCTAAAGAGACTCCTAGTGCAGCTGAAACTCCTAAATTATTGTAGGGTATAAAAACCCATTTGATTATTATTATTTCACGGAGAATTTTAGATAATTTTCCATTCTTTTTCAGAAACCCTAATTTAGATACAGTTTGTTCTTTTAATTCCAAGATTGAAGCTTTAATCAGATTTCAGTAATTACCAGTAATTCTAGTTAATACTTTGAGTGCTTTGGGAATATTAGTAAGTAAATTCATCTGTTTAATTCTGTTTTACATCATTCTACCAATTTTCTATAGTTTAATCATGTTTTTCTGCAAATCAAACACTGTTTTCATCACTTTCAGCATGCTAGGCTAGATTTCCCAAGGCCGGGATACATGAACCCAGCCTGATGTGTTAGTTGCATGTGTATAACATTAATCCTCTGAATTTAGTGATTGATTACGACCTTATTACATAGGAACACAACAATTGTAGATCTTTATATCTCGTTTGCCTCTCGGTAACCGGGATGATTCAGAATGCAATTCGAGTGTCACTATCGTGATACCGATTTACTCATCCTCAGATTAAGTATGACGCGGGCTTGATATTCGTATACGTAATGCTTGGGAGTACTAAATTCTCGGTCAAATTAATCAGTTCAATTTACGATTAATATTATAACTGCACTACACTAGGGTTGGGGGATTGTATTCCTGTCCTGATCTTCTCATACATAGTTTACAGTTTTAAATTAGTTTTCATTAGCAGTTTAGGTAAATTAGGATAATTTCATGTTTTCACAATTTTGTTAATTGCATTTAGTTTAATCAATTCCAAAAACAAATCATTTTCTCTTTTTCTTTTTAGAGTCAAAGTTAGGATTCCTTCGTCTTTTCTCGTCGTCACAACTTCCTTGTCTTAGTTCCCTGAGGATCGATACCCGACTTATCGGATTATTACTTGAGCGACAGGGTTGCACTTGAGCCTAGAGAGTACGCACTTCTGAGACACATTATGAGTCACGTCATGTTTTTGGTGCCATTGCCGGGGAATTAGGTAGACTTCGGATTAGATCGAGTCAATCTAAAGCTTTGATCAAAAATTTCAACAAAAATCCAAAAAACGTAAAAAAAATTATAAAAAAAAAGGCACAAAAATATTCACCACCATCTCTCATAAGCCTTTAATGAAAAATTCTGAACTCACTCCCACACCCCTTAATACTCCAACCAGCATTCACGAAAATCCAATCGTTGAGTACAACCCCGATAGCCCTCACACTCCAAACGCCCCACAGTTCTGGATCCCACCTCCCATACCGTCACACTCAATCTCCAATAACACTCCGTTTTCCTTCTTAGGACACACCTCCGAGAACACTTCGAGCACACCAAGCGAGAGCACCGAGTCGTTAAGTGAGAGATAGATGTCACAACATAGTAATGCACCTGCCGGTGAGGAAGAGGCCCCGTACCGGTCGCTGAGAGAATTTTTATATCCTGAGCGCACTGTCACTCCGGAATGCATTATAGTCTTGTATAATGCCGGGAAATTTCGCTTTAAAAATCGGATGATCCAGATGTTACCACATTACCATGGTATGGATTCTGAAAAGCCATACCTTCACATTAGGAAATTTGAGGATGTGTGCGATACTCTCAATGATCAAACTTGCACACAAGAAGTGATCCGCCTCAAACTTTTCCCCTTCTCGCTCAAAGATAAAGCTAAGACCTGGGTATGGTATTTACCTCCCAGCTCAATTCCATCTTGGAACGAGTTACAATCGAGATTTCTCAAGAAATTCTTCCCACCACATCGAACAATCTTCATAAAGGCTCAAATTCAAGCGTTCAGACAACCTGAAAATGAGCCTTTTCATCAATGTTACGAGCGTTTCAATGAGTTAGTTACTTCATGCCCCCATCATGGATTTTATGTAGCGCAAATCATCTCTTTTCTCTATAATGGGCTGAATCTCAACTCCAAGCAACTTGTTGAAACCATAGGAAGTGGTCCCTTTGTCGATTTAGATGCCCACAATGCTGAGCTTCACCTGAGGTATGTCGCCGAGACTACCCAATCCTGGGATACATCTGACCCTAATGCTAAAAAATCAAAATCTCCAAATGACCACCACTCCGACAGCGTCCGGCCTCTTTCATGTAGAAAAGAGTTCTATAACGGACAGTCGGATAGATATACTTAAGAAAGAAGTGCCAGACCTACGTGGGATATGTGGAAGAGGACCAACTGGATCCATACCAAACCCTATTGAAAAGGTGTGTGCGATTTGTGAGGCTGGTCATTCAACTGAGGAATGCCCGACTATACCCGCCTATAAAGTGATGCTTCAAGAGCAAGTTAGTGGTATAGGAGGATTTAAGAGTAATTTTGGTGCACCGTACGGAAATTCTTACAACCCTTCTCGGAAAAACCATCCTGGTTTTACCTATGGACAACAACATGCTGCAATGAACCCTACTTCACATGTTTCCCCTCCACCACCACAACACTTTCAACAAGCCCCACACATGCAAGGACATGTGCAAGCACCACCACCTCCGGGAGCATATATCCCGCCACCGTGGATAACTCTCGAGGATACCATGAATCAATTTATCACAATCTAGACTGCAGCCAATGCTAAATATGATCGTCTGATTGGCGACATAAATGCAAGTCTGTCAAAGATACAATCCTCGTTGAGTGTCCAAGAGAAGGGAAAGTTTCCTACCCAAGGCCAAAGACCTCCCCAAGGTCAAACTAATGTTAGATCCACCTCTACTTAACATCAGGAGCAATGTCAAGCCGTGACCACTCTTCGTAGTGGGAGAGTCGTTGATTTATCACCTCCCCCACACGACACAACGAAAGATAAGGAGATTTCACCAGGCACGAAAGAGGCCGAAGATGTCCCCTTAAATGAGAGTGACAAAGAAGACGCTAGTGAGCCCGAGGTAGTAGTGAAAGCACCCTCCATGTCACCATTTCCTTAAAGGTTGATTCCTTCCCATAAAGGAAACCCACGTGAAGCCGTGATAGAAGTGCTAAAACAAGTTAAACTGAATTTACCTTTCCTCGATGCCATTAAGCAAATTCCAGCTTATGGAAAAGTCATTAAAGACTTATTGATGGTAAAGAGAATGATGAAGGTAAAGAAGAATGTCTTTCTAGCACAGAACGTGAGCTCCATTCTACTAAATGATCTCCCGCCCAAATTTAAAGATCCCGGTGCACCCACCATTTCATGCATCATTAGAGAAAACAAATTCGAGAAGGCCTTACTTGACTTGGGAGAAAGTGTAAATATCCTCCCTTACTCCATCTATAGGAAACTTGACTTGGGCGACCTCAAGCCCACAAAGGTCACTATCCAATTAGCGGATCGAATTGTTAAGATCCCAAGAGGTATAGTCGAGGACGTGATCGTCCAAGTTGACACTTTCTACTTCCCGATAGATTTTGTCATTTGGGACACGGAGCCCTCCTTCAACTCTAGAAACCATGTTCCCATCATCCTTGGGCGCCCATTCCTAGCTATGGCTAATGCAATCATCAATACTCAGAATGGGCGAATGCAACTCACCTTTGGGAACATGACCTTGGAAACCAACATCTTCCACATAGCCCAACATACAGGGGAAGAAGATGATCTTCAGGCGGTGAGCTTCATAGATGAGATAGTAGAGGAATAATTTGAGGAGAATTATTGCGGCGACGCCTTACAGTCCTGTTTAGTGGTGAGACACGAGAGTGAGGGGACGTACACCCACTTTGAGAGGGAGGTTAGGGAGTTGAGAGAGTTACTCGATGAGAGTGCGTGAGACAAGGATGCGAGAGATGTTAATTGGGTTTCTAGATTCGAGGAGTTACCTCCGAGGGATACACGCATGGTTCCCTCGAGTGACAAATTTCCAACCCTTGAATTAAAGAAACTCCCCTCCCATATTAAATATGCATACCTAGGAGAGGATGATACATTTCCTCTTGTTGTCTCCTCTAGCCTAGACACTGAGCAAGAGGGTAAATTGTTGAAAATTCTAAGGAAGCACCAAAGTGATTTTGGTTGGTGCATTGCTGATTTGAAAGGGATAGGTCCTTTGATCTTCACTCACAAGATCCATCTCGAAGAGGATGTCAAGCCCTCTAGAGAAATGCAAAGAAGACTAAATCACAATATGAAAGAAGTTATGAGAACCGAGATTATCAAGTTATTGGATGCCGGGATTATCTATCTAATCTCGGATAGAAAGTGGGTGAGCCCTATTCAAGTCGTCCCGAAGAAGTCGGGTATGACAGTGATCGAGAATGCCAAGGGAGAGCTAGTTCCCCAACGTACCACCACCGAGTGGCGCGTTTGCATTGATTACCGGAAACTTAATGCGGGAACTAGGAAAGACCATTTCCCCTTGACTTTTATTGATCAAATGCTTGAGAGAGTAGCAGGCCACCCTTACTATTGCTTCCTTGATGGTTATTCCGGATATAACCAGATTGAGGTAGATGTACTTGACCAGGAGAAAACGACCTTCACTTGCCCTTTTGGTATGTTTGCCTACAAACGTATGCCATTTGGTTTGTGTAATGCACCCGCGACATTTCAAAGGTGCATGTTGAGCTTATTTAGTGATATGGTCGAGAGAGGACTCAAAGTGTTCATGGACGATTTCAGCGTTTTTGGCACCTCTTTCGACCTTTGTCTAGAAAAACTGGAAAAAGTACTTGTCGGGTGTGTGGAAAAGAACTTAGTGCTGAATTGGGAGAATTGCCATTTCATGGTCACCGAGGGAATAGTTCTTGGCCACATAGTATCATCCAAGGGAATAGAAGTGGATAGGGCAAAGATAGATATCATAGCTGATCTTCCCCCACCAAAATCGCTTAAGGACATGCACTCATTCTTGGGCCACGCGGGGTTTTATCGAAGGTTCATTAAGGACTTTAGCGCCATCGCTAGACCCTTAAGCAACATTCTCATGAAGGACACCCCATTCGAGTGGAAGAAAGCGTGCCAAATCTCTTTTGAAAAACTTAAAACCATGCTTGTGTCTTCTCCCATCATGCAAGTTTCAGATTGGTCTTTACCATTCAAACTTATGTGTGATGCTAGCGATTATGCGATAGGGGCTATTTTAGGCCAAAGAAAGGATAAGCAAGCTCATGTCATCTACTACGCTAGCCGGACTCTTACCGGACCACAACTCAACTACTCTACTACGGAGAAAGAGTTGCTAGCGGTAGTCTTTGCCCTTGATAAATTCTGGTAATATCTCATCGGTTCTCCCATTACTTGCTTCACCGACCACGCGGCATTGAAATAGTTACTTGCAAAGAAAGATACAAAGTTGCGCCTCATAAGGTGGATCCTACTCCTACAAGAGTTCAATCTCTTCGTTAAAGATGATAAAGGAGTAGAAAACGTCATTGCCGACCACTTATCATGGCTTTCGTCTGACGTACCGAGTGATCCCATACCCATAGACGAATACTTTCCGGATGAGCAACTTTTTGCTGCCTCTTCTTTTCCCTGGTTTGCGGATATAGTGAACTACCTTATCTCGGGAGCCGTCCCTCCCGACTGGACACCGCAAGATAAAAAGAGGCTTATCACTTGGTCGCGCATGTTCTTCTATGATGATCCGTTCCTTTTTAAATATTGCACCGACCAAATCATCCGACGATCTGTACCGGATGACGAAATCCCACAAGTCATCCAATTTTGTCATTCGGAAGCTTGTGGAGGCCACTTTTTGACAAAAAAGATGGCCACTAAAATTCTGCAATGCGGCCTCTATTGGCCCACAATATTCCGAGATGTGAACGCTGCTTGCAAATCTTGCAATAGGTGCCAACGGATAGGAGCCATTACCCGATGAGACATGATGCCTCTTACCCCCATACTCATTATCAAGATCTTTGACTGTTGGGCCCTTTCCCCCCATCCTTTGGGTTCCTATACATCCTTGTCGCGGTAAATTACATTTCTAAATGGGTGGAAGTTATAGCTACCAAGACAAATGACAACAAAGTGGTGATTAAGTTCCTGCAGGAACACATACTTTCCCGTTTCGGTGCACCGAAAGCGATAATCAGCGATAATGGCACGCACTTTTGCAATAGGCCATTTGAGAAGCTAATGATAAAGTATGGAGTCGTTCATAAGGTTGGAACGACTTATCACCCCCAAACGAATGGGCAGGCCGAACTAGTGAATCGGGAAATCAAGAACATTCTTGAAAAGACCGTCAATCCTACCCGAAAAGATTGGTCACTTAGATTGAACGATTCGCTATGGGCCTATCGTACCTCATATAAAAATCAACTCGGCATGTCCCCGTTCTGCTTTGTGTATGGAAAACCTTGCCATCTTCCCGTTGAACTAGAACACAGGCGTATTGGGCGATTAAGCAATTGAATTATGCCATGGATAAGGCCGGTGAAGCCCGCAAGTTTCAATTAAATGAGTTAGAAGAACTACGCAATGATGCGTATGAGAATGCCAAAATTTCCAAAGAAAGGATGAAACTCGCTCACGATAACATCATTCGACGCAAAGAGTTTCTTCCCGGGAAAAAAATTATTCTCTATAACTCTCGGCTTCATCTCTTTCCGGGCAAGTTGCGGTCATGATGGTCTGGCCCGTTCGTAGTGAAGAATGTTTTCCTCCATGGAGCTGTTGAATTAGACGATTTAAAAGGGGGAAATACATTCAAAGTGAATGGACAACGCCTAAAGCCATATCTAGAGGTGTGTGAGGAATAAGTCGACACCATCTGGTTGTCGAACCCCATTTACGGGGTAGAGTGAGCTGTTATAGTGAGGTCGTCGCACCCCTGACGCGTATGGGGTGAGAGTTGTGTGCATTGTGAGAGTCGTGTGTGTAGTGAGCCTTAATAGGATTAGGGTACATTCGGGAAAAAGCATTCATGTTTTGGTAATATCGCGTCAAAGGGAGTTGACCAGCGAAATCGAGAGGGTTTTAGTCCAGTTTGATAGGGAGTATGTTGTGAAAGTGATAATTTTCGGAGATGAGATATCAAAATTTAGTTCGGAAAAATCCAGCCAAAAAACCCTGGGCCGGACCGGTTCCTTTAATTTAAGGCCGGAAGGGTCCTCCCTCGGACTGGTTCCTTTACTTTTAAGGCGGACAGGTCTGCTAGTCGGATTTTCTGAATATTAAAGGACCGAACCGGTCCGCCCCTACCCCGGACCGGTCCGCCTTCTGCAGATCTGATTTTTTCCTTCCCAGGATTCACCCCCTTCTCCCCAATCTCATTCATTCCCTCCAATCTATTTTCCCAACTCCCAAATTCACCCCATTTTTCCCTCCAAACCCTTTCCCTCCAATTCCAACTCCTACACTCACCCCTTCACCTATAAATACACACTAATCCCCTCCCTTTCTCTTCACACCTTCAACCCGAATCCTCTCTTCTCCCTCTCTAGTTTTCCAAGAAAAAATCCATCTTGTTTCCATGGCCCAACGCGCTGCCCCCACCAAGTATGACTCCACCGACATCCACCCCTCCGATCATGGCGAGTTCCTCTCCTGCCAAGAGGAGCGATGGTGCCATCGGTTCTTCAGTTTGGATCATAAACTCCATATGGAGCGCGTTATCTAATGGACCGGGCTGCCCAACTCCGTCACTGCACTATTCATGGATAGGGGCTGGTGCCGATTCCTCAAAGAACCCTATGAAGCGGTTTGGGCAACTGAAGTTCGATCCTTTTACGACACCCTTATTCGGATGGGCCAATTCAAGGCTCAAGCTTACGTGGATGGGAATGTCATCCCATTTTCTTTGCCTCTTCTCACGGCCAAATTGGTCGAGTACGATGTTCCGAACGTTCAAGAATTCACCTATCCATGAAATGTCCTCCCGGTCGCCAAAGAAGTCATCATGACACGCATTGCACCGGACGTGGCTTGGACGAGGCAAACCGTCGCCGTTGGACGCCTTAACGAGAAGGCGCACCTCACTTTTCAGATTGTGTGCGCCAACATATTGCAAACGTTCAACGATTCCGTCGACAGACCACTTTGACCTACCATCTCTTTGACCCCCACACTTCCATCCACTTGGCCCGCACTTTATACGCCGATATCATCAACGCGTCCTTGGATGAGAAGGGTGTTACCCCATTGATCTATGCCCGTTTGATCACTTCTATCCTCAAGGATACTGGCATAGCAGCGCCGCTCGATCATACTCGCATTCCCAGTCCTTTTGGAGAAGGCACACTCACTAAGAGCGCCAAACAGCTAGCTGTCCTACGTGCATGGCGAGGAGATGATAGTGAAGAAGAGGCTGCCTCGAGCGATAGCGACGAGAAAGAAGAGGCAGCCGAGGCGGATGTCGATACGGGGGATGTTGATCCGGATGAAGAGTCGGCGGACGAGGAGGACGACCCGAATTTTGAGTGGGTGGGGAGAGACCTCACCAACCGAATGGCGGGACTTCAAACGAACTTCGACAACTTTTTGACCGATTACCGTCACGACACGAGCTTGATACTCCGTTTCCAAGCGGACATATATAGACGCCAAAGGGGATCCTAATGAGCCCCTTCCACCCTATTACTATGATCCCTATGGCCCCGACGCGCTCGGTTCTTCCCATCCCCCGCCCCAGTAAGCTTGTTGTGGTTCTGGCAGTTGTTTATTTGTTTTTCCTATTCACATTTTGTATGCTTTTCCTTGTAATTGTACCACAGTATTGTTTGTAATAAAAACTGCATTTTCTCCATTACTTGTTTTATTTATCGCACTTATTATTTTGCCTTATTTAGATTTTAGTCCTTTTTGCTTGAGGACAATGCAAAAGTCTAAATTAGGGGGGTCACAAGTGCGTATTTCTAAAACTTCACAAATTTTCAAAAATGCCCAGAAATTTCCAAAAAAATCAAAAATATTTGAAAAACCCAAAAATATTTTTGTTCAAAATAAATAAAAATTGGAATTCAAATTTTTCAAAAATATCATTAAAAGTCGGATTAAAGTCTCAAGTTGTAAAAATTCAACATACACAAAGCCGAAATTGACTAAAGATGGAAATTGAGCAAAAATTGACGACTTAAGGAATAAGTGTGGAGATTAACAAACCTGGTGAGATTCGAGCCTATCACTTTTTGCGAGTTTTTAAATCAATCCGAGTTAATTGTTAACTCGAAGTTCTTTTTAGCACCTAAATAGTCGTCGAGGATCTCAATCCTTTCATGTTGATCGATTATGAAAAATGTGCTAAAATGATCTCTAAACTTAAATTCATCCCGAAACGCATACGGTAACGCAATTGGCATTTTGGAAAATGAAGTAGGCCACCGTTTGTCACCCAAAAAAAATGGCTAGTAAAAGTAGCTAAAAATCACCCTTTTTGCAACCCAAATTGAGCCGAATAATTGTTCCCTTTCGTTTGGTACCCCGAAAACCCAAGTAGCCCGGAATTGCGAAAAATGGAAAAATTCAGAATTTAAGTCCAAAAAGTGCATAAAAAGAGGCAAGAAAAAAATAAACATGCTCAACAAAAATAGTGAGAAAAGAAAAGAAGTGAAAAACAGAAAAATAAAAAAATAAAAAAATGAGCAATAGCCCGGAAAAAGCACAAATGGACATCATAAATGATTTTTCCAATTGCAAACCTTCCCTACCATTTTCATTTTACCCCATACACCTTAAAACCCGAAAACGTCCTAATCGAGTCCAAATTGCGAAATTGATTACCGCGTGGAGAGCTAATACACCAAAAGATAATAAAAGAGACTGAATGCGCAAAAAAGAGGCAATGTTCCCTTTTTTAAAACCGTATTCCGTTGATGAGATCCTATCACTATAAAATTTCCATTTGTCTAATTGTATGCGTGATTTTGCATTCATTACATTTACTCTTTATATCACGCATACCGAGAGAATAGCCACAATCTGAGTGATTCGTTTGAGAGAGCATTCCGTGAGAATTTGAAATCAAAACGAATTTTTGGATAAGTAACGTAATGATCAATCGGTGGAAATTGGCGGTTATATTTCCGGCTTCGCACACACACACACTATGGTTTGAGACTTGTACATACGACTTGATGATGACTATTTTCTGGGAAAGTTTGAATTGCACAATTTTTGCATATTTTGAATTTTCTTTGAGTCAAATTTTGTGGGTACATTCTCTACAAAACCTCATGAGACACCACTCGTCCTACTAGGGTGACCTAGGGGTTTAAAGGCTTGTTGCATGCGCTAAATGCAATCGCTTGCCCACGAAAAAGGTATTCTATCCCAATAAAATGTTTTTCAAAAGTTAAGCCGTGCTAGGATTCTTTTACATTGGTCGGGACACGCAAAGTTCTATGTTAGGGGGGGTTGATTAAGCATAAATTCTTCTTAATTTATCCCTTAATTTAGTTACTTTTAGCACCTCGAACAACGTAATCGATTTGAATTTATCTCATAATCTTACTACTGACATATCCTAATGAGTACACCGAGTTTCTGGTATTTTATAGTGATTTTATAGGTATTTGATGTCAAGAAACGGAAGAAGGAAACCGGAAGAATCAAGAAAGACAAGAAGGAAAGTCAAAAGGGAAAAAGTGAATTTCCACCCGAAATTCGGAGGAGGTACCTAAAGAGAAGTTGATGATATCTCATTCATGAGCACATAGGAAGAAACGACACCTCAATCGGAGTCCCAGAACAAAAGATATGAGAAGTCAAAGTTGAGGAAAAAAGTCAAACAGGCAGACCGGTCCGCCCCTACCCCGGACCGGTCCGCTGTGCAAACCTCCAGAAGACCCCGGATCAAAAGCAAACCGAAGAAGGGTAAAAAATAAAAGAACCGATCCGCCCTAGAAATAAAAGAACCGATCCGCTTGGGAGGCAGACCGGTCCGCCTAAGGCCCGGATCGGTCCGGCTATCGAGATTCTGAAATCTTATCCTCTCCTAAAGAGACTCCTTGTGCAGCTGAAACTCCTAAATTATTGTAAGGTATAAAAACCCATTTGATTATTATTATTTCACGGAGAATTTTAGATAATTTTCCATTCTTTTTCAGAAACCCTAGTTTAGATACAGTTTGTTCTTTTAATTCCAAGATTGAAGCTTTGATCAGATTTCAGTAATTACCAGTAATTCTAGTTAATACTTTGAGTGCTTTGGGAAGATTAGTAAGTAATTTCATCTGTCTAATTCTGTTTTACATCATTCTACCAATTTTCTATAGTTTAATCATGTTTTTCTGCAAATCAAACATTGTTTTCATCACTTTCAGCATGCTAGGCTAGATTTCCCAAGGCCGGGATACATGAACCCAGCCTGATGTGTTAGTTGCATGTGTACAAAATTAATCCTCTGAATTTAGTGATTGATTACGACCGTATTGCGTAGGAACAGAACAATTGTATATCTTTATATCTCGTTTGCCTCTGGGTAACCGGGATGATTTAGAATGCAATTCGAGTGTCACTATCGCGATACCGATTTACTCATCCTCAGATTAAGTATGACGCGGGCTTGAACCTCGTATACGTAATGCTTGGGAGTACTGAACTCTGGGTCAAATTAATAAGTTAAATTTACGGTTAATATTATAACTGCACTACACTAGGGTTGATGGATTGTATTCCCATCTTGATCTTCTCATGCATAGTTTACAGTTTTAAATCAGTTTTCATTAGCAGTTTAGGTAAGTTAGTATAATTTCATCTTTTCACAATTTCGTTAATTGTATTTAGTTTAATCAATTCCAAAAACAAATCATTTTCTATTTTTTCTTTTTAGAGTCAAAGTTAGGAATCCTTCGTCTTTTCCCGTCGTCACAACTTCATTGTCTTAGTTCCCTGAGGATCGATACCCGACTTATTGAATTATTACTTGAGCGACATGCTTGCACTTGAGCCTAGAGAGTACGCACTTTTGTGACACATTCTGAGTCGCGTCACTAGGTAGCAGAGGTTTGACAACCAGTTTAATGTAATTATGATTGTGGTGAGGAGTGTGATTTGATCATCTGATGACACGATGGTCATAAGAAATCAACACTTGGTGTTTGTCAAATTGAAAATTTCTTTTAATCTTCTCGTAATACCCAAACAACACACTTCATCATTTAACTCGGTGTTTCAAGGGTGCATCGGTGATTGTTTATTTGACATGACTACGAGGTGGTGACGTATTTGTGTACATTCGAGATTTGACGGGTTCTCCCTAAGAGAAAAAATGGCGTGCGGGGATTAAGGAAGATAATCCTCTTTTCTCCACTCACGCGATGTTTGCAGGCTCCTACGAACATAAATTGGCCGTCGTCAAGGGGTTTAAAAATATAAAGAATGGAGTCGCCAACCTATTTTTCCTAAAAAGAAAAACTATGTAGCCATCCCCAGGGAAATGACATCAAAGAAATCATACATACGAACCTAAATAAATCACGACTCTGGGGACAAAGTTACAAAATGATAATGTGTTAGTCACCAATTTTTCCCTTTTGGCCTCTCATGTGAGATGATAATGTTCTCCTTTATTCTAAAAAATGCAATTTGTGTGTACCGTGTGTGTGGAGTGAACTAGGGGAGAAAACAAATCCTCATGCCCACGTCATGGAGAAGACGAGGATGAGTCACTCTAAGGAGTTTAAATAAAAAGGAAAGAGAAATAATCTGAAAAGAATTTGAAATATCAGCAGCACACCGGATCACAATCCATTGTAAATAATGGAATATGCATGTCTGACAGAATCACTAATGAAGATAAAATGCAACACTATATGCAATACATCGGATCATAATACACTATGAGGAAGTCAATACCCATATGTAGTGGGATTATTAAAACGAAGGAGAACAAAAAAGATGAAAACATAATATAATGGGAGCAACATTCTGGATCATGATTCACTATGTGGAACAGAATATGCACATCTGACGGCATATATATATATATATATATATATATATATGTGTGTGTGTGTGTGTGTGTGTGTGTGTACATATGATAATAATGAAAGTGAGAATGAATAAAGTGAAAAAAACAAGAAAATACGATTCGAATCACGAGAAAAACTCGAGATTCCGACGTAGATGAAAATAGCAGCCAAATCCAAGTAGTTCGAAAGGACATAAGGGTGTGATTTAACCCTAAACCCAAAACTAGAATTTACTTATATTGGTTTGTTAAAAAAATTGCTTAAGTGAGGAAAGTGTCATCAAAATGGAAGGAAAGATCTAATTTAGGGTTTAAGGATGAAATCCTTTTTTTTGGGGGGGTTTCAGTTTATGAAAGTAAGTTTAGTAAAAATGTGATTAAGGGGAGGAAATTAGAACTAAATTTGAACAAGTTACTAGTCAGTGAAAAAAGTTACTAATGGCACTAACGTAGAAAGTTTGAATGAATAGGGTTTGTACATTCTATGAAGCTTGAATTATGACTTCAATGGTGATGTAGGCAAATTTTGGTGGTGGTGTAATGGTGGTAAAGTGGGTACGAAAGGTGAGGTGCGTGGATGATGTAATGGAATGTTTTGAAAAGGATGTATAAAAGGCTACACACTGATTTCAAGGAAAGGAGGTCCTGGGATTTAGAAAAAAAGGTCTGTGACAGTGAGGTCATGGCTTCCTTAAATAGAAATTTTTAGGGTCGGGGGGTCTACTGATTTGTACAGGTTTAGGCTTACCTATTGGCATAACCACAGGTATGCAGTCTAAGTAAAGTATCCTTATTTTGACAGGCAGAGGGCCAGGGGTGCCTATAGGTAGTACAAAATGGACTATTTTTTAGACATAGGTTTATAATGAAAACCATAACTCTGATTCTATGGGTCTCTTTTTATTTCTATGTGAAAACGGAAAGTTTTTTAAGGATGATAAAATAATCTCTCTTTTTATGAAAAAATTCGCACCAAATTTTGAACCATTTTTAACTTAACCACAATTTTTCTTGATTATTCCTAAACATCCATCTAGTGATTAAAGAAAGTAAAGTAAGGAAAAGAAAACTTACAATGACAGTTGTACGAGGAAAGCACAACGGGAAAAAACCTCGGATGGCCCAAGCCAGACAATTAATATGAATGTGGATTTACAACGAACATGCACAAGTCTTACTCAACGACTCGATCCCCATGAGCCTTGGCGCTCTTCTGATCTTCAACCACACCTCTCATCGTGCCCACGAATAAATTCCTTCTTCCACGATACCTATCTATAACACACGTATCCACGTATGTCTCGGTGTCCACCGATATGGCTTATAACGTCTACGGAATTGGAACACAAACTCCTTCGCTTCTTCTCCGCAAAACCAGTAATGTTATTCATAGTAAACTTTCTTCTTGGTGCAAACAAGATCACTATTGCATATACTAATTAAAACTCGAATCTTGTAAACTCTAAGGATGTGTTTAGCTTTAAAAAACCTTAGAAAACTATGTGCAGAAACATATTGGTTTGTACACTGTTTTTTGGACTGCACACTTATTAAATTCTTATGGAAACATGCCTTATATAATTTTTTTGAGGTGGATGCTCGCTCGAACGACTGTATCTCTCACTTTAACGAGATGCCCATGTTGTTCAAACGACATGGTGATCTCGCTCGAACGCTTCTAATGTCATTTCAGAGACACGAGAATTAGAGTCCTAATTAAACACTGCTCTAATACATCATTCTCATAATAAAACGAAGTGAGAACTGTTTTAAAAAGGTTAAAAACTTTAAAAAAAAATATTTAATAAAATAACATCGTTAAACATTTTAAACTAAATTTTGAGTCCTATTAAAATTACGCATCCATACCTGAGTGATCTCGGAATGCAATTAAACTTGAAGATGAATATACTTGCACCAATTAAACCTTCGTCATAAATAATTCCTTGAAGCTTTTTGACAACGTCTTCAATAAAAATCAACACGTCATAATGTATGTGGGATCGTGAGAATAAAAATCTCCCTATGACTCAACAATGTTTTATTCCCGAAATAAGCCAAAACTATACAATGGACTCAATTGGAAATTTTGTCCTTAGAAATCTCTCTATTTGACTATTCCAGGACAAAACCAACAGTGAATTTCCTAAGCCGGGCCGTCAAGTCGTATGACGACTAAATCGCATCCCATAAACCCCAAATAAAAAATACAGGACAAGACTAGTAAATGATGGTTCGACAAGCATGGATTTTCTGAATGTGATGTAGTCTTGAAATTTTGAATCTCTTTAAGAAAACCTACACACATGAAACATAAAAATACCCAGTGAAGTATGGAGGAATAAATGACATAAACCAATATATAAAAATACACCAAAATCATTTGTTAGGTTAGCAAAAAATGATATCAATATGTAGACAACATCTAAAATAAGATACCAATTTGTACCAACGCAAAAACAATATGATACCAAATTGTGTAAACTAATCAATATCAACTTGAAAGCATATGATCAAAAGTAGGATGCCCAAAAAATGCAACAAATGTATTCGTTCATCAAATAAACTCTCCCTCTACATGACATACATCTTTCCCCCATTTTGTCTAGAATAGACAACCCGGTGAAAAGATAAACATATCTATCATGAGATAATAATCACTGAAGAATATCTAGATAAACATGAAACAGTTAGTTCATAATGATAAAAAAATGTCAAATCCATACCTGGTAGACAGTAATCCAACAAATGAATAAGCAATCTAAGCAAGTGTGACTAAGCGATCCAATGCAGCAAAATATCAAATCTATCAAAGTAAACTGCATAAACAGAAACCAGAAGCAACCAAGAGTACAAAAATATATAACCATAACAATCAGGGTACTGAAAAATAAGAAAACATCAAATCCATATTGGTCGCTCAAACGAGATACCCTTGTCATTCAAACAACATGCGGTTCTCACTTCAAGGCTTCGTGCGACAATGAGTTATCGCTCGAACGAGAAAACCAATGTCTCACAAACAGTGCAGAAAAGCATATAATTTTTCCGAATGAAATTTTTTTGTGAAAAAACTAACTGAAAGGGGAAGAAAACTATAGAACAATAGTAAAACAGTAGCAAAAATTACAAAACAATATGAGTTACATGATCACATAGTATCGATGTTCTCAAACATGAACATGGCATGCATGGGCGTGAACTACAACAAATGAATCACATTCCAACACATCGAAACGATCAAGAAGCTGTAATTGATAGCTATAAATCATCAACCTTTATTTTAGCCATCTGTGACAATTAACGTGTGAGCTAAATGAACTAAACAATCAAACTTGCACACAAATTCAGAATTTTGACGGTTCTAGAAACAAAGCATCATGATATAATTTTTCAATGCTAGGATTCTTTGTGCAACCCCGTTTAATTTTTATCTGTCCAAACTCCGTCAAATATATCATATTTTTCTTTTGAATGTACATAAACTAATTTGGACCTTATTTTGGCATATGATTATTTTTACTGCCTTAAATTTTTTGGGCTCTTTTAAACGTTGGCTTTCACGACGAGTCAATTTTACACTCTTACAGCCCTTTACTCGTCATTTTTTCAATTACAATCCTTACGGTAAATGGTTCTTACTTGCAAAACTCCTCCTTATGTCTACTTACACATGGATTGCAAAATTGAGATAAGTACATCTCACCAAACTCAAATATGCAAGAGATGTCAAACATTCATATAAACTCGTTCATGTGTGCAAAGATGGCATATATACAAAGTGGAATTAAAAAGCATATTAACTTCGAAATAACCCCATATAAAAATTGTTTAAGTTCATTCTAAGTATCAATAATTATGACAAAATGTCCTAGCCACATGGATAATGGAAGGAAGGGGGTCCAAGCACACCAATATGACACATCAAACATGTAAACAAATGACACAAAAACAAACCGAAAATATTTTTGTTTTTTCAACATATTTTGACTGAAAAAATCTTTTTAAATTTTTCAAAAATATAATAAACCAGAAAACTTTTTGTATTTTACAATTAAGACTTAATCAAAATAATACAAAATGATACACATGTCCTAACACTATATAAATCATGATGCGAAGACTATCATATGACAAACATGGTAACACAATCATCCTTTAGATCTAACATGGGAAGAATCAAGTACAAACAAATGAGAACCATGAAGTTTTAGTCCTAAATAAGGGCTTAAGGGGTTTAAAAGAAGATTAGGGTTAGGAGGAGGCTATTATACACAATTAAAACTCCCCAAAGGCTTGTAGTGTGAAAAGAGAGAAGGAAAAAGCTAAAGAAACCCTAAGAGGGAGAAAAGTGAGAGGATTAAAGGATCTTTTGGGGCTAAAATCATTACACATCGAAGGAAAATCAGACTCTACGTGTTGATTAAGACAACTAATTAACTTGATTGATATTTTATGCATGCAAATTCAGTTCATATCATAGTAGGTGCTATATTGTGTTTTAAAAGACTTGTGGGAAATGGTATCTATGTTAAATGATGGGATTTTGGGTGATAACTAGTGTAAACATTGCTATATGCATATTCTAAAAATAAATTCAAACATAAAGATTAAATCTTGAAAGAGAAAGCTGAGGATTAGAGTAATCTTTAGAATAAATTAAGCAATCATGCATGTTGGGACTAGGGATGGATTTGGGTGATTTTTAGAAGTTCATACGAGTTAGTTAGACCGTGTTTTGTCACTTGAAGAATTTATTTAAAATATAAACGTGTCTCCATTTATCAAAGAAGAAATAAATTTACTAGATGGTCAATGTCAATTCTTTTAAAAAGTGACTATTTAGGGATTTACATATTGGGTAACCATTAACATAGGATAAGTATAGATTAATGCTTTTGGGAAAGCTATATGGTAATTATTAGTATGGTGTGAAAATTTTAGGATGTCGGGTTTAGAATCGTAATGAGAGGCTAGTGCTTTGAGTGATAGGCACATGTTATCCAGATTTGCATTGACACACACACACACACACACACACACACACACACACACACACACACACACACATATATATATATATATATATATATATATATATATATATATATATATATAGAGAGAGAGAGAGAGAGAGAGAGTATATACGAATAAGAATAATATAAGTGGGTATGATATTTATGTGAAACATGCCCATCCTAGAGGATATTCTATCAGGGAGGCTGCGTGCCGCGGGAGGTCACTCAAGCGAATCCCAACATAGGTAGTACCATTCCCGTGGGTCGTAGGTGTTGTGCATGACCATGTGATGTAGGGTTTGAGTATCGTGGAATAATGTGGTATGGTTTTATCCACGTACTTAAGACCACGACCGCCTGGATTGTTCGTTTGTGATTTTTGGGTTCGGCGGTGAGATCCCGCCCGGCTACCCCGAATGCGGAGGACATTCGTGAATACGGTTTGCCATATTATAATATATATATATATATGTGTGTGTGTGTGTGTGTGTATGTGTGTGTGTGTGGGTACCCAAAATTAGAATCACCGGCCTGGACGAGTAGCCCAGTTAAAGCGGCCCAAAGTCCAAACCTCTCATTTCATAACAATTACTTTGGAATATGACTAAGTCTTCTCGTATGTTCTCGTTGAGAGGTGTTCGAGGAGAAGATGGAAAACGTGGGGGAGTCCAACACCCCCACTCCCTGAAAATAAACATGTATATAATAAACCCTACGTTTGGGGCATAACGGACGCATTGTATTCTCTGTAATCACTTCCTGGAGTATATAGAAATAATACTGACTGCACCACTGTGGATGTAGGCATTCTTGCTAAACCACGTACATCTCCTGTTGTGTGATTGGTATTTTTTCTTCTTTATTTTTCTTGGTGATTGAACTTCTCTTATCTATTTGTGTTGAATAATAATTATCACCACAATTGGCGCCATCTGTGGGAACGTTTATCTTCCCTGAGAAAGCCCACACCAAGAAAGGCGTTTGAAATGTCGGAGCAAGAGATATCCAAGAACCACCTGCTCCTTGCAGGATTAGATCTGAAGTTCGGCGTTCATATTAGAGGGCTCGCTTAGAAAGGCCAGCCTCAGAAGAAAGCCAAAGACCAGCGAGGTCCACGCAAATATCCAGGTTGATTGATGCATATGAGGCGAGGCTCCATGAGTAGAGGGAGTCTTCTCACAAGCACGAAGCCGAGAATGCTCACCTCAAAAGAAGATTAGAAAGAATGGATAGAGAACTCTATCGTGGTACCAAAAGACGTCCATACCGCACTCCTACCCCTTAGGCGAGCAAGTCTCGCAGCCGAGGAAGGAGCACCAGGCGCGGATCCCGAAAAGCTGAGGGAAACGAGTCAGAGGACAACCTGCTTTAGCAACTGCGACTAGCTCGCAATCACAGGAGCCCAGATTACAGCAACGAGAACATACTAAGTCTTTTTCAAAGGGAGATGGACTAACACACACCCTATACATCACAGTACCAGATCGACCCGAGAACTCGCTAGGCGAGCTCTCAAAACTCAGATGAAATCACCTTTCTCGAGGGAAATAGAAGAAGAGGAAGTCCCCAAGAAGTTTTCTATTCCACGGTTTAAAATTTATGATGGTAAGACTGATCCCATTGATCACGTCAGGCAGTACCGGCAGGCCATGACTCTCTGGAACCATCGAGACGCACTAATGTGATGAATTTTTCCATCGAGCCTGCATGACGTGGCGCAAAAATGGTTTAAAAGGCTCCCCCACCGGTCCATCAGGAGTTTCAAGTCCCTGGCCGAGCTCTTTACGACCCGATTCATTACTAGTAGCTCCCATCCCAAAAGGATGGATGCTTTGCTAACAATGAAAAAGATGCCTCAAGAGACCCTCTGAGACTACGCAAAGAGGTACTGGGAGTTATTCAACGAGGTCAAGGACTGCTCAGAGTAAGTGGCAGTGGCCTCTTTCAAAATTGGGCTACCCAGCTCTTCCCTTCTGTACCAGTCCTTGACAAAGAAAGAAGCCATGACCATCGACGACCTAATGGCCTGCATCGAGAAATATGCGAAGGTGGAAGATGTGACCCGCCTCAGCACAGGGGAAAACAGTCGAACTAAGCTCGCTGTCAAGGGCAGTGACAAGACTGAGAACCAGAAGAAAGGAGGAAAGAATGGGGGCAAGAATGGCTCCAAGAATGGAGGCAACAATGATGTGTCGAAAGCATTTCAAGCGGTCAACACCGTCTTCAAAGAACCAATTTACAAAATTCTCACAAAAACCAAAGACGAACCATTTATCAAGTGACCCAGGAAGATGGGAGGAGATCCCTCGAAGAGGAACAACGCGCTGAGATGCACTTTTCATAAAGAGGGAGGACATAACACTGAGCATTACAAAGCTCTTAAGTCCCAGTCCGGGCATCTGAACGAATTCGTGGAAAAAAAGGCAGAGAAAGTTGCTACCCATAGAGAAGCAAGGCCTGACAACGTACTCGAAGACGATGCCGGCCACTAATTCACCGTAATTCATAGGGCATCTGACATGAAACAGATTCAAGGATATTCAACTCGAATGGAAGTAAAAAAGCTAACAACGGTGATGCAAGCTTTTCAGATCAATCGAGCGCAGACACTGTTAGGAAAGCGTCGACGAGCAGATGACGTCGACTATAGTAAGCATATCGTATTTACAAATAAAGATCTGGTGGGAGTGAGAACCCCACATCATGATGCTCTAATCATTACTCTCAGAATAGCAACTATGACGTCGACAAGTTGCTCGTTCACCAAGGAAGCTCGTCTGAGGTAATGTATCCCGACCTGTTCAGAAAATTGAAATTAAGCATCGCCGACCTGAAGGAAGCTACTGTCCCTTTAGTTGGCTTCGCTGGAAAGGTGACTATGTCCTTGGGAAAGATCACGCTGCCGGTAAGGGCAGGAAATGTTTCCAAAATGATCGAGTTTCTGGTGGTCGACATTGACTCGCCATACCAGGCTATCCTCGGCAGAGGGTGGATGCACGCAATGAAGGCAGTCTCCTCGACCTACAATTAGAAGCTCAAGTATATGATCGAGCAAGGAGTAATGGAGATCCATGGCGATCAAGCGATAGTAAGAAGATGCTTCATAGCAGCTATCCACCAAAGGCCTGAGAAGAAGGCCAACAAGCCCAGCGAGAAAGTTGAAGAACAAGAAGTGATGATACCTTCGAAATAGCAATTAAAATACGAAAGGCCCGGAGTAGAGGAGACGAGGCTCCTCCCCTACGAACGGGTCATCGAGGACCTGGAGGAAGTCACAGCTGTAGATAGCGATGATAGTAGAATCTTGTTGATCGGAGCTTCTCTCACAGATTAGGAAAAGAAGGAATTGACGATTCTGCTAAGAACCAATATAGACGTCTTCGCATGGGAACCATACAAGTTGCCAGGAATTGATCCTAGTATGGTTTGTCATCAGCTGCACGTCAATCCCACCTTCAAACCAATCGCGCAGAAGGCACGGCGAACTGCACCCGAGAAGGCAAAAGCCGTGGAAAAAGAAGTTAAAAAACTGCTGGATGAAGGATCCATATGGGAGGTCCAATTCCCCAAATGGTTATCCAACCTAGTAATAGTTCTAAAAAACAACGGGAAGTGGAGAGTCTTCATTGACTTCACTGACCTTAACAGGGCGTGCCCTAAAGACAGCTTACCTCTTCCAAAAATCGATCAACTAGTGGACGCCACAAGAGCTCACAAAATAATGAGTTTTCTGGACGCATACTCAGGGTATCATCAGATCCCCTTGCACGCTCCATACTAGGACAAAATAGCATTCATCACCACCGTTGGATTGTACTGTTATAAGGTCATGCCCTTCGGGCTCAAAAATGCAGGGGCAACCTACCAGCGGCTGGTCACCAAGATGTTCAAGGACCAAATAGGAGACACCATGGAAGTCTACATCGATGATATGATCGTCAAAAGTAGTAAGAAAGAAAACCACCTCTTAGACCTATCAAGAACCTTCGATATCCTCAGGAAGTATCGAATGAAACTTAACGCAAGTAAGTGTTCTTTCGGTGTCTAGTCAGGAAAATTTCTTGGGTACTTGGTCAGTAAGAGAGGCATCGAGGCTAACCCAGACCAGATCGATGAAATAAACAGAGTACAACCTCCACAAACAATCCGGGACATACAGAAGCTCACCGGTATGCTCGCTCCCTTGAACCGCTTTATCTCTTAGTCCTCCGATAAGTGCAAGCCTTTCTTCCAGCTTCTAAAGGGAAACAAAATGGTAGAATGGAACCAAGATTGCTCGCGGGCACTGGATGAGCTCAAGGCTTACCTTAGCTGCCTACCACTGCTCGTCATACCATAGGAAATAGATTCCTTGTACTTATACCTCTTCGTTTCCAACCACACTGTCAGCTCTGCATTGATGTGCAATATTATAGGAATCCAGCACCCCGTTTACTACGCGAGCAAGACGTTGTTTGAAGCCGAGCAAAGGTACTTACCACTAGAGAAGCTCGCCTTTGCACTTGTAATGGCTTCAAGAAAGTGGAAGCACTACTTTGAAGCTCACACAATCATCGTCCTTACATCGCACCCCCTTAAAGCAATCCTGAGGAAGGAGGATTTATCGGGCAGACTGTCCAAATGGTCAATCAAGCTCGGGCGGTTTGATATCCAATTTCAACCAAGGAACGCAATCAAAGGGCAAATGCTCGCCGACTTCATAGCTGAATTCACAGGAGAGCAACCAGTCGACCAACCTCAACCCGCGGAGCAAAAAGAGAATCACGCAATTAAGGGAATATGGAAACTATTTTTTGATGGAGCCTTTAATTCAAAGGGGGCAGGAGTGGGCATTGTGCTTATCACCCCAGAGGATATAATCCTCTAACAAGGAATTAGGCTTGGATTTGAAGCCTCCAATAATGAAGCAGAGTATGAGGCCATGATAGTCGGCCTCCAGAAGGCACACACTTTGGGGGCAAAGAAATTACAGGTATTCGGCGACTCACAATTAGTCTCCAATCAGATAAGTGGAGACTAAAATGCAAAAGATGAAAGGATGGCAACCTACCTCGCCTTGGCAAAAAGGCTATTGGCTAACTTTGAGGAAGTCAATGTCCAGCAGTTTCCCAGAGGACAGAATAGCCATGCTAACGCCCTAGCAGCCCTGAGTTCAGCAATCGATTCCGACTAAAAAAGAACAATCCCCATCGATTTCCTCGCTCATCCGAGCATTAGCCGTAACAGCGAGCCACCGGGCATGGAGCAGGTGCTCCAAATTGAACCAGCACCCATCTGGATGGACCCTCTAAGGGATTATTTAAAGATGGCACACTCCTAGATAATAAGAAGACCGCTCACTAGTTACGAGTCAAAGATGCTCTCTTTCACTTATCTCCAGAGGGCAAGCTATATAAGAGATCCTTTTTCGGTCCCTACCTTCAATGCATTCACCCGAGGGATGTCGAGCAAGTTCTACATGAGCTTCATGAGGAATCTATGGAAGCCATATTGGAGGAAGGTCTTTGGATTTTCGAGTAATGAAGGAAGGATATTAGTGTTCATATATGCAAAGGGACTCTGTGGTATATGTTCGCAAGTGCCTGAAATGCCAACTTCACACCCCTATGGTCCACTAACCTGCTAGTGACCTGAAATCACTTTACAACCCATGGCCATTTGCCCAATGGGGAATGGACATCGTAGGACCACTTCTTACCGCCACCGGCAATCACAAGTATCTGTAGGTCACAACTGACTACTTCACCAAATGGATCAAGGCGGAACCTCTAGGAAACATCCGAGATGCAAATATGATAAGATTCATATGGAGAAATATAATCACCCATTTTGGCATCCCCAGAACCATCATCACTGACAATGGAACGCAGTTCGAGAGCGGCCCCTTTAAGAGTTTCTGTGACAAGCATAGAATCAGACACCATTTCAGCTTGGTGGCCTATCCTCAGAGCAATGGCCAAGTCAAGGCTTCTAACGAAATGGTGATCAACGGATTGAAGAAATGATTAGAGCGAGCCAAAGGCGCATGGGTAAATGAGCTACCACATATTATATGGGCCTACCGTACTACTCCACGATGAGTGACAGGGGAAACCCCATTCTCATTGACGTATGAAATGGAAGCAGTTATTCCCTTGGAAGCAGGCTTACCAACAATGAGGTCCAGCATTGTTGACCAGGGCAGTAACGATGCAGCATTGCTCATTGAGCTCGACCTAACCAATGAACGCCGCGAGCTGGCCCCAGTAAAACTAGCGAGCTATCATCAACAGCTCGCAAGGCACTATAACAAGAAGGTGAATCTAAGGGCATTCCGAGTTCGGGACTATATCCTGAGGAAAGTCCTGAGCAGCATAGTAAAACCATCAGACGACAAGCTAGGGAAAAACTGGGAAGGATCATTCAAGATAACTAGAGATGATCTTCAAGGATCCTATCACTTAGAAACACTGGAAGGCAGAGAGATACCCCGAGCGTGGAATGCAGCCAATCTTACGAAATTCTATTTCTAGATTCTTCTTTTAATCTTTAATTATGAAACTAGAAGTTCATTTCCATATCATTAATAAAAGTTGTTTGGCAGTTGCATTCTACGAAGTATCAGTTAACTAATTTAAATTTTACGAGGTATTAATATATAAACTTTATAACCCACACACCTTTTCCAAGTAACAGACACACTGATCATCACACTATAGCAGGGAAATAACCCTCCTCAGGTTTTCATTGTGAAGCATGAAAGACCTCTTAGCATTTTCCCTGGCAATATATAAAGCCCTACAAGAGATGCTTAGGCAACATGACCAAGTCAAAATTGGTCACCAAACAATGTTTCGTTGAATAAAATCCTAATCGGATAGAGCATCTAACACCAGGTGTGTCCTCGCCAATTTCCACACTTAGGCCTAAGGGACTGTGACGACACAACCTAAAAGGTAAAGTGGGGCAGAATGGTATCTTGTTGGCATATTGGACTGGAAGGACACTCACTGGATAATGCGAACATACAAATCTAGTCAGACAAGAGAGGCTCATGATTATTTGAGCAAAGATGTAGAAAATACAAGACACTTGTTTAGTCGGAAAATTCGCCCAAAACATAAATTTTATATTAATTCATCACATTTACAGCAAATACAATACATGTTTAATCGGCGAACTCGCCCAAAACATCGACATTACATCACTTCAATACAAAATACACAGAGTTACTACTGGAAAAATCTTAGTGAGGATGAGGCCTTTGAACAAGATAATCAACCACTTGGGCTCTTCGAACGTCGTCAGGATGAGGAACTAGCTCCTCCTCAACTTTATTCGTATCCGATTCCGATAGTTGTCGAGGGATGGCATCAATAGGGATCCACTGATCATCTCTCCGGAAGGGATTAAGCAGAAGAGTAGAAGAAGAAATCTCATGACGATACCAGAGCATCGAGTTCCTCGGGACTTACAGCTCCTTCAGGGCACTCAACCATCCCCTGATAAAGGTGAGCTCTTCAAACTCTGTTAGCCTCGTCGGAGCATCTAACCAACCTTGGTTATAACCGTCGGCCCATACTTGCCGAGGACCTCTCCTAAACAAATGCCTCAGCCGGGTGACGTACCTTTGAAGATCAGCAGTAATCACATACGCTCGCTTGATGTCACCACGAAGCTCTTCCATTTCCCTAGCTGAACTCCTGGTGTTCCTACCATCTCACAGAACGGTCGGAGGGGTAGATCCTCGCAGCACTGGAGGAACGTCGCTCGGGCCAGTTCTGGTTCGCGACGAGGAGGAACCTCATATTACTGCAGGAGAGATGCTCGGCGCATGCTCCCTAAGTCGAGAGACCTCTCTCCTTAAAGCCTCATTCTCTTGCTAAAGAATTTACCCAACCTGGTTGATCTCAGAAGCATCTAGAAGCTTTGCTCTCAATATATTCACCTCTTCTTGAACTGAGGTGCCAACTTCCTCCATCTTTTGGATCATGTCTTTCAGCTTAACATCGAGCTCAGTCTGCTCTATAAAATGCGTGTTCCTCAATAGCAATGATTTGCAGATCCTCACAAAGGTATGACGAACTTCAGATCTCACATTAGGTCCAAGAATTCTTCCCAATTGAGAAATGGCTGGTATATAATCATCAACATCAATCAACTACAAGCAATAAAAGAGCAATGAAAGACAGAATCATTCAGTACACTAAGGGAACGAAAAACCTTATTATTTCATTAATACGAAGAGGATCTGAATACATTGAAGGGTCAAAGGGAAAAATTACAAACAAAGAAAATACAAGAGAAACCCTAAGGGTAAATTAGTTAGCAACCTCAGGCTGCCCAGAAGAGGCTGGCTTCTTCCCCTTATCAGTGGCACCTCCCTCAGCAGGGATGACCTCTGTCGCCTGAACAGGAGGGGCATCGACAGGAACTCTCTCAGGGGTGGGATCAACACTTCCAATGGCTGGGGTAGGGGCTTCATCCACAACTGGTTTTGGGCTCGGGTGGTGCTCGTCGAATAGAGGAGATGAAACATCCACTCCGGCAGCTAAGAGGGCCTTGTTCTAGCCCTTCTTCAAATTCAGACGGCTAATATAGCCTATCTGAACCTCGACATCCTCGTATGCAGCAACCCACCCGGAGTTATATTAGTCTTCCTTGGCGGTGATTTCCTCAGACTCCTTCTTCTTCAGCTCCTCGATTAGCACTTTGTTCTCCTCCATGACAACCAGTTTGCTCGAGCAGACCAGATCGTAGGCTTGTCGCAGCTTATTCAGTTCTTTAGTGGCCGCATCCCGCTCTCGATTGGCATTAATAAGAGTCAGAAAGATCACACATTAATAAAGAAATTGAAAGAACAGATCAAAGACTACCTATATACTCTTCCCCATAAAAGGGAACAGTGAACCTATCGGACCTCGATTCCTCAGTCTGGGGGAAAAACAACCAATTTCTAGCAAGAAAACCATCTTGCCAATAGTCCTTGTGGGAATCAGGTACGTTTACTACCAATACCCTGTCAGGACTCCTGGCTTTGAGAGAAAGAACACCAGAACTAGTTCTAGAAAAAGAATAGCAAAAGAAGACTTCGGCGAACCCTAATTTGGTGCCGTAGAGCTGATTTATTCTATGGACACCATTGATTATCTTCCACACATTGGTCGAGCACTGTGCAGGAACAATGTTGAAATAACTAAAGAAGTGCAAGAATAGATTGTTGGGAGGAAAAGTAAGCCCCCCTTGGGAAAGCAACAAGACATGAATCCAATGGGCACCCTCTATCTCTCTAACATTTCTAGGGGGAGAGGCGCACTCAATCTCTACCCACTCTGGGATATTATAAAACTTCCTAAACTCAGACACTGATCTATTACCAATCTTTGCCATTTGAAAACCCAAAATTCAAAGAGAAAACACAAAGAGAAGGCACATGAGACTTACAAGATGGAAGTTTGACTTGAACGATGAAGAATCACATGCCCAAATGACGAGGAAGATCGAAAGCGAAAAGAATGAAGATCGGGAGAAGAGAACATGAATCGCTAGAACTCGCAGAAAGTGGAAGAGTACTGAGGAGCTTGAAATAGTAATAACTTTTGAATGTTACTAATCATAGTGCACAGAACACGAAGCAAGTGCCGCCTAAATCAGTCCTCAAACTTTGGGAAGAGTTGCACGATGTACAAAGGAGACATTATGTCAAATCATTTAAATTTATTGAGCCCAAATTGTGGCCCAATAAACTTAGGGGCAATTGTGGGTACCCGGAATTAGAATGACGGGCCTAGACGAGTAGCCCAGTTAAAGCGGCCCAAAGTCCAACCCCCTCATTTCTTAACAATTAATTTCGAATATGACTAAGTCTTCTCCCATGTTCTCATTGAGAGGTGTTCGAGGAGAAGATGGAAAACGTGGGGGAGTCCAACACCCCCACTCCCTGAAAATAAACGTGTATATAATAAACCCTAAGTCTGGGGCGTAAGGCATGGACTGTAGTCTCTGTAATCGCTCCCTGGAGTATATAGAAATAATACTGACTGCACCACCATGGACATAGGCATTCTTGCTGAACCACGTACATCTCCTGTTGTGTGATTGTTATTTTGTCTTCTTTATTTTGCTTGGTGATTGCGCTTCTCTTATCTATTTGTGTTGAATAATAATTATCACCACAATATATATATATATATATATATATATATATATACAGTCCTGCTCTTGTGCGGACCAGTCCGCATTTTAAGTGTGCGGACCGGACATGTGTCACCTGTCGGTGAGCCCAAAAAATATAGAGAGTGTGCCTATATTTTAGGCGATAATTTCTAGGTGCACCGTCAGGTGACACATGTTCGGTCTGCATAAGAGCATTATATATATATATATATATATATATATATATATATGCATGTGTGTGTGTGTGTGTGTGTGTGCGTAAGTATGTACGTATAAGCGTATATGTGTGACATTTCTGGCGAACGTATATAAGAGTGTAGTAAATTATATACGGGCTTAATACGTTAATGGTGAACATTGATAAATAACTGGACTAAAGTTATAAAATGATTAATGATTAAATAAGACAATAAGAGAGATATAGCTAAGAAATGAAGGATATACGATACTCGGGTTAAAGTGGTCTATTCTTGAGGTTTACAATTGGACTAGTAAGTAGGAGTAGTATAACTAGGTGGGTTAAGATGTATGTGCTACGTGTGCACAATAGTTGATAGGCTAAGGGTAATCTCATGAGAGTGCGACACTGACTTATTTACTGAAAGATTTACTTCATATTTATTCATTGAATCTTTATTACTTGCAAACATTTTTCAAAGGTTTGGGCTCAAACCCGTGTCAAAATATTTTCCAAAAAACTTTTTGGTGTCCAACCACAAAGACGCCAAGGATGATCACTCTTTCTAAGGATACGTAGCGGCAACGGATGTGAAGGCTTGTAGAGTTCAGAGTAGCCTCTTCATTCATTGCTTCTTAGACAAGGCTATATTTCAGTTATCTGTTGGGATTATTTCCTCTCTATTTCGAACTCAGTTATTTTTATTTATTTATTTCACTCAGATATTTGGATTGTATTTTGGTAACCGATGGTTTATTGGGTACCCGGTTTCATTTTATGCATTTCGACTTCCTCATGTGGTATGGATTGTTTATTTAATTTAATTCTTGTGGATTATGATTAAATGGTTTCATATTGGCATGTTAATTAAAGATAAAAGTTTGACACTACTTATTATGCTAATATGTGGCTAGTAATTAGTTAACTTTCGACAGTGATGCTAAGAATGAGCCATATGAGACTACCGTTTTATTTTGGTAGCGGGCTAGCCACCCATTATTTTAGTAAGCCGGGTGTCACACCATTTTTACGTTAAGATTTTCAAGCCTAAAAATTTCATTGAAGTAAAGCTCCAATAAAAAACTCATTTAATATTAAGCTTCCTCCACAAAAATTCTTTAGATAAAGATCCAAACCCAATAACCACTTGTCTAAATAATCATACCAAAACGCAATTAAGCAACATACTTTTGATTACTTGTTAGTTTATATTTCTAGAGAAAATGTACACACAATTCACCGTTGTTCTTACTAAAGAAACTTGGCTATACTTTTTTCGCTACATATATGATTGTTGATACTTATGGTTGAACTTCATTGTATCTTCAGGGTCGTTACTCGTTGTTGTGAGGAGTAAAATTGTCATAATACCTTAGGATCTTTCGTGTTCCTCTTAGGCAAGGACATATATAGTTCCCTTATTGGTTACAATTTGCAAGGTGTTATAATTCCTTATGGGGTTTTGGTTCCATCTTAGTGAACTAAAGATAGTGAAGTTTCTCAAGTATCATCTTAAGCGTCGACGTAGACAAAGTCGAACCACGTTATAACATCAGTTTGTAAAGTATTTCTAAATTCCATCTCTTAAATACTTAGTATGATTGTTTGATTAATTGTTTAAGCTTAAATTAATTTATCGTAATAATATCTAAAGAAAATTTTAAAATTTCCATTAATTTCATTACTACGCAATTACCCCCCCCCCCCCCCTCTTAGGTATATTTTTCAGACAATAGCCTCCATAGATATTACATAGGTATATAAATGTGATAATGAATAAGAGAAAACATGGGATTAAATAGTGAGTTATTTTATACAAGTGTGTAGGGCCTTTGTCATGCTTGACTGCGAGATTGAATGCCACATAGGAAAGCTGGTTTGGAGGTGGTATGTGAAGGTGGTTCATATGCAATCGGTCTTACGATTTTACCACTACTATGGAACTAAGAAAACCATGTGAAGTAGCTACCAGTTCCTAAATCAATGACATTTAGATCTAGGAAACATGAATATTATGATTAGATGTACTTACCATTAACAAGAATTTATCAGTGGAATCGAGATTCTTATGATGCAATACATGCATCCGATAGACGATGCAGAGATATAAGGATTGTATTATGTGTGTGCCACATGAATGTTCAATGCCTTAAGAGGTGATAAGTACCATAGCACTATCTGACTGCTATGGCGATTTATGTGTGAGTTATGTACATATCAGGAGTGTGACCTCAATGCTAGTTGGTGGCTATGATAGTTTTATATGTGCCTTATATGCATGTGTCGAGCCCGAAGATACTAATGTGTTAATCATAGCTAGGAGATATTATATATTTATGTTAATTCCTGAGCCATAATTATCTATTATGATGGTGTTAGTGGAAAAACCCTACGTCGATAGATTCGACACATATAAGTCAACCAGAAAATAAAGATAAATCACATAATGACACAATATATATATATGGTTGGGTAATGTGCCTAAGTCCATGGGGTGTTCCTCTTCTCTTTCTTGATCGATTCTTGATAATCAAAATCACATGCAATTTTTCTAGAGGTATGGGTTACGTTTAGAGACAACATGAAGAGACTAATTTGTTTAGGACTCCGTGTCTTGGATTTTTTTACGATTTGATAGAATAAATCCAATAATGATAATTTCATTGATCTACCTCTCTCCGCTCTTATCCCCAAGTCGTGGTCTCTTATTAAGTTAGCTATTATTTTTTAGTTGGATAATTACACCAAACTTTCCCCAAAAGATTTTCAACATAACTGGGTAGCAGAGGTTTGACTGCCAGTTTAATGTAATTATGATTGTGGTGAGCTGTGTGGTTTGATCGTCTGATGAGATCATGGTCATAAGAAATCAACACTTGGTGTTTGTCAGATTGAAAATTTCTTTTAATCTTCCCGTTAGACCCAAACAACACACTTCATCATTTAACTCGGTGTTTCAAGGGTGCATCGATGATTGTTTTTTTGGACATGAGTAAGAGTTGGTGACGTATTTGTGTCCGTTAGATATTTGACGGATTCTCCCTGAGAGAAAAAATGGCGTGCAGGGATGAAGGAAGATAATCCTCTTTTTGCCACTCACGCGATGTTTACGGGCTCCCACGAACATAAATTGGTCATCATCAAGGGGTTTAAAAATAAAAAGAATGGAGTCGCCAACCTATTTTTCTTAAAAAAAATAAAAAATATATAGCTATCCCCAGAGAAACGGCATCAAAGACAAACTCATACATACGAACCTAAATAGATCACCACTTTAGGGACAAAGTTACGAAATAGGAACGTGTTTGTTACCAAATTTTCCCTGTTGGACTCTTATGTGAGATGATAATGTTCTCCTTTATTCTAAAAAATGCAATTTGTGTGTACCATGTGTGTGGAGTGAAATAGGGGAGAAACGAAATCCTCATACCCACATCATGGAGAAAATAATGACGAGTCATTCTAAGGAGTATAAATAAAAAGGAAAGAGAAATAATATGAAAAGTATATGAAATGTCAGCAGTACACCTGATCACAATCCGTCGTAAATAATGGAATACACATGTCTGACAAAATCACTAATGAAGAGAAAATGCGACACTATATGCAATACACCGGATCATAATACATTATGTGGAAGTCAATATGCATATCTAGTGGGATTGTGAAAATGAAGGAGAACAAAAAGTATGAAAACATAATATAATGGGAGCAACATACTGGATCATGATTCACTATGAGGAACTGAATATGCACAGCTGACGGGGGTGCTAACAACACACACACACACACACACACACACACACACACACACACACACTACGTGTGTGTGTGTGTGTTTACATATGATAATTATGAAAGTGAGAATGGATAAAGTGAAAAAAGAAAGAACATACGATTTGAATCATGAGACGATTCCTATGTAGTTGAAAATGGCATCAAAATCCAAGTAATTCGAAAGGACATAAGGGTGTGATTTAAACCTAAACCCAAAACTAGAATTTTTTTATTTTGGTTTATTAAAAAATTTGGACAGGTGAGGAAAGTGTCATCAAAATGGAGGGAAAGTTCTAATTTGGGGTTTAAGGATCAAATCCCTTTTTTTGTGGGGGTTTTCAATTTATGAAAATAGGTTTGGTGAATATATATATAGTAAAAAGGTTATTAAGGTGAGGAAATGAGAATTGAATTTGAACAAGCTAGTAGTAAGTGAAAAAAGTGAGTAATGGCACTAACGTTGAAAGTTCAAATGAACAGGGTTTGTACATTCTATGAAGCTTGAATTATGACTTTGATGGTGATGTAGGTTGATTTTGGTGGTCGTGTAATGGTGGTAAAGTGGGTACGAACGGTGAGGTGTGTGGATGATGTAATGGAATGTTGGAGGAATGTTTTGAAAAGGATGTTTAAAAGGCTACACGCTGATTTCAAGGAAAGGAGGTCCTGGGATTTAGAAAAAAAAGTCTGTGACAGTGAGGTCATGACATCCTTAAATAGAAATTTTTAGGTTTGGAGGGTCTACTGATTTTTGTAGTTCTAGGATTACCTATTGTCATACCCATTGATATGCAGGCTAAGTAAAGTACCCCTATGGCAATAGGCAGAGGGTCGGGGGTGCCTATAGGTAGTACAAAATGGACTTTTTTTAAACATTGGTATATAATGCAAACCGTAACTCTGATTCTATGAGTCCCTTTTTATTTCTATGTGAAAATGGATAGTGTTTTAAGGATGACAAAACAATCTCTCTTTTTATGAAAAAACTTTTTCCAATTGTTAATTCGCACCAAATTTTGAACCAATTTTAACTTAACCAAGTTTTATCATGATTAGTCCTAAACATCCATCTAGTGATTAAAGCAAGTAAAGTAAGGAAAAGAAAACTTACAATGACGGATGTACGAGGAAACCACAACGGGAAAAAACCTCGGACGGCCGAAGCCAGACAATCACTACGAATGTGGATTTACAACGAACAAACACAAGTCTTAATTAATGACTCAATCCCCATGAGCCTTGATGCTTTTATGATCTTCAACCACTCCTCTCATAGGGCCCATGCAGAAAGTCCTTCTTCCATGATATCTGTTTACAACACACGCATCCACGTATGTCTCGGTGTCCACCGATATGGCTTGTAACGTCTATGAAATCAAAACACAAACTCCTTTGCTTCTTCTCCGCAAAACCAGTAATGTTCTTCATAATAAACCTTCTTCTTGGTGAAAAATAGATCACTATTGCATATACTAATTAAAACTCGGTTCTTTTAAACTCTAAGGATGTGTTTAGCTTCAAAAAATCTTAGAAAACTATGTTCATAAATGTACTGGTTCGTAAACAATTTTCTGGACTGCATACTTACGAAATTCTTATGGAAACATGCCTCATATAATTTTCTTGAGGTGGATTCTCGCTCAAATGACTCTATCTGTCACTTGAACGAGATGCCCATGTCGTTCGAACGACATGGTGATCTCGCTCGAACGATGCTGATGTCATTTGAAAGATGCGAGAATTGGAGTCCTAGTTACACACAACTCTAATCTATCTTTATCAGAATAAAATGAAGTGTGAACTCTTTCAAATACTTTACGAACATTTAAAAAATTTATTTAATAAAATTACATCGTTAAACATTTTAAAATAAATTTTGAGTCCCATTAAAATTACGCATTCATACCTGAGTGATCTCGAAATACAATTAAACTTGAAGCCGAATAAACTTGCACCAATTACCTTCATCATAAATAATTCCTTGAAGCTTTTCCATATCTTCTTCAATAAACATCAACACGTCATAGTCTGGGTGGTATCATTATAATAAAAATTTCCCTATGACTCAAAAGTGTTTTGTTCCCGGAATAATTGAAAACTATACAATGGACTCAATTGGAAATTGTTTCCTTAGAAATCTCTCCCTTTGACAATTCCTGGACAAAACCAATTGTGAAATGCCTAAGCCAGGTCGTCAAGCCGTATGACGCCTAAATCCCATCCCATAAACCTAAAATAAAAAATACAGGTTAAGACTAGTGAATAATCGTCGGATAAGCATGAACTGTCTGAATGTGATGTAGTCTTGAAATTTTGAATATCTTTAAGCAAACCTACACACATGAAACATACAAATACCTAGTGAAGTATGGAAGAACAAATAATATAAACCAGTATGTAAAAATACACCAAAATCATGGTGAGCAAAACATGATATCAATATGTAGACAACATCTAAAATAGGATACCAATTTGTACCAATGAAAAACAATATGATACTAACTTGTATAAACTAATCCATGTCAACTTGAATGCATATTATAACAAATAGGATACCAAAAAATAATGCAACAAATGTATTTGCTCATCAAACAAGCTCTCCCCCTACATCACATACATCTTTCCCCCATTCTGTCTCCAGTAGACAACCCGATGAAAAGATAAACATATCTATCATGAGATAATCAATGAAGAATATCTAGATAAACATGAAACAACCAGCTAATAATGACAAAAAAATGTCAAATCCATAGCTAACAAACAGTGATCACACAAATGAATAAGCAATCTAGGCAAGTGTGACTAAGCGATCCAATGCAACAAAATATTAAATTTATAAAAGTAAACTGCATAAACAGAAACCAACAATAAAAAAATATGTAACAATAACAATCAGGGTACTGAAAAAGCATGAAAACATAAAATCTATATTGGTCTCTCGAACGAGATACCCTTGTCTTTCAAACGACATGAGGTTCTCGCTTCAAGGCTTCGCGCGACATTGAGTTATTGCTCGAACGAGAAAACTAATGTCTCACAAACAGTGCAGAAAATCATATAATTTTGCCCAGTAAAGAATTTCGTGAAAAAAACAACTGAAAGGGGAAAAAATTGTTGATCAATAGCAAAACAATAGAAAAAATTACAAAACAATATGAGTTACATGCTCACATAGTACCGTTGTGCTCAAACATGAACATGGAATCCATGGGCGTGAACTACAACTAATGAATCACAATTCCAACACATTTAAATGATCAAGAAGCTCTAGTTGATAGCTATAAATCATCAAACTTTATTTTACCCTTATGTGACAATTGAAGTCTGAGCTAAATGAACTAAACAATCAAATATGCAGACAAATTCAGAATTTTTACGATTCTACAAACTATAGCATCATGATTCGATTTTTCAATCTTAGGATTGTTTGTCCAAACCCGTTTAATTTTTATCCATCCAAACTCCGTCAAATATTTTAATTTTTTTTAATGAACATAAAATAATTGGCCCTTATTTTGGCATATGATTCTTTTTATTGCCTTAATTTTTCCGGTCTCTTTTAAACTGTGGCTTTCACGGCGTGTCAATTTTACACTCTCGGAACCCTTTCCCATGAACACTCATCATTTTTTCAATTATAATCCTCACGGTAAACGGTTCTTAGATGCATACCTCCTCCTTATGACTATTGACACTTGGATGACAAAATTGAGATAAGTGCATCTCACCAACTCAAATATGCAAGAGATGTCAAACATTTATATAAACTCGTGCATGTGTGAAAAGATGTCATATATACAAAGTCAAATTAAAAATAATATCAACTTCGAAATAACCCCATATAAACAATGGTTAAGATCATTCTTAGTATCAATAATTAAGACTAAATGCCTAGCTACATGAATAATGGAAGGAAGTCGGTCCAATCACACTAATATGACACATCAAACATGTAAACTCATGGCAAAAAAAAAAAAACGAAAATCTTTTTGTTTTTTCAACATATTTTGACTAAATAAACAAAATCTTTTTGAATTTTTCAAAAATATAATTAACCAAAAATCTTTTTGTATTTGACAAATAAGACTCAATAATAATAATAATACAACATGATACACATCTCATAACACTATATAGATCATGATGCAAAGACCAGCGTATAAGAAACATAGTAACACAATCATCCTTTAGATCTATCATGGGAAGAATCAAGTGCAACCAAATGAGAACCATGCAGTTTTAGTCCTAAAGCCTCTAAATCCTATTTCCTAACCCAAGTAGGTGTGACATGACAATTGGGGATTTTGGGAACCGACACGACTTTGTTGCTAAACTTCATAGGAGCATTCCTAAGGTCATGAAAAAAACGTATAAGGAGACCTTTTCTACCACAATGTGTGTGAGTGTAAAGACAATGGGAATAATTACCAAAATGTTGACCTATCCTCACATTCCTAGTGGGCTCTCTCACATAGTTGGTATTGTCTTTGGGGGTGGGAACAACTCTATCTACGTAGCCTATACCACACCTATCACTTTTTACTTGGGTTAGTGCCTAACATCCTATCTAACTTTTTCGACCAAGATTACAAGTAAAACTTAACCTTACTCGAGTCTTTCAACTTCTCCTCCAACTCACAAATCCTAGACTCAAGAACATGCCTAGACTCCTCAAACTCTAGAATTTCTTTTTTCAACGCCTCCATCAAACCGCGAAGGCTATCTCTCTCTTTTTTAACGTACTCTAGCTTCTCCTTAGCGTTCTCTCTCATGAGCTAAGATACTTAATTAAAGCATCATTATTTTATGTGGCACTCTCATTCAACCTTTCTTGTAAATTAGACTTTTCCTTTTCACCTTCACCGCTTTGGCATAAAACTCATTAAAAGCAACTTGCAGCTCTTTTACATCAACCTCTTCTTCCTCAATCACTTCACCATCACTCACTTGGGATTCAACGGCATCGGAAGTGTCATGCACATGAGAATCTTCATGGGATGATTTATCATCGTCGCTCACATGACATGCCAAGAAAGTAACAAACCTGCTCTCATTGGGGGAACTCCCTCCCTCTTCTGGTTCACTATCACTTAAGGAGGCACCATATGCTATCAATTTTTTGCCTTCTTTCCTAAGTCTGGTCGGAAACTCGATAAGTTTTTGACCATACCCCTCACACCCAAAACACTTATCCGACTCAACCCTATTAAATTTCTCACTTTTATCTTTAGGGGTGGAATCTACCTTGTTGTTCTTGAATTTCTCAAACTTTTTGGCATCTTTCGATTTTCAAACTTCAGAAATTTTTTGAACTTTTTAGCCAACAAGGCGACATCCTCAAAATCGAAATTAAATCATCACCCGAAACTTTAGTCTCCTCCTTTCGGGCTTTCAAAGCAAAGTTCTTTTCTTTCTTTGGCACTTACTGAGGTAAACATATAAAATTCATAGGTTTTTACTTAACTTACAATGTCTTCAAGTTTCGTCAAATCAAGCATACCTAAGGGGTTTAAAACGATCACTTTTTCATCATGCCTACTAGGCGAAGATCTTAAAATTTTCTTTATCATATGGTTATCAGGAATCTTCTCTCCTAAATTAAACGACGAGTTGACAATATTAGACAACCTAGCGTAAAACTCATCAACCGACCCACTATCAAACATCTCAAACTGTGTAGTAAAATTTTGTAACTTAGACGCCCTAATCGTGATAGTGCCCTCGTGTGTAAGTGAAAGTGTATCCTAAGCCTCTTTTGAAGTTTCAAAAATCATAATTCAATTATACTCTTAAGGTGTGACATGTGAGGAAATAAAGTGCAAACCTTTAGAGTTGTAAAGTGCAAGCCTATGTTCAGCCTCTGTCCATAACTCAACGAGTTTCAAACTAGTGACCTCACCCTCTCGTGTGACTAGTGGAGACCAACCATTTTCAACCGCTAACCACACACACTCATCAATGGATTTTAAATCAATTTCCAGTTGCATTTTCTAATAAGCATTGTTTGTGCCAAAACAAATAGGAGCACGAAAACATTCAAAAACTCCAAATTTCATTCCAAAAAACACAAGGAATCAAACACAATAAAAAATATGTTTCTAGATTTGATACCAATTTGTGGGTCCCTTTTTATTTCTAAGAGAAAATTGAAAGTGTTTTAAGGTTAACAATTTCTCTTTTTATGAAAAAACTTTTTCCAATTGTTAATTTGCATCAAATTGTGAACCAATTTTAACTTCACCAAATTTTATCTTGATTAATCCTAAACATCCATCTAGTGATTAAAGCAAGTAAATTAAGGTAAAAAAAACTCACAACGCCGGATGTACGAGGAAACCACAGTGGGAAAAAACCTCGAACGGCCCAAGCGAGACAATCACTGCAAATGTGGATTTACAACTAACATGCACAAATCTTACTCAATGACTCAGTCACCACGAGACTTGATGCCCTCCTGATCTTCAACCACTACTCTCACAGTGACCATGCAGAAAGTCCTTCTTCCACGATACCTGTCTACAACACATGTTTGCACGTATGTCTCGATGTCAATCGATATATCTTGTAAAGTCTACAAAATCGGAACACAAACTCCTTCGCTTATTCTCCAAAAAACCAACAATGTTCTTAAGAGTAAACCTTTTTGTTGGTGCAAACAAGATCATTATTGCATATACTAATGAAAACTCAGATCTTGTAAACTCCAAAGATGTCTTTAGCTTTGAAAAACCTTAGAAATAATGTGCGAAAACGTACTGGTTAGTGAACTATTTTCTGGACTGCACACTTATGCAATTCTTATGTAAACACGCCTTATATAGTTTTCTTGAGGTGTCTGCTCTCTTGAACGACTGTAGTCATTGCTTGAACAAGATGCCCATGTCGTTCGATCGACATGGTGATCTCGCTCGAACGACTACTGATGTCATTTGATGTCGTTTGAGTGATGCGTGAATTAAAGTTCTAATTAAACACTGCTCTAATCCATCTTTATCCGAATAAAATGAAGTATAAACTGTTTCAAACACTTTAAAAACAATTATTTAACAAAAACATCCTTATAAATTTTTTAATAAATTCTGAGTCCCATTAAAATTACGCATTCATGCTTGAGTGATCTCGAAATGCAATTAAACTTGAAGACGAATAAACTTCCACCAATTAAAACTTCGGCATAAATAATTCCTTGAATCTTTATCATAATCTCTTTAATAAACATCAACACATCGTATTCTGTGTGGGATCGTGACAATAAAAATCTCCTTATGACTCAAACGTGTTTTGTTCTGGCAATAAGTCAAAACTATACCATAGACTCAATTGGAAATTTTATCCTTACAGATTCACATATGAACAGGACTATTCGAAAGAGGATTAAGGTATCTAGAAAAGTGCGTTGAGAAACTCTCGAGTTCAAGAGTTGGCCAAAGTCAAACGAATCTTGTAAGTGCCTGGTGACCTTTAAATTAGGGTTTCGAAGTAAAAAGGCAAGTAAATGAAAAATGTAAGGTATATTCGCTCATGATATGTATCATTGGAAAGGGTATTCAGATCCCTATGAATGTGAACTGATATAATCATAATTTTGAGAGTTAATTTAAGTTAAACGGAGCCCATAAGCTCTGGTGGCCTTTAGTTTAAGGTTTCTGGGTAAAAAAGCAAGTAAATGTGAATCATAAGTAATATTAGCACATGATATGGACCGTTATAAAGGGTATTCTGGGCCCTATGAAAGTGCATTAGGCTACTCTTAAATTTGAGAGTTAACAGAAGTCAATCAGATTCCCAAAGCATCTGATGGCCTTTAGTTTAGGGTTTAAAGAGAAAAACTAGGGTCTAATGGTTAAAGGAATTATTTTTAGGACTTAAGAAAGTGCATGGTGAGTATTAGGATGGGGTTACAAGAATTATATGTGTATAAGTAACCCCGATAGGTGAGCGTAGGATTAGCATAGGTCGAGAGATAAACACCCTCAAGAAGATCTATGCTGGGGATAAAGGTTTAATTTTGAGTACCAAGGGAGGGTAAGCAACCGATTCAGAGGATCGAGGCCAATTCTGCGGCCTAGGTAAATTTTACAGGCCAAAATGGTGTAAAGTGATCAATTCATAGTGTCAAGGCCAATTCTATGAGCACAGGTTAACTCTATGGACTTAAAGAGTGGAAGCGACCAATTTAGACGGTGGAGGCCAATTTTGCGGGCCTAGGTAAATTTTGTGGACCTAAAGAGTGGTAAAGAATGATTGAGATGATTGAGACCAATTCTAGGATCCTAGGTTAACTCTAGGGACCTAAGGGGTGAAAGTGACCGATTCAGAGGGTCGAGGCTAATTCTGGGGTCGAGGACAATTTTACGGACCTAAAGAGTGAAGAAGAGGTTTGAGGCTAATTCTATGAGCCTAGATTAATTTTGTGGACCTAAAAGGTAAAATTGATCGATCCAGAGGGTCGAGGACAATTCTATGAGCCTAGATTAATTTTTCAGACCTACGAGGTGAAAATGACCAATTTAGAGGGCCGAGGACTTTTTTTTTGCTGGCCTAGGTAAATTTTGCATACCTAAAGAGTAAAAGAAATCGATTCAAGGGGTCGAGGCCAATTCTGTGAGACTCTACCAATTCTTCATTCCTAAAGGGTAGAAGTGACTGATTCAGAGGGTCGAGGCTTATTTTGTGGACCTAGGTTAGTTCTGCGGACTTAAAGAGTGAAAGAGACCAATTCAAAAGGTCGAGGTTAATTTTATAGGCCTAAGTCAATTCTGCAGACCTAAATTGTGAAAAGCGACCAATTCAGAGGGTCGAGGATAATTCTATTGGACTAGGATAATTTTTTTGACCTAAGAGTGGAAGTGCTCGATTCATAGGGTAAAGGCCAATTTTGTGGGCGTAGGTCAATTCTGTGGACCTAAAAGGTTGTGAAGAGACTGAGTCAGAGGGTCAAGTCTGATTCTGTGGACCTAAAGAGTGTAAGAGACAATTTTAGGAGGTTAAGTTCAGTTCTTCCAATGTAAAGAGAATTGATACGTATGCACAATGTATTTTAAGAACTTTGATGATTTGTCAATGCTCATGCATTTTGATTGTTGATTTTTAGTTTTTTTGTAACTTTTTATTTTTTGATGATTTTTTTAGAGCCTCTTGCATTTTTTAAATTGGATGGTTTTTATGGAAAATTGTGTTTTTGACGAATTTTGAGGTTTTCAGCCTTTTGGAGAGAGCCTTATACGTCCTACATTGGTATGAAGGTGGGGGTACTATTATCTAGATTTTGCAACCAGTTGGTTGATGCCATAGTCTATATGTGACATGTAAGGCCTGCCTCAAGCTTCGATGGGGACTATGGGTGGTAGAAGTGTGCCATGTCCTTCAGCATTGGGATCATGGAGTAGTGCAGCGGTGACTAAGGCAATTCTCTTCCAGCAATTCTCTATTACTTCTTTTCATGTCCATCAAGTTGGTTCTTGCCTCATCATCCTTAGGCGACGATATATGGTTTCCCTTCATTCTCCGAGGAGGTTATTCAGATGGATGTATTATCTTATCTTTTTATTCCCGTACATGGATTTTGATCTTTTCCATTTCTATTGATAGGGTTTTGTTTTTGTTGTTAATTTTCAGAATATGCATGTCTCTTTGTCCTAGTTGCGTGATATTAGAAATTGGATGGCTTCTATGGCCAATCACATGAGCCAAACAACTCGTCCTTTTATGGCTCCGACTGAGGATTGTGAGGAGAGCTCTGGTTCTGAAAGCGTGGGGCCATTGCTCACTATCATGGGAAACGTGTTCGTCGAGATATTTGAGTTAGTGGTTCATAATTACGTTTAGGTTCGAAAGTCTGGGTTGCATCCCGATAAGTTTGGTCTTTTTTCTTTTATCTTTTTCATCTATTCCCAAAATATGTAAACACACACACACACACACACACACACACACACACACACACACACACACACACATATATATATACATATATATATATATATAGTGATGCATTCTTGACTTTTAGTTTATCCTGAATTATAACCTGGCCTACATGCGCTTTTTGTTTTTCCATTGGGGATTTTATTTAGTAATGAAAAGTAAGAAAAGGTGATTAGGATATGTATTTTCGAAAATTTTCTAGAAAGAAATTCTCAAGAAACCCTTGTTTCAAGAGGTTATTTAAGGATGGGATTTTAAAAATAAAGGAGGTAAAATGGAAAATCAAATCTTCCCAAAAGGGGGGTGTATCGATCCGCATATCCCTTGTCCGACCTATCAGCATATTCCTATAGTTATGGTTGTTTTTAGCCATAATGGTCCTTCTTTTGCACTTTTGGGTATTTAGGAATTGTTGTTGCAACAACAGATTAATCACTTCATCTTTTGTGGACAATTTCAAGAATAAAAGGGCCCTTTGGATGAAGTTTCAAACCACACTTAAACTTATTTCCTTCTTTACTTGTCTTACCAAGCTTTCTTTCTCTCTGAAATGGCCATTCTCATGACTGATTTTTTTATCGCTTACCTTGAGCAGTCGGAGTCCATGTGCCTATTCAATGTCAACTACGAGGCATTCAACATTTGCCCAGCTACTTTGTGACATAACCATCTAATTGATTGGAATATTTTGAAAGAGGCTTTATAGTTCTTGTAATATAAAGACCATATGTTCTGATTTGGCCTAGATAAGGCATTCCTACGTACGAAGAATTTTTTTTCATGCTGGTTGTCGACCCTAGCATTTGTGCAACTATGACTAGCTGGTCCCGTTCTCTTCGGGTGACGTTGGATGAATTGCTACATATCTCTCCTTTTCCCACCCGATCGATGGTGGGGGGGGGGGGGGGGGAAGTATCAACGTTTTGGTTGTGGTGAATTATGTGCATGAGAGAAGGTATAGTGACAACGACTTTGTTGGCACCGTAGCTTTGGAATTGACTACTAGGATTCTTTTGGTAACAAGTGATATGATCGTTGATCCATAGGTTATTACCATTGCGTTGTGGTTGTTTGTCACTGTAACCCAAATGCTACAGTACTCGCAAAGATGCTTAATGGTCTTGATGACTAGAAGGAAGTTTGTTCAAACTCTTTGTACGAAAGACCCGTGATTCTATTCATATGGTTGACAAAGAGACTTCATTAGGTTTCCCCTTTCGAGTATCTTCTGAATGGTGTCCCGAATTTCTTTGAAAGACATTTTTCGAGCTTTAGTCCTTCTGTGGAGAACTGGGTTAAGTGGCTCGTGGATCATGGGGCTAAATACCTTCGCTGGTTTACACCATGATGGGGCGAGTTCTAACATGTCTTGAAATTAGCTGACTGTCGATATGTTGGTAGGGTAGGTCTTCACTAAATTTCTTTCTACTTCCCTTAGAGACTTATGTGTCATGTGGGTTAGCTGTGAATTGTTCCTCCACACATAACCAACTTATTTTTGGTGAAGGATTTGACCAAATCTTTGAGGATGACCTGGTGACCTTTGTGGCAGTATCTCTAGCCATCTACCCATCCGTCCCAATCTACTGGGGAGCGTGGCGTAATATCTATAAGAGTGAGATAGCAATCAATAAATAAACTTGTTTAATTAAAATCTAATTTTATGCCCAATTATAAACTAAAACCCCAGCTCATGCATCTAATTATGATTGACAGAATAAATGTAATTAAACATGCACACAATCATAACCACAAATTTCAGGAAAAATCACACAAAGGGGCAAAACCTTTTTATTTCACTTTATTGCATAACTACTTATAAAATACATAGAAATGAAATTTGTTGTCACACACAAATACTCATAGGTGTTAGTTCGTTGTCGTCGGCTAGAGATCCCACAAGAGCTCCAATGGTCAACAATGAAGAAACAACTTTCTTCTCCACAAGGGTACTCCTAATGAGTAGAGTGAGTAACAAGGGTTTAGAATGATTCACATATATAATTGGACAATTTGGTGAATCAAAAGAGGTTTAAAACTCAAAATATGAAGTCTTAAAATCGCAGTTTTTCTGCAGAAAATGGAGTTGTAAAGACTTGAAAACCCTGGATGCAGAAACATGTATTTATATAAAAAAATTAAGTAGGCGCGGTCTTTTGAATGACATAAGGATGTCACTCGAATGACATTAAATGTCATTTGATCCCACATAAAACAACATATCAAACGAAGTAAAAACACCAAAATAATATGGGTTCGTTTGATAACTGGTTCAAGCGATCTTTGAGGGACCTATCTTAGGACATACAATGTCGTTTGATGAGGACGTTTGAATGACATCAGCCTGTCGTTTGAACGACATGGCTTAGTTATTTAATTGATTGAAGTGCCAATTCTAAGTTCGCTTTGAGGACTTTTAGATATTTGTTTTGACTAAGAAAACCTAACTTTTTCGATAAAAACATTTTAGAAAAAATCCGAAATAAATACAAAAACATTAAAAACTCCAAATTAAACATTATAGCATTTTAGCGAGTGGAATTAGTGGGAATAGTTGAAGACGCACGTTGTATGTTGTTCGACGCTGTTACACTACACACGTATGAAGATTGATGGGTGCATGAAGCTTCGAATTCAGATGATGATCGTCTTGACGTGCCGAATGTAGCGGTATATGACATATTGTGATCTAGGACATATAAAACACTTCCTAGATTCTAAACGAACATTTATAAAATCACTTCGTTACAAATCTCCCCCTATGTCTATGTCGGTACATACATAAAAATATCTGAATTATGTTACCCAAAATCAAAGCTAATGACATATTATTTAATATCCCCATAAACCCAAAAACTGGAAACACTAAATATCACGTCTTCAAAAAATCTTCAACATCTTCAATTCTTCAACTCTCCAATGTTTCTTTGTCAAAATCTGGGTGTGCAAAAATTGATCCTCAATATTGTACCTACACACATGAGACAAGAAACAATACCCATGATGAACAAAAGATTGAAATATAAGGATAAGTGAAAATCAATATCAATTAAGCTCAAGCAAATCATTATTAAATCAAACATAACGTCTCTCCTATAATTCCTTCTCCCCCTTTTTATGATGTCCCCAAATAGACAAATATGAAGAACACTAATCAATGCATATGGAGAGTGTCACAAGGCAATACACATCTCTTTTTCAATTTTTCAAAAGTTACTTCATAAAAATATACAATAAAGAATCACACCACGAAAGAACACAAAAATAACCAAGTTGATGATAACGTAAATGAAGGAATGTGAACAAATTCGATAGAAAAATCAATGCAAACAAACATGACATATGTGCACGATGAATTTCAGATATTCCTAACAAATGAACTCAACATCTTCCTCAGGAGTAAAAATTGTGGAATTATAAGAAATTGACTCAATCTAATCAACAAATCAAAGTTCAAAGTGATTTCCACACCAATAATGTCCAAAACTATGTTATGCTTTGTCGAGATTTTTAAGAAAGTGCAATCCCGTTGATATTCTAATCCAACCAAACTCCCTCAAATTTATATTCATATTATTTTTCAAGTTCTTTTTGGGGTTTCTATTTTTCTCATAATAGATAAATCCTATTAGCCGCTTTTTGGGATATGATTCTTTTTATTGCCTTAATTTTTTCTTGGGCTCTTTTAAACGATGGCTTTCACGACGTGATTACTATTTACTCGCAGCCCTTTCCCATGAATACTCATTATTTTTTCAATTTATGCGATATAAATCCTCACGATAAATGGTTCTTACATGACACTATTATCATTCTCGTTTTATCGCATTTGATTCATTGTATAGACATAATTGACATGGAAACACTCGAAACAACATTTGATGGGCAAGTAGAAAATGAAAATAAAACCGTGCATGTGTGCATTAAAGGAGATACGAAGCCAAAAATATAGAAAGATATCTCTAATGACATCTTAATGACTCCATACATTATAACACATGTGGATGAAATGATGTAGCATCTCAAATCACTATCAAACAATCACATGGAATATGGAAATGAAGTTGTGACTATGAATATCTTAAATGTTCATCGATAAATGGTGGAAACAAAATACAAAACTCTATTTGGGTTTTAAAAAAAATTATAAAAAGAAAATATTTTTGTCTTTTTCAAAATATTTATCAAAAACAAAATCTTTTTGGATTTTTAAAATTTTCAACAAAAAAAATCTTTTTGTATTTTCGAAAAATATGAAAAAGAAAAAAAAAATACAAAAAAATTGATACAAATGATACAATCTAGAGATAAGACTCATATGATATGAGCATGAAAAATGCATCGTATTCTTGACATGGTAACCACCCCCTCAGTCAACTGTGCAAATTCCTTATATATGAGCACGAATAAATTGCCCGCGTATCATAACGTGCTTTGTGCGTGAATGCTGGACTGGATTACAGGATATGTATACCGTGCTCGTGTTATCATGGGAAATAGTCATGATGTCTAGTGATATCCCAAAATCCTCCTGTATCTGTTTCATCCACAAAAGTTGTGTCCAACAACCCCCGGCGGTTATATACTCAGCCTCCGTAGTGGACAAAGAGATGGAGTTTTACATCTTGCTCAATCAAGAGGCAAGACTAGAACAAAAGAAGAAACACCCACCAAAAGTGCTCCTATATCCATTTGCATCCACGACCCAATTGACATCTAAATAGGCGAATAAACGGCCATCAGTATCAACAGAATACCAAATGACGAATGAGAGAGTCCCACTCACGTATTTGATAATACATTTAATAGCAAATAAGTTCGACTCTTTCGGGAACACCTGATATCGCGCACATATTCTAAAACTAAAGGCAATGTCAGATAAACTAGCAGTCAAGTTGATAGTACTACCTATTATACTCCGATACAAGGTTTGCTCTACGTCCTTCCCAGAAGTGTCCTTGCTAAGCTTAGTTGAGGTACTCATCGAGGTACGTGCATGCTTAGCGGAGTCTAAACCAAATTTCTTCACAAGGTCTCTAGCTTACTTGGATCGGGAGATAAACATTCCATCCTCTAGGCGATGAACCTAGAGACTAAGGAAGAATGTAATCTCACCAACTATGCTCATCTCTAACTCATTCTTCATCTCCTCCTCAAAGTTATGAGCATGTGGAACTAAATATTATGTCATCCACATAGACCCGAACAACCAAAATAACACCATATCATCTCTTAACAAACAATGTCTTATAAACTCCCCCTCTCTTGAAGCCACGGTTTAAGAGATACGAAGTAAGCCTCTCGTACTAAGCACGAGGTGCTTGCTTCAAACCATCCAGGGATTTTCTCAAAAAATAAACATGATTAGGGTGCTTAGGGTCTTCAAACCCTTTTGGTTGTTCCATATAAACCTCCTCCTGTAGAATGCCATTCAGAAAGTCACTCTTGACATCCATCTGCTATAACTTGAAGCGCAGATGACATGCGTTGAAGAGTAGTAAACGAATGGAATCTAGCCTCGTAATAGTAGTAAATGTCTCATCAAAGTCTACACCCTCCATCTGTGTGTATCCCTAAGCGTCCAACCTAACCTTTTTTTAGATAATGGTACCATTCTCATCCATCTTATTCTTGTAGATCCACTTGGTACCAATCACATTCTTCTCACCAGGTCGAGGGATAAGTTCTCAGACATCATTCCTTCTAAACTAAATCCTCCTACATAGTGGCTATTCACTATTCATCCTCGAGAGCTTCTTTGACATTCTTGAGCTCGACTTTAGATGTGTAGCACGTAAAGCTAACCATGTTCTCCAGATGAATTTGAGACTTCACCCCTAATGTGGGATCTCCGAGTTTGGTATAAGGGTCGTGACTCTTGATAACCCAAGCAGGTGTGTCCCTTAAGTTAGGCATAGGGTCCACGTTGGATGTGAGAGGGACAATGGGATCATCATATGGAAGTGCATTATCCTCACACAAAGGGATAGAATCAATAAATGTCGGCAGTTCATCATCTTGCATGGTGACATTTATTGACTCCATAACCTTAGAGATGTAACAACCCTCGATTTTGGAGATTGAGAAATTAAATTTTGGGAAAATAAAATTTAATTAAATTGGAGAATTTCAAAATTTGGGAATTTAGGCCCAAAAATAGAGAATATTTTAAAGTATTCCGGATGATTTTTTTTAGGGTACCATCGATCCCGGAAGGGTCGAGATAGTCAAAATGACTGTCATTGGGTCTAATTTGGGCTCCGGAATGTTTTTAAGTTATTTTGACTTGAATTGGAGTAAACGAGTCATTTAAAGTGTGTATTAACATTTAAAATTGGGATTTTGTTTTAAAGGTTTATGTGGCTTACGGATTAAGCCATTTCTCATTTGAGAGAAAGAGAGAAAAGCCCTAGAGAGAGAGAGGAAGGAAAGCTTGGGATTTCCGGCCCAACCGCGACATCGGGGACGATCCAACCTCTACAAACTTGAGGCAAGTGTTTAATCTTGCCAAATAGCTATTTGTGTATTTCATTTCATAATTTGTGGGGTAAAGAAATGGATTTTTGGGTATTAACATCAAAACCTAGATTTTGGGTTTAAATCTTGAAATCAATGTATTATATGGTTAAATCACATAGAAATGGTTGGGATGATATGTAGGATGGGTTTTCTTGTTAATAACATGTTTGGGTTAAAGATTTGGGGGCTTGGTGATGATATTTGGGTATTTAATTTCGTGGGTTTGCTAAAAATGGAGAATCGGCCAGCTTAACTGGTGTGGCCGGTCGACCGCGGTCTGGGGACCGATCGACCGCGCCTTAAAGGAAAAGCCTACTGCATTTCTTCGTAGGTAAAATTTGGACCCGCGGTCGACCGGGGGTCTGGGACCGGTCGATCGGTCCCCTGTTTTTAGCCCAAAACTTGGAGTTCTTTTCCCCCTTTTCTTTTGGAGTTTATTATTAGAGGCTTCCTTAATGGTTGTTTTAGGAGGTTTATCTAGGCGGACTTCTAGCCCATTATGGTTGGGTTAGTTGATTTGGGATTATCTCTTATGAAGTAAGAGATATCTTTTGGTGACTTATAGGGGGGTTTCTCACTTAGTATTTGATAGTGGGAACTTCTTGGAATAATTGGATAAGAAATATCCATGAATGTTGTGAAATTTCTAGGCCGACAATTATGTCAAGTCCTTGTAAGGATAGGATATGGATAAGATGTAGTTTGGGGCCAATTGGAAGAGAATGGTTGCATACTCTTTAAGAGAGAGGGGACTCATATCCTTAGAAATGTTTAGTGTAAGGAACAATCGATAACTCAATAGGAGTAAAGGTTACCGGGATTTATTCGAACCATAGGTGACATTGAGAACGCTTTGGGATCGTACTATCGACTAGAATATGCGGTAGCAAACTCTAGTTAGGATAGTTTACATGTAATCAGAGGGTTATGGCCAATGAGATTCCAATACTTGAAATGAGGTTGGAATAAATTGAGGTTTTAGACTATTAAGTCATGTGTGAGCCTATGGTTAAATAGTACCAAAGGTAATTATGTACTTTTGGGTATGGTTTATATGTGTAGTGATGGATTCCTACACAAACTCTTGGGTGATAACCCTAATGTTGAATATATATGTATAGGTATATACATATGGTTTTGGGAGACTATTCATCATAGGAATAATGATTGAATATGTTTCAAGTGAGGGATTGTATTCACATATCGAGGTACATTTAATGGAAATTGGTGACGGCTTGTATATTGAGGATTATGTATACTTATAGCCGGGTTTATATATATCTTATACATATGAACGAGAATTAGTTTGTATATATATTGATATAGCGACGTGTGAATATATATGTACATATATCTATGTATGAATATGAATATATGGATATATTTATGTTGTGGACATACATGGTATGGATATTTAAACCGTATATGAAGGTTTATTATATTGGATCATATGATGGGATCATATGGATGTATATATATTGCGTATGTGAGTGATATATATACTTATTTGGTTTACTATACTTGATCATATGATGGGATCATATGGATGTATGTATATTGCGTATGTGAGTGATATACATATATGTTTGGTTAGGCATACCCCGCTCATGCTATCATTGGGAAGTTTCTGCGCAGAGGGTGAGCATCCTGGCATATAGTGCAGGGTGTGGATATTCCCCAGGACATAGTCGTCCCTTGTGATTATTATACATATAGATATATATTTTGGGATGAGACGTGGTGGGTATGTTTCGTCTCATTGCCGGTTGGAACTATGACCGCTTCCCGGGATGTCGTGTGTGTGAGTATATCACAAGGTGGGTGTCGTTGATCCCCACCAGGTGGTCCCCAGTTGTTACCTGAGCCGGACTCTGGGAAGATGATAGCATTGATGCAGTTTTATCGGCGCTATATATAGCCGGGTATTATATTTGCATGGCCATTGTACATCATATATGGTATGTACACTTGGTCATGGATATGGATGATGGCATGTATATATATATGGTGAGAATAAAATACCTATATATATATTTATATATCCTAGATAAAAGGATATGGTATTCTCTTTGGGGTACATCTTGGATGATTATGGTGTACCAGATTTATTGGGGGTTGATGTATCGTATTTGAGGAATACTTCGGTTACATCACACCAAGGATATTATTGGAAATTCTTTACTTTATTTTAATTGTTTTCTCTTTCTTTTCTTTCTTTCTTTCTTTCCTTTGTAGTTAAAAAGTTTAATAGTAATGGTAGTATTAAATGGTATGTTAAGGATTATGGATCTCTAGGATCGACATGGCCCAAGAGTAGTGTAACGAGGGGGTTCCTTGTTTGGATTTCGCTTTGCGAGACACCTCACGCACGAAACGCAGTGCCATGGCGAGATTTGAGAGAAGTAATTCCATATGTGGCATCTCGGATCTTTAGTCTTGATCTTGTCAGGAGTAGTGTAACGGGGCGGTTCCTTGTTTGGATTTCGCTTTGCGCGACTCCCCACACACGAAACGTAGTACAATTTTGGGATTAAAGAGAAGTTTTGCCAATATTCCATGTGCATGTTATTAAAGAATAAATTCTTATATTTTATCCTATATATACGTATGTATATATATATACATATGTATATATATTTATGGGGGTAACGTATTAAGAGTTATGATTCATGAAATTTTAATCGGAACCATTTATGTGCCTATTATGGCATAATTGTTGTAATCATAATCTAGTAGGATTAGACAGGGTGAATCCTTAGATTGTGACGGGCAAGTAGCTCTCGTGGGTATAGGCTAGGCCTATGATAAGTTAGGTTGTCCTAATAACAATGGGGGTAATTTAACTAAAACTTGGGGACGCGAATAGGTGCGCGCCTTTAGTTAAGAGGTGAGTTGGGGTTTCACGAGAGTGCGGTCTCACTTTAATTATGAAATTAAGTACACCGGTATTTATTATGCACGGTTAACACACTTGCTAAATATTTTTCACATTCGGGGCTCTGACCCGTTTAATTTTCTCTCCTCCTTGTATATATATATATTACCACAGGTATCCTACCGCAGGGATGCCGGATGACTTTCTATCCAGAGTTTTGGGAGCCGTGACAGGTGCGGACTGTTGCGGGATGTTTCATGTAGCCACTTCCTACTTCTTTAAAATTCTAGGTAGGATTCATGTTGTGTATCGGGTTTGTACCCAAGGGATATTTATGTACATGTTTATATTTATTCCATTTCAGTTATTGTATTGGCTGTGGCCCGACAGCTTATTCGGGTCTTTCTTTCGTAGTACATTCAGTTGTATTTATTTAGTTCATTTTATTTCTAGCATTTCATTTATCTTAGTTCTCTCTTGCATTTTATTTAATTTTCACATCCCGCTTATGTGATTTCGGGTAGTTAGTCTTATATTATATTGTACCGACAGTTGATGTAGAGACTGGACCATCTGAAACTCCTGATTTATTATAGTATAGGGCTGGCCACCCGTTATTATTTTAGGCGGGTTGTGACAGATGGTTTCAGAGCATCAGGTTCTAGAGTCTTTAGGATCTGTGCGAGTTTCTGCATTCTTCCGTTAACGTTCTTGACATAAAGCCCTATAATTAGGACTGTTGTGTTCATTGCGTTGTTTTCTTCTGTGAAGTATATTCACTTGATTGGCGTTCTGATAACAGTTGCTCCTATTTCATTTCAGACATCGCCTAGATTTTTGTCATCTAGGAAGGGATAAGATTAGAAGTACAATACCCGTAGTATATTTTGGGTACGCTGTAATCGGGGGTATTTGTTTTCCCCTATTTCAGAGGAGATATTGAGGAGATTTCTAGCAGTGGGTCGAGGTGATTTATCGGCAGTTGAGTAAGAAAGAAAATTTACTCGAATGGCGAATCTTGGGCTTAGTAAGGTAAGTCCGAGGAGAGGCATGTAGTGTAGTCCTTGGGAGGTTTAGATTGAGAATCTGTTAACCTTAGTTAGGAAACCTAATGTTGGTGACTCTTACTGAGGTGAGGTAGGTGGAGTTGTTCCAATATCAAGAGTATCGTCTTCTAAGATGAGGGAGAATGCCTTTGGAGACTCAATTTCGTTGTGTAGGACGGAGGGAGTTTTCGGCAGTTGCAATCGCGCCTTGCCCTTGAATATAGTTAGAAAGGGTTTTGAGGAAGAAGTTGAGGACCCTGAGTTGAGATTTTAGGACGAAGGGAAACCATTGAGTTACGGAAATGTAAGGTAGAATACCTTTCTTTGGGTTTAAGTTACTCTTTGTGCGATATTGGGAATGTCGCGTGTGAGGTGTGAGGAGTAGCTAGCCGCTACACCGTTAGGGTGTATGGAAATTTTTCCTAGAGGAGGAAGTGAGTAAGTGTGCCCTTTGTATGGCGTCTATGGAGATGATACACCTTTTTATAACTGAGAAGTTCGAGTTTGGTAGATTTATGTGGAGCGGATAGTTTAGCTCACAATTGCGCTAGTTTTGAGAACTAGGCTTTGGCTAGAGTATTGTATTTGTTGAGGCCTTGTGTCCTAAACATAAGGTGTTTGTTTGGCGTGTCGAAAGACGTGGGATGTGTTTATATTGGATGGTTGTTTAGGCCCTCGGGCAATATCTAAAATATGGAAAATCCTCTTTTTATAAAACCTTAACCCTGGTTCAACTAACCTCAATCCCCGACCTAGCTACACAGTAGTGTATTGGTAGGGTTCCTTGTTTGGATTTCGCTTGCGAGACCTCCCCCGCACGAAGGTGGCTAGTGTCAGGAATTGAGGAGAGTTCTACCATTGGGAAATTTTAAACTTGTATATATTTAGTATGTTGCTATAGAGTATATTGCTGAGGGTATGTTATGATTGAGGCTAATGGAGCTTGATCATAGTTTTACGAGTGGAAACTCGGATACGGGGTGTATGGGCGCCCTATGTAGTAGTTATTTTAAAACTGTATGGTTCGATATGGGAACCAGGAAGGATCGGTATAGTGATCCTAAGGATTGATGTGAGGACTAGATGTTATTGAGGTCCTAGGCATGTCTTAAATTTCGCGGACGAAATTTTTGTAAGGGGCGAAGTGTGTAACAACCCTCGATTTTGGAGATTGAGAAATTAAATTTTGGGAAAATAAATTTTAATTAAATTGGAGAATTTCAAAATTTGGGAATTTAGGCCCAAAAATAGAGAATATTTTAAAGTATTCCGGATGATATTTTTTAGGGTACCATCGATCCCGGAAGGGTCGAGATAGTCAAAATGACTGTCATTGGGTCTAATTTGGCCTCCGGAATGTTTTTAAGTTATTTTGACTTGAATTGGAGTAAACGAGTCATTTAAAGTGTGTATTAACATTTAAAACTGGGATTTTGTTTTAAAGGTTTATGTGGCTTACGGATTAAGCCATTTCTCATTTGAGAGAAAGAGAGAAAAGCCCTAGAGAGAGAGAGTAAGGAAAGCTTGGGATTTCCGGCCCAACCGCGACATCGGGGACGATCCAACCTATACAAACTTGAGGCATGTGTTTAATCTTGCTAAATAGCTATTTGTGTATTTCATTTCATAATTTGTGGGGTAAAGAAATGGATTTTTGGGTATTAACATCAAAACCTAGATTTTGGGTTTAAATCTTGAAATCAATGTATTCTATGGTTAAATCACATAGAAATGGTTGGGATGATATGTAGGATAGGTTTTCTTGTTAATAACATGTTTGGGTTAAAGATTTGGGGGCTTGGTGATGATATTTGGGTATTTAATTTCGTGGGTTTGCTGAAAATGGAAAATCGGCCAGCTTAACTGGTGTGGCCGGTCGACCGCGGACTGGGGACCGGTCGACCGCGCCTTAAAGGAAAAGCCTACTGCATTTCTTCGTAGGCAAAATTTGGACCCGCGGTCGACCGGGGGTCTGGGACCGGTCGACCGGTCCCCTGTTTTTAGCCCAAAACTTGGAGTTCTTTTCCCCCTTTTCTTTTGGAGTTTATTATTAGAGGCTTCCTTAATGGTTGTTTTAGGAGGTTTATCTAGGCGGACTTCTAGCCCATTATGGTTGGGTTAGTTGATTTGGGATTATCTCTTATGAAGTAAGAGATATCTTTTGGTGACTTATAGGGGGGTTTCTCACTTAGTATTTGATAGTGGGAACTTCTTGGAATAATTGGATAAGAAATATCCATGAATGTTGTGAAATTTCTAGGCCGACAATTATGTCAAGTCCTTGTAAGGATAGGATATGGATAAGATGTAGTTTGGGGCCAATTGGAAGAGAATGGTTGCATACTCTTTAAGAGAGAGGGGACTCATATCCTTAGAAATGTTTAGTGTAAGGAACAATCGATAACTCAATAGGAGTAAGGGTTACCGGGATTTATTCGAACCATAGGTGACATTGAGAACGCTTTGGGATCGTACTATCGACTAGAATATGCGGTAGCAAACTCTAGTTAGGATAGTTTACATGTAATCAGGGGGTTATGGCCAATGAGATTCGAATACTTTAAATGAGGTTGGAATAAATTGAGGTTTTAGACTATTAAGTCATGTGTGAGCCTATGGTTAAATAGTACCAAAGGTAATTATGTACTTTTGGGTATGGTTGATATGTGTAGTGATGGATTCCTACACAAACTCTTGGGTGATAACCCTAATGTTGAATATATATGTATAGGTATATACATATGGTTTTGGGAGACTATTCATCATAGGAATAATGATTGAATATGTTTCAAGTGAGGGATTGTATTCACATATCGAGGTACATTTAATGGAAATTGGTGACGGCTTGTATATTGAGGATTATGTATACTTATAGCCGGGTTTATATATATCTTATACATATGAACGAGAATTAGTTTGTATATATATTGATATAGCGACGTGTGAATATATATGTACATATATCTATGTATTAATATGAATATATGGATATATTTATGTTGTGGACATACATGGTATGGATATTTAAACCGTATATGAAGGTTTATTATATTGGATCATATGATGGGATCATATGGATGTATATATATTGCGTATGTGAGCGATATATATACTTATTTGGTTTACTATACTTGATCATATGATGGGATCATATGGATGTATGTATATTGCGTATGTGAGTGATATACATATATATTTGGTTAGGCATACCCCGCTCATGCTATCATTGGGAAGTTTCCGCGCAGAGGGTGAGCATCCTGGCATATAGTGCAGGGTGTGGATATTCCCCAGGTCATAGTCGTCCCTTGTGATTATTATACATATAGATATATATTTTGGGATGAGACGTGGTGGGTATGTTTCGTCTCATTGCCGGTTGGAACTATGACCGCTTCCCGGGACGTCGTGTGTGTGAGTATATCACGAGGTGGGTGTCGTTGATCCCCATCAGGTGGTCCCCAGTTGTTACGTGAGCCGGAATCTGCGAAGATGATAGCATTGATGCAGTTTTATCGGCGCTATATATAGCCGGGTATTATATTTGCATGGCCATTGTACATCATATATGGTATGTACACTTGGTCATGGATATGGATGATGGCATGTATATATATATGGTGAGAATAAAATACCTATATATATATTTATATATCCTAGATAAAAGGATATGGTATTCTCTTTGGGGTACATCTTGGATGATTATGGTGTACCAGATTTATTGGGGGTTGATGTATCGTATTTGAGGAATACTTCGGTTACATCACACCAAGGATATTATTGGAGATTCTTTACTTTATTTTAATTGTTTTCTCTTTCTTTTCTTTCTTTCTTTCTTTCCTTTGTAGTTAAAAAGTTTAATAGTAATGGTAGTATTAAATGGTATGTTAAGGATTATGGATCTCTAGGATCGACATGGCCCAGGAGTAGTGTAACGAGGTGGTTCCTTGTTTGGATTTCGCTTTGCGAGACAACTCACGCACGAAACGCAGTGCCATGCTGAGATTTGAGAGAAGTAATTCCATATGTGGCATCTCGGATCTTTAGTCTTGATCTTGTCAGGAGTAGTGTAACGGGGCAGTTCCTTGTTTGGATTTCGCTTTGCGAGACTCTCCACACATGAAACGTAGTACAATTTTGGGATTAAAGAGAAGTTTTGCCAATATTCCATGTGCATGTTATTAAAGAATAAATTCTTATATTTTAGCCTATATATACGTATGTATATATATATATATACATATGTATATATATTTATGGGGGTAACGTATTAAGAGTTATGATTCATGAAATTTTAATCGGAACCATTTATGTGCCTATTATGGCATAATTGTTGTAATCATAATCTAGTAGGATTAGACAGGGTGAATCCTTAGATTGTGACGGGCAAGTAGCTCTCGTGGGTATAGGCTAGGCCTATGATAAGTTAGGTTGTCCTAATAACAATGGGGGTAATTTAACTAAAACTTGGGGACGCGAATAAGTGCGCGCCTTTAGTTGAGAGGTGAGTTGGGGTTTCACGAGAGTGCGGTCTCACTTTAATTATGAAATTAAGTACACCGGTATTTATTATGCACGGTTAACACACTTGCTAAATATTCTTCACATTCGGGGCTCTGACCCGTTTACTTTTCTCTCCTCCTTGTATATATATATATATATTACCACAGGTATCCTACCACAGGGATGCCGGATGACTTTCTATCCAGAGTTTTGGGAGCCGTGACAGGTGCGGACTGTTGCGGGATGTTTCATGTAGCCGCTTCCTACTTCTTTAAAATTCTAGGTAGGATTCATGTTGTGTATCGGGTTTGTACCCAAGGGATATTTACGTACATGTTTATATTTATTCCATTTCAGTTATGTATTGGCTGTGGCCCGACAGCTTATTCGGGTCTTTCTTTCGTAGTACATTCAGTTGTATTTATTTAGTTCATTTTATTTCTAGCATTTCATTTATCTTAGTTCTCTCTTGCATTTTATTTAATTTTCACATCCCGCTTATGTGATTTCGGGTAGTTAGTCCTATATTATATTGTACCGACAGTTGATGTAGAGACTGGACCATCTGAAACTCCTGATTTATTATAGTATAGGGCTGGCCACCCGTTATTATTTTAGGCGGGTTGTGACAAGAGATACTCAGGTTAAAAACCTGGTATGCTCTACTCGTCGATGAATAACCTAACAATATTCCCTCGTCGCTCTGGGAGTCAAACTTTCCTAATTGCTCTATATCCCATAGGACGTAGCGTTTGCTCCCCAAAACATGAAAATATGAAAGGTTGGGCTTCTTTCCAGGCCACAATTCATAAGGTGTCTAAAGTATGTGTGTACGAATGTAAATCCTATTCACTGTGTGGCACGTAGTAGACACTTCCTTTCCCTAAAATCTCATAGAAACTCTATGACCTATAAGTATAGATCTAGCCATCTCCTGAATCGTCCAATTCTTCCTCTCAGTAATCCTATTTTACCGGGGAGTCTTAACGGCCAAAAATTCATGTTTGATCCCGTGGCTATCACAACAAAGATCCACTTTTTCTTTTATCGTTGTCAGTACACATTCATTAATAGTGACACCGTGATGATTTTATAGGACACGACACTTGGTCGTAAGAAAGTCTACAACATCGGATTTCTCTATTAGAAAACCTACTAGGAGTAACAAGAGAAATCATCTACTATTAAGAGGATATACCTTTTACCACCCAAACTCTCAGTACGAGTAGGACCCATAATATCCATGTGAATCAACTCATGAAATCGTGAAGAGGTAATGGAATTCAACTTCCCATGGGGGCTACAGACTTTCTTTCCTAACTGACAGGGTCCACAAACCGCAAAAGTCAACTTTCCAAGTGATGGCAACCCACGCACTAGGTCCATTTTAGCTGATCACATCAAATCTATAAAATTCATGTGACCTAGACGTTGATGCCACATATTCATAGGAGTGATCGTGGTGCTGTTACAAAAAAATGATCACTTGGGCACAATCCCTAATAATTATCTTCAGTCCTTACCCCTTGCAATAGAAATTTATCATCCAGATCATAAATATTGCACTCGTTCCAGTCAAACTTTACTGCAAAGTCAGCATTCCATAGCTGGCTAATGTTGAGAAGGTTCTCTTATAAACCTTTGATGTATGAAACATTATCTAGCTTAGGAAATCCTGATGTGTCTATTGTACCTCATCCTACTATGATAGACTTTCTGCCATCTCCAAAAGTGACTTTACCTTCCTTACGATCCTCTAGGTAGGTAAAAAAGGAAATGTCACTAGTCATGTCCCTGGAGCACCCACTATCAACATACTATTGTAAAGTATTATGTGCTTTAGGAGCAACATGAACAACACATGCTTTTGCGTCGTGCCTTGGTACCACGGAAGTTATAACCTTATGTTTACCTTTGTTATTATTGGTTCTAGCCGGGATTTTGGAAGTATCATCTAATGGTAAGGACGTCCATTAGAACTCTTCCATTAAACTTTAAGATATGGTGACTAGATACTCAACCTGCTCTCTAAGACTAGTAAGATCGCTAATGGTATGTGACGGTGAAAAAGTACATCGTCTCCGACCTTAACTATAGAAAAAATCTACAAGGTGGCCTTTTCTTTTATAGTAGGTACAAAAATACACAATCTTAGTCCGACCTTAGTTTTCTTTTCTTTACCGAACTCTTCTTTGGGGTTTTGGATTATGGCCATATTTATTCGTAGTAAACTCAGGAACTGGTTCCGATGTAACATGAGACGTGGAAGCACCATCAAAACCTATTCCCTTCCTTTCACCAAACCCTAGAGTAGGGACGAGGAACATCTTTTCCATCTTTCCAAATATGTCCTCTATCTTTACCTTGACCTCCCGGGCTCTCTCAAGGTCATGAGTGAGTTAGACAACAAGGTCTTCAAGTTTCTTTCGAGCCTCCATGAAGGAATGTATCTCACTCGTACGATTAGGCACTTGCTTGGTCAAGTCCCATTTCTCTTTCTCAAAACAACTATCTCTCTCCACAAAGTCTCTCTCTCTCTCAACACAAACTTTCTCTCTCTGTTTCTCTCTCAAGGAAGTGCTAACGAAGGACTATCTCTCTCGTCTTTCCCAAATATTTATGTGAGTCAATGATCCTAAGAGTTTAAACTTTGTTATTCTTTTTAGTTTTTAATGAATCAACATACAAATCGGCATAGGTTCATCGTAGATCACTCTCTCTCTCACTTGAAGCACCCTCCCCCTCACTCACATCGCTTTCACTATCGAGGTGTCCCTGTGAAGTAGCATCCTCATCTTCGAGAGGCGCACAGTCAGTACTCACATGACTAGCCATGAATGCGATGACGTTTCATTCATGGGGTGACTCGTCTCCCGAATCAATCGACTCGACCTCACTGCCATCACTAAGGGAGGCATTTAAAGCATCTTTGCCTTTGCCTTGACGTTTTAACCTAGTTGAACACTCAAAATCCTTTTGACCTCTATCGTCACACTCATAACATCTTTATTCATATTTTTTAGGCATGTCCTTTTTATCTTTATCATTTTTCTTTTCAAATTTATTTTTCTTAAAATTCTTTTATCCTTCAAAGTGCCATTATTTTTATTTAATTTGATAAATTTCTTGAAATGTTTTGCAAACAAAGCCAAATCGTCAAAATCAAAATCAAACTCCTAATCTGATGCCTCTTCCTCTTTTTCTTAGATGACTCACCCCTATTTCTAGCTGACCCCTCACTATTTATAGCCTGGGATTTAAGTGCAAGACCTTTATTTTGTGATTTAAATGTATTACGAAACATGTCAATTTCATACGTGTGGAGGTCTCCTACCAGTTCTTCTAATTTCAGACTACTCAAATTTCCTATAGAATTTAGCACAGTGACTTTAGGGATAAAACACTTAGGCAATGATCTCAAAATATTTTTAACTACTCTAGCATCAAGAATATGTTCACCAAGATTGAAACTAGTGTTAACAATATCAGATAAGCGTGCATAGAATTCATAAAAACACTCAGATTCAAGCATGGTGATTGTTTCAAATTGAGTAGTTAAATTTTGCAATTTAGATTCTTTAACTGCATTAGTGCCTTCATGAGTAAGTTGAAGAACACCCCATAATTCTTTTTACGTGGTACATGTCATGATGCGTTGGAAATCGTTGGGTGTGATGTCTCTAGAAATTTCATGTAATACGCCGTATTTTCTATAACATTTATTTTTGGGGATTAAATTGAAATAAATGTGTATTAATTGAAAATTAATCCGGATAAAGTATTAACGAGATGTGAGTTAGTATTTGATTATAATGTGTATAAATGGCAATATATGAATATTGGAATTATTGAAATTGTCGCGAGATTGAAATACGGCAATTTGGGAAATTTTGTTGGGACGCGCGTGACAGTCGCGTCAGGAATATAATTATTTGAATTAAAAAGTGAATTTTATCTTTATCACCCGTATGGTCATTTTCAGTGCGCCAACGCGTTTGGAAGGGTCGAAATAGTCAGAAAACACTAGCCGGGGGTTAAGTTTGGGTCCCGGGGCATTTTTGGGCCATACCGGTAACTTATAGGGGCATTTTGGTAATTTCGAAAATTGGGTAATTAAAACCCACGAAAATTAGAGTTAAAATCTGACTTATTCTCCATCCACTAAACCCACTAACTACACTAAGGGACTTATTGGGTTACGAGAGAAGTTAAGAAATAGTTCTTAATTGCCAAAAACCAACTCCACCTCCATTGTCATCATCCTTGAGAAGAACTTGTAAAGAGAGAGAGAAAGGAAAGAATTCTGCAGAGATAGAGAGAGAGGACAGATTCAACCTTCAAGATTCAACCTCAAATTCAGAGGAAGATTAAGGCAAGTGGTTTAATTACAATTGATTTAATGCTATGCTTTTCCATGTTTAGGAATTATCGAAATTGATCTTGGAAGATGATGTAGACCCATGAATTGGAAGTTAAAAACTATGAATTATGTTAGGGACTGCATGTAGTAACAATCTGGACGAATTATGAATTCAAAATTATGACCCTTGATGATTTAAAAACGAATTTAAGAAGAGGTTTATGCATGTTCTTGAAAGAATTAGAAAACTAGGGTTCTTGATAAAGATTGATCCATATATAGCCTTTGGTTGATGAATTATTGGTTTTAGAACGTTATTAATGTTGTAGGATGGTTGTATGATGATACTATAACGTTATATTAGAGATTCATGCATTAAAAGTGTGTTTTGGGATGGTTTGAAAACTGCAAAACGAAGCAGTCCGCAGCCATACCTGGTGTGTTCGATTGATCGACACCTCAGTCGATCGATCGACCACCATCGATCGATCGAAGGTATAGGTCGATCGATCGACCTTCCCAGAATGAGTAAAGTTTTTCCCTATTTAAATTTTAATGGTGGTAACCCTTGGGAAATATTATTGGAGACCTTATGAATACCCTAAAACTTAAGGAAGACTAGTAGGCATGATTATGAAATTTGGACCTTAATTAGAATTCAATTTGAGGAATTATTCTAATTTAATGATATTCGATAAGTGAGATAAAATGTGAGTTAAAAGTGTAATTTGGATAATTTGATGAAATGAGGTTTGGGGAAGAAGTAAGGACCTTAGGAATAAAGATGTTATATGTGGGAATAATAGGAACTTAATAGTCTTTTTGAGATAGGTTTTAAGTATAAGAAATTATGACGTGAGACGTGTCGACGGTTTAGAATTTTATATTATCAGGTGACTTGATATATATATAAAATTTGAATAATGGTATAAGGATATAGAGTATACCTTTATTAATCTTGAATTATCTAAGATATGTGAATGCTTAGTATATGATTTTTATGTGTATGACATACCTACCATACTTGCTATCACGGGAGGTTACGTTCGCTTAGGGCCTTCTTAGCCTTGTGTTGCCCGGATTTATATTGGTACCTAGAGGACATAGTTCAAGAGAACGACTTATTTGTGAGTTAATAAGCCAGCTGACTATGGAGCGTAGGTATGTACGTGACCATGGATATGTTGAATTATGTTCGCCTCCATTTTTGTGTGTGGTGTTTATTCCAACAATTCCTGAGAGATTCGGAATTTGTAATCCTTATGTACGTGATGTACCGGGATGGATAGCAGAGTATGTGTGCACCGTAGCTTAGCCTTTGGGTGCTTGTATTGTATATTTATGATGTGAATAATATACGGTTAAATGAAAATGAATTTGCTATGTTAAATTGTGAGTATAGTTATTGTCACGTTGTGAAAAGATAAAAAGGGGACTGGTATCAATAAATGGTTTTGTTAATAATTGGGAATCCGCAAAGTAAAGTAGAACTCTCTATTTAATTATTAAGGTTGGAAATAGAAACGTGAACCAAGTAGGAATGTTATAATCTCTTTTGAACTAGATAGTTATGAGAAAACACATGAATGGGTACAGGAACGTTAGGAGTGCACAGTTAGACGAGAGGTGAGTATTTCATGTGAGAGCACGTCCTAACATGTACTTCGCATTTATTGTTTTAACTGTTATTAAAGCACTTGCTGTTTTCAAAATACTCTCCACTTTCGGGCTCTGACCCGTTTGCTTTCAAATCTATTTTTGTAAAAACCATTTTAGGTGCCCAGCCACAAGGACACCATGCTTAGGATCCTCAATCAGGTGACGAGCTGTAGCTGTTTGTGGAAGTTACAGGACATTGATTATAGACGCTTCATCTATTTTGACTCTATACTCAGCATTTATCAGTTGTAAGGCATGTCGCCCATTTCTTTTAGAGGCATTTCATTTATTCCAGTTATTCAGACTTCGGGCATGTAATTAATTCAGGATTCAGACTTGTTTTATTATTTTCAGTTGTGGGATTGTTGTGAGGGGTTTTCCTCCGGACTTATTTCTACGTTAGGTTATTTCATTACTTCGTTATGGTGAATGGATTTATGTTGTTCTTCCATTTTTCTTTTATTGCATGTTAATCAGACTTAACTTAAAATTTGGCAACTTACTTTTTTAAATACTAGGTGGTTAGTAATCATAAAAATGTTTTCGACAGTGATGCTATTAACTAGACCAACTTGGCATTTGTATTAATTTAATAAAGGAGTAGCTACCCGGTATTTAATTAGTCGGGGTGTCACAGGTGGTATCAGAGCATCAGGTTCTAGTGTCCTTTAGGATCTGTACGGCTTATTATGTTTCCGCTGAGCTTTCTTTGATGTAGAGCCCTATATTTTAGGACTGTTGTATTCTTTTATGTACGCTTCGCTCTTCAGCTATTTCTGGTTTATAACTGCGAATTTATAAGACCTTACTCTTATTTCAGAGATGCCTCCACGAAGGGCACCACGGATTCCTAGAAATGTTGTGTTTATCTCTATACATTGGAAATTCGTACTTCTGCAATTTGTTTATTTGAATGATGAACTCATCCAAATTTACTTAAATTTTCAGATGGGTCGTCATGAAGAACTAACTAAAACGGTTAGGGGAGCCAGCGAGCAAGAATGACTCACACCTTCGGTATCCCCAGAGAGAATGTCAACCTCCGAGTTAGCAGGTATCGTGGCACAAGCAGTCAACACTGCAGTTTTACAATACCAAGAACGCAGCATACAACTTAGAGGAGGCAAAAGACCTAGAGACGTTAGCCAAATACATGTGACTAAAGCCGACAAAGGTGCGAAGGCCCCGAAATTTCTACAACAAATTACCCAAGACCGAGTCAGTTCTAGTCAACAACGTAGTAAAATGAAGCAGTCTCGAAAGAGGAATAAAGTCCCTAGTCAGCAAGGCCGACACCGACAGCAGCAGGGTCAGAGGGAGAGTAACTTCAAAGGCCGATGTTTTGTGTGTGGCAAGCATGGCCATAAATGCCAGGATTGTCCTGATAGGGGCAAGGCCCCACATCAGAAGCAGCTGGGTGCCCGTAATGATCCACAGGGGCCACTTTTTACAGTCGCTCTCCCAGCACCAGCTCAGGTACCAGCCCTACCAATCTTTCCAGTAGCTCCAGCGCAGCAGGGGCAGTTACAGTTCAGTCATATCTATAATGTCCGCCAGGCAGCCGCCCCACAGGCGCCACCCACTATTTGGGGTATGTTTTCCTATCCCTGAGACTTTGGGTCGAATTTTGTTTGTTACTGGATCAACGCATTGTTTTATAACTACATATTATGCGAAGACCTTAGGGATATTAATCACAGTATTGAGTACTGTAACGTGGGTAGATTAACCACGGGAAATGGTTCTTTTTCTTTTTATGCCGGGGAGTGAGGGTAGAGATTAGAAGTTTGGTATTGCCTGCAGAAATGTTAGTACTAGAGATTAGAATAAATGTAAATCAACATGCACACAATCACAAACACAAATTTGAGGAAAAATTTCCCAAAGGGGTAAAACCTTTTTATTTCACTATATTGTGTAACGACTTACAAATACAGAGAAATACATCTTGTTGTGGAACACGAATACCTGCAAGTGTCGGTTCTTTGTTGTCGGCAATATATCCCACAATAGCTCCAATGGTCAGCAATGGAGAAACAACCTTCTTCTCCACATGGGTACTCCAGATGAGTAGAATGAGTAACACGGGTTTAGAATTATTCACACACACACACATGGACGGTTTAGTGAATTAAAAGAGGTTTAAAACTCAAAAGATGAAGTCTTTAAATCGCAGTTGTTCTGCAGAAAATGGAGTTGCAAAGGCTTGAAAAACCTGGATGCAAAAACAAGTATTTATATAAGGATGTCACTTGAACGTCATTAAATGTCATTTGATCTAACATCACACAACATATCAAACGAAGTAAAAACACCAAAACAATATGGGTTCGTTTGATGACTGGTTCAAGCGATCTTTGAGCGACCTATCTCGCGACATACAATGTCGTTTGAATGACATCAGCCTGTCATTTAAACGATATGGCTTAGATGTTTGAGCGACTGAAGTGTTAGTTCTAAGTTTTCCTTCGAGACTTTTAAATATTAATTTTAACTTAGAAAACCCAACTTTTTTGATAAAAACATTTTAGAAAAAATTCCCAAATAAATAAGGAAACATTAAAAACTCCAAATTAAGAATTATACCATTTTAGAGAGTGGAGTTAGTGGGAACGGTTAAAGATGCAATTGCACGTTACTTGCCGTTGTTGCACTACGCACGTATGAATATGATGGGTATATAAAGCTTCGAATTCGGATGATAATTATGTTAACGTGCCGAATGTAACGGTATACGACATACTTGCTATGATCTAGGACACATAAAAAACTTCCTAAATTCTAAACGGACATTTATAGAATCATGTCCTTACAATCTAAGGATTATCTATGGTTGTTATGATGCAATGTAGTTATGAAGGTTTGTATTTAGGAGATTAGGAAGAGGTGGCTCGCAATGTTTCAAACTAGTTATGGGTATTATGATTGCATCCAAGATGATCAAGGCTTATCTCCGCATGGAGCACATAAGAAAGTGCCCTAAAGATTGGGATTTTTGGGGACCTTCAGGAAATGGAAATGATGACGTTGGTGATGAGGTACGGCCTTCTGGTAGTTAAGGAGAGTTTGTGAGGCTTTTTTTAGTGTGGGGTATGTTTGGTAGGAAGTGTTTGTGTTTAGGTATGGATTTTGTAGGAGTATGTTATAATAGGTGCATGGGTAGTTCATGTAGGTTTTAGGGATTTTTATTTACCTTGATACATCATCTGATTGCCATTTTTTAAATGAAATAAATAAATGATGATTGTGTGATATCTTATTATTCCTTTAGATGAATTTCTTATTATTTAAACTATATATACCGATCTCTAAGGCATACACAATGCTCTTGTTCATTCAAATGACGAGTGCGACCACTGCCCCTTAGTGGAAGAAAATATAAGAATTTAAAAAAAAACAAAGGATCGTGCCCAAATTAACTTTGGGATACCTACGTACCTCTATGGAGAAAACTATCCTGTAAGTTTTCAAAAGGTGATAATGAGAGGATCAGGTCCTGCGTAGTTCTTCCAGAGAGAGAAAATATGAGGGATTTTTTTAGAATATAAGGGAGGTGAGGCAAGTTGTCGTGCAACGAGAATTGGATTAAGGGTAAAATTTATTGAGATGGTCCAAGTCGACTGCACGTGCCATTTCTTCTTCGACAAGATCTATAAGCATAGGTTTTTCACCTGACATAATTTTCTTCACAAGGCATGGCCCATTTGAGTTGGTTTTGAATTTACCTCTTCGATCCTAGATGGGATCTCCCATTTCCTTGAAAGAGAGGTCAGATTCTCTCACACCGCGAACTTTATTAACCTTTGTGCTAAACGATTATAGAGTACAGCAGTGGCGTAATTGCATGTGGTAAAAAGCCTTCAATCTGTTTTCATCCAAGAGTACAAGTTCGTCATAATAGCTCTATTTCCAATAAACTTCTCCGACTTAACTTTCGAGCGTAACTCACAAATAGGGTATTTCTATCTCAATAGATAGGACTGCTTCTATTCCGTATACCAAGGAATAGGGCATAGCCTCCATGGGCATCATGATAGACGTGCAGTATCTTGAGAGGTGATAGAGTTGACTTTTCGGTATGTGGATGTCGTTGTTTGAAAGCCAAGCTAATAAAAAATCTCAATTACCTAAAAAAATACAATAAATTTAGAGAATAGTGGTAATTGAGATATCAATCCAAATCTAAGGGTGAAACACGCAAGAGAGGAAAGATGTAATCCATGGGCAACGACACCATTTGATAAAGAGGACTTTTCGGTATTTCGTCATTGTTGAAAGCTCCTCTAATAAAAAAATCTCAATTACCTACAAAAATATATAACAAAACTAGAGAATAGTGGTAAGTGAGGTATCAATCCAAATCTAAGGGTGAAACAAGAGAAAACGCATTTAATTCATTTTTATTTAAAAAATTTTTGGATTTTTGATTTTTCTATTTTTTTTAGCTTTTTCAATATTAAAACAGTTTTAAAATTAAGGTGAATTTAAACTAAGAACTAAATAAAAAGAGGGCAATCAAACTAAAATAAAAGTGTGAAAAACATAAACTAGTGAGTGATGAAAATTAGTGAGATGCAACTAAATGAGAGAAAATATTCAAGGGATGGAAAATCCAACCCCACTTCACACAAATTAATCTAACATGCACTATTTTAATTTGATCAATTTCCAAAATATTCATTTAATTCAAAAGCTAATTCTCATTACACTAATGAATTAATTGAATATTCTTTTATAAAGTAAGTTAATCCCCACAAGCACTACTCTAAATTAATTAGAATCAATTAAATGTATCACCCGCTAGGATCGATTCGTCAAACTAATTTTAATTAGACATAATAAAAACAAGAGTAGATGAAAATTATACTTACATTTAAATCCAATGAGAAACTTATCTCTAGTTTGAATCAAATGGTCAAATGATAATAAAATTTTCAATCCTTTCTCAAGGATGATTTTCCATTTCTCAATGTAAAAATAAAGTAGGAATTAAATTTACTAATCAAAGGAAACTAACAAAATTAAAGTTGACAATTAAATCAAATTGGATTCATGAGGGTTTTAATTCCTCCCTTGAATGGGAGATTAGCCCTCCATAATCATCATCCAATAAAAATAATAATTAATTAAGATCATAAAATGAAAATTAGAGAGGAGTAATCAAACCAAAATTGCATTAATTCTTCAATTCTTCCATCATCCCTCATTAATTACAAGCACTGAATTTATTGAAGTTTTTTTCTAATCTAAAAAAAACAAATAATAAAAAAAATCTAAACTAGAAAATTAAAAAGTTTCTCTCTAACTCTATAATTTTCTTCCTACCATCTCATCTCTCAAAATGGGTCTTCTTCTTCCTCTTATATTGCACATGGATCTAAGGGGTAATTTAGGTAGGGATTAAATGGACATTAAGGGTGTGAGGAGGTTGGAAGGCAGTTTTCGAATTGGGGTTAAATGGGCATGGGGTTTATGAGGTATTGTGTGAGGGAAAAAATCAAATTTATTAAGTGCAAGTGGGGATTGGGTTGTTTTGGGGGTATTTTTGAAATTGGGGTTTAAAGGGTTCATTTAACACATGTGGGTGATTTTGTTTGGTTTTATTTGTCTTTTGTTTTGAGCTTGGGATTTGTTTTATGCAGGTAGAAGTAGATTTTGGTTTGGGTCGAATTGAGTAACGGGTTTGTGGAGATGGGTCTGGTTTGGCATCCGTGTTAAGGACGTGGTGGAGCAGGTGGATAAAGGGTTATTGGGTATGGACTACTAGGTGTAGGGTCGAACTTGGGAAAGAAACGGGTTGGAGGCCATCCGGTTTAAGGTTGAAATGATTTCTGGGTTCTTGGATCGGGCTTGAATGTGGGATTGATGTATCTACTATGGTCGCGGGTTGAGGCATGGCTGGGTGTTAAACTGGTCGTCAATGAAGGTGGAAGGGTAAACGATTTTGGCCATTGTTGTGGTCTTAGTCGGAGGTGTAGAGGTAAGGGTCGAGGGCTGTGATTTCGGGCAGGTAAGTAGCTCGGGTTAAGGGAGGTCGCGGGAGTTTGTTATGGCCACTGGCGGGTTGCATGGCAGGACTGGTGGTCGGAACGGGTTAATGGGTATGCGGTTTATGGGATAAAAATGGAAGATGGGTATTTGTGGGTTTATGGGGTTTTTGGAAGGTTGTGGTTATGGAGGGACAGAGGAGAGAGAAATGGGTTTGGTGGGGAAGATGAAGTGGGGGTGTTTGGGTGTATGAGGATGTATGGTGTTAGGGTGTGGGTGAGTGAGTTGTTTAGGTGTATGTGAGTGTGTGTGTGTATGTGAGTGTAGGATAGTGTGGTGTGTGTATGTTTAATTTGTACCTAATCTAAAAATAAAATTAATACCCAACTAAAAAAAATCTAATTAAAATGCTAACATAATAAAAACTAAATATTTACAATTCTAAAAAATTAAAATTAAACTAAAGAAATATAAAATCAAAAATTAAATTCCTAGTCCAAAAATAAAAGACTAAAAATAAAATAATATTAGTAAACCTAAATTAATAAAATACTAACAAAAATAACAAAACTAAATTAATACTCAAAACTAAAAATAAAACTAAAATAAAAATTAAATAAAACTAAAACGCACATCTATAAAAATATAAAAATAATAAAAACAGACGCGACACACAAAAATAAAATATAAAAATAAATCCTAAAAATATATACATGAATAAAAATATATATAATATAAAATAAATTCTAAAAATCATTAACGACACAAATAGAAATTTAAAAAAAAATAATAAAAGGGGACAAACCAAACACCCACAGCTCGGGATAGGCTTAGGTTAGGGTTACGAGATAGGGTACATAGGCTTAGCTCCATTTTTGTTGCAATTTTCTTGATTTAAGCATTTGAACATCGCAACAGGAATTCAAGCATGTACATTAAACATTTATGCATATTAGGCCCAATTTGCCAAGAATTAACAACTAAAATATATCAATTCGGGCCATAAAATGTACACTTTTGGGTTCTTATCATACCACCCTCAAATAAAACATTGCTAGTCCTCGAGCAAAAAGATATAGAGAAAGGGAAAGATAAGAAAGCAAAAGTGTACCACTTTCGCGAGCACTTGCGATTGCACTTAGCATGTGAAACAAGCCCTTATACATATAGGTTGCCCTACAGTATAAGTTGTGTCTCGTGAGGGTTTGCAGGGATTATATCCACAAAATTCTATATTTGAAAACGAGAGTCAATCTCTTATTAGACATGAAATAATCGCACAATCCATCACATGAGAAATATTTTGAGAAATGCAAGCTAAAGTGTAGAAAAAGGTTTAGCTAAGTAAATACTCAACGCACATCCTTCCTAGAACTTAACGTGTGTGGTGTGAATCAGTCAAAATAGGTCGAGTATCATAAGACTAATTATTAGATTTCCTTTTCAAAATCAATGCTTCAACTTCAAAATCTCACAGGATATATCTCTCTCAAACGAACTCACGAGATTATGGCAAGTGTATCGCTCTTGTGTGCAAGGGGGTGAGTAAATGTAAGCAAGGTCAAACGTCTCACACACATATAAGAAAGAAAGAACATGTTGGAAAAAATGATCTCATGAAAGAATGCTAATCACTATAGTGATAGCGTCGAGTTATTTACCACGTTGACTTTCATTTTCCCGAACACCTAGGGGAAAATAAGGATGTATACGGGTGAGGGGGAAATGAAATGGGAAGGATATGATGAGATAGGTAGAATAGGATATGATGGAAGATGAATGGATATTTTGACGGATATGCGAGAAGATTATAATACACTTTTGGCACAAAAGTATTTATTTCACAAGATTTGACTTCAAACTGTCTTTGTTTTTCTCTACATTTTTTTTCTCTTTTTTTTCCTTTGAATTTTTTTTTACAATTTTTTTTTCTTTTTCTTAATTTTTTCTATTTTTCTATTTTTTTTTCTTTTATACTCTCAACACAGAAAATATTTTACATTTGGGAAAACACTATTTTTTTCTCAAAAATGAAAGATGATAATGGAGATGATATATGGTGGTGTGGGGAATATGTGTGAATAGGGAAGAATATGGGAAGGTAATGGAAGAAGTGAATGGTAAATGGTAGGTGTATGATTGAAAATCTAGTATTCGGGACAAATTTCAAGACAAATGTTTCTTACAACTCGAAAGTGATGTCGTTCTCAATGATCAAGACAAAATTTAACGAAGAATAATGAGATCATACAATGATAAAAGTGCGGACCCAAAGAAACTTGAATCAACTTTTGTCTCGGAGATTGCATAAAACTCTTTGAAATTTGAAAGGCACAAATCTCACAAGCTAAAGTCTTTACTAGTGATGCTTAAGAATCTCTTGCTAATTATAGCACTCTTCAGCTCTAAACCATAGTGACGTGATATGTGCGCAAATTTATTGAGTCTAGAAATTCATGGTGCAACATGCCTTGATACATAAGCAATTTATAAAAAGATAAATCCTCTAGCTTGATTCCTAAAACTCTCTGAAATTTGAAAGGCACAAATCTCACAAGCTAAAGTCTCTTCTAGTGATCCTTAAGGATCTGTTGCGAATTATAGCACTCTTCAACTCTAAACCATAGTGACATGATACGTGCGCAAATTTTATTGAGTCTAGAAATTAATGGTGCAACATGCCTTGATATGTATTACATAAGCTATTTATAAAAAGATAAATCCTCTAGCTGGATTACTAAACTTAAAAAGATGGATGATAGAAAATTCACATCAATGAGTGAGATGAAAGAAACTGGGAGAAAATTTTAAAAATCAAGTTTTGGAATCAAAATTTTTCAAAAGAGGTACGATTTTGATAAAATTTCCCACCCTAAACAAAAAGGAACATCATCCTCGATGTTAAGTAAAATGATTTTTAAAATTGAGAGCATAAGGTGGAAATAGATTTGAAAAAATGTTACTAAGGCCGTTTAATACAAGATTAAACTATCGAAGTAACTCCGAACTATTTGTTGAAGAAACTAATGTCTTTAAATCAAAACAAATTAACACAAGATGTGTTTAATAAAACATGCACGGGATTTGTTCAAGATTAGTTAACTAGTTTTGAAAAACAAAACTAAAAGGTTTAAATCAGCACACCAGCAAGAATGAGATGAGGAGATGTAGAAATATTAAGCACAAGGTGTTTTTAACGTGGTAAAACCTCACCCAACTGAGGAAACATCCACGGTGACTTCTAAGTCACAAACAAAAAATCCACTAAAACAAAATATACAAGTTACAAACTATATAACACACATGCACACAAAACAGTCCTATACAAGTTTAGAATATGTACCCACTGGTTTGATTCAAACTTCTCTGCAGGTCTGATGTTGATGTGGCTTTCCCAGTTTGCTAACTTCTCCACTTTGTTCCAGTCTTTACATCGACTCTTGTTAATTCAAGATCGTATGAACAACACTTCTATGTTGTAGTGTGACAAGTGTTTTGTGAAAGTGTTCTAACACATGCATGCACATACACACACACGCACACTTATTTATACAAACAAGTCCTAGAAAATTACAGATCAGATCTAAATGATGCTATTTTCAGTTTCTCTCTTCTTTAGAAACAAAAAGACTTTATTTGACCTTTCAAATAATCTCGGAATCCAAGGATACCTTGCTCGAAAGAAGGTTCAAGGTCTTAATCAATTTCAGAGGGTTTTGAAAATATTTTTGAAATTGAAAACCCCCAATTGCGATTCCAACTAGGTCCACAGTCTTGTTTCATAAGAACTAGAAACAGAAAATAGATTTGGTGATTCTAAAGTTTTAAAAACATTTACAGAACAGTAATCAACAAATACGATTTCTAGAGATGAGAAACTAAAATGTGCAGATCTAAGTGTAGTATGACATGCAATAGTGAGATCTATTGTTTCTATGAAAGAGAAACAGAGATCTAACATGAAATGTTTAAGTTGGAAACAAGATCTCGAACCCAGAGGATAAAACCTCAAACAAGCTTCACCAACAACACTCTCAAACACACAGTTATAGTGTTTGGTAAATACTGTTTTGGAGAAATGAGTTTAGGGTTTGAAAACAAAATAGGGTTTGGTCGATTTAGGGTTTCTTTATCTCTCTGGTTTCTCTCTTCTCTCTCTCTCTCTCTCTCTCTTCTCTCCCTTAGTGTTTGGTAAATACTGTTTTTGAGAAATGACTTTAGGGTTTGAAAACAAAATAGGGTTTGGACGATTTAGGGTTTCTTTCTCTCTCTAGTTTCTCTCTCCTCTCTCTCTCTCTCCTCTCTCTTCTCTCTCTATTTAGACGAACTGCCAAAAAGTCCCCAAATGTTGAGAGTAAGCCTCCTTAGATAGTATTCTAGGAAGGATCGAGAAGGTTGATACAAATCTAAAGGCTGAGATTTGGTCTTGGCCTTTTGATTTTGATCCAATGATTGAAGAATAACGGTGAATTAAACGCACGCTAATAGGTCTAGAGAGGTTCATAGGGATTGGGATAAAACACATGCAGATCGTTGATTGAATTGATCCAAATGCTGAGATCACACAAGGTTTATGTGTCAACCAACAAACACAGATCAAGCCGATATAATGCTGACATGTGTAAGGTCCAGATGAACTCACACACGTGTGTATTCAAAATAATTACACACGCACCCTGAAGTCTCAAGCGCTTTCAGATCCTACCCAATCCAATTTTTAGGTATGAAAACATAAAACCAGTAATTACACAATAACCCCAAAAGTTTTATCAACCAAGTTTTAATTAGAAAAAAATGATTTAAAAATTATTAAAAATTCCCCCAAAATTATTTAAACTAATTTAAATGGGATTTAATACACACAATCAATTAATGAAATATATGAACAATGTATGCAACCCTAGTGTGTGTGAATGAGCATTATACCTTCATATGAATCAAGTGTGGCTTAAGAAGAAGATTCAGAGGCTCTTTGGTATCTAGGGAATCGGACTCTAATTTTATCACAATTTCCAAACTAGATGAGCACTTATACAATGTATACTCAAGTGAGTCAAGAGTATAAGGTGCTTCAAGATTACCATAATCAATCGCTAATGAAGTGGTAAGATTAAGCCCAGATGATCCTGAATAAATGATAAGAGAAAGAAAAAAAATGTGTACAAGTCTATAAACATGTACAATATAGGGTGATGTGAAACACCACCCCAAATAGGACCAGACTTATACAAGAAACTGCGGACTGCCTTCTGGTTGCTCTATGTTTAATATCTTCAGCCAGACTAAAGGTAACTCACCCTAAGGATAAGATCTATGAACGCTGGGTGACGAAAAAAATGGGTGATGATAATCACCCCCAAACAAGACTGAAGTGTCAGTCTTGTTCGATGAAGGATAAAATGGTCAATGAACTTGTATGGAAAAGTGCTTCACGTGATGCAAAACATCGGTGGTCCAAGGTGGGTGGGTAGTAGGGTATAGGGGAGAAAGGAAATGGTAAGGGTGAAGATGTATCAGTCTCGGGCCTTATTGAGCCGGAAGGTAAGGGCAACAAGGGGTTGACTTGGGGTGCAGTCTGACTCTTTCGCACACTCAAACTCATTTAACCTTTGTTGAAGATGTTGAATAGCTTGAGTTTGAATTTGAGTGGCTTGCTCTTTCTCAACTATGAACTTTTAAAAGAGTGCCTTGAGATCGGATGTGGATGATAATGGTAGAGTGACGGGTGGCGGTGGTGGTTGAGGTTAACACAACTCACTATGGATATTAGGAAATGGAGAATACTCATATGATGTGTCTGGAACGGGGTCAAGTTGTTCATACACGGGAGAAGCATCTCCATAAGAGACAAATGGTTTATAATCGTGGGTAGCACAGTGAAGGAACTGATCGGAATAGGGTGCACTTGATTGCCATGATGATTGTTAAAATGCGTGAGGATCCGCAACATCGGTTTGGATTCATATTGAGTGGAAGGGTGATCAATCCTCCACGAATAACTAGGGTACTCACATAACTCGAGATTATATACATCGGGATAGTAGGCCAAGGTGGGTTCCAGAATAATGTCATATGGATACACTTGTTCCATGGTGGGTTTGGATGGATAAGGAAGACATGGACACTCATGGGACAAGTGATCAGCATGAAAGAAATAGGTGCATAGAGAAGCATGTGACGTGTTGATACTCGACACAGAGAGTAATGGAATGTGATATGCGTGCGTGAATGACGCATGAGTATCAATGGTGTGTGGTTGAGAATTAAACCCACGAAGTAAGGTATGGAGTTTGGACTCGGGCTCAAATTCAAACATGCTTTGAGAAAGTGGGAAATGGCCAAAGTAATCCCGTAAAGGACATTCTTCGGCCATGAAGAGAAAAAAAAATTGATTTTTTTGAATTTTTTCAAAAGGAAAGAAAATATTTTTGGATTTTTTAGAAAAACAAGGAAAGAAAATATTTTTTGGATTTTAAAAAGAAAATAAAGGAAGAAAATATGAATTTTTTGGAAGAAAAGAGGGGGGGATATTTGGACTGTTAAATTTTGAACGAACTCACGAAAACCCGACTATCGAAAGAATGGAATTGGACACACACAAGTCAAGGAGAAATCCTAACTAGCACATAGACAATTTTTATCTTCAAAGTTTAGTGAAAGGGGTAGTCAAATTTTAATGAAGTCCGCGTGCGATAAAAATCACGGAATTTATCTTTGTGATCGCCTTTTTAAAAATGCTCTCCTAATTGGCTAGTTAGTTGATGGATTTTAAATTTAATGAGAGCTAGGGTAACACACAAGTGGTAAACGAGTGAGTCGGGTGATGAAATCCCTTCTCGTGAATGATCGGGTGTAGGTCTTAATTGATTAATTAATCACACACACTCAAAAATAAATACAATAATTAAAATCAAATAAGAGCATGTAGTCACACACAAAAATTGACTCGCTGACAGAAGAGGCGCGTGGGTTTTAGAAATATACCTCCCATGGTTTTTACACCGTGGGGTGATGAACAATTTGAGTCGATCGCGGGGAGATCACGCCTATCTAAGTCGGCCCCAGGAGTCTTACCGACCCAAGGTAGAGAGGCACCTTTTCCCCGCCTTTGGAAGCCCTCTCTCTACCTTGTTCGGTTTCCCTATCACGCTTTTCTTCTTTTTTATTACAAATTTAAATGAAAAATAAATGGTGTCTCTAAGCACTGCAATACAAGCCAAGTAATCAAATAAACCTAATAAAAGCCTTCTAAAATAATGAAAAATGGTTCGAAATAACAAATACAAACGAATCACAAAATGTATCCTCTCAAGTGCTTCAAGCTCCAAAGATTGGCAACGATGCCATTTGATAAAGAGAACTTTTCGGTATTTCGTCATTGTTGAAAGCTCCTCTAATAAAAAATCTCAATTACCTACAAAAATATATAACAAAACTAGAGAATAGTAGTAAGTGAGGTATCAATCCAAATCTAAGGGCGAAACAAGAGAAAACACATGTAATTCATTTTTATTTAATTTCTTTTTGGACTTTTTACTTTTTTTATTTTTTTTAGCTTTTTCAATATTAAAACAATTTTGAGATTAATGTGAATTTAAGCTAAGAACTAAATAAAAAGAGGGTAATCAAACTAAAATAAAAGTGTAAAAAACATAACCTAGTGAGTAATGAAAATGAGTGAGATGTAACTAAATGAGAGAAAATATTCAAGGAATGGAAAATCCACCCCCACTTCACACAAATTAATCTAACATGTACTATTTTAATTTGATCAATTTTTAAAATATTCGTTTAATTCAAAAGCTAATTATTTTTACGCTAAAGAATTAATTGAATATTCTTTTAGAAAAGTAAGTTTAATCCCCACATGCACTACTTTAAATGAATTAGAACAATTAAATGAATCACCCACTAGGATCGATTCATCAAACTAATTTTAATTAGACAAAATAAAAACAAGAGTAGAGAAAATTATACTAACATTTAAATCGAGTGATAAACCTATCTCTAGTTTGAATCAAATCATCAAATGATAATACAATTTTCAATCCTTTCTTAAGGATGATTTTTCATTTCTCAATGTGAAAATAAAGTAGGAATTAAATTTACTAATCAAAGGAAACTATAAAAAATTAAAATTGACAATTAAATAAAATTGGATTCATGAGGGTTTTAATTCATCCCTTGAATGGGAGATTATCCCTCCATAATCATCATCCAACAAAAATAATAATAAATTAAGATCATAAAATGAAAATTAGATGGTGTAATCAAACCAAAATTGCATTAATTCTCCAATTCTTCCATCATCCCTCATTAATTACAAACACTCGATTTATTGAAGTTTTATCTAATCTAAAACAAAAATAAAAATCTAAACTAGAAAAGGAAAATGCTTCTCTCTCAAACTCTAGAATTTTCTTCCTACCATCTCATCTCTCAAAATGGGTCTTCTTTTTCCTCTCATAGTGCTCATGGAGCTAAGGGGTAATTTGGGTAGGGATTAAATGGACATGAGGGGTGTGAGGATGTTGGAGGGTAGTTTTGGAATTGGGGTTAAATGGGCAAGGGGTTTATGAGGTATTGTGTGATGGTAAAAATCAGATTTATTAAGTGCAACTGGGGATTGGGTTGTTTTGGGGGTATTTTCGGAATTGGGTTTTAAAGGGTTCATTTAACACACGTGGGTGCTTATGTTTGGTTTTATTTGGCTTTTGTTTTGAGCTTGGGATTTGTTTTATGTAGGTAGAAGTTGATTTTAGTTTGGCTCAAATTCAGTAACGGGTTTGGGGAGATGGGTTTGGTTTGGCATCCATGTTAAGGAGGTGGTGGAGCAGGTGGATGTGACACCCCGACTAATTAAATACCGGGTAGCTACTCCTTTATTAAATTAAATCAAAACGCCAAGTTGGCTCAGTTAATAGCATCACTGTCGAAAACATTTTACTGTTACTAGCCACCTAGTATTTAAAAAGTAAGTTGTCAAATTTTAATTAAAAACTGATTAACATGCAATAAGTGTAAAGAAGAATAATAACACCATTCACCATAATGAAGTAAATAGAATAACCGTCACATGATATAAATAAATCTGGAGGAAAACTCCTCATAACATAATCCCACAACTGAAGTGAATAACGAAATACGGAATACTAAAAGAATACATGCCAAAGTCTAAAACTGAAATGGAAATGTAACTAATAGAATCTGGGCAACATGCCCTACAACTGAGGAATACTGAATAAGGAATCCAAATGAGATAAGCGTCTAAAAGCAAGTCCCTGTAGCTTCCACAAGCAGCTACAGCTCGTCATCTGAATAAGAATCCTATGCATGGTGTCCTTGTGGCTGGGCACCTAAAATGGTTTTACAAAGAGAAAAAAAAGATTTGAAAGCAAACGGGTCAGAGCCCGAATGTGTAGATATTTTAAAAACCTGCAAGTGATTTAAAAACATTTAAAACAGTATATGCAAAGTACATGTTAGGACGTGCTCTCACATGAGATACTCACCTCTCGACTAACAGTGCACTCCTAACGTTCCTGACCCCATTCATGTGTTATCTCATATCTATATGATTCTAAAGGATTTCTAACACTTCTACTTGGTTCACGTTTAAGTTCCAGCCTTAACAATTAAATAGAGAGTTCTACTTTAATTCCCGAATTCCCAATTTATTAACAAAACCATTTATTGATAAAAGTCCCCTTTTTATCTTTCAAAGCGTTACTATAGTGATACTCACAATTTAACATAGCAAATTCCTTCACATTAAACAGTATATTTTCTCATCATAAATATACAATACAAGCACCCAAAGGCTCAGCTGCGGTGCACACATACTCTGCTATCCATCCCGGTACATCACGTACATAAGGATCACACATTCCGAATCTCTCAGGAATTGTTCAGATAACAACATCACAAAATAGTGGAGGCGAACACAGTCACCATCACATGGGTCACGAACATACCTACGCTCCCATGATCAGCAGACTTATTAATATCACAATAAGTCCTTCTATGACCTATGTTCATCGAGGTAACCAATCTAAATCCGGGCAACACAAGGATAAGAAGGCCCTAAGCGAACGTAAACCTCCCGTGATAGCAAGTATGGTAGGTATGTTATACACATAAAATTATATGCTAAGCATTCACACATCTTAGATATCTCAATAATAATAAGGGTATACTCTACATCATTATACCATTATTCCAAATTCATATATTTTAATTATCCCGACAATATATAAATTAAATAGTCGACACGTCTCACGTCGTAATTCCTTAAACTTAAAACCTATCTCAAATAGACTATTAAGTTCTCATAATTCTCACATGTAACATCTTTATACCTAAGGTCTTTACTTCTGCCCCAAACCTTATTCCATTTATTTATTCAAATCGCACTATTTACCCAAATATTATCTCACTTAATGGATTTCATTAATTTAGAATAATTCCTCAAATTAAATTCTAATTAAAGTCCAAAACTCATATTCATGCCTACTGGTCTTCCTTAAGGTTAAGGGTATTCACAATGTCTCCAATAATATTAATTAAGGGATAATACCATTAAAATTCAATTTAAGGAAAACTTTATTCATTCTGGGAAGGTCGATCGATCGACCTATACCTTCGATCGATCGATGGTGGTCGATCGATCGACTGAAGAACATCGATCGATCGAACGCACCAGGTCTGTTACGGGCTGCTTCATTTTTCAGATACAGTTTCGTCCCAAATCACCATTTTTAAGCATGAAACTTCAAGATATGGTTACTATAACGTTATACTAACATCCTACATCAGTAATAACATTCTAAATCCCATAATTCATCATTTAAAGGCTTACTTTGGATTAAAACTTCATCAAAATAATTCCCAGATTTCTTCCATTCAAGAACATCATTAAGCTTCTTATAATTCTATCTTTTGATCATCAAGGTTCTGTTTTTAACATATAAATTCGTCCAGAATATACTACATGCAATTCCTACATAAATCATGTCCTTTAACTTCCAATTCATGGGTCTAATTTATCTCCAAAAATCAGTTTCGAAAATTCCTAAACATGGAAACATATCTTGAATTAAAAGAGTTTAAATCACTTGCCTTAATTATCTCAGAATTTGGTGTAGAATCTTTGTGACAAAGTTGTTCCTTCTCTCTCTTTTCTGCAGAATTCTTCCCTTCTCTCTCTCTCTCAAGTTCTTCTCAAGGTTCCCTTCTCTCTCTCTCTCTCAAGCTTTTCCCAAGGTTGAAGATGATGGAGAATGGAGGTGTGAAATGGTTTGTGGGAGTTGGGAGTATATTTCAACTTCTCCCGTAGCCCATTAAGTCTCTAAATGGTAGTAGTGGGTTAAGTGGGTTAAGGAAATAGTCAGCTTATTAATTCCATTTTCGTCACTTTTTAATTCCCCAAAAATGCAATTTACCAAAATACCCTTTATGATGCCGGTATGGCCTACAAATACCCCGGGACCCAAACTAAACTTCCGGCTAGTGTTTTCTGACTATCTCGACCCTTCCGGACGCGTTGGCGCACTCAAAACGACCATACGGTTAATGGAACTAAAATTCACTTTTTAATTTAATAAGATACCATGACGTGGCAGTCACACGCGTCAAATAAAATTCCCAAATTGCCATACATCAGTCACGTGACAATTTCAATATTACCAATATTCATATAATGCCAAGTATGCACATTATAATAAAATACTAACTCACATCTCGTTAATATTATTATCCGGATTAATTTCCAATTAATAAGCATTTAATTCAATTAATCCCCAAAAATAAATATCACAGAAAGTACGGGGTATTACAATGGATAAAGGGTTGTTGGGTATGGACTAGTAGGTTTAGGGTAGAACTAGGGAAAGAAATGGGTTGGAGGCTATCCGAGTTTAAGTTTGAAATGATTTTCGAGTTCTTGGATCAAGCTGGAGTGTGGGATTGATGTCGGGTTCGATATCTGGTATGGTTGTGAGGGTTGAGGCGTGGCTGGGTGTTTAACTAGTCGCCGGTGAAGGTGGAAGGGTAAACGGGTTTGGCCATGGATGTGGTCTTCGCCGGAGGTGTGGAGGTAGGGGTCGAGGGCAGTGATTTTCGGCAAGCAAGTAGCTCGGGTTAAGGGAGGTCGTCGGAGTTGGTTATGACCGCTGGCGGGTTTCGTGGCAGGACTGTTGGTCGGAACGGGTTAATGGGTATGCGATTTTTGGGATAAAAATATAAGATGGGTATTTGTGCGTTCATGGGGTTGTTGGAAGGTTATGGTTATGGAGGGAGAGAGGAGAGAGAAATGGGTTTGGTGGGGAAGATGAAGTGTGGGGTGTTTGGGTGTATGAGGGTGTATGGTGTTAGGGTGCGGGTGAGTGAGTTGTTTAGGTGTATGTGAGAGTAGGACAGTGTCGTGTAACTAAAAAAAATCTGATTAAAATGCTAACATAATAAAAACTAAATATTTACAATTCTAAAAAATTAGAATAAAACTAAAGAAATATAAAATCAAAAATTAAATTCCTAGTCTAAAAATAAAAGACTCAAACTAAAATAATACTAATAAACCTAACTTAATAAAATAATAAGACACAAAAAAACTAAATTAATACTAAAAACTAAAACTAAAACTAAAAATAAAAATTAAATAAAACTAAAATGTACACCTATAAAAATATAAAAATAATAAAACAAACGCGACACACAAAAATATAATATATAAATAAATCCTAAAAATATATACGTGACTTAAAAACATATAATATAAAATAATTTCTAAAAATCATTAATGACACAAATAAAATAAAATAAAATAAAAGGGGACAAACCAAACACACATGGCTCGGGAGAGGCTTAGGTTAGTGTTACGGGACAGGGAATAGAGGCTTAGCTCCATTTTTGTTGCAATTTCTTTGATTTGAGCGTTTGAACACCGCAACATGCATTCAAGCCTGCACATTAAACATTGACGCTTATAAGACCCCATTTGCCGAGACTTAGCAACTAAAATACATCTATTCGGGGTATAAAATGTACACTTTTGGGTGCTTATCAAGAGGGAATTAGGGATTCGATCGGTCCGTTCTCTTTAATTTTGTGTTATCTAATTGATTATGGATTCGAGGTTTTTATTAACATCTTCAAGCCCCATTAATTTGTTGTTGGTGGGGAGAGGGTTTGTGCCTTTGAATCCCGTACTCGTCGACCACTTATGTAACTTATGCTTCTAAGTGGATCACATTACTTGATACCATCTCATGAGGGACTACATTATGATAAATGATATTCTTCCTGATGAACTTTAATACTTTCTTCACATTCATCACAACATATGACTCAGCTTCAACCCATTTGGTCCAATAATCGATGACAATGAGGATGAACTCTTCCCCCTTTGATAATTTGGGAATGACTTTCCCAATGATGTCAATGCCCTAGGCTGTGAAGAGCCACGGTGAAATCATGTTGTACAACTCACGAGGAGGAAAATGCTATATATTGGCAAGCTTTTGGCATTTTAGGCACCTTCTGAGATAAGCAGGGAAGTCTTAGACCATGTTGGTCCAGTAGTATCCTCACCGAATCATCTTCTTGGTAAGCATATGACTGTTCATGTGGGGTTTACATTCCCCGTTGTTGATTTTTTGCATTATGTCATCAATGTCAGCCCTTACTATGGATTGTAAATGGGTTCCATCGAAGTTTCTCTTGAAAAGTTTCTTGTTACAGATAATGTACAGAACTAGAAGCTTGTGAATAGTTACATAATCTTTCTTATTAGTCATTGAGGGTATCGACCATGTTTGAGAAGGCACTGTGAAACCCCACCTAATTAAATACCGGGTGATCAGTCCTTTATTAAATTAAATCAGAATATCGAGTTGGTTTAGAATATTCATCACTCTTGAAAAATTATTATTAACACTAACCACCTAATATTTAAAAAGGTTGATGTCAAAATTTTAACTGTTAATTAACATAAAGTCGAATTAACCAATTATTAAGCATACAACATCCAACTAATCTTATAAGAAATAAAATGACTAAAATAATAAATGTGACTGGAGTAAACACTTCCAGCCTAAATACCATATACAATAATCTAACAAACTAAACCGACAACTGAAAGGTGTAAGTAAATAAATCCACAATCTCTGACTGTCAGAATAAATAAAAGGGATGACATGCCCTATAACTGAAGTAACAACTCAAGATGGAGAAGAAAAAATCATGGTGGCATTTACTACCAATTCTTGTAACTTCCACAACAGCTACATCTCGTCAAATGAATGGAACCCTTATACTTGGTGTCCCTGTGGCTAGGCACCTAAAATAATTTGACAAAAGAAAAGAGATTTGCAATAAATGGGTCAGAGCCCAAGTTGAAAACAATTTAAAAATTACCAAGTGCTTAAATGAAAACAATAGCACATATTGTGTACATGTTAGATTATTGTATTCTTACTTGAGATACTCACCTCTCGTCTAATGTGCACATCTAATACGTATATTTAACCCATCATAGTCATGCTACCCTGCCTAGCTAGCCCGAAGATGGCTATTATCACACCCATAAACTCATGCATTGACCCATATCACCCATGTCCCGTATTACCATATGTTTAAGGATAGTTATTCATATACATAACCGTTATCCTCATAGGTATTCCTTTTTCTCACTAAGAACATTTTTAAATGTCGTAAATTTCATATCTACTAAACACACACAGTAGAATAAGTAACATGTATACATATATTTATCTCTCTATATATATACTATCTCAGCACTCCTGGGATAGGGCCCCCGTATTGCAATGCATACTCTATTATCATGTTCCAGTGCATCACTCATTGCATGAAGGACTATAGGTTCAATCTCCCGCTAACAATAAAAATAAACACAGATATTGGAGGTGAACATAGTTCCAAGCCCATGGGTTACGCACATTCCTACGCACCCATATGACCATAAACATTATCATTCTCACCGATAACCCGTACCTAGGTTCTATGTTCTCGTGATACGAATCAAAATCCTCCCGAAGGCTGCTCAAGATATGATCATCCCCAACGCGCAACCTCTACCCGATAGCAAGCAGCGTCAGTATGTTATACACACACAACAATTCAATCAATAGGGACATACACATAACATATAATAATCATTAGGTATTCACACAACCCAAGTCCTCGAATTTATACGTCGTATTATTATCTCTAATACTTACGTTACTCTATGTGCAGGATTAATCTCCTTATAGTATATATTCCATATGGCCCTCTTATTCCAACATATTACCTTACTAGTTACATAATAGACTATGTAATGAAGTCACTCAAGGATAGAGTAGGTCATTCTCTCTCACTCGAATCAACTTTTTAAGGTTTTAACTTGTCCGGGAAAATATTTGAACTTCTGAAATCTCGTTAGAAGCAGGGGAAAATCCCGTTCAAACGAAACTTCGAACCAATTAAGGACTAAATTTTCGCTGGAATCTCGTTCTAACGCGGTCTTTCAAATGAGGTTATTCAAACGAAACATCGAACGAACTACTCTCTGAATTCTTGTTGGATATGTCATCAGAATTCTTGTTCGAACGATACAGGTCATTCGAACGAGAATTCAGCAGATCGTCCCTAACCTCTTAAAACTGCGTTGTCCCAACTTTCTCAACACCAAAATCACATAAAACTTAACCTAACTCAAAACCAACGATTCTAAATCATAACCACTAGTAATTGAATGCTTTTTAACACATTTTTAACATCAAATCCTTACAATTTCATCATAGATTCGGATTAATTTTCTAAATCCTAAAAAATCCCTAAATTCATATAATCACCTTTAGTCACAATTAAACCCACATTTGATTTCGTAATTTCAACATATGAAACCCAAATTTCTTAACCCCAAAAGATGGTTATTCAACTACATGCAAAACTTATGCCACAATCATGGATTAATACGCAATTTCAATCCCAAAATTCATAATATCATGAATAAATCATCAACTAGTCTAACATGGACATTATATTCTCTAAATGAAATAAGATAAACACTTGCCTTTTTCATGAAGGTATGATTCATCGCTTGAAATTGGAATAGATGCATACTTCTGTTCCCGATCTACATGTTGATGATGTTTTTGGTGAAAGGTGACTGGGTTTGGCCTTGGAACTCCTAGGAACCTCTTCTACTTCTTCCTCTTGGACTCTCTCTTGGGTTTACCAGGTATTTACCCTAACTCTCCCACATGCATGAAGATATATTTCTCCAATTTTTGTCCATTAATTAATCTATAATTTTCAAAAGACAAAATTACCCCTCCGGGATGTCGAGTTGGCCTAAAGTTGTCCCGGACTCCAAATTAAATCCCTAAGTAGACTTTTCTGACTATCTCAACCCTTCTGGACACATAGGGGCCATCCAAATAACCAAAATTAACATTAGATTTTAGTTCCTCATTTAAGTTCCGACACGACTCACGTGCGCATCCCAACTAAGTGTACTGTAACTGCCGTATTTTTCACACACGATAATTATATAATATTCTCATTGTATATTACATTACTCACTAAGTAACCTTCAACATAATTCTCACTAGTAAATACTAACTCTCATCACGCTAGTAATTATTTACTTAAATCTAGATTAATTATAAAGTTTCCCTTTTAAATTAATTAATCCCATAATTAAAATATAATCTTTCAAAAATACGAGGTATTACATACTTCCCCCCTAATAACAGAATTTCTCTTCAAAATTCAGAAAAGCATAAAAATAACAGTATACCTAGTTGGAACAACTCTGGATACTTGTCGCGCATCTCATCATTGCACTCCCAGGTAGACTCATCGACATTATGATGGCGCCACTGAACACGAACTAACGACACTAGTTTTGACCTCAATTTACTCTAGCTATGGTCTAGGATAGCAACTGGCACCTCCTCATAGGAACTATCGGGTTGTAGGTCAATTTCCTCTAAAGCAATATAAGTGTGGGACATGTCATCCCAAATATATCTCCTTAGTGAAGAAATATGGAACAGGTCATGAGTCCTATGCAAGTGCTCCGGTAACCCAAGTCTATAAGCTACTGTCCCAATCCACTCAATAATAGGGAATGGCCCTATGTACCTTGGCTCCAACTTCCCTTTGTTCCCAAACTGCCTTACCCCCTTCATAGGAGATACTTGTAACAAAAACTGGTCCCCTACATTGAACTCCCAGAAGAACATCTTGCCTTTGGCGTAGCTCTTCTGTCTATCCTGAGATAACCGAATACGAATCTGAATCATCTCAATCCCGACCGAGGTATCCTGAATCACCTCTGGCCCAAGTATCTTGTTGTCCCCCACCTCTAGCCAACACGCTGGAAAACGACAAGGCCTAGCATATAACGCCTCGAATGGATCCATGACAATAGTAAATTAATAGGAGTTATTATAAGGAAACTCCACCAATGGAACCCAGCCCTCGCCAAAATCAAGGATACACACCCACAACATATCCTCTAACATCTAATTTTTTTTATTCGGTCTGCCCATCGGTCTGTGGGTGATAGGTAAAACTCAATCGTAACTCTGTACCCCAAAATCTGGACACAAAAATCTTATCCCGGTCGGTTACAATATCAAGGGTACCCCGTAGAGTCTCACTTCCTCTAAAATGAAGATTTGAGCATACTTCCCCATAGTATAATTGGTCTATACTTGCAAAAATGAGCTACCTTGGTCAACCGATCCATAATCACCCATATGGAATCGTGACCCATATGCGATGTAGGTAGCCCTGTGATAAAATCCATGGAAATGCTCTCCCATTTCCATATAAGGATCTGTAATGGCTGTAGGATCCCTGGCGGTATTTGGTGGTCCACTTTTACTAGATGACAAGTGGAACATTTTAAATGAAACTCAGCGATGTCCTTCTTCATTCCACTCCACCAGTACTGTCTCCTCATATCCTGGTACTTCTTATCCCCTCCGGGATGTACCACAAATCATGAAGCATGCGACTCCTCCATCATCGCATGTCGTAACTCCTCCCCCTCTGGAATTACTAGTCTTTCATTAAAGCATAAGCCCTCATCTGAGCTCATAAAATATAACTCTGCCCCCTCGGCGAGAAGCTCTATAATCCGATCTTGATATAATGAGTCTGTTCTCTGAGCCTGTATCACCCTAGTAACGATCTCAGGTGTAACCATCATCACTGACATGAATGAGCGGGCAACTGCATCCTGATGTACCAATTCCTTCCATTTTGCCCTTCCACACCTCGGCTACCTCACTCGTTGGCCTACGGCTTAACGCATCTACTACCACGTTAGCCTTCCCCAGGTGGTAATGGATGTCTAACTGATAGTCCTTTATAAATTCAAGCCGCCTATGCCGACGTACATTCAACTCCCACTGCCTGAATAGGTACTACAGTGACTTGTGATATCTGAATAGGCAGAATTTCTCCCCTAAGAGATAATATCTCCATACTCAAAGTGAAAACAAGAATGACATAACTCCAAGTCATGGTTAGGGTAGCTCCTCTCGTGAGGCTTAAGCTTGCAGGAAGCATAATCTATAACCGTATCCTACTGCTAAAGCACACCCCCAAGTCCTAGTAAGGATGCATGAGTATAAACCAGGTATTCCACCCCCAGCCTAGGTAATGCTAGAACTAGTGCTGAAATCAACTTGTCCTTCATCTCATCGAAATCCCCCTGGAAGGCATCATCCCATATAAATAGCACCCATTTTATGACTCATATTGGTCATCAGACCTTCTATCTTTAAGAATCCCTAAATAAATTACCTGTAGAATCCTGCCAGCTCCAAGAAACTATGTATCTTTGTCAGCGTCGTGGGCTATCCTCACTCCCTCACCGCTGAAACCTTCCTAGGATCTATGGATATCCCTTCTTCAGACATAGTATGACCAAAAAACTAAACCTCTCTCATCCAGAATCCACACTTCTCATATTTTGCATACAACTCGTGCTCACGCAGTGTCTGCAAAACTAGCCTCAAATGCTGGGCATGCTCCTCGTAAGTGCAGGAATAAACCAGGATGTCGTCAATGAAGACAATGACAAACTGATCTAAGAACTCTCTGAACACACTGTTAATCAAGTCCATGAATATGACTGGTTCGTTGGTTAGCCCAAATGGCATAACCCTGAACTCATAGGATCCGTATCTCGTCAAAATGGTAGTCTTAGGCATGTCTTTCTCTCTGATACGTAACTAATGGTACACCGACCTCACGTCTATCTTCGATAAGTAGGAAGCACCCCTCAACTGGTTGAATAAGTCATCGATTCGGGGCAACGAATACTCATTCCATATCGTGACCTTATTCAACTCTCGGTAGTCCACACACAACCATAACGACCCATATCTCTTCTTTATGAATAATACTTAAGTACCCCATGGAGAGGTACTTCTGCGGATGAAGCCCTGACCAAATAATTGCTCGATCTGGTCCCATAGCTCCCTCATCTCTGTTGGAGACATATGGTAAGGTGCACGAGCTATCATCCGAGTGCCAGGCGCCAGTTCTATTATAAACTCTATCTCCCTACTAGGCGGCAACCCTGTTATGTCCTGAAATACATCAATGAACTCAAGAACAACTGTAATTGAATCAAGTGGCTCATCGACTCCTTAGATGTCTCCTCTTCTATATAATATAAATGGGTGGACTAACCTCCCTCAAGATGAGGCATCACCACCAAAAAGATCTCCTGATCCGATACGGCGAACACAATACTACGACTATAGCAGTCAATCATTGCCCTATACATAACTAACCAATCTATCCCGATAATAGGTTCATACTCAAGCATATCTAAGACAAGCATATCGACTGGTAAGATCAATCTCCCAATATCTATGCCCACTCCCCTACATATAAATAATATCAACGACCCATGGCCCAATGGTGAGTCTACACTAGTAACTGTGCCCTTTATCTTGTCTAATAACCCCGTGGCGCGTGCAAAACTAGTGCCAATGAAACTATATGAAGCCCCCATGTCAAATAATATCTGCCCAAAGCCCCATAGATAGAAAACATACCTTCAACCACGGGTCAAGCCTGGGGAACTGTAGCTTTGTGGACATTGTAGACACGCCCATACTGTAATTATCCCTGCTGGATCGAAACTGCTAGAACGATAAGCAAAGATAGTACCTGCAGTGGTGCTGGGAGGGCGACTGGAAATATCGGCCGCTGGGGATCCTAACGAGCGCCCTGCTGTTGTGGGGCTCTACCCCTTTGAGTACAATCCTGACTTGTGGTTAGTGTTTCCACAAGATAAGCATCTCCCTAGAAAGTGTCCTCCCCTCTTCCCCTGTTGATCTCGACTCTAATGGCCGTTACCACCTCTCCCTTGGCCCTACTGGCCCTGCTGAAAGCGTTGTTTCCCTTGCTGGCCAGTCTGGCCATGATGGACCTATCTAAAACCCCCATGTCCCTGCCTATAGTCACCTGATATGAACCTCTGATCAGGGTCCCCCTGGTAGGAACTCTGCCCACCCTGTCGCTGATGACCCTGGGCTGATTGTGCCCCATTGGAACCATTACCTCCCGTCCTGCCCTATTGGATGGACTCCCCCACTCTTTCTATTCTCTTCTAATGGAAGCGGTGATCCTGGAAGTGTAGTAGGGCAACGTTAAGTACGTCAGTATATGTATCCAACGAAAGATTAGAAAAAAGGTGTTGACGAATCCTCCATATCAAGCCGTCCATAAACATCTGAATTTTTATTCCACTGAGTAGGTAACTCATCTGACACCAGATTAATAAATATTGTAAACTCTTCCTCGTACTCCACAACGGTCTTCCCCTCCTGGGTGAGATCCAATAATTTCCCCCTCATGTCAGTCTGAACGAAGGAAGGGAAATATTTGTGATCGAACCGAACCCAGAAGTCCTGGATAGTCATGTTGTCTCTCTCCTCAGCTGTGGTAATAGAATCCCACCACTGTAGTTCCGCTTCCACTAGCTTAAAAGTACCTAGTATATTCCTCTGAACCTCATAATACTCATACATCCTCAAGTGCCACTGAATGTCCTTTTTCCACTGGCTCGCTACCATAATATTTAAACTTCCTGTGAACTCCGGAGGGTCTGCCTTCTGGAAGGCATCTATGACTCGCTCCCAAGCCGAAAGGAATGTATGAGTTGGTGGTGGAGCCACCACCGCTGCCTGGGGTGGGTCCTGTTGTACAATAGCCAAAGCTGCATTTATCGCCTGTGCTATGATAGCGGCAACCTCTGCATCATTCATCGTACCCTGGGTCAGAAATGGATGAGGCTCGAGCTGGACATCCCTAGGAGCTCGCTGTGCACGTCTTGGAGGCACCTTAAATGAGAGAAAAGCTTTATAAATCCACAGTAATATCTCAAACAGTTGAAGACGTAAAATGCGCAATTAATGAATACAACAGTCCTAAATATAGGTCTCTATATCAAAGAAAGATATGCTGGAAGCATAACAAGCTGCACAGATCCTAAGGACTCTAGAACACGATGCTTTGATACCACCTGTGACACCCTGCCTAATTAAATACCGGGTGATTAGTCCATTATTAAATTAAATCAGAATATCCAATTGGTTCAGATTATGCATCATTGTTGAAAACTTATTATTAACACTAACCCCCCAATATTTAAAAAGGTTGATGTCAAAAATTTATCTTTTAATTAACATAAAATCAAATTAAACAATTATTAAGCATACACCATCCAACTAATCTCATAAGAAATAAAATGACTGAAATAATAAATGTGACTGGAGTAAACACTTCCAGCCTAAATACTAAATACAATAATCCAACAAAATAAACTAACAACTTAAAGGAGTAAATAAATAAATCCACAATCTCTGAGTATCTGAATAAATAAAAGTGGCGACATCCCCGAACTGAAGTAAATAACCCAAGATGGAGAAGCAAAAATCATGGAGGCTTCTACTACCAAGTCATGTAACTTCCACAACAATTACATCTTTTCAAACGAATGGAACTCCTATACTTGGTCCCCTTATGGTCGGGCACCTAAAATAATTTGACAAAAGAAAATAGATTTGAAATAAACAGGCCAGGGCCAGAGTTGAAAACAGTTTAAAAATCAACAAGTGCTTAAATGAAAACAGTAACAAATATTGTGTACATGTTAGATTTTCGTACTCTCACTTGAGATACTCACATCTCGTCTAACGTGCACATCTAACGCATATATTTAACCCATCCTAGTCTTGCTACCCTGCCAAACTATCTCGAAGATGACTATTATCACACCCATAATCTCAGGCGTTTACCTATATCACCCGTATCCCGTATTACCATATATTTAAGGATATTTATTCATACACATAACCATTATTCTCATAAGTATTCCTTTTTCTCACTAAGAACATTTTTAAATGTCGTAAATTTCATATCTACTAAACACGCACAGTAGAATAAGTAACAAGTATACATATAATTATCTTTCTCTCTATATATACTATCTCAACACCCCTGGGATAGGTCCCCATTGGTGCAATGCATACTCTGCTATCATATCCCAGCGCATCACTCATTGCATGAAGGAGTATAGGTTCAATCTCTCGTGAACCATCAAAACAAACATACATATTGGAGGCGAACATAGTTCCAAGCCCATGGGTTACGCATATACCTACACACCCATATTACCATCAACACCGTCATTCTCACCGATAGCCCGTACCTAGGTTCATATGTTCTAGGGATAAGAATCAAAATCTTCCTGAAGGCTCCTCAAGATATGATCGTCCACAAGCAAGCTGCGTAGGTTTGTTATACACACAACAATCCAATCAATAGGTACATACACGTAGCCTATGATAATCATTAGGTATTCACAAAACCCAAGTCCCCGAATTTATATGTAGTATTATTATCTCTAATACTCACGTTACTCTATCCGTACGACTAATCTCTCTATCGTATATATTCCATAAGGCCCTCTTTTTCCAACATAATCTCTTAGTAGTTACATAATCATCTCGTCGCTAGACTATGTAATGAAGTCACTCAAGGATAGCGTAGGTCATTATCTCTCACTCGAATCAACTTTATAATGTTTTAACTTGTCCGGACAAAAATTTGAACTTCTGTTATCTTATTAGAAGCAGGCGAAAATATCATTCTAACGAAACTTCGAACGAATTAAGGACTTAGTTTTCGTAGAATATCGTTCGAATGCGGTCGTTTGAACGTGGTCGTTCAAACAAGGTCGTTCAAACGAAACTTGGAACGAACTACTCTCTGAATTCTCGTTGAATAGGTCGTTGGAATTATCGTTCGAACAAGGTCATTCAAATGACACAGGTTGTTCGAATGGGAATTTTGTAGATCATCCCTAACCACTTAAAACCGTGTTGTTCCAACTTTCTCAACACCCAAATCACATAAAACTTCACCTAACTCAAAACCAAAAATTCTAAATCGTAATCACTAGTAATTGAATGCTTTCTAAAACATTTTTAACATCAAATCCTTACAATTTCATCATAGATTCAAATTGATTTCCTAAATCCTCAAAAAGCCCTAAATTCATATAATCGCCCTTAATCACAATTAAACCCAGATTTTATTTCGTAATTTCAGCATATGAAATCGAGATTTCTTAATCCCATAAGATGGTTATTCAACTACATGCAAAACCTATACCACAAACATGGATTAATACCCAATTTCAGTCCCAAAATTCATAATATCATGAACAAGTCATCTACTAGTCTAACATGGGCATTATATGCTCTAAATGAAGCAAGATCAACACTTACCTTTTTCACGAAGGTTTGATTCTTCACTTGAAAATTGGTATAAACGCGTACTTCTCTTCCTGATCTACATGTTGATGATTTTTTTGGTGAAAGGTGACTAGGTTTGGCCTTAGAACTCCTCGGAACGTCTTCTCTTTCTTCCTCTTGGACTCTCTCTTGGATTTACTAGTTATTTACTCTAACTCTCCTACGTACATGCAGATATATTTCTCCAATTTTCGTCCATTAATTAATACCAATATTTCAAAAGATAAAAATACCCCTCTGAGGTGTCGGGTTGGCCTAAAGTTTCCCCGGACTCCAGACTAAACCCCTGAGTAGACTTTTCTTACTATCTCGACCCTTATGGACACACTGGCGTACTCAACACATCCATCTGAATAACCAAAATTAAAAGTACATTTTAATTCCTCATTTAAGTCACGACATGGCTCACACCCGCATCCCAACTAAGTGTACTGTAACTGCCGTATTTTTTCCACATGATTCTTATTATATATTACTTTAATCACTAACTAACCTTAAACATAATTCTCACCAATAAATACTAACTCTCATCATGCTAGTAATTATTTACTTAAATTCGGATTAATTACAAAGTTTCCCTTTTAAATTAATTAATCCCAAAATAAAAATAAAATCTTTCAAAAATACGGGGTATTATAGGTACTAAATATCACAATACCATAACTTGACTTTTTCTGAGTCCTCTTTTGTTGCAATCTCCATGTTGTACCATTATATTGGTGGAGATTGTTTCTGAACTTAAAAGGGGGTCATCGTCATTCCCTTGAGCATGTCGACCATGGAGGCTACGGTTTTGAGAGCATCGATGGAACTATTTCTTGAGTGGGATACGTAGTTAAAGGTGACATCTTTAAACTGGGAGGGGAGATATTTGAGGTGGGCATGAAAGGGAAGGAGCTTCTCTTCTTTCACCTTCCATTTTAGGAGGACCTATCCCATGACAAGGGTTAAGTTTCCATAGACAGATTCCTTTCTCGAGGGAAGTCCTGAGACCTACAGTTCATGCTTTACTCTCTGTTATGATGTTGTTGCAGGGGAAGTCCATATTAATTGCAACGGGAGTGTGGGAATCATTGGGGCGATAAATTGTATCCTAATGCCATATCCTTTCTTGTTAGATCAAATAACATTAGGCACCAGATCTCTTCATGGTAAGTATAAAGAATATCCTCCTTCGGGAACTCAAAAATACATAAATTAGCTTATGTCATGGGATTGTCGATGAGGTAGTCAGAGATGACTCTCACCTTCATGGCTGTTTGGGTGACATATGCGATTCCAAATTAGTTTAGTAACATCAACCAGAGGGCCAGGTGGCTTGATAAGGAAATATTTCCCCATAACTATTTTATGGGATCCATTTGAGACACTAACTTGACGGGGGAAGGTAATCATGTAGTGTAGAGCTTCTGAGTGACCGAAACTAAGGAAATATAATCCTCATCCAATGCAATTTATTTTGTTTCATGCCTTGCCAATTTGTGACTAGCGTAGTAGATATCTTTATATTTGCGTTATTACTCAATGTATTGGGATGGCGTAGCCTCTGATTAGTTGTCTGTGACAGTGAGCTATAGAAGGAGGTAACGATCGGGTTGCTGGGGCATAAGCACCGGAGGTCATGTGAGATAATTATTGATCTTGTTGAAGGATTATTAACATCCCTTATTCCAAAACTTGGTTGAGTCCTTTTTAAAGGATCTTCAAGATGGGTTTGAAAATAAAAGTGAGTTCCTTCATGAATCTTCTAATGTATTGAAGTTTGTATATGATACCAAGACCTTATTCCTCTTTCTCAGGCGATGACATTTAAAGGATTTCCTTGAGTTTAATAGGGTCTGCTTCAATTCATCTATCACTGACCATGAAGACAATATCTTTTCCCTTTGTGATGCCAAATATGCATTTGTTTGGATTGAGTCATATTTGGGACTACCGTAGTCATTAAAAGAATTTCCTCGAGGAAGGGATGTGACCCTCGCTTATTTTGGACTTGATGATCATATCTGTAATGCATCGACCCAGATTTTAGGGCTACCCATAGTTATCACGGTTCGACCCAAGCATTAGGTGTGAAGTGCAATGAAACAACCTACATAATGTTTGTAGTCAAATTTTATTTTAATTAATGTCTCAATTGTTTAGCATGCGATTCCAATTTTAAATTAAACTACGCGAGGGACCCATGGGGAGCACCCCAAAGTCCAAGCATACATAGCTACTAACGTAATGTAAAGGAAATACTTACCTGTATAACGCTCTCAAAATACCAAACTGCTCCCAATATTCCGTCATAAAATGAGGGAGTGAGCCAAATGCTCAATGGAAAATATACAAATGCGGTATTGAATCAAAGGAAAAAATTAAGACTCTATCATGTTATACCTACGTGCACATGAAACTACCTTGAATACACACACACACACACACACACACACACACACACACACACACATATATATATATATATATATATATATATATATATATATATATATATATATATATATATATATAAAATTTATGCATGAAACAGTTTACTTCCGAAAATCTCATTTATTTAGATTAATTCACCTTAGTCTTGTGAAAGACTTCCTTTTTCTCATTTTGACATGCGTCCCTTCATTTAACACACACAATTAAATATTTGAAATAAATCCACTTGAATTATTTACCGAAATTACTCCTTTTTATTATAACCGATCTACATTAGTATTTTTATTCAAAATTACCCTTTCAACACGCGCATTCACTGTGTTAAAAAATACTTTTGTAGTCTTCGAAAACCTTTTACAACACGTTCATGCATTAAATTATGGGTTTAACCACTTAGGCTGCTTAACCACCCATTTACCCACTTACTTTACCTTATGGACATTAATCAATCTGCACATTTACTTGTCCATTTTAGCTTTAATGGAACATTTCCTAATTCATTCAAGTTACGTTGTCTTAAGACATTTTAACCACCGAACCCATTTCTTGATATGTGTCGTATTTCTTTATCTTTTCTCGGAATCTTGCAATAATCGCATACTTCAACGGGCTCTACACTGCCGCCTAGGTGCATCATATGCTCTAGCCAGTTGTTTTGGGTCTTTCACCCCATGTTTCTGGGACCTCCTTAATTTTTCCCGTGTCATCCAAGTTCCTTTTAATCTGTTTTGACATGTTAAAAATATCCACATTTTTTCACTTTTCCCTTTTTACCCGGCCGAAGGCAAAACCCGGGGTTACTCCCCAACTCGAGTTACTTTTTAAAATTATCATTTTAATGCACTTTACACTTTAACCTTGATTTTATTTCAAAATCATATTCATTTAGAACCAATTTGTATAACACCTTTCCAACATTTTTATTTCATAAAATGTCACACTTTAAGTAAATTACCATTTTAGCCATTTATTTCCAAACTCATCTTTTACTCCATTTTTACATGTGTTAATTTTTCCAAAACGCTATTAAGTTACCCATATTTACTTCTTAAGTGTTTTAACACCTTTTTAACCATGGAATAATATTATTCTATTTGAAAACATATTTATCTTATTATTTCCTACCCAATTTCATTAGTGTTAATCCTTTATCACAACATTAAGTTATACACACCAACTTTTCATTGTTTAGCCATTAACACTTATTCAACACCTTTACTAAAAAATTTACAAACTAGACATTTCTTTACTTTATTCACAAAATCTAATTTACACTTAAAGACTACTTTTATAAGAAAAAAGCATTTCCTCTTTATCAATTCAAGTAGTCTTACAATTTTATATTTATCACACTTTTAACCCATTTTTCACACACTTTGAAGACAAAAATTTCTAGTTTTCTTGTTCCATGCTTAAACCCAACAAAATCGTCTTTAAACTTTTTTAATATTTATTACCAAAATACTACAAGTTTATAAATGGATTTTAAATCTTAAAATTCTATTAATGGGTTAAACATACATTTCCTTTAGAAATTCATCATACTTGCAAAAATACACTTTCAAGGCATAAAAGGCATTTACTTTCTTCAAACTCAACAAATGTCCATTTTCATAAACTTTACATTTTTGTAAGAAACTTCAAAATATCATTTCACCAATATTTAGCAAAATGAGTCATTATTTCCAAATATTTTATTTCATAAAATGTTTGACATCAATCTTTCTAGAAAATAGACCATTTTTATAATATATCAACTTTTAATATTTCAAAACCATTTAATATTTATTCATGCTATATTTCCAACAAAATAACATTTTACCAACATTTTTACTTCATAAAAATTTTAACAATTTTCTACTAAAAATCATCATTTATTCATGAGCATCCTACTTATGCAATCTAAACACAGGACTACTAAAAATGCAATAAGAGTCCTAAATACTAAGGATAGATTTTCCCACCTCTAAAATCTCCAAATGGTGGTAAGAATGATGGTGTAGGAGGAACAACCCCCACCTCCAAAGGTGGCCTCAAGGGTTTACTAAAAGTATCCCCCAAAAGGCTCCATTTGAGATTTCAAGCTAAGAACTCCTTTAAACTCCATGAATGCTCCATCTTCCTCTTCTCCAAAAACTCTCAAAAATACCTCCAAAATTCGTAGCTCCACTTCAACAATGGTGGAAATGAGTATATATGGTTAAAACATGGTGGAATATACTAAGAAAAATGGTGGTTTATGGTTAAAGAATTGGGGTGGGTGGTGGTTTGGGGTGGAAAGGAGCTCTCCCATGGTGGAAGACCGCTCCCTCACTCTCCTATCGCCTCCCCTCTTTCCATGTCCCGAATGGGCCCAAATAATCCATTTAAAATCCCCAAAACACCCCAAAATCTTGTTTTACCCAATCTGGGCTAATTTGAGCTCAACAACTCAAAGATCCAAGGGCCACATATGTGACAACGCACAATGGCAATCCGACTTAAACATTTTTTAGGCACGTCATTCGAATGACACGAGCCTCATTCGAATGATATGTCCATCTCATTTGATGGATGGCTTCATGTGATCTAGGATTGTAATGCAATGAGATCTTGTTCGAAGGCATGCTTTGCGCGACCTTCATTTGACACACAACCTCACTTCTGAAGACACACGTTTGTCGTTCGAATGACTCAATTTTCTATTCCTTCACTCTCTTCAATTTTGACCCACATTTTTTGATAATTCTCATCAAAACTTACTCCGTTATATTTTATACAAAATTTAACTAAATTATTAGGATAGAGTATTATAAACTTCCCTACTTGGGGAATTTTGTCCCAAAAATTCTAGATCCATTAATCCTTAAGCTTGCGGGTTCCCTAACTTCTATTTTACACCATAGAAATATGATATAATTACTTTTTGGTATATGTCATTGTGTAAAGCGCCTCTAATAAAAAAATCTCAATTACCTACAAAAATATAATAAAACTAGAGTACAGTGGTAAGTGAGGTACCAATCCAAATCTAAGGGTGAAACATGCAAGAGAGGAAATATGTAATTCATTTTTTATTTAATTTCTTTTTGTACTTTTTGCATTTTCTATTTTTTTTTAACTTTTTTAATATTAAAATAATTTTTAGTAGTTGTGAAGTAAGACTAAACTAAAGCCAAATATCTTAATACTAACAAAAAAGTAAGAGAATAAACTCAGTAAATCTAACTAAATAAAAATATAAAATAGGAGATGAGTGAGGAAATAAACCTAAGGCCTAATAAGGGATAGGATGACACCATATATTCTAGTTAATCAAAATTAATTAATTAATTAAAATTAATTATCCCAAGTTAGTATCAAAATCACAACTCAACTCTCGTTGCAAATGTACTTTAATAATAACATTTTAGAAAATTAAATTTAACACTCCTACGACTCTGGAATTATAGATCCAAAGATCATCTAACAAATCACCCGCTAGGATAGATTTATCAAATTAGTTTAAATCATAAAAGTAAGCTTATTGTTAAAATTAAAGGAACAATAGCACACTTGAGAAACCCATATCTCTAGTTCGAATCTAAAATGAGTATTATAACTAGAATTTTGATTTTTTTCTCTAGAATCATTTACCCTCTTTCGAGGCGTAAATTAAAATGTAAGATTGCAAAGTTAATCATCAAAGGGACATTTAATTTAAATTAATTAATTAAGTTAGTATTAACATCAAATAATGGCTCACCACACCCCTTGAAAGGAGATTTAACCTAACATGATAAACAAACATTCAATATGCATTTAATATAAAAGATTATAGAGAAGAACAATCAAACCAATCTCTTGAATTCAATTGACTTCCATCTTTAAATGAGAAGCATACAAACCTCCAAGTAAAGGATCAATAAAAATATAAATGAAAAATTCACTCAACTTGAATCTCACAAATTTAATTTCACACTAATCTCTAAAATAAAAAAAATTAAAATTAAAATTAAAAACTACTCTAAAAAAAATAAAAAAGTGTTTCTCTCTCAAAATTTTATCTCTAAAATCCTAGCTTATGTCCCAAATGAGCTTTAGGTCTTCTTATATTGGAGGCACGTGGAGCATGGGGGCACAATTGGGAAAATGGGCTAGGGGTGCATGTGCATGGGGTGAGGTAAAAATCTGATCTAGGTGAGAATATTTTGGGAAACTTTAATTGTGCATGTGGGAGATGTGGTAGTTAGGATGAGTTGGGGTAAAATGGGTATATGGCGTAAAATGGGTTTTAAAACACATGTTCTTTTTTTTACTTTAGTCTTGGTTTTGGCTTTGGAAGGTACGATTGAAAGAATGAAATGGTCGTTGGGTTTAAGTATATTGGAAGTTTGAATTGGGTTTGGAGTTGGGGATTTACGGACCGGGTTGGTTGTAAACGGGTTTGAGATTTGAACCGGGTTCGATAGATGTGTAGGGGCTGCGAAGGGAGATTCTAGGTTAAAGGTTCTGTCGACCGGAGTAGTTGGTTATTCAGGCGTCGGAGCAGGTTCGTGGTGTTATGGTCCAACAGGGGGCGTAGAAGGGGGGTAATACAACGGCCTAGTTGGGGTTCTCGGTTAAGAGGAGAGAGATGGTGTGTGTGTAATGAAGGTGAAATAAGAGAGAGAAAATGGTGGTTTGTTAGGAGGAAGATGATGGGGGGGGGGGTAGGGTTTGTGTTGTGTTGTGGAGTAATTAGGTGGGTTATTGGGTGTGGAGCTTTGATTTTGTTTATGGCGGAGTTTTAATGGAGGTGGGGAGAGAGAAGATGAATATGAGTCAAGGTGATGATGAATAGTAAGGATAGGGAGTAGTTTTAGTGTAGGTGAGGTACATGAGATGTGAGTGTGGTGTCTTGGTGTGGGTAAAGTGTATGAGGATAGGGTGTGTGTGTGTTAATTTAAACCCTTACTTAAAAATAAATATGTACAACAAAAATATAAAAATAAATTTAAAAGCTAAAAATTAAAATTTTAAGTTATTTAATAAAAGACTCAACTAATAAAATAAAAAAAATAAAAAAATCTAATAAAAATAAAAACTAAAGTTCTAAAAATGTAAAATCTAGTAAAACTAAAAATAAACTATTTAACTTAATCCTAATAATAAAATAAAACAAAAAGAAAGACTAAAATAAAAAACTAATAAAAAATCAAAAATAAAAAGAGTTAGAAAATAAATAGAAAATAAATTCTAGGAAATTCAAAATAAATAAAAAAATAAAACCTAAAAATGAAAAAAAAAATCTAAAAACACAAAACACACACATGGCGTTCGGGTGAAGGTTTGGGCTAGGTTAGGCTTGGGTAAGTTACGGAACTGGGGAATTAGCTCCATAAATTGTACATTTTCCTTGAAATAAGCACTTGAACTCCGCAAACGACGATCAATCCCGCACATTAAACAATTAAGCATATAAGACTCAATTTGTCGAGAATTAGCGACTAAAATACGTCTATTCAGGGTATAAAATACACACTTTTGTGTGCTTATCACACCACCCCCAAACAGAATATTGCTAGTCCTCGAGAAATAAGATAGAGAGAAAGAGAAAGATAAGAAACCAAAAGTGTACCACTTTCGCGGGCACTTGCGATTTCAATTACAATGTGAAACTAGCCTTTAAACCTATAGGTTGCCCTACAAGACGAGTTGTGTCTCGTGAGGGTTTGCAGAGAATATACCCACAAAATTCTTTGTTTACAAACGGTAGTAAATCTCTTATTAGACGTAGAATAATTGCATAATCCATCATGAGGGAAATATTTTGAGAAATACAAGCTAGAGTTGCATGAAAAGGTTAGCTAAGTAAATAGTCAAGTCACATCCTTACTATAACTCAACGTGTGTTGTGTGAATCAGTTAAAGAGGTTCGAGTATCATAAGAGTAATTCCTAGATTGCGTTTTCGGAATAAATGTTTTAACTTCAAAATCTCACTGATATCTATCTCTCAAACAAACTCACGAGATTTGGGTAAGTGTATCGCTCTTCTATTTAAGAATATGAGTAAATGTAAGCAAGTTCAAATGTCTCACACACATATAAGATATAACGAACATTCTAGAAAAAAATGATCTCACGAAAGAATACTAATCACTGTAGTGAGAACGTCGAGTTATTCACTACGTTGACTTTCATTTGCCCGAACACCTAGGGGAAAAAAAGGATGTATACGGGTGAGGAGAAAATGAAATGGTAAGGATATGATGAAATAGGATACGATGGTGATATGATGGATGTGTGAGAAGAGTGTACTACACTTTGAGCACAAATGTCTTTATTATAAAAAAACTAACTACAAACTTTCTTTTTCTCTCTAATATTTTTCTCTTTTTTTTTTAATTTTCTTTTCTGTTTCTTTTTTTCCTCTCTTTTTTCTTTTTCTTTTTTTCTTTTTGTTTTCACTTTTATACTCTTAACTACGATGACATTTTACATTTGAAAAACACTCTTTTTCTTGAAAATGAAAGATGATATGGAGATGATAAATGGATTATGTGGGGAATATATGTGAATTGGGAAGAATATGGGAAGGTAATGGATGATGTGAATGGGTGAAAACCTAGTGATCGGGACAAATTTCAAGACACATGTTTCTTACAACTTAAAAGTCATGTCGTTCTTAGTGATTAAGCCAAAATTTTAAAATGAAGAATAATGAGATCGTACAACGATTTAAGTGCTGATGAAAAAGAAGTTGAATCAACTTGTGACTCGGAGATTGTGTAAAAACTCTCTGAAAGGGTGAAGGGAACAAATCTCACAAGATAAAGTCTCTACTAGTGATCCTTAAGGTTTTGTTAGGAAATATAGTACTCTTTAACTCTAAACCGCGATGATGTGATAAGTGCGCAAATTTTGTTGAGTGTAGAAATTCATGGTGCAAAATGCCTTATTACGTACTACATAAGCTATTTAGAAAAGTAATATCCTCTATCTTGATTCCTAGACTTAAAGGATGGATGATAGAAAATTCACATCAATGAGTGAGATGAAAGAAACAGGACAAAAATTTAAAAATTAAGTTCAAAAATCAAAACTTTTCAAAAGAGGTACTATTTTGATAAAATTCCCCGCCCCAAACAAAAAGGAACATCATCATCGATGTTAAATAAAATGATTTTTAAAATTGAGAGTAGAAAGTAGGAAAGAGATTACCAGAATGAACCGCTAATGAAGTGAACAGATGAATCGAAGAAGAAACCTGAAGAAACGATAAGATAAAAATATGTGTACGAGTCTAAAAACATGATAAAGCATTAGGTGGCGTGAAACACCACCCCCAAACAGGATGGGACTCATACAAGAAATCATGGGCTGCCTCTCGATAGTGCTAAGTTTAATGTCTTCAGCCAGACTGAACCATTCTCACCCTAAAGATAGGATCTAGGAAAGCACGAGGTGGAAGAAAACTTGGGTGATAAGAATCAGCCCCAAACAAGACTGAAGCACCAGCCTTGTTGGATAAAGGCTAAAAGGGTCAATGCACTTATATGACAAAGTGTATCACACGATGCAAAGCATCGGTGGACCATGGGTGGGTGGGTATTAGGGTAAAAGTGATAAAGGCATGGGTGATTAAGCATCGATCACAGGCCTTATTGAGCCAAAATGTGAGAGCAATGAGGGCCCTACAAGCATGGTGCTCTAATTGGCGAGGACGGCAAAAAGGTGTAGAAATAGTTATGGAGTGAGGCTCATAGAAGGAACACGATCGTTCTATGAATGGACGATGATAATGGTCGAGACGTGACACGCCAGGGAGCTATCGAGTGGAAAAATCAACACCACCAGAGAGTGGGGGCATAGAGTAACAAGCTCGGTGTCACGGACTTGGAGAGTCACACCACATATATTCTCATAGATGGTGAAGGATGGTTTTAGCTTAGGATCTAATTGGGTATATGGAAATATGAAAAGCATAAAATCAAGATCCAAACCATGTGGTGGAGTGGAAAGGATAATGGGTTGGTCGGGTGGGATAAATGATGGATCGGGTGAGACAAATGGTGGATCGGGTGTGACAAATGATGGAGAAAGATGATCGAACTCAAGAGTAGGGGACACACACTCATCATGAGGTGCAGAGTGATCCTTAAGGACACTCATAGGAGGAAGTGTGGAAATAAATGAGTGAGTGATCAACTTATCCACCATTACGTCACCATCCGAGGTGGTTGGAAAAGCAAACGAGGCATCCAAATATGAGAAAGAAGAATCAACAATAATATATGACTCAAATTGAGTCAAGCATGGTGGAACATGATCCATATTCGGAGAGGTAAAAACCATCTCGGATTCAATCTCGAGAAAATGGTGAGAATTCGTAACTGGAGCTAACCGATGATAAAGTGGTTCCTTAGGAACACACGCAGTGGGCTTAATAGGTATAGACTCGGGCATTTTTTTGGATTCGGGAGGAAAGGGAATGTGAACCTCAAGTGTGGGTTCATTTGGATATGACGGGAGAAAATACGCCTCACTAATGAAAGGTAAGTCAACACAATTATCGACTTGGGGCCCGGACTATGAAATGTTGTCATCTTCGAGATTCTCAGGATGATAGGGTTGGTCACACTCAAAATCTATGTCATAAGACGACTCATCATCACTCCATGTGGGAGCAACAATGGATTGACTTGGGGTGATATCTGACTTTCTCGCACACTCAAATTAATTAAGGCATTTTGAAGCCTTTGGAGGGATTGAGTTTGAATTTGAGTGGCTTGCTCTTGCTCGATGATGAATTTTTGTAAGAGGATTTTGAGCGCATAGGTGGATAATGGTGGTGAAGTGATGGGTGGTGTTGGTGGTTGAGGTGGACACAACTCGCTATTGACATGTGAAAACGAAGAATACTCATATGAACTGTGGGGATTGGGGTCAAGTGTATCATACACGGGAGAAGTATCTCCGTGAGAGATAAAAGGATGATAATCAGTGGGTACATAGTGAAGGAACTGATCGGTATAGTGTGCACTAGATTGCTATTATGATTGTTGGGGCGTGTGAGGATCCATAACATCGAGTTGTGATTTGTATTGCGTGAAAGGGTGATCAGGCCTCCAGGAATAGCTTGGGTACTCACACCACTCGGGATTAGATACATCATGATAAAAGATCGAGGTGGGTTCCGAAACAGTGTCATACGGATACACATGTTCCATGGTGGGTTCAGACGGATATGAAAAGTATGGACACACATGGGACACGTGATCAACATGAAAGCAATAGGTGCATGGAGAAGCATGTGATGCATTGATACTCGTCATCGGAGGCGATGAAATGTGAGGTTCGTGCGTGGATGACGTATGAGTATCAACGGTGTGTGGTTGAGAGTTAAATCCACGAAGTAAGGTATGTAGGTTCCCCTCGGTCTCAACCTCAAACACGCTTTGAGAGAAATGTCCAAAGTAATCCCGTAAAGGACGTTCTTCGGCCATGACGGGAAAAATATGTATATATATTTTTTGATTTTTTTGAATCTTTTTCAAAAGGAAAGAAAATATTTTTGGATTTTTCTGAAAATGAAATAAAGATTTTTTTTTAATTTTTATAAAAATAAAGGAAGAAAATACTTTTGGATTTTTTTATAAAATTAAAGGAAAAAAATATTTTTGGATTTTTTGGAAGAAAAGAGTGGGTAAAACATTTGGACTCTTTAAATTTTGATGAGCTCACTAAAATCGACTACCGAAAAATCGAATTGGACACACACAAGTCAAGGTTAAATCCTAACTAGCACATAGCCAATTTTTATCTTCAAAATTAGTGAAAGGGTAGTCAAATTTTAATTAAGTCCGCGAGCGATAAAAATCACCGAATTTATAATTCTGATCGCCTTTTCGAAAATGTTCTCCTATTAGGCTAGCTAGTGGATTGATTTTAAATTTAATGATAGCTAGGGTAGCACACAAATGGTAAGCAAGTGAGTCGGTGAGAACATACTATATATTGACTCACTTGAGCCTGCATATATAGGAGTTCCTACTAGTTTTGACATATAGACAAAATAGGTTAGCATAGTTTGAGAACTCTATCTCCTTAAAGGTACATACTTTAAGAAGAAATTCAGTCCAAGAGAACCTTCAAAAGGAAATAAATTCTAAACCCTAAAAACCACAATTAGGACACTTGAACTGCATCATACATATCATTTATTGTGTTAATGATTTTTTCAATCCTTCACATCTTTGTAAAATCAATTTAATTCTATTCAAAATCATTTGTATATTTTAAATAATTTTTAAGAATTTTTGAATTAATTAAAATTTTGTTTTTAAAAGTTTTGTGGGTTAAAGTGGAATTTCAAAAACTTGATTTATTTCCTGATTGTTTGGCTGGGTAGAATTCGAAAGCGCTAGAGAGTTGGAGGTGTGCATTGTAATTATTTTCAGAACACACATTTTATATCCCATATGGTGCTTACACGTGTTGGCTTTACAACGATGCAATTTGTGCTTTCTCTTAGACACAAAACGCGTATAGCATCTCAGCCCATTGGATTAAATTCATCAGCGATCTGCATGCTTTAAGAGTTAATCCGCGTGACCCAAACCTTAACCAATCAGTGATCTTTTAGTTCACCTCTTGTGATGAAACGTTGGATCTTAGTCAACTTATAGAGACTCAATCTCAGCCATTGGATTGATGTCACCGCTCGATCCTTCGTTGCTCAGTGTAAAAGGAGACCAAGTCTCCGCATTTTGAGACTTTTGCCAATTCGTTAAATCTAAGAGAAAGGAGAAAGTAGGGAGAAGAGATAGAAGAGAAAGAGGGGAGAAGAGAGAAAGAAAAAAGAGAGAAATCAGAAGAGGAAGCCCTAGTTTCTTCGTAAATCCAAACCTCTGTGAGATTTCTCCCTAACCAAACACCAAAACCTAAAAGTCCCATACATTAGAAAACCCACCTTTTTGAGAGTTAGATCTTTCTAGAGGTTCTGTGTTGTTGGTTTTGTGTTTTTCGTTTGAAGACCTCTTCAAATTTTTGATTCACTCAGAACTCATCTCTAAGAGAGATTTAAGTTTCATTATTGAAACTGAGTCTTTCTAAAAGAGAAAATATCACGATTATAGTTTTCTGTTTCTCTTTTCAGATATAGCATCTTAGATCTATTTTCGTTCAACGAGTTTTTGAAATAAAAAACTTCTATTTTCAAAAATAAATTTTCAGATCTAGTGAGTTGTGTGTTTCTGAGTTTTATTTCATATTTTATGAAATATCAGTGTTCAAAAATAAAAGAAACACAAAAGCACTCGTACTAAAGTTTTAAAGTGTACAGATCTGGAAAATAATTTTTATATATCAAAACTTGTTGAATCAATCCGTGCATGTTAACTTTGAATCTGTTTTATTAAAGTAGACTTCTAGTCTAGTTGGATCTCAATTGGAGGTTTACAATTTCAAAAATAGTTTCAAAACCCTGAAATTGTTTAAGACCTCGAACCATCTTCCGAGCAAGGTATCCTTGAGATCTATGGTTTAATTAAAGATCAAGAAGTCTTTACTTGAAAAATCAAGATTTAGAAATAACTTTCATATTAGAACGTTGGTAATTTGTTAGGATTGTTTGTAAAAATTCTTGAGAGGGTGAGTTGCATGTTTGCATTTAGTAGCACATCACAAACACTATATCACACGAACACTTAGACACTGTGGTTCTGTCTGATTGAAATAGTTGCTGGAATTTGAATTCAAAGAGAAGGAGATCAAGGAAAAGACAAAGAAGCATCAAGAAAGGATCAAGTTCCAAGTGAGAATATCTTTGGAGTGGAGAATATCGTGTAGGTACATTCTGAACTTTGGTTAGGATCTTTGTGGTTTACTCAAGTGTTGTAACTTGATTTTGATTCTAGTGGGTTTGTGTTTTGTGGCGTAGAGGTCACCGTGGATGTTTCCCTTGCTTAAGGGTTTTACGACGTTAAAAATTCATGTGTCTATTTATGTGAATGTTCTTAATTGTTATTGTGATTGGGACTACATGATAATGTTAGTAGATGTTTATAAGATTTCGAAAAAGAAGGTAATAAACTATCAAATTTAATCCATATATTCAGAAACAGATTTTACAACACATCTTGTGCTTTTCGAAAAGAGTTTTTCCCAAAAAGTTTATTCAGAGTTGACAAAACAATAACATTTTGTTCATAACTTTGTAAACAAAAGGCTTTTAGTATTAAAGTTGTTTTTGAACTGGTATGAGAGCAGGAACACCTTTTGTGATCCTGAAACTTGAGAAATTATTTTTGAAACTTCTTTCTGATAAAATTTCTGAATATAGAAGAAAAATTTGAGAAGTTGGGTAACTTATCCATACCACCACTCTTTGATGGAAACAATTTTTCGTACTAGAAAGTGTGAATGATTACTTTCATTCAAGGAACCTTGGGTGATGAAGTCTGGGAAATGATTGAAACTGGATATGAACATCCTACTAAACCTACTTCTGAAACCAATCCAATAAGGATTAAGAAACTTCTCAGTGAATTTACTAAGCAAGAGAAAAAACTATCTCTTGATAATAACAAAGGAAAGAATGCCATCTTTATGTCCATTAATGAACATGAATTCAAAAGAATATCCATATGTTCTACTTCCAAAGAGGCACGGGACACCTTAGTCATTGCTCATGAGGGTGATGAAGATGTCAAAGCTGGAAAAACCCAAATGCTTATTCAGTAATATAATACCCTGATTATGAATGACAATGAATCCTTTGACGATTTTTACATAAGGTTAACTGATATTTTTACAAAACTTCATGAAAATGGTATAACCTAAAGTAGAAAGGAAATTGTGTCAAATATTCTTAGGTCACTGCCATCTAAATTTGACAACAAGAGATATGCTATTGAGGAAATGAATGACCCTAATATGACTCCTGAATTACTTAGCAGTAAACTGAGGACTGTAGAATTGGAACTGGACTTTAAAAAATAATTGACCAGACAGACCAGTAGTGCCTCAAGTTCTAATGTTGTGTTTTCATCTAAATTACCAATGCCTAAATTGAACTCTATAGACCTTGACACTGACTGTCTTGAAAACTATGATTTAGAAAACCTTGACAATGAAATAGCTCTTATAAGTAAGCATTTCAAAAAGATTTTGACATTTAGAAATGATGTAGCCTCTAAACAAGGCAAATCAAATTATCAAGGTAATCAATCTCACATACCTCATGACAGAGACAACACCAAACACACTTATGACAATAGGAGGAATTATAACACCAAGAGACCTAAAACTGACATAAAGCATGTCAAGTGGCACCGTTGTGGTAAACTAGGTCACTATGCTAGTAAATGCACAACTAGTTTTAATAATAATAACAAGACCAATATGTGTAAAACATGGGACGACTCTAGTGATTCTGATGAGGATGAAACTGAGTCAACCCAAATGAATGAGAACTGCATGTCTTTCTTTCCTAAGATAATATATAATGATGATGCATGCTTTCCTGTTCATCAATCTACTATTACTATTGATGTTGTTAATGATATTAATGATAATTCTATTCCTATTACTGCTGAAAGATTGTGTGTGAGTCAAAGTGAGAATGTTGATGATGAATTGAATGTGTGCAAGAGTAAAGAACCTAACCAAATCATAGGGGACAATTCACACGATGCACATAGTGAGTCTGATTATGACTTGCCTAATTTACATGAATTATACACTAAAACGGTTAAGAAGAGTGCTCGCCTAGAAAATATGATAAAAACCTTAAGTGAGCGTATCGATTTGCTTAACCAAAACCATTAGGAAGAACACTGAAGATTATACTTCCCAATGTATTGCTCATGAGACAAAGATTGAGAATTACAACTTGAGAATAAATTCTTTGATACAAAAGAACCATGAATTTGAACAGAAATACAAGGCAACCTTTATTGAACTAGAAGAGTCAAAGCAAAAGATTTCAAATGTTTTTAAAAAATGTCAACAGTTTGAAACACAAACCAAGACTTATGAAAAAATTGTTACTGGAAGCAAATTTGACTCTGAAGATAACTCTGGACTAAGTTTTGGAGAAATAGTGCACACAAGTAAGACCAAAGTTTCTCCTCAAAATGTTGCTTTTGTAAAACAAGGTAAAACTTCTCAGAATGTTCAAAAAGGTGAACCTAAGCTCAATGCCTATCAAACAACACATAATCAGTATGATCAACATTTTAAACTAAACTGTCAAACTAAATATGTTTGTCCTTTAGCCAGAGACCAAGGACAGAAACCTAAACCCAATAATGATTGGACTACTGTACCCAATAGATCCAAGCCAATCTTCAAAGACTTTAGTAAGATAGTCAAGTCTTATACACATCAGTACTATTCTTACTGCAATATTTTTGGACATACTTTAGATGAATGTTTCAAGAAAAGGACATATACTCCTACCTACCAGAACTTTAACTATTCTAAGAAATCCAGAAATACTTATATACTTCCTAGACATGCCACAAACAACTCTAACTCTAAAAATAAAAACCAAAGGTCCAAGACTAAGAAGAAATCATTTAGAAAGACCTCTCAAATCTTTTCGAAGTCAAAAGGCCACAAATTTTTTAAAACTAAGCCTATTTTGATTAGAAAAGATGATTTACTACCCCAGCTCAAGTGCAACATTGTCATTTCTGCTTTAGAGGACAAAGCACTTCAACTGGATGGTATTTAGACTTCGGATGTTCTATCCATCTCAGATCATAGGTAAGGGAACATTGAGTGAGCAAGGGCTTCCTGGACTGAATGATGCTTTATTAGTTAAAGGCCTTAAAGCCAATCTCTTAAATATATCACAATTTTGTGATTCCAATAACTTAGTTAACTTTTCTAAAAATGATTGCAAAATTATAGATGAAAAGGACAATTGTATTTTGACAGGAAACAGAACCTCGAAAACTGTTACACAGTAATTCCTAATTCTGAATCTTGCAATATTGCTAGATTAGAGGATTCTGATCTATGGAACAATAGATTGGGATTCATAAATTATGATAACCTTAGAAGATTTAGTTCCCAAGAGATAGTTAGAGGCTTACCAAAAATTAAAAATTCTTTTAATCCTGTTTGTGGACCTTGTAAAGAAGGAAAAATAAGTAAATCACCACACAAGAAGGTTAAAGATATCCTTACCACTAAGCCCCTAGAACTTATCCACATGGACCTCATGGGTCCCTCTAGAACTGTTAGTTTCTATGTAAACTCCTACATCCTAGTTATAGTGGACGACTATACGATATATACATGGGTAGCTTTTATGAACCATAAATCAGAAACCTTAAATGAATTCTTAAGAATCCTCTTGAAAATTGAGAATGAGAAGAATACCCAAGTATGTCAAATTAGGAGCGATAGAGGTGGAGAGTTTAAGGAGTCTGGAATTTCTGAGTATTATGTAGCTAATGGCTATAAACATGAGTTTAGTGATCCCCAAACCCCGCAACAGAATGGTGTAGCTGAACGAAAGAATAGGACTTTACAAGAAATGTCTAGGGCTATGTTACATTCTAAGAATCTCCCTAGATACTTTTGGGTAGAATTTGTCCAAACCGCGTGCCACATTATTAACCGTATCCACCTCAGAAAAAATTCCAAAGAAACATCTTATGAGTTATGGTTCCAAAAAAGCCTAATATGAAATATTTTAAAACATTCGGTAGTATCTGATATATTTGTAAAGACAAAGAGCATCTTTCAAAATTTGATACCCGAGGAGAAAAGGGAATTTTTCTTGGCTATTCCTAAAATAGTAGGGTTTTGCGTGTTTTTAACTATAGAACAAAAACTATTATGGAATCAATTAATGTAATTGTAAATGACACAAGTGTTAGGAGTAGTGACAGTCAACCAATAACATTTAATGAGTACGATCCTATTTTATCCCCTAACCCTCAAGGTGATACTGATTCACTGCCACCTGAGAATCCTTTGGTACCCACTTGGGTTTCTAAAGATCGTCCCATTGAAACCGTTGTCGGTAATCCTTCGGAACCAGTTCGAACAAGATCCCTACTTCATCAAGTGGAACAATATTCTTGTTTTGTTTCTCTTGAGGAACCTAAAAATGTTAATGATGCCCTCAATGACTCATTTTGTATAAATTCTATGCAAGAAGAGCTAATCCAATTTGAGAGTCACGATGTTTGGAATATGGTTCCTAAACCTAAAGATTCAAATGTTATTGGCACAAGATGGATTTTAAAAAAAATGATGAAAATTGGGAGGTCATTAGAAATAAAGCTAGGTTGGTTGCACAAGGCTACTCTCAGATTGAGGGCATTGATTTTGACAAAACCTTTGCACCCGTTACTCATCTAGAATCAGTTCGTCTCCTACTAGCAATTTCGTGTCATATGAAGTTCAAATTATTCCAAATGGATGTTAAATCCACTTTTCTAAATGGAATTTTGTCTGAAGAAGTTTACGTAGAACAACCCAAAGGATTTGTTGATCCTATACACTCGGACCACATCTTTAAGCTTAAAAAATCTTTATACGGTTTGAAACAAGCTCCTAGAGCTTAGTACGAATGACTGTCTACCTTCTTAGTGTCTCATAATTTTGTCCGTGGCGGAAACGATCAAATATTATTTTTTAGAAAGGAAAATCAACACGTCTTAATTGTGCAAGTATATGTGGATGATATTATTTTCAGATCCACTTGTCCTAAACAAGTAGAGAATTTTTCTGATATCATGCATACTGAATTTCAGATGTCTTTAATGGGTGAACTACAATATTTTCTGGGTTTACAAGTTAAATAATGCAGTGATGGTCTTTTTATTTCCCAATCCAAGTATGCTGCAGACTTAGTTAAAAAATTCGACTTAGAAAATGCTAAACCTTCTAGAATCCCCATGGGTAGTTCTACTAAACCATCTAAGGATGATTTCGGGAAAAATGTAGATCCCACTCTTTATAGAAGTATGATAGGGAGTTTATTGTATCTTACCGCGTCTCGACCTGATATATCCTTTGCCGTGTGTATCTGTGCTAGATATCAAAGTAACCCTAAAGAGTCTCACTTATTAAGTGTAAAAAGGATTATTAAATATGTTAAGGGTACTCTAAAATTTGGTATCTGGTACACAAAAGATACAACTAGTTTGTTTGTTGGATATACCGACGCCGATTGGGTCGGTTGTACTGATGATAGTAAGAGAACTTCTGGTGCTTTCTATTATGTAGACAATAATATTGTAGGTTGGTCGTGTAAGAAACATAATTGTATTTCATTATCTAGTACTGAATCTGAATATATAGTAGCTGGTAGCTGTTGTGCTCAATTACTATGGATTAGACAAATGCTTAGTGATTATGGCCTCACAGAAAAACAATTAACCATGTTTTGTGATAATCAAAGTGCTAGTAATATTTCCAAAAATCCTGTGTTGCACTCACGAACTAAGCACATCAAGATTAGACATCATTTTATCCGTGACCTTGTCGAGTCCAAAGACCTTATTATTGAATATCTGAACACTCAAAAACAGCTCGCAGATCTCTTTACAAAACCATTAGATAACATTCATTTTGAGTATTTGCGTACAGCTATAGGCATTATAACTATCAAGTAATCTCTATGTTTTTGTGATTTATACCCCTTGTATATTTGAGAAAAATTGGGGGAGAAGATCTTGAGTATTGCTTAGCGTTTTTACCATCTATTTCTATTCTAATTCAACTAATATGCCTAATTTAGTGTTTATCTTGTTACAAGTATTACATACCCATTGTTCATCTGGTTTATATTTTGTAGGGTGTGGTCTGTATGTAGTTGAGTTATGTATTTTTTTTACGTTATTTTCGTTCTAGGATGGGAAAGGGTAGTTAGAATTTTTGTATAGGACACATAAGATTTGTTTTTATTTTTAACCCAAGAGTACAAAATACTCAAGGGAATTTGTCTCTAATATCCAAAGGGGGATATTGCAAACACACTATATATTGAATCACTTGAGTCTGCATATATAGGAGTTCTAACTAGTTTGGATATATAGACAAAATATGTTACTATAGTTTGAGAACTCCATTTCCTCAAAGGTACATACTTCAAGAATAAATTCAGTTAAGATAACCTTCAAAGGGAAGTAAATTCTAAACCCTAAAAATCGTAATTAGGACACTTGCACTTCATCATACATATCATATATTGTGTTAATGATTTTTTCAATCCTTCACATCTTTGTAAAATCATTTTAATTCAATTCAAAATCATTTTATATATTTTAAATAATTTATAAGAATTTTTGAATTAATTAAAATTTGGTTTTTAAAAGTTTTGTGGGTTAAAGTGCAATTTCATAAACTTGATTTCTTTGCTGATTGTTTGGCTAGGTAGAATCCGAAAGCGCTAGAGAGTAGGAGGTATGCCTTGTAATTATTTTCAGAACACGCATTTTATATCCCATCTGGTGCGTACACGTGTTGTCTTCACAACGATGCGATTTGTGCTTTCTCTTAAACACAAAACGCGTATACCATCTTAGCCCTTGGATCAACTTCATCAACTCTCTGCATGCGTTAAGAGTTAATCCATGTGACCCAAGCCTTAACCTTGTAATGAACCGTTGGATCTTAGTCAACTTATAGAGACTCAATCTCAGCCATTGGATTGATGTTAATGTTCTTGATCCTTCGTTGCTCAGTATAAAAGGAGACCAAGTCTTCGCATTTTGAGAATTTTTCCAATTCGTTAAATCTAAGAGAAGAGAGAGAAGGAAGAAGAGAGAAAGAAAAAAGAGAGAAACCAGAAGAGGAAACCCTAGTTTCTTCGTAGATCCAAACCTCTGTGAGATTTCTCCCTAACCAAACACAAAAACCTAAAAGTCCCATACATCACAAAACCCACCTTTTGAGAGTTAGATCTTTCTAGGGGTTGGTTTTGTGTTTTTCGTTTGAAGACCTCTTCAAATTTTTTATTCTCTCAGAACTCATGTCTAAGAGAGATTTAAGTTTCATTATTGAAATTGAGTCTTTCTAAAAGAGAAAATCTCATGATTATAGTTTTCTGTTTCTCTTTTCAGATCTAGCATCTTAGATCTATTTGGTTCAACGAGTTTTTGAAATAAAAAACTTCTGTTTTGAAAAATAAATTTTCAGATCTAGTGAGTTGTGTGTTTCTGAGTTTTATTTCATATTTTATGAAATACTAGTGTTCAAAAATAAAAGAAACACAAAAGCACTCGTACTAAAGTTTTAAAGTGTACAGATCTGGAAAATAAGTTTTATATATCAAAACTTGTTGAATAAATCTTTGCATGTTAAGTCTGAATCTCTTTTATTAAAGTAGACTTCTAGTCTAGTTGTATCTCAATTGGAGGTTTACAATTTCAAAAATATTTTCAAGACCCTGAAATTGTTTAAGATCTTGAACCGTCTTCCGAGCATGGTATCCTTGAGATCTGTGGTTTAATTAAAGATCAAGAAGTCTTTTCTTGAAAAATCAAGATATAGAAATAACTTTCATATTAGAACGTTTGTAATTTGTTAGGATTGTTTGTATAAATTCTTCAGAGGGTGAGTAGCATGTTTGCATGTAGTAGCACATCACAAACACTATCTCACACAAACACTTAGACACTGTGGTTCTGTCTGAGAATATTGAATTTGAAAGAGTTGCTGGAATCTAAATTTATAGAGAAGGAGATCAAGGAAAAGAAAAAGAAGCATCAAGAAAGGATCAAGTTCTAGGTCAGAATACCTTTGGGGTGGAGAATCTCGTGTAGGTACATTCTGAATTTGGGTTAGGATATTTGTGGTTTGGTTAAGTGTTGTAACTTGATTTTTATTTTAGTGGATTTTTGTTTTGTGGCATAGAGGTCACCGTGGATGTTTTCGTTGCTTAAGGGTTTTACCACTTTAAAAATTCCCGTGTCTATTTCTATGAATGTTCTTAATTGTTATTGTGATTGGGACTGCATGATAATGTTAGTAGATGTTTATTAGATTTTTAAAAAGAAGGTAATAAACTATCAAATTTAATCCATACATTCAGAAATAGATTTTACAACACATCATGTGTTTTCCGAAAAGAGTTTTGCCCAAAAAGTTTATTCGGAGTTTACATAACCATAACATTTTGTTATTAACTTTGTAAACAAAAGCCTTTTAGTATTAAGGCTGATTTTCAGTCGGGTGATGAAATCCCTTCTCGTGAATGACCATGTATATTGGTCTTAATTGATTAATTCATCACACACATTCAAAAATATATGCGAGAATTAGAATCAAATAAGAGCACGTAGTCATACACAAAAATTGGCTCGTTGAAAATAGAGGCGCGAGGGTTTAGAAATGTACCTCCCATGATTGTTACACCGTGGGGTGATGATCATTTGAGTCAATTGGGGGGGAGATTACACCCATCTCAGTCTTTCCCAAGAGTCCTACTGACCTAAGGAAAAGAGGCTTCTTATCCTTGCCTTGGACGTTCTCTCTCGACCTTATCTTGTTTTCATGTCACGCTTTTCTTCTCTTTTATTACAAATTTAAATGAAAAATAAATGGTGTCTCCAAGCACTGCAATACAAGCCAAGAATAAAAATCCTAATAAAAGCCTTCTAAAAAAATGGTATGAAAAAATTAAAGTAAACGAAATACAAATAAATCACAATAGAAATCCTCTCTAATGCTTCAAGCTGCAAAGATTGGCAATAACGCCATTAGATAGAGTTACTTTTTGGTATATGTCGTTGTGTAAAGCTTCTCTAATGAAAAATCTCAATTACGTACAAAAATTAATAAAACTAGAGAATAGTGGTAAGTGAGGTATCAATCCAAATCTAAGGGTGAAACATGCAAGAGAGGAAAGATGTAATTCATTTTTTATTTAATTTCTTTTTGTACTTTTTTGCATTTTCTATTTTTTTAGCTTTTTCAATATTAAAACAATTTTTAGGAGTGGTGAAATAACACTAAACTAAATCCAAATATCTTAATACCAACTAAAAAGTAAGAGAATAAACTAAGTAAATCTAACTAAATAAAAATATAAAATAGGAGATGAGTGAGGAAATAAACCTGAGGCCTAACAAGGGATAGGATGACACCATATATTCTAGTTAATCAAAATTAATTAATTCATTAAAATTAATTATCCCAAGTTAGTATCAAAATCACAACTCAGCTCTCGTTTCAAATGTAATTTTAATAATATCATTTTAGAAAATTAAATTTAACACTCTGACGACTCTTGAAATATAGATCCAAAGATCATTTAACAAATCACCCGCTAGGATCGATTTATCAAATTAGTTTAAATCATAAAAGTTAGGTTATTGTTAAAATTAATGGAATAATACCACACTTGAGAAACCCCTATCTCTAGTTCGAATCTAAAGTGGGTATTTTAACTAAAATTTTGATTTTCTCTTGAAAACCATTTACCCTCTCTCGAGGCGTAAATGAAAATGTAAGAGTCCAAAGTTAATCACCAAAGGGAATTTAGTTTGAATTAATTAATTAATTTAGGATTATCATCAAATAATGGGTCACCCCACCCCTTGAAAGGGGATTTAGCCTAAAATGATTTCAAACATGATAAACAAACATTCAATAAGCATTTAATATAAAAGAGTAGAGAGAAGAACAATCAAACCAATATCTTGAATTCAATTGACTTCGATCTTTGAATGAGAAGCATACAACCCTCAAAGTGACTGATCAACGAAAATATAAATGAAAAATTCACTAAACTTGAATCTCATAAATTTAATTTCACACTAATCTCTAAAATAAAAGAAATTTAAAATTAAAATAAAAAACTACTCTAAAAAAGTGTTTCTCTCTCAAATTTTATCCCTAAAACCCTAGCTTATGTCCCAAATGAGCTTTGGTCTTCTTATAGAGGAGGCACATGGAGCATGGGGGGATAATTGGGAAAATGGGCTAAGGGTGCGTGTGCATGAAGTAAGGTAGAAATATATTTAGCTAAGGATATTTTGCAAAACTTTAATTGTGCATGTGGGAGATATGGTAGTTAGGATGAGTTAGGGGTAAAATGGGTATATGGGGTAAAATGGGTTTTAAAACACATGGTTTTTTTCACTTTAGTCTTGGTTTTGGCTTTGGCGTGCCCGATTGAATGAAAGAAATGGGTCTTTGAGTTTAAGTAGATTGGAAGTTTGAATTGGGTTTTGAGTTGGGGATTCACGGAACCTGGTTGGTTGTAAACGGGTTTGAGATTTGAACGGGGTTCGATAGCTGTGCAGTGGCTGCCAAGGGTGATTTATGGTTAAACAAACATTCATTAAAGGTTCTAAGAAGTAATATACTTATTGAATCATCATTGTACGATCGACTTATACTTTTCGTTCCGTCACTCTGATGACCTTAGTACTACCCTAAGTGTCTCACCTTAGAGCACTTACTTGATACCCACACCTATCCACTCACTGTGATGAAGCATCACCGTGCTAAGTCTTTCTTGATTTTTAACACTATACAAATCGAGCACTAATCCTATCCACATACCCTAGCTTAGGTCACTAACCATGACAAGTCGAATCACAACCATTCATTTTTGTAACACTAAAGAAATATATGAATTGGTAGGCCTCTAGGTAGTCAATGCTTGACTTCCCTCCTTGGGAGTAAGGATCGACCCTTCACATATGTGGCACACATGAACTATTTCGATTGGCGGATGATGCACACCCTTGTCTACACTGACCTTCTCCATTAACTGGATAGACGACATCACTAACCTAATACACCTAGCTTATTGTCTGCCTTATCATATCGTGATCGAATAACAAACTCCTATAGGAATTACTTAATTCAAGTGGTACATCCATATTATTTTATCCTCTGACTATACGAGATTGGCACCAAACTTATTTTTGGGTTCTACCCAAACTGGACAAATGTGACGACCGTACTCAATGCCATTGGCATTATAAGTGTAGTAAATATCACACACGGATACATCTTCTAATCCATACTGTCTTGGAAAGACATGCCAAGAACAAGTATTTATATTTCTAAGGCTACCCTAGCTTGTACCACCAATACACATCGACGTTATAATCATGTTTCAATATTACCCCACCTCGGACGCCATCTTTAAGTCTCCACATGGCGCCATCACACTAAGTCTCGAATACATTTCCTAGTACATCTCGAAACCAAGTATCATAACACCAATAATAGTCATTCCATGACATCCAGTCATCACTCCTATAACAACACAGTGATCACCCAACTCTAGGAATTACACAACACGACTACTAGGATGATAATGCTCCTTCATACTGGACTAACTCTTCTCCTAAGGAAACTAAACACACTTTATGTGACCTTCGTTAAGACCCTACAAGATTTCATCATCCATACCCTTATCATTGTAGGTGAGCTCTACAAACCTTTCAATACCCAAATCGTAATCACTTAGTTCTCATAAATACACTAGTCTACGAGCTTATACTTATAGTGAATCTTAACCATCAAACACCTTAAGTCATCACAATATTCGATCTCTATCCATAATGACGCCACACATAATTTGTCCTATGGGCACCTCAAAATGCCTTTGAACTACTCTCACACTAGGATTACCCCGCACCTAGCCATTACCTCGGTGGCTAAAACGAGTCTCTAAACTTATATCATAATCTTATCTTTCTTCCAAATGATTATGACCAAAAGCCATGTACCAAACCACAACTAATGCTACTAAGGATTATGGAAGGATACGGGACGTCTCCTATAACCTCTAAACCTCAAGGTTTGCCTCATTTAATTCGGAATGAATGTTCATCCACAGTAGGTAAATTTCCTCACTATGTAAACATGAGACCATGTGCCAATCTATAAGTTAAGACGACTATACAGATCTTGGTAGGATATGGGACGCCGGGTATTTCCTACAAATTCCAAGGCCTATGCCACGAACGTCACGAGAATCATATCATCAATGCCACATTATAATCAACCAAGGGACCCTGTACGATCTCACCACATAAATCAATGCTTATAAGTGTCACTCAGTCATTAAACCTCCATATAAGAAATACACAACCTTTACAACTAGGTTGCGAAGAACACTACTCACTGTTGCCACTACCAAGGCTACTCTCACCACCAAAGTTTCCACATAATACATCTCACGCAATGGATCATGGTGGTTCTACTATTATCCTACAAAACTTCATATGTTCACCGGACTACCATCAAGTGCGATATAATCCCAAGGGTCAAATTTGCATAATTACACTACCGGCGTTAACTTCCCGTAAGCGCCTCAACTAAGGGCTACATATCCTTTAATCACTATTCATCATTTCTTAGTCATGAATCCTAACCATCAACCTCTACCGTCAACTATATTCTATTTGTGCCACTTGCCCAATGGGCGTCATCTCGATCTATTAACACCTCAGAAGGCTCTACATCACCAATGATTAGAAAAAAATCACCTCACACTAACAACTACGGTGTCACGACTATTGGCTCTCATGGACACCCATAATTTATTAACAATTCTAATCAGAAGTGAGGAATCAATTAACAAATATCAACTTGATCGCTTCCCACTTGGCACTAACTTACTAATAGTGATCACCTCTTTGACTTTACTGTCAAGGACACAAACTAACACGTCACCAAACTATCATCACCGACCCAAGCCAACACCGACGTCAAAAGATCCGATACTGAACTCACATGTCACTCTCGAAAGGAACATTGAACCTAGAGCTCTGATACTATTTGTAATGCCCCGATCCAAATTTATGAGTTACCCATAGTCAACCCGGTCCGACCTGAGCATTAGATGTGAAGTGAAATGAAACAAACTACATAATGTTGCTAGTCTAGTTATATATTAATTAATGTTTCACTTGTTTAGAATGTGATTCCAATTTCAAATTAAACTACGCGAGGGACCCATGGGGAGCACCCCAAAGTCCAAGCATAGAGAGATACTAACTTAATGCAAAGGAAATACTTACTCGTATAACGCTCTCGAAACATGAAATTGCCCCCAACATGCCGTAACAAAATGAGGGAGTGAGTAAAATGCTCAGTGGGAAATATGCAAATATGGTATATAATTGAACGACAGAATGAAGACTCTAACACATCATACATACGTGCACAAGCAACTACGTTGTATATATAACATACATAAGCATATACTTTATGCATGAAATAGTTTACTTCCAAAAATCTAATTTATCTAGATTAATTCACCTTAATCTTGTGAAAGGCTTCTTTTTTCTACTTTTGACATCCGTCCCTTTATTTAAAACACACGGTCATACATTTGTAATAACTCCACTTGAATTAGCCTTAAACCATTTTTTTTTATCAAAATTACCCCTTTTTATGTTAACCGATCCACATAAGTATTTTCATTGAAGATCACCCTCACAACACGTGTGTTCACTGTGTTAGAAAATACTTATTTAGTCTTTGGAACCCTTTTAAAACACCCTCATGTGTTAAATAATAGGTTTAACAACTTAGGTTGCTTAACCACCCATTTACCCACTGACTTCACCTTATGGACATTAATCGATCTACACATTTACTTGTTCAATTTACCATTATTGAAACAATTAATAATTCATTCAAGTGAGGTTGCCTTAACACATTTTCACCACACAACACTTTTCTTGATATGTTCTTTATTTCTTTATCTTTTCTCGGAATCTTCCAATAACTGCATACTTCAATGGGCTCCACACCACCGACTATGTGCACCATATGATGTAGCCAATTATTTTAGGTCTTCCAAGCCAGGGCTCCGAGCCCTTCTTAATTTTTTTGGTGTCATTCGAGTTCCTTTTAATGTGTTTTAAAATTTTACGAATGTCCACGTTATTCCACTTTTCCCTTTTTATCCAGTCGAAGTCAAAACTCGTGGTTACACTTTGAAATTATCATTTCGATGTCCTTTACACTTTAACCTTGATTTTCTTCCAAAACCATATTCATTTACGACTAATGTGTGTAACACCTTTCTAACATTTTTATTTCATAAAACTGTTACACTTTCAGTAAAATTACCATTTTGCCCATTTGTTTCCAAACTCATCTTTTACTCATGTAATAACCTTCGCTTATGAGAACGTATTTTATATTAATTACTAGGTATGGTAATTAGATATAAGTTTTGGGTTATGAATTGAGTGCTAATTTAATGAAGAAAAGTTAATATTCACTATGAGTTTGCATATGTACCATAACTATGGGTGAATATTGCTATGTTATGCTTTATAATATCATATGAATTAAAATGATATTTGACTTAATAATGAGACCGAAACTTAACTTGAATTATAAAATGTCCAAATGATAATTTGGAGGCCGCAGTTGATTCCGGAACGTGCGAGATAGTCAGATATTGTGCCATTATGTGTTTTGAGATTTTGGGCATTTTTGACTGATTATGCCTTAAATATGTAATTGCGTATTATTTTATCGCAATATCGATCCATTTAAGTTGGGATTTTGTCTAAAGGCACGATTTATGTCTTGAGTAGATCACTATTCACTAAATTGTATTTCCTAAACCTAGAGAACTAAAGAGAGAAAGAGAAAGAGTAGAGAGAAGAAAGGAGATTGAAGATTTAAGAAGGATTCTTGCTCCCTCACCAAGAAAATCTGCATTTTCTACATTGAGACAAGTTTATTACTTGCTATTTATGGTTTAAGATAAATGATTTGTGTGAGAATGATGTATTTGATTATGGTTTACTAGTTTAGGGTTTGGATGTTGGTTGATCTTGAATCAGTAAAGGATAGTTGAATGATTGTTGATGTTGATGGTAGTGGTTGTAGCATTTATGTTGTGTGAGTGAGAATAAATGAGTTGGCTTTGGGATTTGCTTGAAATTAGGAAGTCTTGGTCTAGGTCTGCAGGGACCGGTCGACCGCGGTTCTCAGACCGGTCGACCGGGTCTTCGGGAGAGGGTACACTGCATTTCTTCCAAAGGTCTAAAATTATGGCGCGGTTGATCGCGGTCCCCTTACCGGTCCACCGGACCTGCCGAAATGAACTTTCTGTTTTTCTCCTTAGGAAAAATCTTCAGACGCGGTCGACCGCGGTCTTGGGACCGGTCGACCGGTCCCCTGTTTTCTTCCCAAACATTTTATTTTCATTCTTTAACTTCTTCTTTTTCATAGAAACATAGGGACCTTCTTAAATGAAGTAAAAATAGGGTCTTAGAGTATTAGTTGAGTTCGGTCGACACCCTAGACTTGAAGGGGTTCATCTATGGTTCCTGTTAGGGGGGAATTTAAAGTAATGTTTAGGCATTTCTTCTGTCATGTAGTTCTATAAGAGTCTATGAAATCTTAAGGTCGAATTTGGAGACTTTAGGAGTAAATGCAAACTAGATCTCATTTGATGGGTTATTATGAAGTCCAAATAAGGACATTTGGGAGAGATAACTTGGGAGTTTAAATATTCTTCGAGGTTAACATGATGATGTGAAGTACACCATAATGCATTTGATAGAATGTAAAATGGATAAAGTAAAACATAATTTACTGAATCATGAAATGGAAATTTATAAAATGGATGTTACACACCTCTCTAAATACCATCTTAAGGGAAGGCCATGCGTGAGGTGAAGCCCCCTGGCTAATGAATGCAGGGTGGATATAGTCCTAGGCCATATGAGCGCTTGTTTTATATTTTTCTGCGATGGGTAGGAGATTCTGGGTGTGGTCTTGACTACCCCGCAGGCATATGGCCACTTCCCGACGTTTGCGATAGGATCCCAGGTTGTCTTATGTTAGGCCCTGGAAGATGATGGTTATTTAGGGGCGCTCACAGTGGGGAAACCCAAACGGGCGGTCTTAGAATCGTTATATACATATTTATAACTATTCTATTATCGAGTTGGACTCGATGGAACATTAATGCCATAAAGAGCAAAGTATATGCCACAAAGAGCATGCTATTGAGATAAGTGCCATAAAGAGCACATGGTAATGATTGCATTCCTGATAAGGAGTGGAAAGAAGATGGAAATGAAAATGATGAAAGATGAAAAAGGCTTATGAGAACTTTTATTTCTTTGTATAATTGAACTTCACTTTAATAATCATTTAATTGTCTGAGTTCTTCATATGATTTTACCATGCTAGAATATCATCCGTATCACCCATACTTAATTGTCCATTATTGTCATACCTGTCATTTATCTAGTGATCATATAAAAACCGGCCTCTGACCGGTTCTTCATTTTCTTGTTGTGTGTGTATCTTCTATATTCGTTCTGGTGTTCCGCCGCAAGGTCACCCGTAATGACTTTCTTTTCTCTGAGTCTTTTGAGGTGCCGTGACATTTTGCGGGTATCACGGGATATTTTGTGTAGACGCCTCTATTATTGTTTTCTAGCTAAGATCAGTCTTTATTCGGGCGTGTGGCCCAAATGGTTGTAATTTTATATTGATGTATTATGTAACACATGAAACTTATTGTATATTATATGGATTGTATCGACCGACACTTCATTCGGTCCTTCCTTATTTATTGAATTTCATATATATGTTTGTGGGAGTTTCCACCCTCTTTTTCTATCATGGGTTGTTGAAAGTGTTTTCTTTAAATTACAAACTAAATTTTTGATAACCCGTTTTCTGGAAATTTGTGTGGTTATTCCTGATACTCTGTATGATATTGTGATGCTGAGAATGAAATCTATCCATGATTCCTTTTTCATCGGGGTATCGGGCTGGCCACCCTTTATTTCGGATAGCGGGTTGTCACAACTCCATCCCGACAAGTGTTATTTTTTTCAAAACACTATTAAGTTACTCATACTTACTTGTTAAGTGTTTTAACTCCTCAACACATTTTTAACCTGGGAGTAATATTCTTCTTATTTGGAAACATCTTTATCTCATTATTTCATTTCCAATTTCATAAGTGTTAATCTTTTATAACATTCTTAAGTTACACACACCAACTTTCCAATGTTTAGCCATTAACACTTATCCAACACCTTTACTAACCACTTTTCAAACTAGTCATTTCTTTACGTTCTTTATTAAGAAATCTAATTTACACATAAAGACTACTTTTATAAGAAAACACAATTTCCTTTTGATCAATTCAAGTAGTCTTACAAGTTTATACTAATCACCCTTTAAACCCCCTTCTCACACACTTTGAAGACACGAATTTCTACTTTTATTATTCCATGTTTAAAACCAACAAAATCTTCTTTAAACTTGTTTCGACATTTATTGCCAAAATACTACAAGTTTATAGATGTATTTTAAATCCTAAAATCCTATTAGTGGGTTAGACATACATTTCCTTTAAAAATTCATCATACTTCCAAAAATACACTTTTAAGGCATAAAAGACATTTAATTTCTTCAAAATCAACAAATGTACATTTTCATAATTTTACATTTTTGTGAGAAACTTCAAAACATTATTTCACCAATGTTTAGCAAAATGAGTCATTATTTTCAAACATTTTATTTTACAAAATGTTTAACATCAATATTTCTAGAAAATACACAATTTTCATACAATATCAACTTTTAATATTTATTCATTCTATATTTCCAACAAAATAACATTTTACCAACATTTTTATTTCATAAATTATTTTTAACAATATTCTACTAATAATCAACATTTATTCATGGGTATCCTATTTATGTAATGTAAACACAAGACTGCTAAAAATGCAATTGGAGTCCTAAATACTAAGGATAGATTTTCCCACCTCTAAAATCTTCAACTGGTGGTAAGAATGTTGGTGTAGGAGGAGCAACCCCCACCTCCAAAGGTGGCCTCAAGGGGTTACTAAAAGCATCCTTGAAAATGCTCCATTTGAGGTTCCAAGCTAAGAACTACTTCAAACTCCATGAAAGCTCCATCTTACTCTTCTCCAAAAATTCCTAACAAGACCTCAAAAAATCGTAGCCCCACTTCAACAATGGTGGAAATAGGTATATATGGTTCAAACATGGTGGAATATACTAAGAAAATAGTGGTTTATGGTTGAAGTATGGTGGTGGATGGTGGTTTTGGGTGGAGAGGATCTCTCCCATTATGGAAGAACACCTCCCTCACTCTCCTATCTTCTTACCTCTTCCTATGTCCAAAATGATCCCAAACAACCCATTTCAAATCCCAAAATACCCTTTTGCACAATTTGGGCCAAAATGAGCTCAAAAACTTAAAGATCCAAGGGCTAGAAATGCGACAATGCACAAGGGCAATTTGATTTAAATATTTTCGAGGCACGTCGTTCGAACTACATGAACCTCGTTCGAATGACATGTCCATCTGGTTCAATGAATGGCTTCACACGACCTTCGCGTGACACATCATCTCGCTTTTAACGACACCCCTATGTCGTTAGAATGACCCATTTTCTATTCTTTCACTCTCTTCAATTTTGACCCATTTTTTTTATAATTCTCATCAAACCTTACTCTGTTACATTTATTTAATTGAACTATTGGGATATAGTATTACAAACTTCCCTCGTCGGGAAATTTAATCCAAGAAATTCTCGATCCGTTAATGCTTAAGTTTGAGGGGTTCACTAACTTCTATTCTAAGCTATAGAAATCCTCCAAGACAAAATCATCAAAGTTCTCAATACTAAGCTCACCCTACATGCGTCAATATTGGGTTTGTCACTAAATAATCAACATGTGATATGTTCCAACGCTCACCATCTCGCTAACCAGGACATCACATAATCGACTCTGAGTCTCCACTCACTTTATAATCATGTCCAAATAATTTTCATCTTCACCTATGCTAGTACCCAAGGCATACCATTGCCTTCACGGGTAATTCCTATCTAGCGATTGACACTCACCCAATGTGAATCGTAATACAACTAATCATCGCATACATTACCAAAGTTAATTCCATTTTAGGACTGCACATCCTGTGTCCCACAAATTCTTAGGCTATCCCGACCACACCGCTCACATGGGCTTGCCAATAGTCATACTATGCTATCCTCATTTCAAGAAGTAATATACTTACTGAATCATCATCGTACGCTCGGCTCACATCTTCCTTTGCATCACTCTGATGACCCTACTACCACCACCCTAAGTGTCTTACCTTAGAGCACTCACTTAAGCCCCATACCTATCCACTCACCGTGGTGAAGCATCACCCTTTAAATTCTTCTTCAATTTCTAACACTATACAATATCCTTGAGTCATCACCCCGCTCTTTGCAACTAAAGCCACTGACTGTCATGCCGGATAGTCTAAAGTCCACTAATACTAAGAAAGATAGATACTACGAGCAAACAATGTGGTCTAAATTGGAACCACCCATATAAAAAACTTAATGTAATAGCAAGAATACCTCAAATGGGGCGAACCCACTTACCAATCTACATTGACCATACCTGGTCTACCACACTCTACTAGGCCCAATTGTGTCGTACCATGACTTGAAACCAATCTGAGTCTTTAAATATGTGAGAATATCAATCCTCGATTATAGAAACCAAAAGGGAGACACGAGAGTCAGAAGGAATAAGCAACCGTACCAAGAAATTTCACCCATAAGCATCCGACTATGATTTACGAAAGCAAACCTAAGCCATATGCTTGAATTTATGTCACCCATTCCCAAAGTTCTCACCGAGAACAAATCCTATCCACGTACCCTGTCTTGGGTCACTAGCCATGATGAATCGAATCACAACCATCCATTCTCGTAACACGAAAGCAATACATGAATAAGTAGTCCTCTTGGAAGTCAATGCTCGGCTTCCCTCCTTGGGAGTAAGGCCCTACCCTTCACATATGTGGCACACATGAATTATTTTGATTGGTTCATGCCTCACACCCTTGTCTACACTGACCTTGTCCAATTATCGATGACAATATCACCAACCTACTACACCTAGTTATTGTTTTCCTTTTCATATCTTAATCAAAATACCAAACCCCCATAGGCATTACTTAGTTCAAGTTATACATCCATATTATTATATCCTTTAACTATACGAGATTGTCATCAAACTTAATTTTGGGGTCTACCAAAATTGGACTCACGTGAGGACCGCACCTGCCGCCATTGGCATTCTAAGGGTAGTAAATATCACACATGGCTATATCTGCTAATCCGTACCGTCTTGGCAAGACGTGCTAACAAATAGTTCTTATATTTTGAAGGCTACCATATCATATACCACCGATACATGTCAATATTATAATCATGTTTCGTTCATACCCCTAAGTCTCGAATATGTTTCTTAGTACATCTCGAAATCGAGTATCACAACACCAATACTAATCATCCCATGACATCCGATCAGGACTCCTATAATGACACAGTTATCACCCAACGTTAGGGATGTTTGTGCGGATTTTGGAAGCCACACTCGACACATACACTTTACGTCCAAAAATCAGGAATCATCACTTGAACCTAAACATAAATCACTACTCGGTTGCTAATGCTCCTTCATACCGGACTAACTAGTGTCCAAAGGACACTAAAAATGTTTTATGTGTTTGTCCTCAAGACCCAAAAAGATTTCATCATCCATACCCTTATCATTATAGGATCGCTCTACAAACCTTTCAATATCCACATCACAATTACTCGGTGCTCGTAAAGACAGTAGTCTATGAGCTTCTACTTATAGTGCACTTTCAATATCCACCTCGGATTCTCTAAGAAGATAATAGGATATGGTTCAAATTAATTCTAATCGAGCATAACTAATTAAGTCGAAACATAAACCACGTAGGGACTAAACTCATCGATTGAGAATTAGGGGTTTATTAGTTATTGCTATATGGGTTGGGTTTATAGTAAAGCATTAAACAGTACCCTTGCATGAAGAGAGAAGTTAAGAGAGTAGGATACTCCAATACCAACACAAGAAGTTCTATTAGAACAATTATAAACCAAACCCTAAATATGTTGTTCAAGCATACAAGGTGGGATCATGATCCCCAACCATAAGTCTAACAACTCATAATGGAAACTAAGCTACACATTCAAAAGAACAACATACTTAAGCAAGTCATCTAGATAAACATAAACCAATACAATATATGGTAATAAATGCAAATTAAAGATAAGAAAACAAGTAGAGAAGAAGTAAATAAACCTTTCTTACATTAACAACAACAAACTTATGAGTAATCAATGTTTTACATGTGGGTAAGAACCATAAATAAACTTGACCTAGGAGAGAGAAGAGAGTTTCTTAAATTAATAACTTTCTAAGTATAAAACTGATCTTTACAAAAAGGAAACAAAGGGTTAAATGGAATCAGATGAGGGTAGTGGTTAAGATGTTGGACGAGAAGACTAGGGAGAGATGGTCTTCCATATTTTCTACTATGGTGGGGGCATAGTGGTTTTCTTTAGTCTGGTCGTGGCTTACCGTTCCATGGAGAGCCTTTGGCATACTATCTAGGCAAGAAAAGTTTTTGGGCCTCAAGATGTAGAATATGATGGGTCTGGATCATCAGGAAGCTACAGGTAGCGTTTTTTTATGGAGATGGTGATATTTGTAAAGCTTTCATGTGTTTGGTTATGTATTTGGTCATGTTGGGTTTGTTGCAAATAAATTTGGGAAGGTTTTGGTTAGCTTGTTTAGGAGCAGTTTGGTTTGTTTGTTTTTTTAGGATGGTTAGGTTGGTGGGGGTAGTTGTTTGACTCCCTACACTGATATTTCTTGTAATCGTATCGAAATTTCCCAAACTAGAATAAAAAAGGAATTTAATTATATTGATGTGCCTCTTGCTGAGTTTTACATTTGAATTATCTACACCAATCGCTAAGGCATACACAATCCTTTTTGTTTATTTAAATGATAAAATGAACTATCATTCGAAGAGGTAAGAAAAAAAATAAAATTTTATGAAAAAGAAGGGGGTCGTGGCCATGAAAAGTGTATGAGCAGCCAACATACCTCTGGGGGTTTTGAAAATTTTTTGAGTTTCATTTTGGAAGGCAAAAAGTTTTTTTAGTGGACCAGGCCTCACATAGTTCTGAGTAGAGGGAAATGAAGAATTTTTTTATAATAGAAGGGAGATAAGAGGAGTCGTAGTGTGACGATATTTCAAACATCAAAGTCAGTAAGCATAGCGATGCCATCAAACAGGATCTTCTTTATGACGTAGGGGTCGCTCTAGATTGGATTGAATTTCCCTTTGGGGTCCTAGACGGGTTCTATGATTTCTTTGAGGGATAAATCCCCTTCTCGCACACCACAGTCCTTGACTCTCTTATTGAATGATCACGCTATCTAGCAATTGTACCACTATATATGATATAGAGCCTTTATAATCCTTTCATCTAAGAGTGAAAGCTCATCAAGTCAGCTCTTATGACAGTCATCTTCGTTGAATTTGATTTTAAGAATGACGCATAGAGAAGATATTTCTAGTTAAATAGGCAGGACTTATTCCATGTCGTATACTAGAGAGTAAGGGGTAGCCCCAGTAAATGCCCTAATTGAAGTGCAATAGCCCTAGAGGGAACAAGGGATTCGATCATCCCATTCTCGATAACTCTCGGTTATCTTTCTAATGATTTCTTTGAGGTTATTATTAGCGGATTAAATTGTACCATTGGTTTTTGGTTGGTAGGGAGAAGATTTGTGTCTCTAAATCCCATACTCATCGACCAATTTTGTGACTTCTACCTCAAAATGTAACCCATTGTCTGACACTAGCTCGTGTAGAACCCTATATCAGTAGGTGATATTCTTTAGGATAAACTTTGCTACCTTTTTGGCATTCAATAATGCATTTGACTCAGCTTCGACCCATTTGGTTAAGTAATCTATGGCAACCAGGATGAACTCCTGCCCATTGGAAGCTTCGGGTTGACTTTCCCTATGATATCGATGCCCCATGTTGAGAACGGCTATGGAGAGGTCATATTGTATAATTCCCGCGGAGGCAAATATTGAAAATTGAAAATTATTGGCATTTAAAGCATCTCCGGACATAGGCATTGCAATCACAAACTATGGTAGTCCAATAGTAATCCTGTCGAATAATCTTCTTGGCAAGCATATGGCCATTCATGTGGGGTCCGCCCGGTGTGGATTTTTATCATCATCGCTTCAATGTTAGCCCTTGTGATGTAGTGTAAGTGGGTTCCATCGAGGTTTCTCTTGAACATTGCTTTATCACATGTAATGTATTCAGAAGCCAATTTCGGAGGGTTGCTCGGTCTTTTTTTGTCAGAATGATGGGGGTACCTTCCATGCTTGAGGAGGTGCCAAATGTCATAGTACCAGGATCCTATTCTATGACGAGTGTTATATGGTAGTAGAGGGTTGGTTTAGCTTTGTTTTGGACTAAAAAAGGGGCTATCGTTACTCCCTCAAGCATGTCGACCATAGAGGCCAAGGTAGTAAGGGCATCGGCTAAGCTGTTCCTTTCTCGGGCAAGTAGTTGAAGGTGATATCTCAAAACTAGGAGCCTAACTCCTCTAGGTGGGAGTGGAAGGGTAACAGCTTTTCGTCATTGACTTTCCATCTTCTAAGGACATGGCCGATGATGAAGGAAGAATCTTCGTAGACATCTAGGCATTTCATTCATTTCTTAAGAGCGACTTTGAGGCCTGTGATGCATGCCTTATATTCAATCATGTTGTTCGTGTAGGAAAATCTGACAATGGGAGTATAACAGTCATCAGGGGCAATCAAGAGTATCCCAATCTTGTAGCCTTTCTTATTAGCTGCGCCGTTGATTAGGCATAAATATTTTAAATTTATCCACTTAATTTTGGTTCTTTTATGATCTCGTGCAGTGTAAATAGACTGTATTGATCTCATATTCAACATACTAACTCTTTTTTGGCGAGTATTTCTTATTTTGTGTATTTCTTATGTGTTTTACAAGTATTTAATGCAAGTTAATGCGAGAGAGAAACCGAAATAGTGTAAGAAATAAATAAAATGAAGTTGAAGGACATTTTGGTAATTTCTTAGCAAGAGCTCAAAGTATCAGATAAATGGAAAGTTGAAGAGCCTGAAGTCACAAGAATGTTGGAAAAAAGAGACCTCAATTCGAGATACGATGAAGAAATTATGCGAATTTGAAGTTGAGAACAAAATATATAACGAATCGAAAATGCAAGCTGAGGCAACAAGTTTCACCAAATCGCACTCCAAACCGGTTCGCCGTTAGTCACGCTCTAGAACCGCGACAAATTACCATAGGCAGGATTTTTAATTTTGCCCTATTTTATAGCCTAAAGAGTTTAATGTTTTGGGGACTCTTCTAAATGACTTCTAGCCTATATATTTAGTCATTAGGTTTCTTTCAAGATAGATTTCATTGATGTAAAAGCTCCTAATCAAGGAAAAACATATAGGAGAATATTTTTCATGTTTTGCACCTTCAATTCAATAGATTTTTTAGTTCTTCATCAAACTTGGATTTCTTCTTGCATGTTTGTGTTCTTCAACTTTGGTAACCTTAAATTCCAACACTGTTATTATTGTTTCATTATTTTAACATGCTTGTTAATGGATTCTTACATTGATAATATCATCATGTTTAGTAGCTATTTTAAGGGTTGGAATCATGTTTTCGCCAATTGTGGCCATCCCGGTCGGTGCAACATTCGTTCTAAGAGGAGAAAGAGGATCCCCCGGGGAAGAAGTTATGTCACCGTCTCACAACCTTCTCTTTAAAAAGGGGGCTTCGGCCATCGGGTGGGATAAATATAAAGAGACAGAGTCTCCAACCTATTTTGCTCAACATAGTCAAAAGAATATGTACCACTAAGAGAGTGCCATCAAGGACAAAACTGATGCATGCGAAACCAATAAATCGGAGGTCCGGTGGCAAAGTTACGAAATGGGAAGGTGTTAGGCACCCATCCCGCCCTTTCAGTCTCTCATGGGAAAATGTTAATATTTTCCTTTTTATCCCCGTGAAGTGTATGCATGTGTTTATACAATGGAGATTGTAATCGTTCGACCCATATCATGGAAAAGATAGGGTGAGGTCATTCGTAGGAATATTACCAAAATAGAAAGATTTGTAGAAGATAGAATATGAGCGTTCATCATGATATTGATCGTTATTGGGAAACGATAATATGTGTGGGATGATACATGAATAAATATGTTATATATATGTATGATGATAATGAGTAATTTTGAGCATTATGAAAAATAAGAGAATTTGGAAAATTAGAAAATTAGACTCGAGTCTCGAATTTTAATTCGAGATGCCCTCGTAGCCTATAACTGCATCAAAGTCCACGTAGTTCGAATGTGGAATAGGGGTGGGTTTTATCCCATATATTCGAACGGAATTTTATTAGGTGTGTGCGTGTAGAAAATGTGTTTCTAGGTTTGGAAAAAGTGTGGTGGATAATTCCGTTTGGAATTTATGGGTGTAACCCTTTTTTATTTTTTTTTATAAAAAATAAAGTACGTGCAATGTACTATTAAAAGTGTAGATATTAATATGTATTAACTAGAATGAAACTAGATTATGAATCTAAGGTAACTTATATAAAACAAGAAATTAAAAGAGAGGGAGAAAGAATTGGACCATTCTTGGAGCTTGAACTTAGATCTTGGATGAACTCCTTTGAATGTTGATGAGAGAGAAGGATATTTACCAAATTGGGTGTGAAAAGGATGGGGATTTAGGATTGAATTAGATTTCTCATATGGAACTTCGTTGACTTTGAGAGAATGTTGTCGAGATCATTGATGCTGATGGGTTTTTTGCGCTCTTTAGCAATGAGGTCATGACCCTTATTTATAGGGTCAGGAAGTTTCCTATCAGCGTACCCTAGGGGGTGCCTATTGGCAAGTCACCCTTGACACTATGCCGATAGGAAGGGTTCAGGATCTGCCAATTGGTAGTCTCGTGCGTACTTTTCTAGAAAAATGACTGTAGAGCACAAACCGTTGATCCGAATTGCGCATGGGGAATACCATTAGAAAGTTATTTCAGAGGCCTTTGATATTCCTTTGGACAGCTCTCGGGTCAAGGGGTTGACTTTGGGTCAAATGTGGCTCGGAAGCACATGTCGGTCCTTTGGACGAGAGATCTTCGGACGCAAATTGATCGTTTATCCGCATGGTAAGTCAGAATCGCGCACGGGGCCAACCGCTGGAAAGGTTAGGAGATTTACATTGACATTCCAAAGAGTTTTGCTCGGTTTGGAAAGTTGGCCTTGGTCAACCGGGGCGCAAAAATGCCCGGTGACCTCGCGAAGTAAAACGTATCGTTCGTTCGTACCGTAGGTCAGAATCCTGCACAAGAAAGATTATTAGAAAGGGAATTCGGTGCCCTTAGGAGATTCATTTAGTCTCATTCGAGTTGAAGAGTTGACTTGGGTCAAACGGAGTTCTGGAGCGCCCGATGGCCTCTGAATCGATTTTTGGGGGAAAACTGATCGTTCATTCGAACTGTTATGTTGTTTCGCACATGGGGCTGACCGTTGGAAAGGGGTTTCAGTGCCCTTTGAAGATTCAAATAGCTTTCACTCTGATGATGGAGTTGATCGGATTCAAATGGGGACCGGGGGCTCCCGATGGTCTCTAGATCGGTACTCGGAGTACGAGCTAGGTTTTTGGTGGAAGGGAGAAGTGCTAGGAGTCTAAGGAGAGACTTAGGGGTCCTAGAATGTGGTGTTTATAATGCCCCTTGACGGGTGAGCTTGGAACAAGTGAGGGCCGTAGAATAGACACCACATGATGAAAGGAGGTCAGTTTTCCAGACCTAAGGGATGTGGATGATCGATTAAGAGGGACGAGGTCAATTCTGACCTAAAAAAGGTGACGACCAAGGGCCAAGGCCAATTCTGACCTAAAAAGAGGTGACGACCCATTATCGAGGTCAAATTTGACCCAACTAAGGTGACGATTCAAGACCAAGGTCAATTCTGAGGACCGATGTCAATTCTAACCCAACTAAGGTGATGATCCAAGACTGAGGTCAATTCTAATCGAAAAGAGGTGACGATCGAGGACTAAGGTCAATTATGACCCAACTAAGGTGACGATCCAAGATTAAGGTCAGTTCTGACCTGAAAGAGGTGACGATCGAGGACCGAGGTCAATTCTGACCTAACTAAGGTGACGATCTAAGGTCGAGGACAATTTTGACCTAAAGGGGGTGATAACCGAGGACCGAGGTCAATTCTGACCCAACTAAGGTGACGATCTAAGATTGAGGTCAATTTTGACCTAAAAGAGGTAACGATCGTGGATCGAGGTCAATTCTTACCTAACTAAGGTGACGATCCAAGACCGATGTCAATTTTGACATGAAAGAGGTGACGACCAAGGATCGAGGTCAATTCTGACCTAACTAAGGTGACGATCCAAGATCGAGGTCAATTCTGACCTAAACATGCTGTCGACCGTGGACTGAGGTCAATTCTGACCTAAATAAGGTGACGATCCAAGACCGAGGTCAATTCTGACCTAAACATGGGTCGACCGTGGACCGAGGTCAATTCTGACCTAACTAAGGTGACGATCCAAGATCGAGGTCAATTCTGACCTAAAAGAGGTGTACTTTCCTTCAGGAAATTTGGGGATTCCACTGGGGATAAAGATTGGATTTTGGGTTTCGCTGAGGAATAGTGAATGAGCTGGGGAAATTTAGATCGTGCTTTAGAGGCATTGCTGGGGAGAATGATTCTATGGAATTCCCACTGGGGGTGTACAAAATGTTCTACTTGGTGAGCAAGTTGCTAGAATGGATTTGGTATTTTTAGGAATTTTCTAGGAATTTTTTGGAATTTGCTGGTATTTTTTCGGACTTTTTGTACGCAATTTTAAAGGTTATGCCGATCGGCATAGATGGAGGTGTGCCAATCGTCATTGGCACGGACTTTTGGGATGGATCGAGTAGGTTAAAGTCTTAGGTCCAATCGATGGGTGGAGGGGGCTACTGATCAGCATGACCCTTAGACTCCTATAAGGGGGAGGGTTCTCCTCATTTTGCACAGCTTTTTGACTTCTTCTCTTCTGCTATAAACCTCTACAAATCGTCCTAACATCCGAAATGGCTGACTTCTCAAGATGTGTAACCCATATGGCATGGCTCAATGTTGATCACTGGGCAAGGTTGTAATGGAGGGTTAGGTGACCCTCGCATTGGATAGCGAGAACTCCTTCGACTCCTTTGAGCCTGTGGCGAATGATCAGACTCTTCTGCGTAAACCTTCGTGTCATCGCTCTTCAAGGGTTGTGAACCCTGCTGGTTATGTAAGTATAGCATGGTTCTTGGTATTCCTTTCTTCTTTTCTTGATGAGTTTGCTTTATTTCCTGGATCTGACAAGGGTTTTCTTCATTTCTTAACAGTCTCACGTCTCCATATCGATTATTCGTGCATGTGGTACAATAGGGATTAAGGATTTTTAGGATCACCTTCCTGCTGTGGTGCGCTGGAAGGTATCCTCTCTGGGTTTTGGGAGGCTAGCGTCGACACTGGATGAATGCCCCGCTCCACCGCGGTTTCATGTACTTTGAGAGAGAGGTGGTGGGACACTACCCACTCCTTCCATTTTGGCTTAGAGTAGATGATGGTGACTCCCATTGATGTTCACCAGTTTTTGGGGCTGGACTGCGAGGGTTCCCTAATTGAGGTGGACAGGACGCCGTGGGTGACGTCGGAGGCGGTGATAGCATATCTTAGTGACGTGGAGAGGGTGGTTTCTGGAGATTCACTTCCCTGTCTTCTTTGAGGGATCTTCTACTGAGGAGGAGGATTGATGATAATGATGGGAAGCAAGTGAGTCATATGGAGTGTCTGTTTATACAGCTGGTATTAGGAGGTTTTCTGGTGGCGACGAGTGGTGACGTCATCCATTTATGGTTTCTACTATTTCTGAGGATATTTTTGAACATCCACCTCTATGATTGGGGGAGCCTGACTTTGGCGACCCTTTACTATTCTTTGGATGCATTCAGCCGGTTCTGCTGGTCGACTTTTACTAGGGCCACATATCTTCTGGAGGTATTCTTTATTTTGTGCATTTTCCTTTATGCATTCGCATTTTCCATTCATGCATTTCCTTTTGATTTCTTGAAGGTTGATCCTTGCCCTTCGTAAACGTGGTTCTACGAGGTTCTGATGTTCCGATGGCGGAGGTCCTTGAATGTTGTTCTTGAATGTTGAATGTTGAATACCCAACTGATTTCTCTAAAGGATGACTCCATTGGGGATTTTTGCCTGATGTTCCGATGGCGGAGGTCCAATCGACAGTCGAAGAAGAATCTTTCTCTAGAGGCACTGCATCAGGTCTTGAATGGATTGATGAGAGATCAAGTAAGCATTCTTTTATCCTTCAGAATGTTCTTTTCCTTTGATGCCATTTTATCGATATTGATCCTTTAATTTCGCTGGGGATTCGTAGGTGACCTTTTATCCTCGGGGATGACTATTCAGCACACTGGGATGATTGGGGGACATGCACAGATGCGGCGCCTGCTATCACACAAGTTTGACCACTCCTGGTATCTTTGGGAGAGGGTAGTCCATTAGATTATGGAGGACAAGGTTGCGGTTCCGCCGGTGGGGCCCCCATGTTCATGAGGTGCGTGCGGGAGATGTCTGATGATGCCCTGGTGGCTGCGATAATGGGAGATCCATAATCCCTATACACTAACATAGCGGTGATGTATGACTATATAGACTTCGTCACGAGTTGGCTGATGTCCCTAGTATTTATGATGTGATGCCTCTCCCCAGGGCAGGCTCGAGTCAGCAGGTGGGGTCTTCTTATAGCGCAGGTGGTACAGCTATGTCAACAGCAACAACGAAGACTTCAGAGCCTTCTTTTGTGGAGCTGCAATACCCTAGTTACAACCTTCAGTGGGCTGATGGGGGATTCGTGCATCTGTAGCATTACCCTTATGGGATGGACCAGGAGGAGTTGGGTCTGACGGAGGAGGTCCTTTGGCCTACGGTACGTCTATTTTGATTGCTTTCTCTTTCCTCATGATTGACTGATTTGATCTTTTTTATTCCTTGCAGCATATCAGTGTTTTGACCACTTGGTTGAAGGACATCAGGGACTGGATACCCTCGGTTACTACTCACATTCATGAGGCGATTTCTATTTCTTCTTTCTTGGTGTCGTTTGCCTCATTTGGGGAAGGATCAAGCTCTGGTAGTGGGGGCACATCATCTCCCCGTAGGGGAAAGAGGGTGCACCATAGGGGTTGGGGATCCTGGGGGGGAAGAGAGAGAGAGATTGGTTTCGGGCTGAGCCCCGTTGTTTCTTCAGTTTTTTCCTGCAAAATGTTAATGTAACATAGCAAAATATATGCAAATAAAGAATGAAGTTTTTTGTTAACTTTCTTGGTTTAGAGATTAATGCTCATCCTCTTTTTACTTTGCTATTGAGACCGTAAAAAGAATTTTAAAAATTGATTTGAGATGGATTTTATTTGAAACGGTATTAGTAAAGCATAAGTATAAAGGAAATTCGGAATTCACTTAAGAATTTTTTTTTATTTTGACAAAAGAGGAAAAAGGGAAATTTCCCAAAATGGGGGGTTGTCGATTGGCTTGACCCTTGTCCTGCCTGTCAGTATGTCAGTCCAGTCCAATCAATCCAAGGCTTTGATTGCACTTTCTTCAATTGTTTGGTACTTATTAGGGCAAGTTTTACTCCAATTTCTGCAGGGTGCCTTGTCTTGGCTTGAGATTTTCCAAGTATAAAAGAGGGTGTGGATGGGGCTTTCCTCTTCACACTTTCACTTTCTTTATTTTTCACATTCTTACTTGCTTACTATCTCTTACTCATGTAAGATGTCTCTCCCTGGTAGGATTGAGTTTTCTAACTACCTCGAAGCGTTGGAAGCAATGGGTTCTTATAATGTTGATTATGATGCCTTCAGCATACGGCGAGTCTCTTTGTGGAGCAACCGACCCATTGAGTGGAACATGCTGATGGCGGAGGTCGAGTTTTGGTATCATGAGGATCCTTCGGGTTGGATGAGATTTGTCCTACCTACGAGGAATTTTCTTCCATGCTGGGGATAAATCCCAACATTGCTGCGTCTCTGCCTAAGTTTTACCATTCTCCTAGGGAATTGTTGGTTAGGATTCTTCATATTTCACCTTTGGCATCTAGGAAAATGGTCGCGGAAGGAATGATTTCCCTCCCGGTGGTGTTGCAGTCCGTGCATTCACACGACATGGGTGATGCTGGATATGTTAGGGACTTCATCCTAGGCATTGTTTCCAAAGTTCTGTTGGTGACCAGAGAGATGCTGGTGGACCCCCAATTGGGTCCTATTATTTCTTGGATGTCATACCGTCTCAATCCTGCGGTGGTGATACTGGCGGAGACCTTAAATGGTCTGGATTCTTGGCAGGAGGGTCGTTCTGACTTTCTGAGGGGTAGCCCTGTGATGTTGTTTATTTGGATATCTGAGAGGTTTCATATGGTGATCCCTCTTGAGTATCCTATATTGGTGGTTCCAAACTTCTTCTTGCACTTTTTCATTAGTGTAGGCCTGGACATTGAGAGTTAGGGGAACTAGTTTGTAGATCATGAGGCATGAGGCTTATGCTGGTCTATGCCTTAGTGGGGGGAGCTGCTGCCCATTTTGGAGCTTGGAGAGTGCCAGTACGTCAGGTTGGTTGGCCTCTGACAGACCTCTTTCTACTTTCCCTGGTGGTTGTTGTGCCAATATGGTTGGGAGAAAATTATGTCACCGCGGACACCAAATGTCTCTCCTGTGGAGGATCTGGCAGAGCGTATGCGCATGCGGCTTGGTTCCTTGTGGGAGAATCATCATCCGTTGACCCGTCCTTCTCAGTTTACTGGGAGAGTCGGGCATGTCTCTGGGGACTAAATGAAGTGGTTATGTAAGAAGGTAGTGGCTAAGATAATGGTTGTGAAGATGGGTCAAAGGTGGTTTGCCATATCCGTCACCATGGAGGGAGGCGTTGTGGTTTACCCCAAGTTGGTTTGGGATTATCGCTCCCTTAAGCCTCTGCGATACTCCATCTATGCAGGGGAGACTTAGGGAGTCCAGGATGCAAGTGATGATGGTGTTGGTTCCTTAGGCAGCTGTGGGTAGGGTTTTGTGAAACTTTTTGTAATAGGTGTTGTTTTTATGTTTTATGGGAATGATTTTCAGTGGTAGTGGGGCTTGTTATTATCTGGGTTTTTTGGCAATGGAAGTCGTTTCACTCCTTACACCGATGTAATCGTATGGAAATTTCAGATAATGAAATAAATAAGTTTTTAATCATCTAGTTGTGCCTTTTGATGACTTTTTGCATTTTGAATTATCTATACCAATCGCTAAGGCATGCATAATCCTTTTGTTCATGTATATGTTAAAAATGAACTGTCGTTCTTGGGGATAAGAAAATAATAGCATTTTGTGAAAAATAAGGGGTGGGGCTCATGCGAAGAGAATGAGCTTCCTACGTACCTATGAGGGTTTTGAAAAATTTTGAAATTCATTTTTGAAAATGTTTTTAGAGGATCAGGACCACGTAGTTCTGGGTAGGGGAAATGAAGAGTGTTTTTTTAAATAGAAGGGAGATGAGAAGAGTCGCAGTGCGCCGAGATTTCAGACTTAGGGTATAATTTCTTAAGACAATCCAGTTTGACTGGGCGCACCATTTCCTCCCCGTCGAGGTCGGTGACCACAGTGGCGCCACCCGACAGGATCTTCTTCATAATATGGGGGCCACTTCAATTAGGCTTGAATTTCCCTCTGGGGTCCCAGATGGGCTCTACTATTTCTTTAAGGGCTAAGTCCCCTTCCCAAACACCGTGGTCCTTGACTCTGTTATTAAATGATTGCGCTATACGACGATGGTACCCTTGTATGTGATATAGATCTTTTAATCTCTTATCGTCTAGGAGGGTTAGCTCATCAAGACGGCTTTGGTACCAGTCTTCTTCGCTGACCTTGCTTTCAAGCATGACGTGCAATGAGGGTATTTCCAACTCCATGGGTAGGACTGCTTCCATGTCGTAGACTAGAGAGTAAGGGGTAGCCCCATTAGAGGTTCGCACTAAAGTGCGGTATCCCCATCGGGCATAAGGAATCCTGTCGACCCAATCTCGACAACCCTCGTTCATCTTACTGATAATGGCTTTGAGATTCTTATAGGCTGCTTCAACCACTCCGTTGGTTTGAGACCGGTACGGAGAGGATTTATGTCTTTGAATTCCATACTCGTTGACCACTTCTGTGACTTTCGCCTCAAAATGTAACCCATTGTCTGATACCAGCTCGTGTGGGACCCCATATCGACAGATGATGTTTTTCTTGATGAATTTGGCCACTTTCTTAGCATTCAGAACTGCGCATGACTTGACTTTAACCATTTGGTGAAGTAATCAATAACGACTAGGATGAACTCATGCCCATTGGATACCTTCGGTGTAACTTTCCCTATGATGTCGATGCCCCATGTGAAAAACGTCCAGGTATAAGTCATATTGTATAGTTCTCGCGGAGGCAGGTGCTATAGGTTGGAGAATTATTGGCATTTGAGACATCTTTGCATGTAGACTGTGCGGTCCTGTACCATGTAGTCCAGTAGTATCCCTGTCAAATGATCTTTTTAGCGAGCATATAGACATTCATATAGGGTACGCATTCCCCATTGTGGATTTTCTTCATCATCTCTTCAACGTCAGCCCCTGCGATGCAGTGCAAATGGGTTCCATCGAAGTACCTCTTAAATAGTGCTTTATCATAGAAAATGTACTGGGCGGCCAGTCTATGGAGAGTTACCAGGTCTTTCTTGTCGTCTCTTTGAGGGTACCTACCGTGTTTGAGGAGACGCTAAATATCATAATACCAGCGGTCTTCCATTTCTGATTCTTCTTCTGTGCAGAGCTAGATGTGGTAGCAGTGGGTTGGTTTATCTTATTTTTGGACAAGGAAGGGAGCCATGGTTATTCCTTCGGGCATGTCAATCATGGAGGCTAAGGTGGCAAGGGCATCAGCCAAGTTATTCTTTTCTCAGGGAAGGTAGTGAAAGGTGATTTATTAGAATTGGGAATCTAGTTCTTCAAGGTAGGCATGGATGGATAAGAGTTTCTCATCCTTGACTTTCCATTTTCTGAGTACTTGGCCTATGATGAGGGCTGAATCCCCATATACATCTAAGTATCTAATTCCTTTCTTGTGGGAAACTTTGAGGCCTATATAGCACGCCTCATATTTAGTCATGTTGTTAGTGCATGGGAAATCCAATTTGATGGAAATAGGAGTGTGGGTGTCATCAGGGATAATTAGGAGAATCCCAATGCCATAAAACTTTTTGTTGGTAGAGCCATCAAAGAACATTTGCCATCGAAGATCTTCGTGGGAGGCTCAAAGGATATTCTCATCTGGGAATTCACAAATCTAGACATCGGCCTCTTCCACAGGGTAGACAATAAGGTAGTCAGGTGTCTCTTCATTTCACAGATTTCTATGTGACGTAGGTGATATCAAACTCGGCTAGAAGCATCAACCAATGGGCCATTTCGATGGATAGGGAAGGCTTTTCGAGTAGGTATTTAATGGGATCCATCTGTGATACGAGTCTGATGGGGAAGGCGAGCATGTAGTGTCGTAACTTCAGTGTAACCCAAACAAAGGCGACACATTTTTTTTCCAAGGCGGTGTAGTTAACTTCGTAACCGATCAATTTTTGACTGGCATTATAGATGGCTTTTTCCTTATGGGTTTCTTCAAGGTATGGGCTATCAGAGACCCGGCTGAAGAATCGATCATGGTTAGGAATAGGAGTAAGGGAAGACTATGCTGAGGTGGCATGAGCATAGGAGGTCGGGTTAGGTATTGTTTAATTTGGTCGAAGGCTTCTTGGAAAGATTTGTTCCAGACATTGGTTGAATCCTTTCGAAGAGTTTAAAGATGGTTTCATAGATGGAAGTCAATTGGCGGATGAATCGATTGATGTACTATAATTTCCCAAGGAATCCTCGGACTTCTTTCTCCGTTCGAGGAGGTGGCATCTCAAGTATGGCTTTCAACTTGGCAGGATCTTCTTCTATCCCTTTCTCACTGACCATGAATCACAAAATTTTCCCTTTGGTAACGTCGAAGACGAATTTCTATGGGTTAAGCCGCATTTGATACTTTTATAATCGTTTAAAGAATTTCCAAAGAGTGAGAACATGGACTTTTCTATTCTTGGACTTGATAATCATGTCATCTACATAAACCTCGACTTCCTTATGTATCGGTTCATGCATAATGATTGTGTTATCCCTTTGGTAGGTAGCCCCTACATTTTTAGACCAAATGGCATGACATTATAGCAAAAGGTTCCCTAAGGGATGATGAATGTGGTTTTCTCTTGATGATTAGGCTGCATATTGATCTGGTTATATCTGGAAAATCCGTCAACGAATGACTTGAGAGCTCGACTAGTTGTGTTGTCCACGATCATATCGATGTTAAGTAGCGGGTAATTATCCTTCGCAGAGGCTTTATTCAAGTCTCGGTAGTCGACACCCATGCGGACCTTTCCTCCTGATTTCAACACATGTACGATATTGGCCAGCCATGTGGGATATTCAATTACACGAATGAAGCCCTTATTCAATTGCTTGACTACTTATTCATTTACTTTGAGTGACCTTTCGGTGTAGAGATTTCGCAGCTTCTGTTTGACTAGTTTACATTCCGAGAGCATTGGAATATCATGCTATGCTATTTCAGGGTCAATGTTGGGCATATCATCCTAGGACCATGCGAAGACATTCATGAACTCCGTCAGTATCTCTTCGAGTTGTGTTCACTCATACTCATTAAGGGTATCCCCTATCCTAATCTCACGCATTTGGCTACTAGAACCGATATTAATAATAACAGTTTTATCTTCATTAACTTGAACGTGGTTATGTTGCTTATTATTAACCTTATTTAGATCAGTTAAGAATTATTCATTTGCAAAGCCATCATCATCAAGAGTTTGATTAGAAACAGGAAAATTAATGTAAAGCATAACAAGATATTCAAAATCTTCATTTATTTCATTGATATGAAAAACAACGTTGAGAACCTCATAAAAGGAGGTCTCGATTACATCAAAGTGAAAGGAAACAACTAAAGGGGAAAGGGGATAAACATCGTGGTTAGGTTGAATATCAACAGGTGGCATAGGTGCAGCATGCTAATTGAGAAGGGTGTATCAGCATCCTTGATGAGGTAGGATGGATCAGATGATGTAGTCCCTGAGTGGATCATGTAGAGTGCTAGCCCCAGTATCTGCAAGTTAAAAGAGTCCTCGAAATTGCTATACTCAGAATCCCTGATAACAGTTATGGTTTTCTTAGTGAGTGGTTGCACACAATGTTGGGAACTCTTAGTCCCCAAGTAGCTGTCTTGAAAAAAGATCTCCATTCTTGGTTTCATCCTTTTGTCAATAGGGTCATACCAAGGTTCAGGGTAGCCGCAAAAGGGGAAATCTTCACCCTTTTTTATGAATCTTCCATTTAGGGAATCTCCTGAGATAGTTCTGGCACATTCTAACTTTATCTTTAGTCGAGGCTGGAGGATTATTAATCTGAGTTCTTCTTCTGACAATTGGTAGACATAGCCACAAGGAGTAAAGGCCTCCTTCAACACAATAGGTTGAGTTATCCCTTGTTGACTTTGCCATAGCCCCAGTCCGGGCATGAAGTGCATATTCTTGAACATTTGGATTACATTGATAATTTTGTGAGGATCGTATTCTGGATAAACCCTGTCTTTGAGATTATCCCCTGCTGGGAGTAGGAGTGGTTGGACCTGAAAGACTGATAACAGCATATCGTTCATCCCGTGTTATATCTCGAGTATTGAATTTCTGGTGCTTGCATTCTCGATGTTATCATTATCTCCTAAGATGGTGATAACTTGTCCATTGGCAAAAACTTTAATATTTGATGAAGGGAAGAAGACATCCCTTTGATGCTATGGGGCCACGGTTTTCTGAGCATTAGGTTGAAATAGGTTGCGATGTCGATGACTTGGAATTCAACAAGAGGATTTATAGGGATAACCCCTATTGCAAGATTTATATATCCCATTACTTCTCGACGGGTGTTTTCGTAAGCACGCATGGTAACAGAGGTTGGAGTAAGGTCGCTCACTTTTTATCCCAAACAGTTGAGGGTTCTTAATGGGTAAACATCCAGAGCTGATCCGTTGTCGATGAGTGAGAGGGGAACATTTTTCCCCATGACTTCAACAGAGATATTGAGAGTATGATTATGATTGGTACCATTCTTAGAGATTTCCTCTTCAGAAAAGGAGATCATTCGAGTAGAGGTCAAGGATCCAACCAGGTTCACTACTTCTTCTGATGTGGTTGAGGGAGGAACTGTGGGTCCTATGAGTAGGTTGATTAGGGAATTTTGGTGCAGTTGGGAAGACATTAAAAGTCCCCATAGAGTTATGTTCGCTTGATTTTTCTTTAGTTGATCAAGGACATTGCTTTCTTCAAGGGTCATTTCTGGCATAGGCAGATTCTCAACACCTTTCCCTTTATCGCCTGCTGATGGTTGTAAGATTGGATTCTTGTAATGTCTTCCTGACTTGGTCATGTGGTTCACGAAAGAGGGGAAAAATAGGAACCCTATTTCTTAATTGATGCCGGGTTACTTAACTACCTGGTTAATCTCTCCTAGAATCTCCTCGAATGATATCATTCCGCATAGGTTGGCTATCAGACTAGTCTTTCTTGAATATGGATCTTCATCTAAATCTTTAGAATCATCTCCCCATCCAGTGGAAATGATATTGTATTTTCATGCAAAGTCAATACACTCTACAACTTATATGGCCTATTCGTATAATTCCTCCCATTCAGCAGGGAACTGCAAGATTGAAGGAACCAGGTGCCCTTATAATTTCAAAGTGTCAAGAGGCTCGAACATGCTACAAATATCACCAGTTTGTCGAAATAAATCTTCCATGATCTGGACCAGGTCATCTAGAGTGACTTCGTTGGCTAACACTACCCAGTTATCTGACTCTCAGGACCATTTTCGAGCTTCTAAGAATAACCCATCGAATCTCTAACAGTCGATAGTCATCTGGGAGGGCGATTTCAGCTCGAACTCTAGGAGTTGGTTCAACATTTATGATAATTCCATATCTTTACCCCCAGAACGGGTACGGACAACGATGAAGGCTCTGGTGAAGGGTGATAAGGTTTGATCGGTAATGTTGGTAGGGTATAAGAGGAAACATGGACATATTTAGAGAGGTTTAGGAGAGTATATGGGTATGACTAGTGATTTACTTGGTATGATTTCGGTAGATGGGTCGAGTTCTGAGTCTTCTTCTAGGAAGATGGAGTTTGTATGACTTGGCAGTGGATTATAGGTAGAGTTTGGTTTAGGATTAGCTGGTGGGGTGATGATATTCCGATCAATCAGGCTTTGGATTATGTTTCGAAGATGGAAACATTGGTCGGTGGTATGGCCAGCAGTTTGGTGATAGTCACAATGGGTATCAAGTTTGAAATTCTTTGGAAGTGGGTTTGGTAATAGGTGAGGGTCCAAGGGTTTGATCAGGTTTCAGTTTAAGAGAGCCTAGTAGACTTTGGAGAGAGGAGTTTGAAGCTCGGTATATTCTTTCCATATTGGGTTTGGGTGACGTTCAGGTGCCCATGAAGTGGGAGGCTGAGAGATATTGTTGATAGTAGAGACTACGGCACTAGCAGGCTTTTCAAACATTATAGGAGAAAATTATGAAGACATTTTCTTCGATTTAACTTCTGTCTTGGTAAGATATTCTTCGATTTCCATTACTGCTTCTCGGAGGGCTCGTAAGTGTGGGTAATACTGTCCTCCCATTGTTGTTCGGACATGGGGTAGGAAATTTTTCTTCATAATGCTGATTTGTTCTTCTTCGGAAGACCGATGGATCATGGTAGCTATTTTTTCTCTCCATCTTGCTATGAAGTTACTAATTGATTCCCAAAAATTCTGCCTAAATAACTCTAAGTCATGGCGGGTAACCTCTATCTCCTCGTTGTACTTGTATTGAGGCATAAACTCACAAGAAACGTCTTCCTAACTGTAAATTCTGGATTCTTCAAGGGATAGGAACCAACTAAGGGTGATATCCTTCAAAGTCTGCTGGAACATATGAGTCATTATTTCTTCGAAAGCCCCTAAGAGAGTCGTGGCTCGGTGATAGCTACGGAGATGAACGATCAGGGGTCCAATGCCTCTAAACTTTTTGATATTGGGCATCTTGAATTTTACTGGTAACTTGGATTTAGGATAGGGAGACATGTGGGTGTAGTCCATGTAGTTTCCCGAGATTCAGACCTGGTCCAATTTCTTGGTGAGCATCTTTAGGTCTTCCTTGACCATGTTCAGTTCTTCCTCTATCAGATCAACAGTTACGGGTAAATTAACCCCGGTCTGAGCAAGGTTAAGCATGGGAAGCTGGGATGGTGGCGGCCCATTAGGAGGAGGAGAACGTGGAGCATGGTGGTATTCTCCAGGAAGCCAAATAGGATAGGGTACAGGCGGACCCATGAAGCGAGGGAAAATGACCTCGGGATCCTTGGGGTTAGGAACCTGATTTCTTTGCATCTCATGAACTTCGGTTTAAAGATTGTCAATTTTGGCAGTGAGCCGAGTCAGAACTATCAATAAATCCGTTTATACATTTGACACTTGATCCGTATTCTCCATAGAAGGCGAGCGAGTCTCGGACTCGGGGGAAGTAAAAGGATTGATATAACTTTGGGGTGTCTCGACTAAAAATCGGAGCCAATAGGGAACCAGGCTAAGGGTAAGTGATCAAACTGAGAAGTAGAAAAATTTTGAATTTATTTTCGAGAAAGAATAAGGGAAACTTTTATTTGTAGAAAAGGAGGAAAATATTTTTTGATTTTCTTGGGAAAGATGAGAACGAAAATGTTTTTTTTTAATTTTTGATAAAAGAGGAAAAACGTTTTTGGATGCTTTTTGGGAAAAAGACAGGGAAGAGATTAGAGATGGGTGTCATCATGATTATTATGTTTATTAGGTTCCCATTTGTATTAAATTATCCTAAATTCAATATGAAATTCCGGACGGGACCAGAGCCTGGAAAAGTTAGGTTTGCAACATATATAAAACTATGGTTGGACTTGTAACTTGGCTCACGGGCACGGTCCTATTTTGAAATTGCATGAAAATTTGGACAGTAGTCCGACCCTGAATTTTGGCAGAGTTTCGGGTCAAAATCGACAATCTAACATGTGTGTCCTAGGCTTGACACGTGTATGCGGGTATGCAGTTTGGTTGGGTGAATTGGAAAGGGTTCCTCCCTTTGGAATGACTTCCACGATATACGTCTTGCCTTTTAGGGCAATCGGTAGGTGTGGACAAGCCATTGATATACCTGAGTGTACATGAATTGCCTCTTTGTATACCTTGTAGGGACAGTACGTGTGAGAGCGAATTTGATATACTCGACGTACGTGAATGAGTTCCTTGCGTTATACCTCACGTCATGACTTCAGTCAAGCGGTACGATGCGTGGGAACCGTTAGATATACGTCGAAGGTACTTGGCCAATGGAAAGTGAGAGTCATATGGCTTAGGCTAACTACGCCCTGCTGGAACAGCGCCCATCACGAAGTGACTCTCCAGTTATGGAACAAAATTTGGTAAATAACAATGCTCTTTAGTGATGTCGTGTGAATCACGCATGATTCTCTTATTAGTATGTTATGGTGAGAGTATCTTTCTTGATCATGCCAAACAGGGAGCGAAGTACAAGTACCAAAAGTATACCAATCACAGATAAGTCGTGTGCAATACGAGGATATACATGATCTTAGGTGCACGTGGGGTTAAGAGTACATGGAGAATCTTCTACAAGTGTGTGAACAATAGCATAAGCATGAGGTACATATGAATAATAAAGGGGGAATGTGCAAATAGGAGAATATATAAGAAAATAAAACACCCATGTAAATAGAGTTTATCCCTCTTAAAAATAATCCCCAGCGGATTCGCCACTGTTGCCATCCCGGTCGGCGCGGCGTTCCTTCCGGGGGAAAAGAGGAGAAAGAAGATCCCTGGGGAAAGAAGCTGCGTCGCGGTCTCGCACCCTTCTCTTTGAAAAGGGGGCTTTGGCTGTCCTTAGTGTGGGATGAATTAAAAGAGATAGAGTAGCCAACCTATTTAGCTCAAAACAGGCAAAAGAATATGTTGCCACTAAGAGAGCGACATCAATGAAAAAACTGATGCATGCGAAACCAATAGATCGGAGGTTCGGGGGATAAGTTACAGAATGGGAAGGTGTTAGGCACCCATCCCGCCCTTTCGGTCTCTCATGGGCAAATGTTAATATTTTCCTTTTTATCCCCGTGAAGTGTATGCATGTGTTTATATAATTGAGATTGGAATCGTTCGACCCATATCATGGAAAATATAGGGTGAGGTCATTCGTAGGAATATTCCCAAAATAGTAAAAAATGTAAAAGATAGAATATGAGCGTTCATCGTTATATTGATCGTTATTGGGAAACGATAATATGTGTGGGATGAGACGCGAACAAATATGTTATATATATCTATATAATAAAGTATAAAACTTATGTATGTCATAAGATCAAAAGATGATGTCATGAGATTATTTTTTCTGCAATGCCTCTTTTACCCATATATCTTTTGAGTTCCCCCTCTTTTCCTACACTCACATTTAACTCTCACCCATCCTCAAAATTCAAAAAAAGGGTAAGTTAGTAATGTTACCAAACTAACGCACGTGATACACACCAACACAAAAAAGTCTTTCTCATTTCTCCCGCGATTCACAAACCCTACAACACACAAACCCTCAGGGCTCCCACACAGCTGCCTTCCACGCCTCCGCCTCCAAAGCCCACATCTTCACCAAACCCAAATCTGAGCCATTAGCACTCATAACCACCGTAAAACCCCCAAACCTCACCATCGACCGAACGATTATGTCAACAATTTTTGAGATTTTTGGTTTGGAGATCTGTCAGTGATTGCCTGTGAGAATTTTAAAAACTTTTTATTGTTCATTATGTGATTGTTTTGTTGGTTTTTGGAACGTGTTCTCCGTTGATTACATTTTGTATACAACTGAGATTTTTATTGTTTACATTTAGTTTACAACTATTGAAATCTTTAAGTAGATGAGGTGTTTGATAGAATTCTGAAGATAGCATGTGGTGTAAAGATGTTTTTGTGAAATCTAACACTTCTCTTATACTGTACATGCCTTATTTTGTTTCAGATACTAAGGGTCTTCAAACACTTGGAATCCATAAGCAAGTGGAGATATACGGTTAGTAATGTTTTATGTTGTGTTTGAAAAAATGTTGAAGAGAGAGTTTCACTTTGTTTTGAGATTCTTTGCTAATGTTTCAAGGTGTTAATGTACAATCCCAGAGAAAGATATTGGAAGCAAGTTTAATTCCAAGGCTTTGAATGGACTCGGTTACTGGGACTACTTTAAGAATCAGTTTCCAAATAACAGTGTATATTTTCACAGGAAATTTACTATGTCAAATGAAGTACCAGCTAAGATATTTAGGTTTAAATTATCATAATAAAGCAAAGAAATATTTGAAATCAAATTCCCCAGTTGAAGAAGGCATCCAAATCTCTTTGTCTGAATCTATAAATTCATTTGCCCAATCTTTAATAGTTCTCCCTTCCCTCTTTATCCCTCATGAAAGTAACCCATTGGCCTTTGCCAAATTTGAAGTTCTAGTAGGGTTTCAAAGTGGATGATGTGATAATATCCTCAAGCCTTCAAAGAATAAATTATCTATTTTATTTTGAAAGTTCTTAAATTATTGTTTTATAATGTAACTAACTTTAAAGTAACTAATTTCAAACAAATAAATCATAGCTTCCATGGCCCTGTATTATAATTTTTGTAAGTATGATGACAATTTAAAGTGGCTACTTTTTATCAGTTATGTCTCATTTTCTTGAGTTGTTGGTAAAAAAGTGGCTACTTTTGATCAATAGCGAAGTCATTTCCTTCTATTAAGGCAGAAAAGTATCTTATATCTCCAGTTAAGTAAGATAGGAATACCAAATTATATCTCCACTTGAGTAAGGAAATGACTGCATTATCTTATATAATTAAGTATCTTATATCTCATAGCTGCATATCTTGCTCTCATGCATTATCTGGTACCGAAATTACTGCATTATTTGGTACGAAAAGTATCTTATATCTCCACTTTTCTTCTCTCAGGCAACAAAGTATCTAATATTGCAAGATAGGAGTACCAAATTCTCACAGAATCTTCTCTGTTGATGTGAAGCTTTACTAAGTGGAATCGACTCCACCATAATTGACTATGTAAGTCTTTCATGCTGGATATATACATTGTTTTATGGTTTTTCATTTTGATCTGGGCAAAAGATTATATGGTTATTTTGAACTTAGATCCCAACTTTTGTGACATGTTTTGAGTTACACTTCAATACCCCTGTATTTCATAATACATTTTAATTTAGACTTGCAATAAAAGTCGGTTCTCAATTTTAACATTGTCTTGCATTTTTTCTTAAGTTTGTATTATTAGTGAAAATTATTTTATTATCTATAAACAGTTGATCCCATTGGTCAAAAAGTGGCTACTTTTGATCAGTGGCGAAGTTATTTCCTTCTATTAAGGTAGAAAAGTATCTTATATCTACACTTGAGTAAGATAGGAGTACCAAATTATATATCCACTTGAGTAAGATAAGAGTACCAAATTATATCTCCACTTGAGTAAGGAAATAACTGCATTATCTTATAGTCAAGCATCTTATATCTCATGGCTGCATTTCTTTCTCTCAGGCAGTCATTTCCTATCTTGCTCTCATGCATTATTTGGTATGAAAATTACTGCATTATTTGGTACGAAAAGTATCTTATATCTCCACTTTTTTGCTCTCAGGCAACAAAGTATCTTATATGGCACGTAGTTTGTTCGACGTAGTTGGGTTTTTTTGTAATGGTTTATTATATTTGTAATGGCTTTGAATCTGGATACCGCATTAAAAATATTTATAGTTTCTATGTTAACATGCTTTTTTTATTATTTTGATAAAATGAAGAGCGTTTACTGTTTGGCGCTCTAATTATTTATCTTTGTTGTGCATTATTTGTCCCATCTAATGTTGTTTTCCATTTTTCAAGTGCCTAACAGAACATATATAATGATAAGGTAATGCTTTATGATATTTGTCGGTTGTATATTGGTTTGAACTTTATAAAGGATTTGACTTTGTTTAATATAGTTGAAGTTGGTTAAGTATAATTTTAAATATTGTCGTTGCCTTGATGTTCACCACATTATAATTTCAGATAGCTTTGTTAGTTCGTATTTATATTTTTTTATGTATGCTAAAGTATCCTAAACCTTGGTGTTGCTCATTATTATGTTTCATATAATAGCAAAAAGATAAGAGAATGAAAAGTTTATTTTTTCTTTCTTATAGTTCCTACACAACCAAGCAAAGGTTATAATTTATTCTGGCCAATTGGTTTTGAAGCTGTGAAATAAAAGTTCTTTATTTTCAGGACCAATGCAGACAGTGGAAGGAAATCTTGGGGAAGTACAAAGAGATCAAGTAATACATGTTATGCTCTGATATGGTTTTTAGGCTAATGTGAGTAAAGCGTATACTCTGAAAACTAATTTCTTTAAGTCTCATATATTGCATTTAGTCCCCACTTTTGTTCTTGCAATATGCATCTGTTTATTTTGAGAAAATTATGTACCTTTCTTTTTCATGTGCGAGTAGGGTGCACGCGATGGGAATTTTAGAAACTAGAAATACATGAAAGACTTAATCTTTCAAGCTCTCCTTCCCACTACCTAGAAATTGTTCCGTTGCCATTGGGTTATGAAACTCTGTTTGACGGATTGCTTTGGAGTTGTCACCCATAAATTCTTTCAGTGCCAGTTTGGGGGTGCAACAACAAATTAATAAAAGGTAATTAAAGTTTATATTCCTATTTATTAATCCTTGGTATTTTTACTTAATATAAATTTTACATAACGATAATAATCATTATTATAATAACTACTATAATCATATTTATTGTTATTATTTGTTTGTAGTTCGTGCTTGAGGAGTTGATCGACTGACCAAAAGTCCCGTTGTGCAGTAGATCCCGTTGTATGGACATCGACGCCATTATATAAAAGACGGTGAAAATGAGATCTTTAATGGGATGGAAGATAGGAAATATATAGAACGAGCATTTTCCATATCTCTTTTTTCTTTAAAAGTGTTTTCATAAATCAAGATGATATATGTTGGTAATATTGAGAACTTATTTATTTCTTTTGTAAAATATTTATTTTAGCTGGACACATTCTATACAATGTTGTTTGGCCCTTGCAAAATTTGAAAACAACTAGAAATGGGTACTTCATATGTTATAAATATCTAAATAGACAATGATATTATATTTGAATTACAAACTATTAGTTTTGTTGTTGATGTATTTTTTATTTCTCATACATGGCGGATAATCCTATAAACTAAGGGAAGTTTGCCCAAATTTTTTAAATTGTTTACGATTATTTATTTATATAAAAATATTAGACTTAAACTATACATGACTTGATATTTTGAAAAAAATTCTTCCCGCCTTTAGTAAAGAGGTTTCTCCCGTGTCTCGAATCCCAGACCAACTGTAGCTTTGGTGAGGGCACTTGCCATCGCACCAAGGCACGACTTTATGCTTTTCAAAATTATCAGCGTGCGTTCAGGCACGGGCATACCCTAGTATATATATATATATATATATATATATATATGATGAAAATGAGTAATTTTGAGGATTATGAAAAATAAGAGAATTTGGAAAATTAGAAAATTGGACTCGAGTCTCAGATTTTAACCTGAGACGCTTGCGTAGCCTATAAAGGCATCAAAGTCCACGTAGTTCGAATGTGGAATAGGGGTGGGGTTTATCCCATAGATTCGAACGAAAATTTATTAGGTGTGGGCGAGTAGAAAATGTGTTTCTAGGTTTGGAAAAAGTGTGGTGGATAATTCCGTTTGGAATTTACAGGTGTAACCCTCTTTTATTTGTTTTTTTTTATAAAAAAATAAAGTATGTGCAATGTACTAATAAAACTGTAGATGTTAATATGTATTAAGTAGAATGAAACTAGATTATGAATCTAAGGTAACTAATATAAAACAAGAAATTAAAAGAGAGAGAGAAAGAATTTGACCTTTATTGGAGCTTGAACTTGGATGAACTCCTTTGAATGTTGATGAGAGAGAAGGATATTTTCCAAATTAGGTGTGAAAAGGATGGGTATTTAGGCTTGAATGGGATTTCTCATATGGAACTTCGCTGACTTCAAGAGATTGTTGTTGAGATCACTGATGCTGATGGGTTTTTCTCTCTCTTTAGCAATGAGGTCATGGCCCTTATTTATAGGGTCAGAGGGTGCCGATTAGCAGGTAACCCTTGACATTGTGCCGATAGGTTGGGTTCCGGACCTACTAATTGGCAATATCGTGCGGAATTTTCTAGAAATATAACTATAGAGCACAAACCGTTGATCTGAATCGAGCACGGGACGTACCATTAAAAAGGTATTTCAGAGACCTTTGAGACTAATTTGGACCGCTCTCGAGTTCGGGAGTTGACTTTGGGTCAAATGTGGCTCGAAAGCGCATGACGGTCCTTTGGATGGGAGATCATCAGATGCAAACGCATCGTTCGTCCGCATGGGAAGTCAGAATTGTGTACGGCACAGACCTTTGGAAAGTTTAAGATATGTACTTCGACATTCCAAAGAGTTTCGCTCGGTTTGGAAAGTTGATCTTGGCCAACCGGGGCCCGAAAGCCCCCGGTGACCTCTCGGAGTAAAACGGGTGGTTTGTCCATATCGTAGGTCATAATTTCACACGGGGTGGTTCGTTATAAAGGGTATTCAGTGACTTCAGAGATTCATTAAGTTTTTTCGAGCTGAAGATTTGACTTGGGTCAAACGGAGTCCGGGAGTGCCCGGTGGCCTCGGGATCGATTTTTGGGAGAAAACTGATCGTTCGTACGAATGGTTATGCTGTTTCGCGCACAGGTCGGACCATTAGAAAGGGTTTTTAGTGCCCTTTGAAGATTCAAAGATCTTTTGCTCTGACGGTGGAATTGATCGGAGTCAAATGGGGCCCGGGGGCGCCCGATGGTCTCAAGATCGTTACTCAGAGTACGACCTAGGTTTGCGGTGGAAGGGGGAGTGCTAGGAGTCTAAGGAGGGACTTAAGGGGTCCTAAAATGTGGTGTCTACACCAATGATGGGCATTGAGATTTGAAAGTTAGGGTTTGAGTAAATTAGATTTGATCAAAACCTCGTGTATAAAAATTGGTTTATTATACGTTTAACTTTTTTTGTCACGTAACGTTAGTATTTACAGTGATAATTCGATTTTAATACACTTATGACCATTATTAATTGAAATTTTTATCTCGTATTTTTGGGTTAAGTCTCTTCATACGTGACGTTTATGATTAATTTTTTACGCACGATTAAATATTTTCGAACAAAAAATCCTAATTGCGCGTTATTTAGCTCATGGCGTGGATGTGATCCTAATCTTTGTTTAATTTTAATTAGTGTAGTTAAAATTTTCTTTTAATTTTCTCCTTTCAAACCACTTAATATTTTCCACTTTTATTTGAGAAGTAATAAATCAATTAAAATCTACCAAACATTCCCTATGGATTTGATACTCAGACTCGTCTCTATACTCCATAAAAGTATAGTTAAATTATGACACCCCGCCTAATTAAATACCGGGTGATCAGTCCTTTATTAAAATTAAAACAGAATGTTCGGTGGGTTCATTCTTAGCATCACTATCGAAAATATTTAAAATTATTAATCACCTAATAAATAATTAAGTTAAGGGCAAAATCAGTTTTCTCGTTTAATTCTACCCAATTAATCTATTAATAAATTTCCATATTTTAAGATATAAGCTTCTCACACTCCATAAGAATAAAATAAATACAGGACATGGATCAAATATTGAAATAAATCGGACTGGATAAAACTTTCGAGTTCAGTGCTACAAGCCAACAAACCATAATATCCTCAAGTGAAATAGAAATCAAATCGTGAACTGAATTGAGTACAATCTCTACTAAATGACAAAGAAAGGGGTGTATCATTCCTTAAATGAAATATATGAAAAGAGTGGAGAGAAATGATAGCAGCGTCTATGTGCAAAGGTCTGCAACTCCCATAACTGCTGCAGCTCGCTAAATGATACACACATCTAAGTCTGGTACCCCTATGGCTGGGCAGCTGATAAATAATATATATATATAGAAAACTGCAATGATGCAATTATTAAAACTGCAATGATGCAATGATGCACGAGTTGTAAAATATTTATTTTAGCAAGTATTTAAAACTGCAATGATGCAATTATTAAGTGCATGTTAGTTTCGATATCTCACATGAGATTCTGACCTCTCCACTATTGTGCACGCCTAACGTACATCTATCCTAACCTAGTTACCCATAATATTCCCAACTAGATCATAGACTTATACTTCTGAATATATCTCAAAGGAGTAAACCGTATCACCCATACAATACGCTAATAAGATCATTTATTCCAATTAACCATATATAATATTCACTATTCTGATTGTAATTCTTTTACCCACTGAAAATACTTTACTTACCAACATTAATAAGTTTGCTAATTCCACACATTAGAATTATTCACAAGTATATTTATATATACATACATATAGTTACATTATCCCTATATATATATATATATCCTACGCCCCTTGGTTAGGACCACTTGGCGCAATGCATACTCTGATATCGTGTCCCGATGCATCGCTCACTACGTAAAGGACAATTGGTTTGATGTCTCTCACAAACGATAAATCTCATAACACAAATATTGGAGACGAGCATACTCACCAGCCAAATGGGTCACGCACATACCTACGCTCCCATTCGGCCGTCGAAACTATCCTACGTCTCAGATAGCACGTATCCAAGTTCATATGCTCTGGGAACAAGTCAAATATCCCCCCATTGGGTCACCCAGGATAAGACTGTACATTGAGTGATAATCTCCTCTTGATAGCAAGCAGCGTAGGTATGCCATACACAATAAAAATAATAATACAATAATAGGCACTCACACGTCTTATTAAAGTTCGGGTATTCACCTAACCCATACATACATTTCTCCATGTAGTGTACTTCCCATTATTACTTATAATGTAATTAATTTGATTATTCCCTCTCTCAAAATTTCCAAAGTTAATTCACCTATCCAAGCCTTAAGGTATCATCCTGAGAATGCTTCCCAAGTAATTCTACACTAAGCTAATATCAGTAAATGGTAGTTTCCTTCACTCGCTAACTGTGTCACACGTTTTGGGGGGAAAATAGGAATTTCTAGGCTTTTCTGGGATTGTCGTTTGAACCAGAATTGGTTTTGTTCGAACGAATTAGCATGTCGTTCGAACGACTATGATTCTCATTCGAACGAAATGTCGTCGTCTCCATTCTGTTACCTACTGCCTTTCTTCAATATTTCTCAACTCAAATCCTCTACAGATTTGTCCTAAACTCCCAGAAATTACTTCCACTCAATAATTAAACATGTTGGGATAATATCTAACAAACTAGAATCATTTAATCTTGGATAAACTTTAATAAATTCTGAAAATTCCCAAAATTATTAAAACAAGCCATAGTTATTCAAATTTCTATATAAGAACTCAAAATCAAGTTCGTCCATCATAAATAATTCATCAATTTGTGATTTCCAACCTATCTACATGAAGGATTCATCCTAATTAGATATCAAATTCTAATAAATGTCCTTAGTTTTGCAATTTCATCAAAATTTATGAACCATAATTGAGTATTACATATCTATATTAAAATCAACATGATTATTGCTACAATTTTGCAAGGATTACACTTGACTCAATTTTGAAGGTTTGATCTCCTCGTGATGTTGGTATAGGTGTATTCCCCATCTCACGATCTACACTTTGGTGGGATTTTTGGTGTGTGTTCTTGAGTTATGCACCAAGAACTCCTATAGCTTCTTCTTCGTTCCTCTGTGCCTTTCTCTTTTCTCTCTCGTAGGTTTAGAATTGATAAATCTCCTTTAACCCACATTCATCTATATTTAATTTCCTAATTTTCGTCTATAATATTTCCCCAAAAATTCAAAGGATAAAAATACCCCTACAAGAATGCCGGTTAGGCCTAAAAATATCCCGAAGTCCAAATAAAATACCCGGGTGGAGTTTTATAACTATCTTGATGTTTTTGGACTCAATGGCCCACTCGAAATTACAATAAGTGTTACTTAAAAATAATTTACTTCTTTAACCCATTAAACTAGTCCCGACACAACTCACAATCACGTCCTGACTTAATGTGCCAAACTGTCGTATTTTCCACTCTCGATAATTTGTAAGAATTTCATAATTTCATATTACATATTCATATAGTATTATTACATAATTCTCAACAATAATTATTAACCCTTGGCATGCTAGTTAATATTTATTTTTAATCCGAATTAATTAATAATCAATTTCTCATAATTTTAATTTAATTAATCCAATAATAATAATTAATCCCACAATTATTGAACATAGTGAAACTATGGGGTATTACATACTCCGCCCCTAATAACGGAATTTCGCCCTGAACTTATAAAAGTAAACCATACCTAGTAAGAATAAGTCTGGATATTTCTCGCGCATATCTTCCTCTCGCTCCCAAGTAGACTCCTTTACATTATGATGCTCCCACTGAAACCGCACAAGTGGAACTACCTTTGACATCAATTTCCTCTCGCTATGGTCTAGGATAGCCACAGGTCTCTCCTCATAAGAACTATCGGGTTGCAAGTCAATCTCCTCAATCGCAATGAGGTGTGGGCCAACTTATCTATAAGGTGTCATCTCAATAATGAGATGTTGAACACATCATGAATGAGGTGAAAGTATTTCGGAAACCCAAGTCTATATGCCACTGGTCCAATCCTCTCGACGATCGGAAATGGTCCTACGTATCTCGAGGCCAATTTCCCTTTTCTTCCCAAAACTCATCACTCCTTTGATAGGAGACACTCGCAGTAATACCTGGTCCCCCACGTTAAACTCCTTGAAGGACCGCTTCACATCGACGTAGCTTTTTTGCCTGTCTTGGGCTACCTGAATGCGAGTCTTGATCAACTCAATCCTGACTGACGTCTCCTGAATTACCTCCAGCCCAAGTAACTTGTTATCCCCCACCTCTAGCCAACAAGTGGGAGAACTAAAAGGTCTACTATACAATGCCTCAAACGGGGCCATGCCAATCGTAAACTGGTAGGAGTTATTATAAGCGAACTCCACCAGTGGAAGGTATTTCTCCCAACCCCCTCCAAAAATAAGGAAACACATGCGTAGCGTACCCTCCAGCATCTGATTCGTACATTCAGTCTGTCCATCTGTCTGTGGATGATAAGCTATACTCAACCGTATCTCGGTACCCATAGCCTCCTGAAAACTCTCCCAGAAGCACGACAAAAAAATATTGTCTCCGTCAAACACGATATCCAGGGGCACCCCATGTAACCTCACTATCTCAACAACAAATAACTTGTCATACTATCCTGTAGTGTAGTCTATCCGCACTGGCAGAAAATGCGCTAGCTTAGTTAAGCGATCCACTACTACCCATATAGAATCGTGACCACAGTGTGATGTAGGCAACCCAGTGATAAAATTCATGGAAATGCTCTCTTATTTCCACGTAGGGATGTCTAGTGGCTGAAGTAACCCTAATAGTCTATGATGGTCCACCTTACCCGCTGACAGGTGGCACACTTGGACACGAACTTCGCAATGTCCTTCTTCATCCCACTCCACTAGTACTGCCGCCTCATATCCTGGTACATCTTATCCCCTCTAAGATGTACTGCAAATCGATATCCACACGACTCTGTCATTACTGCATGACGTAAGTCCTCACCCTCTGGGACCCCTAACCTCCCATTAAATCGCAGTCCTCCATCTGAGCTTAGTGAGTAGGACTCTGCGCCTTTGGCTAGAAGCCGTATAATCTAGTCCTGGCAAAACGAATCATCTTCTTGGACGTGTATCACTCTCATAACAATCTCTGGCGTGACTGTCAAGACGTACATAAAGGATTGGGTCACTGCATCCTGATGTCCTAACTCTTTCCACTTCACCTTCCACGCTTCTTCCACCTTACTTATTGGCCTATGGCTCAATGCATCACCAACTATGTTGCCCTATCCTAGGTGGTACTGAATCTCAAACTCGTAATCTTTCATAAACTCCAGCCACCTACGCTGACGCATATTCAACTCCCACTGAGTGAACGAGTACTGAAGTGACTTGTGGTCTGTGAAGAGGCAAAATTTCTCCCCAAACAAGTAGTGACTCCAAATTCGTAAGGCAAACACAACTATTTCTAGATCCAAGTCATGGGTGGGGTAATTCCTCTCGTCATGCTTAAGCTTACGGGAGGCATAAGCTATGGCATGCTCCTCCTGCTAAAGTACTCCACCAAGTCCCTGTAGAGAAGCGTCAGTATATACCAGGTACTCCACCCCTGGCCTAGGTATATTAATAACTAGCATCGAAGTCAACTTATCCTTTAGCTCATCGAAAGATAACTGACAAACATCATCCCAAATGAACTTCACCCTTTTGCGAGTCAAATTTGTTAATGGGCTCGCAATCTTCGAGAACTCTAGGATGAATTGCATGTAATATTCGTCTAACCCTAAGAATCTACGCAATTCCATTGGTGTCGTGGACTATCCCCACTCCCTCACCGCCGATAACTCACCCGGGTCCATTGATATCCCCAATTTTGACACAATGTGCCCCAGAAACTGCACCTCTCATAACTAGAAACCACACTTTTCATACTTGGCATAGAACTGATGCTCTCGCAGAGTTTGAAGAACTCATCTCAAACGCTTGGCATGATCCTCCTCAGTCTGGAAATAAATCAGAATGTCATCTATGAAGATAATAACAAACTAATATAAGAACTCTCTGAAGACCCGGTTTATTAAGTCCATGAATTCGACTGGAGCATTTGTCAGCCTAAATGGCATGACTCGAAACTCGTAGGACCCAAACCTCATCAAGAAAGAAATCTTTGACACGCCTTACTTCATAATCCGTAGCTAATGATATCCTAATCTTAAATCTATCTTTGATAAGAAGGAAGCTCCTCTCAACTAGTGGAACAAGTCATCAATTCGGGGCAACAGATATTTATTCCATATCGTGACTTTGTTCAACTTATGGTAGTCCACACACAACCTCAAAGAACCATCTATTTTCTTTACAAACAACATGGGAGCACCCCAAGGTGAGTTACTCCTTCGAATGAAGCCCTGTCCCAATAGCTGCTCAATCTAATCCTGTAACTCCGTCATCTCAGCTGGAGCCATACGGTACGGTGCACGAGCTATCGGCCAAGTGCTCGACATCAAATCTATAATAAAATCTATCTCTCGGCTAGGAGGTAGTCTCGGTGTATCCTGGAACATGTTGGAAAACTCGCGAACTATAGGAATCGAATCAATAGGAATCACTATCTCCAAAGCGGTCTCCTCCTCCATATAGTATAAATGGGTGGACAATCCTCCCTCAGGACGAGGCATCGCCACCAGAAACATCTCCTGGCCCGAAATAGCAAAAATAATGGTCCTCCTAGAACAGTCTATCATGGCTTTATAAGAAACTAGCTAATCCATGCTAATAATGGCATCATGCCCGTGCATATCCAAGACTATCATATCTGTAGGCAAAATCAAACTCCCAATCTCTATACCTACTCCCCATCATATAAAGAAAATCAACGACTCATATTACCCAAAGGTGAGGTTACACATGTCACTGTACTCTCTCCAGTATCTAACAATCCTGTGTCCCATGCAAAACTAGTGTCTATGAAGAAGTATGATGCCCCATGTCAAATAAAACATGCCCTATAGTACCATGAATATAAAATGTACCCATAATGGTGGGTGGTGCCTGCAGTGCTGCTGCCTAGTGGACATTATAAACACATTCATTCTGTAAATGTCCCTGCTGAATTGGGGGTGTGAATAAAGCTGGGACTGGTGCCACTACTAGTAGGACAGCGGGAAAGATGGGTCTATGGGGCTCCTGCTGGGTTCCCTACTGCTAGGGTAACCTGCCCTTTTCCGGGCATTCTTATTTCCTATGGCTAGTCTTTCCACAAGAAAAACACATGCCGCTAAAGTTACCTCCCTTCTGTCCCTATTAGCCTCGGCCTTGTTGGCCATTGTCGCCCCTCCACTCGCCGATGGCCCTATTGATGCCTCTGTTGGCCCTGTTAATAACGAGGTTGGCCCTGTTGGCCATGCTGACTAGACTGGCCCTGTCTATAACCCCCATATCCCTTCCTAGAGTCACCAGATCGAAATAGTTTAGCAAGGTCCCCCTGCTAGGAACTCTGTTCACCCTGACGGACCTTCCCCTGAGCTGCTGGTGCCCTACCGACACTACTGCCTCCTGTTCGGCCCTGCTGGTTGGACTCCTTAGCTCATTTTCTCGCCTACTAATGGAAGTAGTGGCCCTGGAAATGTAATAAGGAGCCGTTGAGTACGTTAGTATAAGTACCCAGCGACAGATTACCTATGAGGTGTTGTCAAATCCTCCAATTCAACCCATCCATGAACATTCGAATATTCTTTTCTTCGATGGGTTCCTCATCTAGAATGATAGTGATCAGTCGCGTGAAATCCTCCTCATACTCAACAACAATTATACTCTCCCGGTTGAGATTCAACAGTTTTCGCCTCATCTCTGTCTGCACAACATAAGGAAAGTATTTGCGATCAAACTGCACCCAAAAGTTCTGAATCGTCATAGTTCCCTCTCCTCGAAGGTGGTAATGGACTCCCACCACTGCAAAGAGGCCCAAATAGCTTGTAGGAAGCTAGTAACTACCTTTGAATGTCGATACACTCGTACATGCAAAGATGCCTCTGGATATCTTTCTTCTATTTGCTCGTTATGATGATGTTAGAATCGCCCGAGAACTCTGGGGGATGTACCCACTGAAAAGCATCACTGACCCTCTCCCATGTAGTGGGAAATTGAGTTGGAACCGATGCCACAGCCTAGACCTGGGGTGGGAACTGCTTCACCACCGCTAAAGGTGCATTTATTGCCTGAGCAACTATTGCGACAACTTAGTTGCATTAATCATTCCCTCAGCCTGAGCTGCTGGCTGGGCATTTATGTTCCTACGGGCTCGCCTTGGAGGCATCTGAAATGAGAAGGGATTTTAATAGTCCATAATTATTATTAAATCTCAAATAGCTGAAGACGTACACACATAAATAAGAGTACAACAGTCCTAAAGATAGGGCCCTATATCAGAGAATGCTAAGCGAAAAGCATAGTAAGTCGGACAGATCCTAAAGGACACTAGAACCTAATGCTCTAATACCACATGTGACACCCTGCCTAATTAAATACCGAGTGATCATTCCTTTATTAAAACTAAAATATAATGTTCGTTGGGTTCATTCTTAGCATCACTGTCGAAAACATTTAATATTATTAATCACCTAATAAATAATTAAGCTAAGGGTCAAAACAGTTTTTCCATTTAATTCTACCCAATTAATCCATTAATAAATTTATATATTTTAAGATATAAGCTTGTCACATTCCACAAGAATAAAATAAATAATGGACATGAATCAAATATTGAAATAAATCGTATTGGATAAAACTTTCTAGTTCAAAGTCACAAACCAACAAACCATAATATCCTCAAGTGAAACAGAAATAAAATCTTGAACTGAACTGAGTACAATCTCTACTAAATGACAAAGAAAAGGGCGTAACATGCTCTAAATGAAATATCTGAAAAGAGTGGAGAGAAATGATAGAAGCGTCTAAGTGCAAAGGCCTGCAACTCCCACAACTGATGCAGCTTGCAAAATGATCCACGCATCTAAGTCTGCTACCCCTATGGATGGGCACATGAAAAATCATATATATATATATATAGCAAAAGAGAAAAGAGTAACAAGAAGCGGGTCAGAGCCCGAGTTGTAAAAATATTTGTTTTACCAAGTATTTAAAACTGCAATGATGCAAATATTAAGTGCATGTTAGTTTCTAACTCTCAGATGAGATTCTCACCTCTCCACTATTGTGCACGCCTAACGTATGTCTATCCTAACCTAGCTATCCATAATGTTCCCAACTAGACCATATACTTATACTTCTAAATATATATATAGGGAGCAACTCGTATCGCCCATACAATGCGCTAATACAATCATTTATTCCAATTAACAGTATATAACATTCACTGTTCTGATAGTAATTCTTTTACCAACTGAAAATACTTTACTTACCAACATTTATAAGTTTGCTAATTCCACACATTATAATTATTCACAAGTATATTTATATATACATATATATAGTAACATCATCCCTATATATATATATATATATATAAATCCAGCGCCCCTTGGTTAGGACCACTTGGATCAATACATACTCTATATCGTGTCCCGATGCATCGCTCACTTCGTAAAGGACAATTGGTTCGGCGTCTCTCACAAATCATAAATCTCATAACAAAAATATTGGAGGCGAGCATACTTACCAGCCAAACGGGTCACGCACATACCTACGCTCCCATTCAGCCGTCGAAACTATCTTATGTCTCAGATAGCACATATCCAATTTCATATGCTCTGGCTATATGTCAAATATCCCCCCATTAGGTCACTCACGATAAGACTGTACAGTGGGAAATAACCTCCTCTGAATACCAAGCAACGTAGGTACGCTATACACATAATACAAATAATAATATAATAATAGGCGCTCCCACGTCCTATTAATATTCGGGTATTCACCCAACCCATACATACATTTCTCCACGTAGTGTACTTACCATTATTACTTATAATTTAATTAATTCGATTATTCACTCTCTAGAAATTTCCAACGTTAATTCACATATCCAAGCCTCAAGGTATCATCCTGGGAATGCATCCCAAGTAATTCTACACTAAGCTAATATCAGTAAATGGTAGTTTCCTTCACTCGCTAACTATGTCACACGGTTTGGGGAAAAATAGGAATTTCTAGGCTTTTCTGGGACTGTCGTTCGAACGAATCAGCATGTCGTTCGAACGACTATGCATCTTTTTCGAACGAAACGTCGTCGTCTCCATTCTGTTACCTACTGCATTTTTTCAATCTTTCTCAACTGAAATCCTCTACAGATTTGTCCTAAACTCCCAGCAATTACTTCCACTCAATAATTAAACATGTTGGGATACTATCTAACAAACTAGAATCATTTAATCTTGGATAAACCTTAATAAATTCTGAAAATTCCCAAAATTATTCAAACAAGCCCCAGTTATTCAAATATCTATATAAGAACTCAAAATCAAGTTCGTCCATCATAAATAATTCATCAATTCGTGATTTACAATCTATCTACATGAAGTATTCATCCTAATTAGATATCAAATTCTAATTAATGTCCTTAGTTATGCAATTTCATCCAAATTTATGAACCATAATTGAGTATTACATATCTATACTAAAAACAGCATGATTATTGCTACAATTTTGCAAGGATTAAACACTTGCCTCAATTTCGAAGGTCTGATCTCCTCATGATGTTGGTATAGGTGTGTTCCTCGTCTCACGATCTACACTTTGGTGGGATTTTTGGTGTGTGTTCTTGAGTTATGCACCTAGAACTCCTATGACTTCTTCTTCCTTCCTCTGTGCCTTTCTCTTTTCTCTCTCGTAGGTTTAGAACTGATAACTCCCCTCTAACCCATGTTATTTTATATTTAATTTCCTAATTTTTGTCCATCATATTTTCCCAAAAATTCAAATGACAAAAATACCCCTACAGAATGCCAATTAGGCCTCAAAATATGTCGGAGTCCAAATAAAATACTCGGGTAGAGTTTTCTGACTATCTCGACCCTTCCGGACTCAATGGCACACTCGAAATTACCATATGAGTTACTTAAAAATAATTTACTTCTTTAACCCATTAAATTAGTCCCGACACGACTCACACGCGCGTCCTAACGTAATGTACTAAATTGTCGTGTTTCCCACTCTCGACAATTTATAAAAATTTCATAATTCCATATTACGTATTTGCACAGTAATATTCCATAATTCTCAACAATAAGTATTAACCCTTGGCATGGTAGTTAATATTTATTTTTCATCCGAATTAATTAATAATCAATTTCTCACATTTTTAATTTAATTAATCCAATAATAATAACTAATCCCACAATTATTTAACATAGTGAAAATACGGGGTACTACAAAGGTTTTTTTTTTGCATTGCGATTGGAAGCCTATAACAACGATCAGTGTATTTACATGGATGCTCGGTTTTCGCCACATCAAGATGGCATCATTTTCGGGGAATGTTTTATTATAGATTGTAATTGATTTAATATTTTGTCGTATAGTTTTCCTTAGTATTTTTATTCCTTGTTTTAACCTTTTTTGTAGTCTTGCACATTTGTGTGCCAAGAACCATTGAATTCTTGACCGCACACCTCTATGTGAATTTCCCATCTACAAACTATTCGGTAATCATGTCTTTTTATAGTGAGTTTGGTAATTATAACGGTTCATACGGGAATAGTTCTCAAACTTTTTATTTTCAATAATTCGCGTCTCGGCCTATTACCGTTGGTGAGGGCCTTCGAATTCTTGAGAATGAAAGGCTTGAAAACAAATATCGGGAAAAAAACATTTTCAAACATTTTATTTTCAAGAATATGCGCCTCGGCCTATTACCATTGATGAGGGCCTTTGAATTCTTGAGAATGAAAGGCTTGAAAACAAATATCGGGAAGAAAATTGTTTTCAAACTTTTTATTTTCAAGAATCCGTATCTCGACCTATTACCGTTGGTGAGGGCCTTCGAATTCTTGTTAATAAAAGGCTTGAAAATAAATATCGGGAAGAAAATCATCTTAAAACTTTTTATTTTCAAGAATGCATGCCTCGACCTATTACCATGGGTGAGGGACTTCTAATACTTGGGCATAAAAGGCTTGAAAACAAATATTGGGAAGAAAATCATTTTGGGGAGCAAGAGTTAGATGCATTATTCGCATCCAATGAAAATTTTTCTTTTAATATGTTTAAAGCTAGAGAACGTTTTCAACCAAATGATGAATCCAAGGTACTAGAGCCAAGGAAGCCTACTTTGGAGGAAACCTTCCTTCTTTTCATCCAAGGCACTAAGAAGATCCTTGGTGATGATTTATAAATGGAAACACCTTTCAAGGACAATAGTTGTTCTTTGGAAAACAAAGAGGAGGTTGAGACTTGTGTTTCACCTCAAATTTTTTATGAACATCTCGTTGAAAGTGAGTCTTTCTCCCTTGAAATTTAGTCTCTAATCACTTGAGATTGAATTTATTTCATCACCATTTTCGTTCTCCATTTTTGAACCATTACAAGTACCGTTTGATTACTATGAGTTGGTTGAAACTTTTAAAACTTTTAGACCTTTTACCGACGAGGAATCTTTGCATGAATTGATTTTCAAGATGGATTCTTCCTTTTTGTGTTCCCCACTTACCATACTACTTGAAAGTTTTTTGAGATGTGATTTTATTTTTCTTGGATCCCAATTGTACTTGTCCCCCTAGCATCCAAATCCCCCATCATCCCTTTAAAAAATTTAATTGGTGATGGTTCATTTATTCCTTCTTAAACATTCCTTCCATTGTTCAAATGGAATTCTCATTTTCTAGGAGGAATACATGAAAATGAGGGTACACCGCTTATCCCTCAAAGTCATATCATATTTTGGGTGGACCCTCAAATTTTTCGATTTCTAGTGTATAACTTATTAGAAATTCAAATCATAGATTGTACATAGTTAGCATATTTCTTTCCTTTTTTCCTTTTTTTTTTAATTATTATTTAGAGTAATTAGTTAATGTTGTGTTATTCGTTTTTGTTATCCTTGGTTCTAACATGTTTTGTAGATCGAAAGGAATGGTTCTTATTGGGGATCGCTTCATTTGGGCAATATCTTTTTCTCTTCTCTTTATGTTGTGTTCTTGATTCCCATTGATGACAACGCAACATTTAAGTTAGGGGGTGTGGGATATTATTTTCATTTATTGTTTAGATTCATAAACTTGATCACGTGTTCATTCCAGGTATGCCTTTTTAGAAAATTTCAAAATTTTCCAAAAAAATTCAAAAATTCAAAAAAATTGGAATTTGAATTTCTCAAAAATATCACTTAAATTTTGTTTAAGGTCTCGAATTGTAAAAAATAAATATACAAAGACGAAATTGACCAAAAATGGAAATTGAGCGAAAATTGACGACTTTACGAATAAGTGCGGAGATTAATTACCCCAATCAGATTTCGAGCCTTTCATTTTTGTGAGTTTTTAAATCCATCCGACTTATAATTAACTCAAAGTTCAATTTATCTCCAAATAAGTCATTGAGAATCTCTATTCCTTTGTTTTGATCAGTTACGGGAAACGAGCGAGATGTTTTCTAGAAAACCCACTAAAAATATCTCTAAATCAATTATATTCTCGAGACACGTCCGGTAAAATAATGAGTAATTCAGATAAATGAAGTTAGGACATCATTTGTTACCCAAAAATATTACCCATAAAAAGTAGTTAAAAATTATCCTTTTGGTAGCCATTTTGAGCCTAATTAAATTTCCAATTTCGTTACTCGAAAAAAACATGAAGCCCGGAGTTGTGAAAATCGAAAAATTCATCAATTAAGTCCAAATGGTGCACAAAAAGGGAAAAAATAGTATAATTCTCAACAAAAATAGCAAGCTAAGAAATATTAGGGAAAAAAAAGAAAGAAAAACAATGAGAAAAAGCCCGAAAAAGCACTAATGGACATCGTAACAAAATTTCCCGATTCCGAATTTCCCTACCATTCCCATTTTACCCAATACACCTTATAACCCAAGAATGTCCTAACCAAGTCCGAATAACAAAAGTAATTATCACGTGGATATCTAAGACACAAAAATATAAAAAGAGAGATTAATTGGTGTGAATAAGAGACAATGTTTCCTATTTTCCAATGACCGTATTCCGATGATGAGATCTTCTTACCATAAAAATTCCGTCTTTCAAAATTTTGTGCATAAACTTGTGTTCCATTAATTTTACTCTTATGAATCACGAGAAATGAGAGAAATTATCTTCAATTCGAGTGATTCATTTGTGAGTGCATCCGTGAGAAATTGAATCAAACTGATTTTTTGAAAAGTAAGCTAATGATCAATCGGTGAAAGTTGGCGATTTAATTTTTTTCTTCGCGCTCGTGCACACACACACAATAAGAATTGAGACTATTGAATATAAATTTATGGTGACTATTTTTTAGGAATTTAAATTTTACAATTTTTAAGTATTTTGATTTTTCTTTGAGTCGAAAATCGAATTTTGTCGGTATATTCACTGCAAAACCTCACGAGATACCACTCGTCCTACTAGGGTAACCTAGGGGTTTAATGGCTTGTTACAAACACTAAATGCAATTTCTTTCCCATGAAAGAGGCATCCGATCCCAATAAATTTTTTGAAGGGTCTTTAAGTCATACATTTATTCTTTTACGTTGCTCAGGATGCGCAATGTTCCATGTTTGGGGATTTGACTAGGTATAAATATTTTATATTTATCCACTTAATTTCAGTTTGTTATGGTCCCATGTAGTGTAAATAGAATGAATTTATCTCATATTCATGCGATTAACCCTTTTTGTTGATTATTTCTTATTCTTGGTATTTCTCGTGTGTCTTACAGGTATTTCATGCAAGTTAATACGGGAGAGAAATCGAAACAGCGAAAGAAACAAAGGAAAAGAAGTTGAAGGGAATTTTTGTAATTTTCTAGATGGAGTCTAGAGGAAGATCCAATTGTAACTTTTAATAGATTGAAGTCATAAGAATATTGGAAAAAGCTGCACCTCAATCCGAGCTACACTGAAGAAATTATACGAAATTGAAGGTGAGAATGAAATTCAGAAAGAAGAGAAAATGCAAGCTGAGGCAGCAAGTTTCGCCAAACATCACTCTGAACCAATTCACTGTTAGTCATGCTCTAGAACCAAGACAAAATATTTTTCACGCTTTAAAACCGCGAGAAATTACGAGGGGCGGGATTTTTATTTTTGCCCTATTTTTTAGCCTAAAGAGTTTTATATTTTTGGGGCTCTTCTAAACGACTTCCAACATATATTTTTCTTCAATAAGGTTCTTTTAAGATATATTTCATTGATGTAAGAGCTCCTAATCAAGGAGAAACATCTAGGAGAATAATTTAGAAGTTTTGCACCTTCAATTCAATAGCTTTTTCGGTTCTTCTTCAAGATTTGATTTCGTCTTGCATGTTTGTGTTCTTCAACCTTGGTAACTTTAAATTCCAACACTGTTATTATTGTTTAATTATTTTTGCATGATTGTTAATGGATTCCTACGTTGTTAACAATATCATGTTTAGTACCAAGTCCAAGGGCTGGGATCATGTTTTCGCTACTGATGGGCGTTGAGCCTTGAAAGTTTAGTTTTGGGTAAAATTACATTTAATTGAAACCTCGTGTATAAAAATTGGTTTATTATGCGTTTAACTTTCTTTGTCATGCAACGTTAGTATTTAAAGCAATAATTTGATTTTAATACACTTGCGTCCATTTTCGATTGAAATTCGCATTTTTGGGTTAAGTCTCTTCATGCGTGATGTTTATGCTCAGTTAATTATTTTCAAACCAAAAATCCTAATTTTGCATTATTTAAACCATGGTGGGGGATGTGATCCTAATATTTGTTTAGTTTTAATCAGCGTAGTAAACTTTTTCTTCTCGTTTTCCCCTTTTCAATCTACATTATCTTTTACACTTTCATTTGAAAAGTAATAAATCAATTAAAATCTATCAAACATTCCCTGTGGATTCGATACCCAGACTAGCCTCTGTACTCCATAAGAGTTTAGTTAAAGTTTAGTTTTTTTTCACTACGATTGGAAGCCGATAACAACGATCAAGATATTTACACAGACGCTCATAGAATATTTACCATCAAAGGTCTTCTTAAGAGGTGCAAAGAATATATTCATCTGGGAATTCGTAGATCCAAACGTCAGCTTCTTCCATGAGGTAGTCAGCAAGGTAATTAGAAATGGCTCTCCCTTTCATGGCCTTCCGTGTGACATACACAATATCGAATTTGACTAGTAGCATTAACCATCAAGCCATTAGTCTAGACCGGGCAAGTTTCTCGAGCAGGTTTTTATAGGTTCCATTCGGTACACAAGTCTGATGGATAAAAAGAGCATGTAATGGTGTAACTTTTGAGTTACCTAGATGAGGGTGACATATGCTTTCTCTAAGGTAGTGTAGTTGACTTCGTACCTAACCAATTTGCGACTAGCATAGTAGATGGACCTCTCTTTGCGGGCTTCTTTAATGTATTGGGCGTACAAAGCCCCAGTTGATGTTTCTATTATGGTCAAGTATAGCAGTCTGGGGAGACTAGGCTATGGCGGCATGAGTACCGGAGGTTGGTTAGATACTGCTTGGTTTATTCAAAGGCTTCCTGACAAGATTCATTCCAGACTTTTGTGGAATCTTTGCGGAGGAGTTTGAAGATGGGTTCCCAAATGGAAGTCAACTGGTTGATGAACTAGCTGATATATTGTAACTTTCCCAAAAATCCCTGGACTTCCTTCTCCGTTCGGGGTGGTGGCATTTCAAGTATAGATTTCAGTTTTGCAGGATTTGCTTCTATCCCCTTATCGCTACCATGAATCCCAAAAGTTTTCCTCTGGCAATGCTAAAAACACATTTTTACGGGTTAAGTCGCATCTGGTATCACTGCAGTCATTCGAAGAATTTTCGCAGAGCGGGAACATGACCTTTCTGAGTCTCAAACTTGATGATTATATCATCCACATAAACCTCAACTTCTTTGTGTATTAGATAATGCAAGATGGTTGTGGTAGCCCTTTAGTCGGTAGCCCCTGTATTTTTTAGACCAAAAGGCATAATTGTATAACAGAAGGTTCTGCAAGTGGTGATGACTGTGGTTTTTTCTTGATGATCAGGGTGCATCTTAATCTAATTTTATTCAACAAACCATATACGAATAACTTAAGAGCGTGATTGTTCGTGTTGTCCACAATTTTGTTGATATTGGGTAGCGGGTAATCATCCTTCGAAGAGGCCTTGTTCAAATCTCGTAATCAATTCACATGCGAACCTTTCATCCTAATTTTGGTACGGATATAATGTTGTCTTACCATGTGGGATATTCGATCACTCAGATGAAGCCTATTTTCAACTGTTTGGTAACCTCTTCTTTAAAATTGAGCGGCCATTCGCTGTGGAGCTTTCGTAGTTTCTGTTTAATTGACTTATATTCTAAAAGAGTTAAAATCTCATGCTAGGCTATTTCGAGATCAATGTCGGGCATGTCCTCATAAGACCATGCTAAGACGTCCACAATTTCCTACAGCATTTCTTCAAGTTGTGCATGCTCATGCTCGTCAAGGGTGGACCCTAACCTAATCTCGCATAGTTGGCTACTAAAATAGAGATTAATAATAATAATTTCATCGTCACTAATTCGAACGCGGTTATGTTATTTGTTATTAACCTTAATAAGATCAGTTAAGAATTTTTATTTGCAAAATCATCATCATCATCATCAAGAGTTTCATTAGAATCAAAACAATTAAGGTAAGGCAAGATAGTCAAAATCTTCGTTTATTTCATTCTCAGAAAAAATAGTGTTGAGAACCTCATCGAATGAGGTCTCGATTACATTATGATTTGAATAAGGAACAACAAAAGAAGAAGAATTAGGATAGACATGTGGGTTGGGTTGCATTTAAATGGGTGGAATTGGTACAATATTCTAGTTAAGGAGGGGTGCATCAGTAGTCTTGATCATGATGGATGGATCTAATGGTATAGCGTCTGAGTGGATTATGTAGAGTGCCAGTCCTAGTGTATGTGAGTCGAATATTGGACTGGTCATTTCCCAACTTAGTTCCTCATTTGAGTTGTCAAATTTGTCCCCCCATCTGGTGGCAATAATGTCATCCTTCCACGATAAGTTAATGCATTCTACAACCTCAACGGATTCTTCATATAGATCATCCCACTCAATAAGGAGGTGCAAAAGTGAAGGAACTAAGTTCCCTTGTAATTTCAAAGCATCGAGTAGATCGGACATACTGCAAATTTCACTGGTCTGTTGGAATAAGTCCACCATAATCTAGATAAAATCATCTAAACAGACTTCATTGATGGGTACCTCCCAATTATCTGACTCTCGAGCCCACAGTTGGGCTTCCAAGAATAGTCTGTTGATTTTTTACCAGTCAATGGTCATTTTTTAGGGCAATTTTGTCCCAAAATATAGGAGCTAGTTCAGTACAGGTGGACATTCCACATCTTTTCCTTCGAAATGGGTATGAATGGCAATACGTGCTCTTGTAAGAAGTGACAAGTCCTGGTCAGCAAAAAAGGTAGGGTGTAGGAGAAAATTTGGTTAAACTTCAAGGGGTTTGGGTGAATATATGGGTATGATGGGTCATTTACTAGGTACAATCTGGGTAGATTGGTCAAATTTCGAGTCATTTCCAAGGAATATGGCATTTGCATGGTTTGGAAGTGGATTGTGATTAGTGTTTATCTTAGGATTGGATGGTAGAGCAATAACACCCTGATTAATAAGACCTTGGATTACATTTTGGAAATGGAAGCACTGATCAGTGGTATGGACAATATTTTTGTGAAAATTAGAATGGGCGATTGGTTTGAAATTTTTGGGTAGTGGGTTTGGTAATGGACGAGGGTCCAATAACTTGATGAGATTTTGGCTCAATAGCGCTTGGTAGAATTTGGATAGGGGAGAATAAAGCTCGGTGTATTCCTTTATGGCGAGATTATGGCGAATTTTTAGTACCTAAGAGGTAGCAGGCTATGAGATGTTATTGATGGTTGAAACTGTGGTATTACCAGGATTTTCATATTTTCTTGGAATGAACTATTCAGATACTTTCTTTGGCTCATCTTCTGTCTTGGCAAAACTTTCTTCAATCTCCACTCCTGCTTCTCGGAGGGCACAAAAATGGGGGTAATATTATCCTCCCATCATCGATCGGTCATGGTGTACGAAGTTTTTCTTTACAATACTAACTTGCTACTCTTTTCCGGTTGGTTATGGTGGTCACTTTCTTCATCCACCTTGCTATGAAATTACCAAATATGTCCCTGAGATTCTTCTTGAGGAATTCTAAATCACAGCGTGTAACCTCCAATTCCCAGTTTCACTTATAATGTGATGTGAATTCACATGCAACATCCTCACAACTGCAAATTATGGATTCCTCAAGAGATAAGAACCAGTGAAGAGCGCTTTCCTTCAAAGTCTGTTGAAATATTTGAGTCATTATTTCCTCGTAGGCACCTAGGAAAGTCATGGCTCGATGGTAACATCGAAGATGAACAATTTGGGTCCCGCTACCCCCGAACTTCTCAATATTGGGCATCTTAAACTTTTCCGGTAGCATTGCTTTAGGGTACGGAGACATATGGGTGTAATTCATATAGTTCTCAGAGATTCGAACTTGGTCAAACCTTTTGGTTAACAACTTAAGGTCTTCCTTGAACTTATTCAACTCTTCTTCCTTTGAATCAACGATCACTAACATGTAACCCCTGGTTAGGCAAGATTCGACATAGGGAGCGGACCCATGGCATGAGGAAATAGGACCTCGGGCTCTTTTGGAATAGGGACTCAATTTTTCTACATCTCATGAACCTCGGTTTGAAGGTTATCAATCTTGGCAATAAGTTGGACTAGGACCGTCATCAAATCAGGCTCCACATTCGGTACTCGGTATGTGTTCTCCATGGAGAGGGGGTGAGTATGAATTCTATACTTGGAGGAAGTAGTAGGAGAACTAATGGAGCTTCAGGGAGATTTGACAGAGGAAGGAATCTAATAGGGAGCCAGGCCAAAGGTTGGTTATACGATCGACCTGAGAAGAAAAATTATATAATATTATTTTTGGAAGAGAAAAGGAATAATCTTCTTTTTTGGAAAAGTGGAAAATGTGTTTGGACAATTTTTTGCAAAGTCAAGGACAAAATATTTTTGGTAGTTTTTTTATATAAGGAGGAAAATGCTTTTGGTATTCCGAAAAGAGGGGGGAAATATTTTTGACACTTTTGGTATGAAAGGAGGGAAAAACGAGAGAAACGACTTAGCATGATTATTATTATTATTATTATTATTATTATTATTATTATTATTATTATTATTATTATTATTATTATTATTATTATTAATATTATTATTATTATTATCATTATTATTATTATTATTATTATTATTATTATTATTATGTTTTCACTTGTATTAGGTTTACCTAAATGAAAAATAAATATCGAAAGGAACCCGAGCCTCGGAAAAATTGGGCTTAAAAAATATGTAAAAATGGTTTGACTTGTTGCCAAACTCATCGACAGGGTCTCGTTTTGGAAAAAGACAAAATCGCACGAAAATTTGTGCAACATGCCGACCAGTCATTTTGGTAGAGTTTTGAGTAGTAACCGACAAAGTAAATATGAGTGCCATATGTTTGATGCCAATATGAGGGTATGCAGTTGTTGGGTTATTGAAAAGGTTCCCCCCTTTGGCATGACTTCCACGATATACGTCTTTCTTTTACGGGCAATCGGTGCATGTGAAAAAGACATTTGATATACTGGAGTGTACATGGATTGCCTTACTATATACCTTTTGGGGACAGTACGTGTGAGAGAGAATTCGATATACTCGACATACGTGAATGAGTTACCAGCTATATACCTCCCGTTATGAATTCGTTCAAAAGTTACAATGTGGGGGCAACCGTTCAATATACTTCAATGGTACTTGGCCAATGGAAGGGGAGAGTCATGTTGCTTAGGCTAACTACGACCTGCCGGACCAACGCCCATCATAAAGTGACCCCCCTGTTACGGGACAAAATTTGGTCAATACCCATACGCTTCAGTGATGTAATCTGCAAAATACATGATTCTTGATTAGTATATTATGGAGAACGTATTTTTATTTTTCATGATGAGCACTATGCTAATAGATAAGAATATACAAGTATCATGAAAAGTGAATCTAGCATGTAGCATGAAGATTATACTAAGCATGAGTATGTGAGAGTGAGTGATGCGTGAGTATCTATTGAGTGTGGTAGTGAACCTAAGCATGGGCCATCTACTAGTGGTGTATGATGAGTGTGAGTGAGCATGGATATATATAAGTGTGATAAGTGGAGGCGTGTGTTAGTGACTCTTAACCATAGATATTCTAAGGGGTATTTGAAGCATATGAGTATAAGTGATCCTAAGTGTAAGTAGTATGAGGTATACATGGAGAGTATCTACAAGTGTGTGAGTGACGAGTGATATAAGCACGAGGTAGATATATACAAGAAATAAAAGAGAGAGAAAATGGAAGATACAGGTCGGTGCATATGCACACAAGCAAGAATTGATAACATCAATGCAAATAGAGTCTTGTCCTCTTAAGTCAGTCCCCAACAGAGTCTCCACTGTGGCTATTCATTCGTGTTTTCCTCCATCTTGGGGACTAGCTCTTACGAGCGCGCGATTGGAGAGGGAGAGAAGGTCTCTTGCCTTTTTATATAAACTCTTCGCCCGTTGTCGATGTGGGGTGATGTAAAGAGATGGAGTCTCCAGCCTATTTTGAACAAAACGGGCAAAAGAATTTTTCGCCATCTCGAGAGAGCAACATACAAGACAAGCGGATGCTTACGAAACCAATACTTCAAAGGTTTGGGGACTAAGTTACGAAATGGGAAGATGTTAGGAACCCATCCCACCCTATCGGTCTCTCATGGGCTTATATTACTATTTTCCTTAATTTCTTCGTGAATTGTGTGCGCGTGTCTATATAAAAGGAGATCAGAATCGTTTAACTCATTGTGACACCCTGCCTAATTAAATACCGGGTGATTAGTCCTTTATTAAATTAAACCGAAGTAACCGACTGCTTCATTCTTAACATCACTGTCGAAAAACAATTTCTCTTCATCTATCACCTAATAAATAATTATGCAAAGTGTCAAATCAGTTAATTTTAATTATACTCAATTAATCCATTAATAATTTTCCATTCTTTAAGACATAAGCTACATACATTCCACATGAATATAATAAATACTGGACATAAATCAACTACTGAAATAAATCAGACGGGATAAAACATTCTAGTTCAAAGTCTTAAACCAACAAACCATAAAATCCTCGAGTGAAACAGAAATAAACTACTAAAGTAAATTGAATACAATCCCTAAGATAAAACGACTGAGAATGGGCGACACATGCCCTAAATGGAATTTCTGAATAAAACTGAAAGAAATGATAGAGGCGTCTAAATGCAAGGACCTGCAACTCCCACAACCGTTGTAACTCGCTGAAATATCCACGCGTCGAAGACTGGTAACCCTGTGGCTGGGCACATGATATAATACATATATATAGCAAAACAGAGAAGAAAAGCAAGAAACGGGTCAGAGACCGAGTTGTAAAAATATTTGTTTTAGCAAGTATTTAAAACTGCAATAATGCAATTATTATATGCATGTTGGTTTTGAACTCTCACATGAGATTCTCACCTCTCTACTATTGTGCACGCCTAACGTACGTCTATCCAAAGCTAGTTATCAATAATGTTCCCAACTAGATCATAGAATTATACTTCTAAATATAACTTAAAGGAGTAACCCGTATCGTCCATACAATACGCTAGTAAGACCATTTATTCCAATTAATCGTATATTACATTTACTGTTCTGATAGTAATTATTTTACCCACTAGAAGCACTTTTCTTACAAACATTTATCAGTTTTCTAATTTCACACAATAGAATTATTCACAAATATATACATATATACATATAGTCACATCATCCCTATACATATATATACAAATCCTGCTCCCGTTGGTTAGGACCACTTAACTCAGTTCATACTCAGCTATCGTGTCCCGGTGCATCACTCGCTGCATAAAGGACAACTGGTTTGGCGTCTCTCACAAACCATAAATCTCATAACACAAATATTGGAGGTGAGCATACTCACCAACTAAACGGGTCACGCATACACCTACGCTCCCATTCAATCGTTGAAACTATCTTACGTAACAGATAGCACATATCCAAGTTCATATGCTCTAGGTAAAAGTCAAATATCCCCCCATTGGGTCACCCAGGATAAGAATGTCCACTACGCGAAACCTCCTACCGATAGCAAGTAGCGTAGGTATGCTATACACATAATAATAATAATAAATATATAATAATAGGCGCCCCCATGTCCTAATAAAGTCCGGGTATTCACCCAACCCTTACATACATTTCTCCATGAAATGTACTTCCCATTATTACTTATAATGTAATCAATTCGATTATTCACACTCTCGAAATTCCCAAGGATATTTCGCCTATTAAAATATTTAAGTGTTATCCTTGGAATATTTCTCAATAAATTTTGTACTGGTCTATAAATCCTTAACTTGCAGTTCTCCCCCACTCAAAATAATCGCGTAACTATAGTTAGATTAAACTAGGAAATTTCCAGATTTTTTGAACTGTCGTTCGAACCAGAACTGGTTTCGTTCGAACGAATTTGCATGTCGTTCGAACATGACGTCATCGTCTCCATTATGCTACTTGTGTTTTTTCCAATCTTATTCAACTTAAACCCTCTACAGATTGTCCTAAACTCCCAACAATTACTTCCAATCATTAATTAAACATGTTGGGATAATATCTAACAAACTAGAATCAAGTAATCATGCATAAACCTTAATAAATTTTGAAAATCCCCAAAATTATTCAAGCAAACCCTAGTTCTTCAAATTTCTATATAAGAACTCAAAATGATATTCGTCCATCATAAATAATTCATCAATTTGTGATTTCCAACCTATCTACATGAAGGATTCATCCTAATTAGATATCAGATTTCAATTAATGTTCTTTGTTCTCCAATTTCATCAAAATTTATGAATCACAAATGGGTATTGTGTAACTATACTAACATGAACATGATTGTTGCTACAATTTTGCAAGGATTAAACACTTGCCTCAATTTGGAAGGTCTGATCTCCAAGTGATGTTGATATAGGTGCGTTCCTCGTCTCACGATCTACACTTTGGTGGGATTTTCGGTGTGTGTTCTTGAGTTATGCACCAAGAACTCCTAGGGCTTCTTCTTCCTTCCTATGTGCCTCTCACTTCTCTCTCTTGTAGGTTTAGAACTGATAAATCTCCTCTAACCCACATACACCCATATTTAATTTCCTAATTTTCTCCATAATATGTCCCCAAAAATTCAAAGGACAAAAATACCCCTACGGGGTGCCGGTTTGGCCTAAAGACATCCCGGAGTCCAAATAAAATACCCGGGTAGAGTTTTCTAACTATATCGACTCTTCTGGACTCAATGGCGTACTCGAAATTACCATACGAGCTACTTAGAAATAATTCACTTCTTTAATCCATTAAATTAGTCCCGACACGACTCATACACGCGTCCTGACTTAATGTACCAAACTGTCGTATTTCCCACTCTCGACAATTTATAAAATTTCATAATTCCGTATTACATATTCAAACAGTAATATTCCATAATTCTCAACAATAAGTATTAACTCTTGGCACGCTAGTTAATATTTATTTTTAATCCGGATTAATTAATAAATGAATTTCTCACCCTTTAATTTAATTAATCCAACAATCATAATTAATCTCCTAATTATTTAATATCATAAAAATACAGGGTGTTACATACTTCCCCCCTTACAACGGAATTTCTTCCTGAAATTCGGCAAATGTATTCCAGGTACTAACAACGTTGTATATATGTTGCGCATCGCATCTTTTCCCTCCCATGTACTCTACTCTGTACCACCCATACAGTATGCTATCACATACCCTTAAAAATTAACACTCCACATATGTTCGTTCTAAACTCCAAGTTACCTTGTCACGTAGGTTTTTCCCAAGTTTTACCATTCAAGTTTCACTACTTAAACTTTATTTTAGATATATCCGATGTCTATCCTTCTACTATTTTCACCTTAGTAGATTAACGATTCTATAGATACAAATGATCTCGTCTCATAACGATCACACACGCATTGGTTATTGGCACTGTATATACTTTACACACACATTATATACTATAGATATCAACTCATCTCGAATCTTCACAATAAGATCTGTTTCCCCCACCTTTAACTAATGATCATGAGAACAAAAAGGTTTATCGTACCTCGACTAGCACCATGCCCAAAAGTGAACTTATATGACTTATTGTACACCAACTAAACTTGTGGAAGGAATTGCTCTCATCCTCCCCTAAGATTTAAGGGTACATATTTAATTTTATATCCCAACATCTGGCTAGTCTGCTTATTTTCCCCATTCGTCTGCGGATGATAGGTCATACTCAACCACAACTCAGTATCCAAATCCTCGTGAACACTTTTCTATAATCAAAAGACAAAGATCTTGTCCCAGTCAGACTAGATATCAAGTGGTACCCCATATAACCTCACTATCTTGATTATAAAGGTCTGCGTATACTGTCCCATAGTATGAGCAGTATTGACTGGCATAATGTGATCTACTTTGATCAACTGGTCCATTATCACCCATATAGAATCGTAACCCCTTTCACGACAAAATCCTTGGGAATACTCTCCCCTTACTACTTAGGAATCCCTAACGGTTGAAGGAACCCCTACTAGTTTCAGATGATCCACCCTTTTTCTAACAGACATGTGACCCATTGCAAAATGAATTTATCGATGTTTTCTTCATTAAATCCCATTACCACTGTTATTTATAACATGATACATATTATATTCTCTCAATTGTACCTCTAACCGTAATCCATGGGACTTTGCCTCACCGCATGTCACATGTCCTCCCCCCACTCTAATAATCAATTTCTCATGAAACGCAAGCCTTTAACAACTCTTACGGAATAACTTCAACTCCCCGAGCTAAATGTTGTCGAATTCACAATTCAATCACAACCTACTGCCTAATACAATACCATTCTCGTGAGCGTACAATCAAGTTCTGATATCTCTACTTCCATCTTCATTCACCTTATCCCATACGTTCCGAGATAAAACAAAGTCAAGATTCAATTACCTATGGCTCCCATACACCCTATGCCTTGTGCATTTTTGCACAAATGAAATATATTCTCACATTATAGTGGAATTCTTAACCCTCAGTTATACTCACATATGTATAATTTATAAGGTAAGAATCCCATGTACTATCATCCAAACTTCTCTCTAACTCCCGACGTTCGTTAGTTTCATGCGTGGGGTTTCTCGCAAAGAGAAATCCAAACAAGGAACCCCCCCGATACACTACTACCTAACATTATTGGTGGTCGAGGTTCGTAAGGTCCTCAGTCCATAATATGTACATTCCCACCATCTTTGTATGTTGACATACTAATCTATGTATGTCCTTAATAATAACATAAAACATGGTGCTCTCACTATCCCAAGTTTTCGGCGCTATAAATATGATGAGCTATATATCGCTGCTTGATAAAGAGTACAATGTATCCTGAGTTATATCAGTAATTAAATCACTACGCACCGAAATAACATCTAAGGAGACAACAAACTTACTGAAGTCTACAACATCATGAAGTTTTTAATATATATATATATATATATATATAAAGATATATATATATATATATATATATATATATATATATATATATATATATATATATATATATATATATATATATGCCCAACCCTACTTCGGGTGACGCCCTACCAAATTAATATTATTTCCCTGGAGTACCCAACGCGATTGTCTTTCACTTAATCTACTATCATTCAAACATTCGGTAATTATCACTACACATTACCATTATAAGCTCTACCTTACGAACTTAATCCAGTAGTAAAAATTATAACAATAAAATATGCCTTTAATGCCCACCCGGCTTACTCACGAGTGATATCTAAAAAAACCTTTTACCCATGATCAATACATTTATAACCGGACTGTCCAAAACTAATGTACCCACTAAACTCGACTCGCATGCGAGTTTTAGTGTTAATCGTTTATATATGTTGTGACACACCACTGTCACGTAATTAAATACTTTACTCACAAGGATGAAACAAATCTTCACCAATATCTCCTTATCGTATGGTCCTTACATGCACTCCTCACTTGTACTCGTTATACGTCTGGGATTTCATCCAATAGTTTCCCTCTCCTATATAGGCAAATTATTCTATTCTGTGGTGTACACACCCATCACTAAAACATTGGCCTAACATCTTTAGGCCTCATTTATGGCTTTACTGGCCACCATATTCCTTCCTAAGCCCCCAATGACCATGAGGATTAATATGCTATTGTTACCGAGGACTCCACTAGTCCAGCCTAAACCTACCACTTTCGGGTTGTAACTTCTTGGGATCAATTTTCTTGACATAAATTCCTTCTCGAAAAATCTCACTCCTCTAGTTGTTATGCTTAATGGGCATGGTTTACCATCCTCAAATCTTATCGGTTGCACTTCTCAATGTGGACACATTTAACACTAGTAGTTCCACTCTCTACACATAGGGAAAACTTCCTGAGCCATTTTGGAATGCCCTTCCCTTGGACTGGCAGTCTTAGCTCCAACTAGAGCTATACTATAGGGTTAACGACTATCGAATGAGTGCCTAGCATCAAATTTATAACAAAATCTATCTCTCGACTAGGTGGTAGTCTCGGTATATCCTGGAACACATCAGAAAGCTCGCGAACTATATATTTCGAATCAATGGGGATTATTACCTCGGTAGAGGTCTCCTCCTCTATGTAATATAAATGGGTGGATGATCCTCCCTCTAGACGAGGCATCTCCACTAGAAAATATCTCCAGACCCAGTCTAGCAAAAATAATGCACCTACTAAAATAATCTATCATGGCTCTATAAGAAACAAGTCAATCCATACTGATAATTGCATCGTACTCTGACATATCTAATACAAGCACGTCGGTAGGTAAAATAAGTCTCCCAATCTCTATCCCTATTACCTGGCATATAAAGAAAATCAACGACCCATTACACAATGATGAGACTACCCATGTAATCATACTGATGTCCGTGTCTAACAATCCCATGGCCCATGCAAATCTAATGGCTATAAATGAATGTGAAGCCCCAGTATCAAACCAAATATATCCCATAATCCCAAAAATAGATAACATACCCTCAATGGAGGGTGGTGGCTACTGAACAGTTGCCTGCTGGACGTTGTACACACATGCATATGGTATCTTCCCTTGCTGCTGGGGTATCTTGCCCTTAACTGGGCAATCCTACCTCATATGACCCATCCTACCACAATTGAAGCATCTACAAGAAAACTGTGTGACATTACGACTCTATTGATTTCAACCCTTTTGCTCAGTTTACCTCTTCCTTGGCCCTGCTGAGCATCTTCATGAAAAACAGTATCTAGTTGAGGACATTCCCTCCACTTATGACCATGTTGTTCACACTTATAGTAGAGTCCTGAAAATCTTTGCTTTCTTTGGCCTTGCTGTCCTTGTTAGTCGAGTCGGGGTTTCTCTCTAGCCTCATCTGAACAAGTTTCACGTTTATGGTCGTCTCTCCCACATTTGAATCACCTTTTTGTGACATCATTTTTTCACTATTTATGTTCGCCCTAACGCATTTCACTCTTCACGCAGTGTCTATTACCTTCATGGTCTTTATGACCATGAGAAAGTTATTGCTATGGTATTGCTATTTTCCTACAATTATTAACCCTAGTCATATCAGATTGACTATCTTCATTTATTCTTTTGCCTCCTTCAAGATGCACATTGCGATCATGGTACTGTAAGACTGCAGTGGTAACTTTCTGTGCCATAATACCTGCTATTTTGGCGATTGATATTCTCTCCGTGGATACTTGAGGTATGTGGTTGTTCAATTACTCCCCTAGTAGTGTTATCTTGTTCTTATTGACGTGCCATCTGAAAGTTGAAATGGATTGAATAAGCTCAATATCCAAATAAGTAAATCACAGAAGAACGAATTTCTAACGCGTAAGGATGAATACAACATTCCTAATATTAGGGCTATAAATCAGAGAACGCTAAGAAGAAAGCATAATAATCCGTACAGGTCCTAAGGACACTAGAACATGATGATCTGGTACCACCTATGACACCCCGCCTAATTACGTACCGTGTGATCGGTCCTTTATTAAATTAAACAGAAGTGACCGATTGGTTCATTCTTAGCATCACTGTCGAAAAACAGTTTCTCTTCATTTATCACCTAATAAATAATTAAGCTAAATGTCAAACATTTAATTTTAATTATACTAAATTAATCCATTAATGAGTTTCCATTGTTTAAGACATAAGCTATATACATTCCACATGAATATAATAAATACTTGACATAAATGAGCTACTAAAATAAATAAGACTGGATAAAACATTCTAGTTCAAGGTCTCAAACCAACAAACCATACAATCCTCAAGTGCAACAGAAATAAACTATTAAAGTAAATTGAATACAATCTCTAAGATAAAATGATTGAGAATGGGCGGCACATGCCCTAAATGGAATTTCTTAATAGAGCTGAAAGAAATGATTGAGGCATCTAAATGCAAGGACCTGCAACTCCCACAACCGCTGCAGCTCGCTGAAATATCCACGCGTCTAAGCCTGGTACCCCTGTGGCTGGGCACCTGGTATAATACCTATATATAGCAAAAGAGAGAAGAATAACAAGAAACGGGTCAGATCCCGAGTTGTAAAATTATTTATTTTAGCAAGTATTTAAAACTGCAATAATGCAATTATTATGTGCATGTTAGTTTCGAACTCTCACATGAGATTCTCACTTCTCCACTATTTTTCACGCCTAACGTACGTCTATCCTAAGATAGTTATACATAAGGTTCCCAACTAGATCATAGAATTATACTTCTAAATATAACTCAAATGAGTAACCCGTATCGTTCATACACTACGCTAGTAAGACCATTTATTCCAATTAACCGTATATTACATTCACTATTCTGATAGTAATTCTTTTACCCACTAGAAATACTTTTTTTACCAACATTTATACGTTTTCTAATTTCACACATTAGAATTATTCACAAATATATACATATATACATATAGTCACATCATCCCTATACATATATACACAAATCCTACTCCTCTTGATTAGGACCACTTGGCGTAATGCATACTCTGCTATCATGTCCCGGTGCATCACTCGCTGCATAAAGGACAACTGGTTCGGCGTATCTCACGATCTATAAATCTCATAACAAAAATATTGGAGGCGAGCATACTCACCAACTAAACGGGTCACGCACATACCTAAGCTCCCATTCAATCGTCGAAACTATCCTACATAGCAGATAGCACGTATCCAAGTTCATATGCTCTGGGTACATGTAAAATATCCCCCCATTGGGTCACCCAGGATAAGACTGTCCAGTGCGCAAACCCTCCTCAATAGCAAGCAGCGTAGGTATACTATACACATAATAATAATAATAATAATAATAATAATAATAATAATAATAATAATAATAATAAATATATAATAATAGGCGCCCCCACGTCCTATTAAAGTCTGGGTCTTCACTCAACCCATACATACATTTCTCCATGTAGTGCACTTCCCATTATTACTTATAATGTAATCAATTAGATTATTCACACTCTCGAAATTCCCAAGGCTATTTCTCCTATTTAAATATTTAAGTGTTATCATAGGAATATTTCTCAATAAATTTTGTAGTGGTCTATAAATCCTTAATTGGCAGTTCTCCCTCACTCAAAATAATCGCGTAACTAAAGTTCGATTGAACTGGGAAATCTCTAGATTTTTTAAGTTGTCGTTCGAACCAAAACTGGTTTCGTTCGAATGAATTTGAATGTCTTTCGAACGAGATGCCCTCAATAATTATTTGCATGTCTTTCAAACTCCCATCAATTACTTCCAATCAATAATTAAACATGTTGGGATAATATCTAATAAACTAGAATCATTTAATCATGCATAAACCTTAATAAATTCTGAAAATCCCCAAAATTATTCAAACAAACGCTAGTGCTTCAAATTTCTATATAAGAACTCAAACTGAGATTTGTCCATCATAAATAATTCATCAATTCGTGATTTTCAACCTATTCGCATGAAGGATTCATCCTAATTAGATATCATATATTAATTAATGTCCTTAGTTCTCCAATTTCATCAAAATTTATGAATAAAAAATGGGTATTTTGTAACTATACTAACATGAACAAGATTGTTGCTACAATTTTGCAAGGATTAAACACTCGCCTCAATTTCGAAGGTCTGATCTCCTAGTGATGTTGATATAGGTGTGTTCCTCGTCTTACGATCTAAACTTGGGTGGGATTTTCGGTGTGTGTTCTTGAGTTATGCACCAAGTACTCCTATGGCTTCTTCTTCCTTCCTATGTGCCTCATTTCCCCAACCTTAGGGAAAGACTCTTCAGATTGACATCCCGGAGTCCAAATAAAATACCCGGGTAGAGTTTTCTGACTATCTCGACTCTTCCGGACTCAATAACGCACTTAAAATGACCATATAAGTTACTTAGAAATAATAAACTTCTTAAATCCATTAAATTAGTCCCGACATGACTCATACGCACGTCCCGATTTAATGTACTAAACTGTCATTTTAGACACCCCATTCTAACACCCCCTAACCTCCCCGTAGGTCTCTAGCACCTCTCCTCAAAACTAACCTAGAGGCCATCGGGCACTCCTTGGATCCATTTGATCAAAATCCAAACTCTTCAGATCGACCAAGACTGAATAAATCTTCAAAGGGCACTGAAACCTTTTTCCAATGATCCGCCATGTGCACGATTCTGACTTACGGTGCGGACGAATGACCTGTTCTCCCCCGAAACTTGATCAGGAGGCCATCGGATGCTCCCAGGATCCGTTTGACCAAAGTCAACTCTTCAGCTCGATCGAGACTAAATGAATCTGCAAAGGGCACTGAAACCCCTTTCTAACGGTCTGCCCCGTACGCAATTCCGACTTACGATACAGACGAACGATTCGTTTTAATTTGAAAGATCAGCGAACGCTTCCAGACCCTAGTTGAATAAAGTGAACTCCCCAAACTGAGTCAAGCTCTTTGGAATGTTGAAGTACATCTCCTAACCTTTCCAACGGTCTGCCCCATGTATGATTCTGACTTACCATGCGGGCGAATGATCCATTTGCATCTGAAGATTCTCCGTCCAAAGGATAGACGAATGCTTCTGAGCCACATTTGATCCAAAGTCAACTCCTAGACTCGGTATAAATCCCGTATACTTTCGAAGCTCTCTGAAGTACCTTTCCAATGGTTTGTCTTTGGATCAACGATTTGCGCTCTACGACTAATTTTTTGAAGGAACCTGAAAGAGACTGCCAAACAGCAGGTTCCAAACCCTGCCTATCGGTAGTGTACCTAAAAACACCTGCGGATTGGCAGCACCAGGGCTATGTCGAACAGCAATACCCCGGGCCTATAAAAAGTAGGTCCTGACCTCATTCCAAAGAGACAAGATCTGAAATCTATCACTCTTAGTGAGCTCAAGAAACCTCTCTCAAAGTCAACGTGATTTCCACATACAAATCCCTTTCCAACCTTCACCTTTCATCATATTTTCATCAAACTTGGTGAATTAACTACCTTCCATCATCACATAAGTGCAAGGGATACTCTCCAACATCCAAGATCAAGCTCAAGATCTCCAAGAAGGTCCAACTTTCTCAACTCTCTCTTTAAATTCCACTATATTCGCATTAATTTGTTTTATTACTTAGCACTTTTATTCTCTCATTTCACATATCCTAATCTACTTTTTTATCTAGTATTTTTGCACATCTCTTATTTTCATATAAATAAAACCCAAAAAACAAGAAAAAGAGGGGTTGCTCATAAATTCCAAACGGGAATCCTCACATTTTTCTCACAACGAAAACACTTTTTTACACATACACACAAATAAGAGAAATTGGATTTATGGGATAAATCCCGCCCCTCATTTTGCATACAAACTACGTGGACTTTGATGAATATATAGGCTACATAGGTGTCTCGGGGTAAAACCCGATAATCGAGTCCTTTTCCTACTTTTTTCCTATTTTTTCTATAATCTTTAAACTTAACTCTCTTAAACTCTCTCTCTATATATATTTGTTCTTGATGGCGGATTATTCCGTATGCGTTATCATTCCCTCATAATGATCAACGCTAGGATAATCGCGTAAATCCTATTTTCTAATATTACTTTTAGGAACATTCCTAAGGATGACTCACTTTATCTCTTCCATGATACAAGTCGATCATTCCTATACACCTCCTCTTCTTCGTCCCTCCCGCCGCGAGGATCGGGGATAGCCACGGTGGCGACTCCGCTGGGGCTACTTATTTTGAGGGCTAGACTGAAATTTACATGAGTGATATATTTGCTTATATTTTCCCCTATTTTTCATGCCCTTTTAGTATTCATGTGTACCTCATGCTTATGCTTCTATTCACACACTTGTAGAAGATTCTCCATGTACACTTCACACCACGTGCACCTAGGATCACATATGTCCACATGTTGAACGCATCAGCCATCCATACTTGGTATACCATTGGTACTAGTACTTTGCTCCCTGTTTGGCATGATTAAGAAAGATACTCTCATCATAAGATACTAATAAGATAATCATGCATGATTCACACGACATCACCAAAGAGCCTTATGATTTACAAAATTTTGTCGAGTAACTGGAGGGTCACTTCGTGATGGGCGCTGGTCCGGCAGGGCACAGTTAGCCTAAGCGATATGACTTTCACCTTCCATTGCCCAAGTACCTTCGACGTATATCGAATAGCTCCCCCGCATCGTACCACTTGATCGAAGTCATGACGGGAGGTACATCGCAAGGAACTCATTCACATACACCGAGTATATCGAATCCGCTCTCACACGTACCATTCCCACAAGGTATATAGTGAGTCAATTCACGTACACTCAGGTATATCAAATGTCTTGTCCACACGTACCGATTTCCCTCAAAAGAAAGACGTATATCGTGGAAGCCACGCTAAAGGGGGAACCCTTTACGATTCACCCAAACCAACTGCATACCCGCATATAGGTGTCAAGCCTAGTACACACATGTTAGATTGCCGGTTTCGACTCGAAACTCTGCCAAAATTTTGGGTAGGCCTGTGGTCCAAATTTTCGTGCATTTTTAAAATGGGACCCTGCCCGTGAGCCATAGCTTTGCATATGTTTGAAACCCAACTTTTCAAGGCTCGGGGCTCGTCCGACATTTCATTTTGCATTTAGGAGAATTTAATACAAGTGAGAACATAATAATAATAATAATAACAATAATAATAATAATAATAATAATAATAATAATCATGCCAAGACGCGTCTCCCAAAAATATTTCTCCCTTCTTTATCCAAAAATATTTCTCCCTTCTTTATCAAAAATCCAAAAACATTTCTCCTTTCAATCTCAAAAAGAAAAAAAAATGTTAAAAATATTTTCCTTCTTTATTTTCAAAAATAAATCCCATTTTACGCCTTCTCATGTCAATCGCATGCCCTTGGCCTGGCTCCTTATTGGCTTCGGTCTTCAGTCAAATCACCCCGAAGTTTCGTCTACTCCCCTGCTACTTCTTCCGAGTCCGGTATCCATTCGCTTCCCATGCATAACACATATCAAATACTAGTTGTGCAGCCAGATTTGATGGCAGTGTTAGCTCAGCTCGTGTCCAAGATTGACGACCTCTAGACTGAGGTCTGAAAAATGCAACGAAACTAGGTTCCTATTCTTCAAGATCCCGAGGCCCAATTACCTCATGCTATGGGTCCACCCGAGCCTAACTAGGTTCCTGAAGAGTATCAGTATGCTCCTCGTGCCCCTCCTACTAATGGGCTGCTGCCTGCTGAATTTCCTTTGCCGAACCTTGCCAAGCATGGGGCTAACTTGCCTATGATCATTGATCCAAAAGAGGAAGAGTTGAAAAAAGTCAAAGAAGATCTCAAGATGCTAACTAAGAAGTTCGACCAAGTCAGAATCTTTGGGAATTACATGGACTACACCCACATGTCTCCTTATCCTAAGGCAAGGTTACCCGAGAAGTTCAAGATGCCAAATATTAAGAAATTCGAAGGAAGTGGACCCCCGATTGTTCATCTTCGCAGTTATCACCATTCCATGACTATCCTAGGGGCTTCTAAAGAAGCTATGGCCCAATTATCTCAGCAAAATTTGAAGGATAAAGCCCTCTGATGGTTTTTGTCTCTCGAGAAGCACAGAATCTGTAGCTGGGAGGATGTAACCCGAGAATTTATGTCGCAGTATAAATTCAACGAAGCGCATGAGATCACCCATCGTGATTTAAAGCTGCTCAAACAGAACTCTGTGGAATCAGTCAGTAACTTCATAGCCCGATGGAGGGAAAAAATCATCCACTATAACCAATCGTCCATCCGAGGACGAACAAGTCAACATGGTGAAGAAGAACTTCTTGCCCCATGTCGGAGCAACAATAGGAGGACAATATTATCCCCACTTCTGACCTCTCAGAGAAGAAGGAGTAGAAATCGAGGAAGGCCTTGCTAAAATAGAAGTTGAACCAAAGAAAGTGTCCGGACAGTTCACCTTCAAAATATATGATATACCTGCCAGTGTTGCAGTCTCAACCATCAACAACATCTCTCAACCAACCACTTTATGGGCACCATAAAGTCACCCTCTCCAAAGTTTATCAAGCCCTGGTAAGACGAAACCTTATCAAACCCTTTGACCCCCGTCCATTGTCAAATCCACTTCCAAAAAACTTCAAGGTAGATTCCCATTGCGCCTTTCACCAAACTGTTGGCCATACCACCGACTAATGATTTCACCTCCAAAACATAATCGAAGGTCTAATTGACCAGGGTACCATTGCCCCACCATCCAATCCTAAGCCAAACACTACTCACAACCCACTCCCAAATCATACCAATGCTATCTTCCTATAAAGGAACCCAGAATTTGATCCCTCAACTCAAATCACACCCATACACTCTCCCAAACCTCTCCAAACTTTCCCATATTTCCTCCTACACCCTGTTAGCCTCGCTGATCAAGCACTGTCACTCCTTACTAGAGCATGCATCATTGTCCGTACCCGTTCTAAAAATGGAAGTATGAAATTATCATAAGTGTTAAACCAATTCCTAGATTTCAGGCTGAAATTTCCCTCACAGATGATCATTGATTACCATAAGTTTAGTACGCTATTCTTGGAAGCACGAAAATGCGCCCGAGAGTCAAACAGTTGGGTGGTACCAACCGATGAAGTCAGCCTACATGACATTGTCCAGATCATGGAAGAATTATTCAAGCAAACCAAAAATATTTATAATGTGACCGATTTACTTGATATTCTGAAGCTATAAGGGCACCTTTTCCCTTCACCCTTACATCTCCTCGCAGAATGGAAGACATGTATGAAGAAGCCATTAAAGTTATGGAATGCATTGACTTTACATGGAAAGACGAAATTATTGCCACCAGATGGGGGTAACTATTCGAAGTTTCAAATAAAGAGCAAGCTTCATAGAAAACTAGCCTGGTAGCCGACATGTGTGGGATGATATCATTTGAGGAGATCCTCGGATAAATAAACAAAGTGGCAGAATAACCTGAGATCGATGAAGAAATAGGGTTCATGTTCTTCCCTTCTTTAGTAAATCACATGACCAGATCAGGGAGGCATTACCAAATATCAAGATCACTACCTGTCAATGACAAAGGGAAGGGTGTTGAAAACCTTCCTATGCCACAAATGACCCTCGAGGAAAGCAAGATCCTTGATCAACTGAAGAAAACTCAAGATAACATCACTCAATGGGACTTTTCATGTCTTCCCAACTACAAATAAATATTTTAATCAAATTTCTCACTGGAACCACAGTTCCTCCTTCTACCACACCAGAAGAAGCGGTAAATTTAGTCAGATCCTTGACCTCTACCTGAATGCTATCCTTTTCCAGAGAAGAAATCCCTAAAATTGGGCCAAACCACAATCATACACTCAATATCTCCGTCGAAGTTATGGGGAGGATCGTACCACTATCTCTTGTCGATAATGGGCATGCCTTGAATGTTTGCCCATTAAGAACCTTCAAATGCTTAGGAATGAAGGAAAGTAACCTCGCTCCAAACTCCACTGTTGTACGTGCCTACGATAATACTCGTCGAGAAGTGATGGGATCCATAAAACTTGTAACAGGAACTGGCTCTATAAACCCTGTCGTTGAATTTCAAGTTATTGACATCCCAGATTGTTTCAACCTTTTTCTCGGACGACCTTGGCTCTATAGTATTAAAGGTGTGTCATCCTCACTCCATCAGAAATTATAGTTATTCACCGACGGATGAGTCATCACCATTTTTGGCGACGACGATAATACCAAGGGTGCAAGCACCAGCAATCTAATCCTTAAGATATATCACGAGTCAAATGATATGCTCCTATCAGGATTCCAAGTTGAGCCACTTCTACTCCTGACAATGGATGATTTCAAAGAAACGGTTTGTTCGAAATACGACCCTCATGGCAACATTAATGTGATTCATATGTTCAAAAACATAAATTTTATGCTCGGACTGGGGCTAGGGAAAAGACAACAAGGGATACTTGAGCCCATTATGCTGAAAAAGGCTTTCCCTCCTTGTGGTTTGGGGTATCAACCATCATAACAAGTTCTCAGAATGATCTGTCAGTCTTGATAAAAGAAAAGACTAGACTGCATCCAGACTATCCCAAGTGACTCCTCGAATGGACGATTCATCAAAAAGGGTGAAGACTTCCCCTTTTGTGGCTTTCTGGAACCCTGATATGACCATACAGATAAGAAGATGTAGCCTGGAATGGATATCTTTTTCCAGGATAGCTACCCATGGGCCGAAATTCCCCAACACCATGTATAACCGCTCATCAGAGTTACCTAAGATTTCGAGGGAAGTGACTCTGAAGATCATTTCAACTTATACACACTGGGGATGGCATTTTGCATCGTTCATTCAAGCTCTACATCACTGGATCCATCCCATCTGATTAAAGCTGCTAATACCCCTCTCTTCAACTAGCATGCTGCGCCGGTTTTACCTGTTGAAATCCCACCTAACCCTAATGTTTACCCCATTTCTTATTTTGTTGTTAATCCTTGCTCAAATGTAATTGAGACCTCATTTGATGAGGTTCTCAATGCTGTTTTTCCTATCAATGAAATAAACGAAGATTTTGAGTATCTTGCTGTGAATTACAGTAAATGTTTGGATTCAAATAAAACTTTTGATCATGGTGATTTTACAAATGAAAAATTCTTAACTGATCTAACTAAGGTTAATAACAAACAACATAATTGCGTTCAAGTTAATGAAGAAGAGACTGTTATTATTAACCTCGATTCTAGTAGCCAACTGCGCGAGATTAGGATAGGGGATACCCTCGACGAGCATGAGCGCGCACAACTTGAAGAATTACTAAAGGAATTCTTGGATGTCTTCACGTGGTTCTATGACGATATGCCCGACATTGATCGTGATATGGCTCAACATGAGATACCCACTTTTCTATATTATAAGGCGGTTAAACAAAAGTTAAGAAAGATCCACACCGAATGGTTGCTCAAAGTCAAAGAAGAAGTGGTCAAACAGCTGAACGTGGGCTTCATTCGTGTGATCGAATATCCCATATGGCTAGCCAACATTGTGCGTGTGCCAAAATGAGGAGGGAAAGTTCAGATGTGTGTAGATTACCGAGACTTGAACAAAACCTCTCCAAAGGATGATTAACCGTTACCCAATATCAACAGTCATGCTCTTAAGTCATTCATCGACGGGTTTACCGGGTACAACCAAATCAAAATGCACCCAGATCACCAAGAAAAAACTGCGTTCATTACCCCATGGGGAACCTTTTGCTACACTGTCATGACATTTGGTATCAAGAATGCTGGGGCTACCTACTAGAGGGTTGCCATAACCATAACCATCCTGCACGATCGGATTCACAAAGAATTCAAGGTCTATGTGGATGATATGATTATCAAACCCAAAACTAGAGACGTTCATGTCCCCGCTCTCTGAAAGTTCTTCGAACAATTTTGAAGATATCATATGAGACTCAATCCACGAAAATGTGTCTTCAGTGTTACAAAGGGAAAACTCTTGGGATTCATGGTGAGTGACAAAGGGATAGAAGTAGATCCTGCCAAACTGAAAGCCATACTTGAGATGCCACCTCCCCGAACGGAGAAAGAAGTCTGTGGTTTCCTTAGGAAATTGCAATGCATCAGTCGGTTCATCAGCCAGCTAAACTCCATCTGCGAACCTATCTTCAAAATCCTACGAAATAATTCAACAAAAGTTTGGAATGAGGACTGTCAAGAAGATTTTAACCGAATCAAATAATATCTGACCCAACCTCCGGTTCTTATGCCACCATAGCCTGGTCTCCCCTTGCTCCTATACCTAGCCATAACCGACACTGCAGCTGGGGCTTTGCTAACCCAATACCTTGAAGAGTCTCGAAAAGAAAGATCCGTCTATTATGCCAAACACAAATTGGCCGGATACGAAGTCAACCACACTACTTTGGAAAAGGCATGTGTTGCGCCTATTTGGGTCACCCAAAAGATGCGACACTACATGCTCGCCTTCCCCATTAAACTTGCATCCCAAATGGACCCCATCAAGTACCTTCCTGAGAAACTCGCCTTATCTAGCCAAATAGCCTGGTGGTTGATGCTCCTACATGAGTTTGATATCATGTATGTCACATAAAAATCCATGAACATAAGAGCCATCTCGGACTACCTCGCTGACTACCCCACAGAAGAAGCTGATGACTGGATCTCCGAACTCCCAAATAAAAACATCCTCTGCACTGCTCAAGATAATCTCCGATGGCAAATATTCTTTAACGATGCGGCCAACAAAAAGGGATATGGCATTGGGATACTTATGATCGCCCCAGATGACTTCCACACTCCCATCGCCATCAAATTAGATTTCCCCTGCACCAACAACATGACTGAATACAAAGCGTGTATGATAGGCCTCAAAGTTTTTCTCAAGAAAAGTATTCAATTCTTAGATGTGTACGGGGATTCTTCCCTCATCGTTGGTCAAGTGCTCAGACAATGGAAGTCAAGGACGGGAAACTCCAACCCTTCCATGCTCACTTAGAAGAACTAGCCTCTCAATTCCAAGACATCACCTTCCATTACCTACCTCGAACAAAAAATATCCTAGCCGATGCCCTTGCTACCCTAGCCTCCATGGTCGACATACCCGAAGGAATAATAATGTCCCCCTTCCTATTTCAAAAGCAACATAAACCAACCCATTGCTACCACATTGAGCTCATTACCAAAAAAGATCCCGAGCTACCCAATAGCTGGTATTATGATATTTGTCACCTCCTCAAGCATGGTAGGTATCCCGAGGGTTCCAACAAGAAAGACCGAGCAACCCTCCTAAGACTAGCCGCCTAGTACATCCTCTGTCATAAAGAACTGTTTAAGAGAAACTTCGATGGAACCCATCTACACTGCATCGCAGGGACTGATATTGAAGAGGTAATGCAGAAAATCTATAGTGGGGAATACGGACCCCACATGAACGGTCACATGCTTGCCAAGAAGATCATGCGACAAGTCTATTACTGTACCATCATGATCCAAGATTGCACCACCTGTGTCCGGAGATGCCTCAAATGCCAACATTTTTCCAACCTTTAACACTTGCCTCCACGAGAATTATACAACATGAGTTCTCCCTGGTCGTTCTCCACCTGGGGCGTCGACATCATAGGGAATGTTACACCCAAGGCCTCCAATGGGAATGAGTTCATCCTAGTTGCCATTGATTACTTCACCAAATGGGTCGACTTCGAGTCATACGTTGTTCTGAATGCTAAGAAAGTGGCCCAATTCATCAAGAAAAACATCATCTGCCGATATGGGGTCCCGCACGAGATAGTGTCAGATAATAGGTTACATTTTAAGGCATAAGTCACAGAAGTGGTCAACGAGTGTGGGATTCAGAGAAATAAATATTCCCCCTACCGACCTCAGACCAACGGTGCAGTCGAAGCTTCCAATAGAAACCTCAAAGCCATCATCAGTAAGATGAGCAAAAGCTGTCAAGATTGGGACCATCAAATCCTTTACGCCCTCTGGGGATACCGAACCTCAATTCTACTGAGGCTACCCGTTACTCTCTAGTCTACGGCATGGAAGCAGTCCTACCCGTGGAGCTAGAAATCCCTTCACTTTGTGTCATGCTCGAAAGCCAGGTCACTGAGGAGGACTGGCATCAAAGCCCTCTTGACGAGCTATCACTCTTGGACGAGAGGATATTGAAAGCGATGTATGAATACAAGGGTACCATCACCGAATAACGCATTCATTTAATAAGAGAGTCAAGGACCGCTGTGTCCGAGAAGGGGATTTACACCTCAAATAAATAGTAGAGCCCATATGGGACCCCAGAGGGAAATTGAAGCCCAATTGGAGTGGAGCATACATCGTCAAGAAGATATTGTTCGACGGTGCCACCATGCTCACCGACCTAGATGGAGAAGAGATGGCTGATCCAGTCAACCTGGACCGTCTCAAGAAATTTTTCCCCTAGTCTGAAATCTCGGCGCTCTACGACTCTTCTCACCTCCCTTCTATTCTAAAAATAAAAAAATAAAAAAAATCTTTATTTCCCTCTACCCAGAACTACGTGGGCTTGATCCTCTACAAAAACTATTTTTCAAAAAAAATTAAAACCTTTCAAAAACCACCAGAGGTGCATAGGCAGCTCATACTTCTTACATGAGCATGACCCTTTCTTCTTCACAAAAAAACTATTCTTTTCCTATCTCTGAGAACGACATTTCATTTTAACATATACTTGAACAAAAGGATTATGCATGCCTTAAGCGATCAGTATAGATAATTCAAAAATACGAAATTCATCGAAAGGCACAACTAGATGATCAAAAACTTGTTTATTTCACTAATAAGAAATTATGGTATATTACATAAGACAAGGAACAGATGACTCCCTACCCTCTACTTTCCTAAAAAGATAAATAAATTCCCAAATTTATTCCCCATTATAAAACAAACTCTCAAAGAGTCCTAACCACAGCTACTAGAGGACCTGTTCCACCATCATCTACATCCTGGGGTCCCCAAGCTTCCCCTGCATGAATGGAGTGTCGCAGATGCTCCATGGTCCGATAAGCTTGAACCAGCCTAAAAAAAACTACAACACCTCCCTCCATGGTATCAGATAAGACAAGCCACCTTTGTTCAGTCTCCACTGCCAACATCTTGCTGACCACTCTTCTCCACAACCACATCATATAATCCCCAGGGATGTGCCAAAGTCTCCTAACAGACTGAGAGGGACGGGATGACGGACGTCGACTCTTCCACAAAGAGCCAAGTCGCATGTGTATATGCTCTCTTAGATCTTCTATCGGAAAGAAATATAGTGTCCAAGGTGACACGACCTACTCCCAACCAAATTGGCACAGAAGACACCAAGGGAAATAGAAAGAGGTCTGTCTGAGACCAACCAGCCGGACATACGGGTATCCCCCCAGCTCCAGAATAGGCAGCAACAGTCCCTACCAAGGCACTGACCAGTGCAGGTTTAGAGCCCCATAATCCATAAACCAGTTCTCCCAGCTCTCAATATCCAGGCCAACACTGATGAAACGACGTAAAAATAAGTTGGGTACAATCGACAAAGGATATTCCGGAGGAGTCACTAGGCGAAATCTTTCAGACAAACCACCTGAACAACATCACAGGGCTAACCCTCAGAAGGTCAGAACGACCTTCTCGCTAGGCATCCATGCCATTTAGATTCTCTGCCAGTATCACCGCCATAAGATTGCGACGGATGGATATCCATGAAGTAATAGCTTCAAGCTATGGGTCCACCAGTAGTTCCCCAGTAACCAACAGCAATTTTGAAACAAAGCCTAGAATAACATCTTCGGCATATCCAACATCACCAACCTCCTATAAATGCACGGACTGCAACACCATCGAAAGAGAAATCATTCCTCCAGTGACCAAGGATCTACCCGTCGAGGGCGAGACGCAGAAAAGTCCAGCCATTAACTCCTGGAGAGACCGAGAAAATTCAGGCATAGCAGGTGCAACACTAGGATTTACCCCTAATATGGCAGAAAATTCCTCATAACTCGGACAGACTTCTTCTAAGCCAAAACAGAATACATGGTCTTTGGGGTACCAAAATTTCACCGCCACCATCAGCATGTTCCACTCTATGGGCTTATTACGCCATAAAGAGACTCGACGCATGTTGAAAGCAGCATAGTCGATGTTGTAGGAGCACATCGCCTCCAAAGTCTCAAAGTAGTTGGAAAATTCAACACTACCAGGGAAACACATCTCACAGAATAAGAAAGTAGTAATGTGAAGGTGTGATGAAAATACTCCACTCTTACCCCTTTTTATACTTGAAAACCCTCACAAAAGACATAACCCCTGCAAAAATCAAAGGAAATCGTGCCCCACAAGGTACCAATCAAAGCTTTGAAATGACGGGACTGGACTGACCTGCCGAGAGGTAGGACAAGGTTCTTGCCGATCGGCAACCCCATACTTTTGGAAATTTTCCCTTTTCCTCTTTCGTCAAATTTTGAAAACTCAATAAAAATAAATCGATATTCTCAATAGAATTTCAAAAATCCCCTTTCCATCTTTATATAATTTCTTATTATGAATAAAAATTTCTTTCGAACTTCCAAAAATATTTTACGGTCTCAGCAGCAAAGTAAAAAGTGCATGTGTATGCATTCATTCATCATTAACAGAAGATAATAAAAAAACTTCATTGTAATGTATAGATATTTCTCGGTGTTACATCATTTTTATAGGAAAATAAAGAAAAGCAGAAAACAACGGGACTTAGCCCAAACCCCTATTCTCTCTCTCTCCCACTTACCCTTCCCCATCTCTCTCCTAAGAACTTCCACCCCTACAACGCGCTCTTTTTCCCCTCTGACGAGATGACGCACCACCACTACCTGAACCAGACTCCTCCCCAGATGAGGCTGAGGCACAAAGAAAGAAGGAACAGGAACCACATACCGAATATGGGCCGTCGCCGAAGATATCTAGTCCTTAATATCCCCCAACTAAGTGGTGGACACCCGGACTTGCTGCAAGAAAAGGAAAAATCAGTATCAAACACAAAAGATCAAAAGAAACCAAAACTAAGGAAAAAATAAGAACAGAAAGATATACCAAAGGATGAAGAACCTCCTATGTCAAGCCCAACTCCTCCGGTTCCATCACATGAGGATGATGCAACATAGGAACCATCCCTCCATCATTCCGCCGAATGTTGTATGAAGGGGTATGCAACCTCACAAAGGGGACCTCCGAAGTTTCCACCGCCGAAGATGTCGATGGACCACCACCATTATGGGAGGACCCCACTAGCCGACTCAAACCCGTATAAATGAAGGGGCGTGCATCATATATGTTGGGAGCCATCAACCAACTTGTCACAAAGTTCATATAATCATACGGCACAACCGTATCGGTGTACAACAAATAGGACTCACCAATCATCACCGCGATCCTCGCATCCTCTAGAAACAATCCCTCCCGCCTCATAGACATATGGGGCGTCGCAGGTGGCACTACCACCTCCTCCTCAGCAATCTGTCGGACCACCCTCTCCTCGAGATACCAAGAGTGGACAAACTCATGCGTCAGCAAATGCCTCATCTGTGCATTCACTCCAGTCAAATCCGTGTCCTGAACGGTCATCCCCCAAGGGTAAAAAGTCACCTGAAAAATCCCCAACAAGATCTAAAGAAATATGGAATCAGAGCACACAAAGACCAAGATTGAAGAAAGGAAAAGTCTTACCCTATCACTGGTAAGGCCATTCAAGACCTGACGCAATGCCTCCGAAGAGAGAGACTTCCTCGACTGCCGATTGGACTTTCGCCATGGATAAAACCAATAAAAGTCCCCAACGGTCTCATCCTTCAAAGCGATCAGCTGGGTATTACACCCAATCACCTTATAGAACCACTTCGGCCAAAGACAAAAATACGCAATCAAAAAGAGACGCATAAGGAAAATGTGAATGCATGAAAGGAAAATTCGCAAATTAAAGAATACCTCAAGAAGATACGTGGCTCCAGTGAAAGACTGTCGACAGCACCGAATGAATGCATCCAGAGAAAAATCAAGGGTCGCCAAAGTCAAGATCCCCCAATCATAGAGAGGGATGCACGAAAACATCCTCAAGTATGGTAAAAACCATAAATGGACGATGTCGCCGCACAACGCCACCAGAAATCCCCCCAGCACCAACAAGATAAATAACCGAGCCATCTACCTCACTTGCAGCCCGCCTTCCACATCAATCACCCTGCCCAGCAAACATCCCTCAACAGGGAGTGCCGAATAGAGTCCCCAGACACTATCCTCCCCACATCACCAAGCGCCGCCTGCACCGCCTCCTACCTCACCCGCAAAGAGAAATCCACCTCTATCTGCTATATATCGGAGTCCAGCCCTATCAGCTGCTGCACATCTATGGGAGTCACAGTCATCACCCCAAAGCCAAAATGGAAGGTGTGGGTAGTGTCCCACCAGCTCTCCCCTATAGCGCATAAAGTCGTTGTCGAATGAGGCATCTTATCCAGCACATAAGCCAACCTCCCAAAGCCTACTGATGATACCACCCAATGCACCACAAGTGGAAGATGCTCCTAGATATCCTTAAGCCCCATCATCATGCGAGCACGCATAGTCAACAAAGAAACATCAGACTCCCAAAAGAAAAAATCTTATCAAAATCCAATAAAAAAGGAAAACCACAAAAAAGGAATGTCAAAAGTTATTTTACTTACATAACCGCCAGGGCTCACCACCCTCGAGGAGCGATGACGCGATGGATCCCGCAGCAAAGTCCGCTCATCCCCAACTGTCTTGAATGCATCAAAAGAGTTTTCACTCCCTAAAGCAAGAGGCGCCCTAGCCCTCCACTCCTCATTTTCCCAGTCGTCAATAACCAACCACTCCCTGTGTACCACAGTGCTCACAAAAGCGGCCATTTTTTAGAGATCGGAATGCTAGAATGATTCACAGAAGAAAATCACAGAAAGAGAGAAGGTAAGAAGTTGTGAAAAATGAGGGGAACCCTCCCCATTTTTATAGTCTGCCAAGGGTTATGCCGATCGGCACTGACCCCAAACCTACCGATCTACACTACCCTTTACCTTCTCGAGGCAGTCCGAAAGCCTGTGCCACTGTCGAATGGCACCCTCTACACCATGTCGATCGGCACCCCCTTAAATTTTTGTACAGAAACTCCCCAAAAAAACATAAAACCCTGAAAAATCCTCAGAAAATTCCTAAAAGTCCTGGAAAGGATTTAGAATATTTTCACCAAGAAAATTTCACACTCCCTTAAACGGAACCCCTACTTCCCCAGTAAAACTCTCAAAAGCAAGCAAATCTCCTCCCGGCAATGTCCCAGAGGATCCCTAAGGAATCCCAAACTTCAGGATCATCTCCTATTTAAAGGTCTCAAATTTTCTTGAGAAATACGTCCAAACCTTGTACCACCTACTCACTTCACCAGTGGAATTTACAGCATCAAATTGGTTGATCGCCCTGAAAGTCTCCAAAAGATACGAGGATTTTCCTTGCAATTAGCTCCCCAGATCAAATAAAAATCATGAGGTAATTTGCCCAACAGAGTTCCCCGAGAACATCTCAATTTAAGCCCTCAAAATTGGCTTCGACCCGCAGAATTGGTCATCTCAATTTAAGCCCTCAGAATTGGCTTCGACCCGCGTAATTGGTCAACTCAACTTGGCTCTCAGAATTGGCTTTGACCCGCATAATTGGTAATCTCAATTTAAGACATCAAAATTATTTTCGACCCGCAGAATTGGTCATCTCAATTTAAGCCCTCGGAATTGGCTTCGACCCGCAGAATTGGTCATCTCAATTTAAGCCCTCAGAATTGGCTTCGACCCGCATAATTGGTCATCTCAATTTAATCCCGCAGAATTAGCTTTGACTCACAGAATTGGTCATCTCAAATTAAGCCCTCAGAATTGGCTTCGACCCGCAGAATTGGTCATCTCAATTTAAGCCCTCGGAATTGGCTTCAACCCGCAGAACTAGTCATCTCAATTTAAGCCCTCGAAATTGGCTTCGACCTGTAGAATTGGTCATCTCAATTTAAGCCCTCAAAATTGGCTTCGACCCGTAGAATTGGTAATCTCAACTTAAGCCATTAGAATTGGCTTCAACCCATAAAATTAGTCATCTCAACTTAAGACCTCATAATTCTCTTCGACCCGTAGAATCGGTCACCCTCATCTTCAACGCCTCAGAATCAGCCTCAACCCTCTGAATTGGTCACCCTCATCCTTCGGTCCTCAAAATTGACCTTGACCCTCTTGTCATCCTCTTTCAAAGGCATCATATGGTGTCTATTCGATGGCTATCGTTAGATCCAAACTTACCCATAGAGGGGATGTGTAGACACCCCATTCCAACACCCCCTAACCTCTAACTAGGTCCCTAGAACCTCCCCTCAAAACTAAACTAGAGGGCATTGGGCACTTCCAGGCTCCGTTTGACCAAAATTCAAACTCTTCAGCTCGACCAAGACTAAATGAATCTTTAAAGGGCACGGAAACCTCTTTCCAACGATCCTCCCTATGCAAGATTCTAACTTACGGTGCGAACGAATGACCTGTTCTCCCCCGAAACTTGATCAAGAGGACATCAGACGCTCCCAGGCTCCATTTGACCAAAGTCAACTCTTTAGCTCGACCAAAACTGAATGAATCTTTAAATGGAACTGAAACCCCTTTCCAACGGTCCACCCCATGCACGATTCTGATTTACAGTATGAACGAACGATTCATTTTACTCTGAAAGGTCACCGAATGCTTCCAGGCCCCGGTCGACCAAAGTTAACTCTCCAAACTGAGTGAAGCTCTTTGGAATGTCAAATTAGATCTCCTAACATTTCTAATGGTCGGCCCCGTCCAGGATTCTGACTTACCATACGGACGAACGATCCGTTTACGTCTGACGATTCCCCGTCCAAAGGACCCACAAATTCTTCCAAGACACATTTGATCCAAAGTCAACACCTGGACCTGGGAGTAGTCCAAATACTTTCAAAGGAATCTGAAGTATGTTCAAATGATTCACCCCGTGCATGATTCGGATCAACGGTTTGCGCTCTACGACCAATTTTCCGAAGGAACCTGAAAGCAACTTGCAAACGATAGGTTTCAAACCCTGCCTATCGGAAGTGTGCCTAAACAAACCTTTCGATTGGCAGGACCATGACTATGACGATCAACAATGCACTAGGCCTATAAAAAGGAGGGTCTGGCCTCATTGCAAAGAGACAATATCTAAAATCTATCACTCTCAACGAGCTCAGGAAACCTCTCTCGAAGTCAGCGTGATTTCCACATCCAAATCCCTTTCAAACCTTCAACTTTCATTATCTTTTAATCAAACTTGGTGAATTAACTACCCTTCATCATCACCCAAGTACAAGGGCTGCTATCCAACATCCAAGATCAAGCTCAAGATCTCCAAGAAGGTCCGACTTTCTCAACTCTCTCTTTAAATTCCCCTAAATTCGCATTAATTTGTTTTATTACTTAGAACTTTTGTTCTCTCATCTCACATATCCTAGTATAATTTTTATCTAGTATTATTTCACATATCTTATTTTCATATAAATAAAACCCAAAAAATAAGAAAAAGAGGGTTTGCTCATAAATTCCAAATGGGAATTCTCACACTTTTCTCACACTTTTCTCATAACTAAAACACCTTTTTACACACACACATATAAGAGAAGTCCCCGATTGGATTTATGGTATAAATCCCACCCCTCATTTTGCATACGAACTACGTGGACTTTGATGCCTCTATAGGCTACATAGGCATCTCGGGGTAAAACCATAAACACGAGTCCTTTTCCTACTTTTTCCTATTTTTTCTATATTCTTTAAACTTAACTCTCTTAAACTCTCTCTATCTATATATTTGTTCTTGATGGCGTATTATTCCATATGCGTTATCATTCCCTCATAATGATCAACGCTAGGATAATCACGTAAATCATATTTTCTGATATTACTTTTAGGAACATTTCTACGGATGACTCACTTTATCTCTTCCATGATACAAGTCAATGATTCATATCTCGACTATATACACACATGCACACATATCATGGGGAAATAAAGGAAAATAACAATAATCCATGAAAGACCGTAAGGGCTGAATGGGTTCCTAACACCTTCCCATTTCGTAACTTAGCCTCCGGACCCTTTTCGAATCATTTTCGTTTCGTATGTATTAGTATGTCTTTTTATGCTGTCTTTTGGGACTACTCCCTTTTCTTTTGTCTGTTTTGAGTAAAATAGACCGATGACTCCATCTCTCTACATTTTTCACCTCATCACCGACGCCGACCGAAGTGCTCCCTAGAGGGATGTGTGGGACCAAGATCCTCTCGACGTTGAAGGCACCTCTTCTTCTTCATCCCTCCCGCCGTGAGGATCGAGGATGGCCACAGTCGTATTTTCCACTCTCGATAATTCATAAAATTTCATAATTCCATATTAGGTATTCACACAGTAATATTCCATAATTGTCAACAATAAGTATTAACTCTTGGCACACTAGTTAATATTTATTTTTAATCCGGATTAATTAACAAATAATTTTCTCAGCTTTTAATTTAATTAATCCAACAATCATAATTAATCTCCTAATTATTTAATATCATAAAAATACGGGGTGTTACACTCATATCATGGAAATGATAGAGTGAGGTCATCCAAAAGAAAGTTCCCAAAATAATAATTAGAAAAATATGATGTACGTGCTTATCGAGATATTGATCATTATAATGGAACGATAATATGTGTTAGATAAGATGCGCAAGTATGAATCACAAGTATTATATATATGAAAAATATATAGATAAAATAGGAAAAAGATGAAAATAGGAAAATTGGACTCGAGTCTCGGGTTTTAGCTCGAAATGCCTATGTTGCCTATGAAGGCATCAAAGTCCACGTAGCTCACATGTGTCACAAGGGTGCGGTTTATCCCATATATTAAAACGGGAGTTTATTATATATGTGTGTGTAGAAAAGGTATTTTTAATTTTGAGAAAATGCGATGAATAATCCTGTCGGAATTTATAGTTGTAACCCTCTTTTTATTTGTTTTTTGATTTTTTATAAAAAATAAAGTATGTGCAATATAATTAATAAAGGATGAGATGTTAATGTGTATGATCTAAAATAAAAGATAAGTTGAGAAATCATATAACTAATGTGAAAATAAAGAAATTTAGAGAGAGAAAATGTTATTTGGACCTTGTTTGGACACTTGAGGCTTGAACTTGATCCTTGATGAACTTCCTTACAAGTTGAGATGAATGTTGGATGAGCGAGAAGGAAATTTTTGCTAAATTGGATACGAAAATGATGGGAATCAAAAATGGAAAGGAATTTCACACAAGGAAACTTCGTTGATTGCAAAAGAATGGTGCTGAGATCACTGATATTGATGGATCTGAGGTGCGTCCTGGAAGTGTTCTCATGACCTTCTTATATAGGTCAAGGGTACAGTTGATCGGCATATCCTTAGCCCTACCAATTGGCAAGTGACCCTAGACACACTGTCGATTTTTTTGGAAAAATGGTCATAGAACAAAATCCGTAAATCCAAATACAACACGAGGAATACGTTTAGAAAGGTAATTCATATACCTTCAAGAGTACTTGGAGCCACTCCCGAGTTCAGGAGTTGAGTTTGGATCAAATGGGGCACGAAAGCGCCCATTGGTTCTTTGGACAAGAGAACGTCGGACGATAATGGATAGTTCATCCAAATTGTAAGTTAGAATCGCGCAAGGGGTAGATCTTTGAAAATATTATGCAAGTCACTTCGACGTACCAAAGAGCTTAACTAGGTTCGAAGAGTTGACTTTGGCCAATCGGGGCTCGAAAGCGCCCGATGACCTTTCAGAGTAAAATAGGTCGTTCGTCCGTACCGTAAGGCTAATTCGTGCACGGGGCAAATCGTTGGAAAAAGTATTCAGTGTCCTTTAAAGATAATTTTAGTTTAATTCGAGTTAAATAGTTGACCATGGTCAAACGGAGCCCAAGAGTGCCCGGTGGGCTCCAGATCAATTTTTAAGGGAAAATGGGTTGTTCGATCAAATGGTTATGCCATTTCACGCATGCCATGGACCATTAGAAAGGCGTTTTAATTCCCTTTGAAGATTCATTGCACTTTCGTTCTGACAATGGAGTTGACCAGAGTGAAATAGGGCTCGAAATCACCTAGTGGCCTCTAGATCAATTCTTGTAGTAAAACGATTTTTTCGTCTGAACCGTCATGTCCATTCGTGCACTGGGGAGACCATTAGAAAGTTGATTTAGATCCCTTTAAAGATTCATTGAGACTTTTCTCTAACGATGGAGTTGTCCGGAGTCAAACGGGGTTTGGAGGCACCTGATGGCCTCTAGATCGGTACTCGGAGTATGACCTAGGGTTTGTAGTGAATGGAGGAGGGGATTGGGACCTATGGAAAGACTTAAGGAGTCCTAAAATGTTATGAATACATTTCCATTTGTGAAACCTGCCTAATGGGAGTCATCTCACTCTATTAACACCTCAGAAAGCTCTACGTCGACAAGGAGTGGAACGTAAGCATCTCACACTAACAAACTATTGTCTTTCATGGACACTCATAATTTACTAATAATTCAAATCAGAAGAATGTAAGTAATTAATAATTATCAACTTGATAGCATGCCACTTGGAACTAAATTACTTATCATGCTAACAAATTTAACGTTATCGTCGAGGACATAAACTAACCCGTCACCAAACTAGCATCACCGACCCAAGCCAACACTAACGTCAAAATATTCAATACCGAACTCACCATGTCACTGCCGAAAGTAACCTTGAACCCAGAGATTTAGTATCATTTTTAAATCCCCAACCCGAATTTATGGGTTACCAGTAGTCAACCTGATCCGACCCGAGAATTAGTGTGAAGTGCAAAGAAATAAAGTACATAATGTTGCTAGTCCAATTTTATTTTAATTAATGTTTCACTTGTTTAGCATCCGATTCCAATTTCAAATTAAACTACATGAGGGACCCATGGGGCGCACCCCAAAGTCCAAGCATATAGAACTACTAACATAATGAAAAGGAAATAATTATTTGTATAATGATTTCAAAATATCAAACTACCCCCAACCCGCCGTAACAAATTGAGGAGTGAGGCAAATGCTCAGTGGAAAATATACAAGTGCGGCATAGAATCGAATGATAGAAAGAAGACTCTAACACGTTATACCTACGTGCACATGAAACTACCTTGTGTGTGTGTGTATATATATATATATATATATATATATATCTTGTTAAAGACTTTCCTTTTATCATTTTTGGCATCAGTACCTTTATTTAACACACACGTTTAAACATTTGAAATAACTCCACTTGAATTAGCCAAAAATAATTTCTTTACTGAAATTACCACTTTTTATTGTAACCAATCCACATTAGTATATTCATTGAAAATCACCCTTCCGACACGCGCATTCACTCAGTTAGAAAATACTTATTTAGTCTTTGAAAACCTTTTGCACACTTTCATGTGTTAAATTATGGGTTTAAGCACTTAGGTTTGCTTAACCACCCATTTATCCACTTACTTTATCTTATGGACATTAATCGATCTACACATTTAGTTGTCTATTTACCTTTACCGAAACATTTATTAATTCATTCAAGTAGGTTGTATTAACACATTTTCACCACACAACCTATTTCTTGAAATGTTCCTTTTTTCTTTGTCTTTTCTTGGAATCTTCCAATAACTGCATGCTTTAACGGGCTCTACACCATCGGCTATGCACACCATATGCTTTGGCCCGTTGTTTTGGGTCTTTTACCCCAGGGCTCTAGGCCATCCTTAATTTTTCTAGTGTCATTCGAGTTCCTTTTAATTTGTTTTAACGTTTTACAAATGTTCAATTTATTCCACTTTCCCCTTTTTAACCGGTCGAAGTCACAACCCGGGGTTACACCCCAACTCGTGTTACACTTTGAAATTATCATCTCAATTTTCTTTACACTTTAACCTTGATTTTATTCCAAAATAATATTCATTTAGGACCAATTTGTCAAACATCTTTCCAATATTTTTATTTCATATAAATATTCCACTTTAAGTAAAATTATCATTTTACCCATTTATTTCTAAACTCATCTTTGACTCCATTCCCACAAGTGTTAATTTTTTCAAAACACTATTATGTTATCCTTACTAACTTCTTAAGTTTTTTAATACCTTTTTAACCTTGGAGTAAGATTCTTCTTATTTGAAAACATCTTTATCTCATTATTTCCTTCCCAATTTCATAAGTGTTAAATCTTTTATAATATTATTAAGTTAACACACCAACTTTCCAATGTTTAGCCATTAACACTTATCCAACACCTTTACAAACCACTTTTCCAAATCAGACATTTCTTTACTTTTTTTATTCAAGAAATCTAATTTAAACATAAAGACTACTTTTATAAGAAAATATAATTTTCTTTTTATCAATTCAAGTAGTCCTACAAGTTTATACTTATCACACTTTTAACTACTTTTCCACTCACTTTGAAGACAAGAATTTCTACTTTTCTTATTCCATTTTTAAACCCAATAAAATCTTCTTTAAACTTTTTTAAACATTTATTTCTAAAATACTACAAGTTTATAGCTGGATTTTAAATCTTAAAATCCTATTAATGGGTTAGACATATATTTCCGTTAGAAATTCATCATACTTGTAAAAATACACTTTCAAGGTATAAAAGACATTTAATTTCTTCAAACTCAACAAATATCCATTTTCATAAACTTTAGATTTTTTTAATAAACTTCAAAATATTATTTCACTAATGTTTAGCAAAATGAGTCATTATTTCCCAACATTTTATTTCATAAAATGTTTAACATCAATCTTTCTAGAAAATGCACCATTTTCATAATATATCAACTTTTAATATTTCAAAACTTTTAAATACTTATTCATTATATATTTTTAACAAATAACACTTTAGCTATATTTTAATTTCATACAAAATGTTAAACATTATTCTACTAAAAATCATCATTTATTCTTGTGCATCCTACTTATGCAATCTAACGACAAGAATATTAAAAATGCAATTAGACTTCAAATTAGGGTAAGAATGTTGGTGTAGGAGGTCTCCAAAATGCTCCATTTGAGCTTCCAAGTTAAGAACTCCTTCAAACTACATGAAAACTCCATCTTAATCTTCTCCAAAAACTCCCAACAACACCTCCAAAATTCATAGCTCCACTTCAACAATAGTGGAAATGGGTATATATTATTCAAACATGGTGTAATATACTAAGAAAATGGTAGTTTATGGTTGAAATATGGTGGTGGGTGGTGGTTTGCGGTGGAGATGAGCTCTCCTATGGTGGAGGACCACCTCCCTCACTCTCCTATCTTCTTCCCTCTTCCCATGTTCAAAATGAGCCCAAACACCCCATTTAAAAATCCCAAAACATCCCAAATTCATGTTTTTCCCACTCTAGGCTAATATGATCTCGAAAAATCAAAGATCCAAGGTACAAAAATATGACAATGCACAAGGATAATATAATTTAAATATTTTTGAGACACGTCATTCGAACGACATGAGCCTCGTTTGAATGACATGTTAATCTTTTTTGATAGATGGCTTCGTTCGACCTGGGACTATAATGAAGTGAGAGCTCATTTCAAGTCTTCTTCACGTGAACTTTTCATGACACAATCTCTCTTCTAACGACACCCATACATCATTAGAATGACCCCATTTTCTATTTTTTCATTATGTTCAATTTTGCCCCACATTTTTCGATAATTCTCATAAAAACTTACTCCATTACGTTTTATACAAAATTTAATTGAATTACTAGGACAAGGTATTACAATATCATTAGCATAGACCTCGACCTATTTATTAATAAGATCATGTAGGATAGTTGTAGCTGCTCTTTGGTATGTATCCTTGGCATTCTTAAGACTAAATCGAATGGAAGTATAGGAAATGATCCCCCACGGGGTAGTAGAGGCAATATTCTCTTGATGATCAAGATGCATCTTAATTTGGTTATACCTCATGAAACCATCGATGAATGAATTGAGGGAGTGATAGGAAGTGTTATTAATGATCATGTCAATATTGAGGAAAGGGTAATCTTCCTTTTAAAACTATTTTCTCAAATCTCAGTGTGACAACTTGCCTATTCTAATACCAGCTCGCCAATCCTCTACTAAAATAAAACAAAAATCTTAGTATGGTTCATTCTCAGCACCATTGTCTCAATAACAATATAATATAAATGATACAAAAAAACATACAACACTATTAATGAATAAGGCCCATGCATAAATAAATAATAAAAGTGAACTGAATAAACCATCGATCACCAAATAATAACATCCACTGTGTACTAAATAAGAAATCTGAGTGCTAAAATAAAATATGTGACAATAATTTAATAGCCTATCCATCTACGCGCAACACGCCCAAACTGAATACTAGAATGAAACAAATCATATCTATATAGAATAAGCTAAGGTGTCTAAATAATCATGTAGCGCCAAAATCTACATCAACGGTAAGAATGGATTTATCCTTGCGATCCTGGCTGCTGCAACTGCACACCTGGGGTAATAAAAGAAAAACAAAAGCTTGCGGGTCAAATCCCAAAAAGTAGAAAATAGTTTGCATGTAGATAATTATTTTAAATCGATTAAAACAGTAGTGTGTTACTTTCAAGATTAACCCGTCGCACTCACTCACATGAGACAAACCTCACCTCTCAACTAGATTAACGAGTCTAACTAGGACATGCAACCTCTATTTAAGTACAATACCGTTAATACCATCTATTAGCTAATTATACTACCTTCACTAGATATACATTTATAAACAGTAATGTAGTGACACACATGCTATAAATGAATAATCGTGTAATAATCACAACATAGCTATGCCCATGCTATAAATAGATATACACACTATATCATATAGGCATACATATATATCGCTCATTATATACGTATGACCGTATCCCTAGATCTTGGATCTCACGGATACATTCTCAAAGTATCACGCCACACACTGAGCCACAGGGTCAGAATCTCACCACCAATCCTAAATGAATACACATATGATGGAGGTGGTCATAGATATACATCCGTGGGTTACAACCATACCATATCGCGCCCAACCGGCCTTGAAACCTACACTTATCCTCACACACAGTTAGGGGCCATGCATCAATACTATGATCTAGGAATCAACCCAAAACCTAATAGTCAAAGCCAGGGTGGACTACCCACAATGCGCAACCTCCTATGATAACATTACTGAGTAGGTATGCTTAAATAAAATAAATTGCACGACCCCATCCCCATATATATATATATATATATATATATAAAGTACCTAACTCGCACACATGTCCCACTGTGCACAGTTCACCCAAATCCCGAATTTTGGACTAACTTCCCCATTAATTATTTAATTTGTCCCTTACCTGAGCACGCTAGTTAATTTTTAAATTCCAACATAATGAATAGCGACACAATGTCATTTTTAATTAAATATTCGCTCACTTGGATGACCTCTTGTGTACTCGCTTGAGTTCATTAAAATCCTCGAAACATTTCCACGATCCAAACTTGAACCAAACCCATGGTTCGTTTGAATGAAATCCCATATCGTTCAAACGAAAATGACATCTCGTTCGAACGAGGTTCAAACAAGATTACACAAACCCAAATCTGAAGCGATTTTTGCTAGACATGGTTTATCTTCAAAATTCAATTTTGTTTCTTGGGTTCTTCCTATAAAAATTTCAAGAACCATAACCCAATTATAAATAAGAAAACATGATTCCATCATTCTCTATACAATCCTCACATAGTAATCCCCATAAATTCAAGATTCAAGATCCTTTATCAAAATGATTTTTAAAGATTCAATTTTTCTATATAAGTTCTACATCTTCTTCCTTTAAAGCCCATAATTTTATTTCTAATTGCAAGTGTAATCAATATCAATTAATTATCAGTTTAAGATTCTTAATCCCTTGTCATTTAAGTTTCAACATCCATTAATCAAGTTTCAATCTTTCATGCTCTAAAGCTCCAATTTATGTTTTAAATCAAGATGTAATTAACTACACTAGAATTGCATCATAAAGAAAGTAAATACTTGCCTCCTCTATGAATTGTATGACGGGTCGAGTCCTCTTTCTTCTCCTCTCCAAGTATCCTCTTTTATTTCTTCTTCTTCTTTTTCTTCTTCTTCTTCTTCTTCTTCTTCTTCTTCTTCTTCTTCTTCTTCTTCTTCTTCTTCATTTTCTCTTCTTTGGGGCTCTCTTTCTCAACCCCTTGTGTAAAAATATGAAAGGTAGGATGACATCTACTTTCCCAACCTCTTAAATATCCCCTTAATGAACCAAATCCAAATTTTATTCTTATCCCTAAGATTAAAATGACCCTACTACCCTTATACAGGTCCTTTTATGTCTAAAAAGTCCCCGAAACCCAAACATAACAGACGAGTACATATTTTAGACTATCTCAACCTTTCTCAGATCACCAGTACACTCGAAAATGTTCATCCAAGTTACCCAACTCCAAATATGCTAACATCTATCGATGGGCCCCAACACGTGCGTACTCTACGGATCGCCCATAAATTATACTCATCCACCAATGTAACGCCCTATCGATATATCACAAGAATCCCTCACTATCACTCAAACGTGATATATAATAAATCACATAACTATTTAGTTATCACACACAAGTAAATAATAATAATAATAATAATAATAATAATAATAATAATAATAATAATAATAATAATAATAAATATTAATCCTTTATCTCGCTAATTAATATTTACTAAATTCTAATTTAATTTTCTCCAATTAAGTTAATAATGTAAAGAACGTGGAAATTAATTAATAATAAAAGTACATGGTATTACACCTGGTAGTCAACACATATGAAAACTTTTCCACCTGAATTTGGTGCAGGGACAATGTTGGCAAGCTAGAATCGGATATTTGACTACACGAATAAAATCCATGTTCAGTTGTTTGAAAACTCCATCATTGACCTTCAGAGACCACTTAGGGTAGAGCTTTCTCAAATTCTGCTTAACAGGATTACATTTTGGGTAACTAGGGATCTCATACTGCACAGTATCTGGGTTAATATTGAGTATATCATTGTAGGACTATGTAAAACGTAAACAAATTCTTTTATGAGTTTCTCAAACTGTGACCTCCCATGCTCGGCGAGTGTTGACCTTATCCTAATCTAGCGTGGAATGCTACTAGAACCAAGATTAATAACAACAGTATCATTATCATTAGTTTGAATGTAGTTATGTTGTTTAATATTTTTCTTTTTGAGATCAGTTAAGAATTGTTCATTTATTAGATCATCTTCATTAGTTGTTTAATTGGAATCAAGGAAATTAATATTAAGGCGTAGCAAGATACAATAAATGTTTTTTGGTTTCATTGTAAATATCCATGAGAAATCAATGAATTTTGCAACTTTAATTGCTTAATCCTACAAATCTTCCCACTCAATAAAGAAATGTTGGAAAGAGGGAACGAGGTATCCCTTGCATCTCTGGACAATGAGTAGTTTTGAAGCTGTACATAACTCTCTCACCTTATCGAACTCATCTGACATGATCTGCACACTATTATCTAAGTTATTTTCCTCCACTGATACAAACTAATCATCTGAGTGTCAAGCCCACTCTCAATCTTCCATATATACATTACTATTTCTTTCATAACTATTTTCTAAAGCTTCATCCTAAAACCCTCGAGTTTATAAAAAATAATTGGTAGCTCCATGCTCCCCATTTCTGAGAGAATTTGGATAGTGATACATGCCATTTTCATGAGGGATAGGGTTTGGTCTAGAAAATCTCCATGCTATAGGAGGAAAGAGGGACACATATTAAGGGGTTAGGGGACTGGTAGATGCATTAATTAGGTGTATTAATGGATTGGATTCTAGTTCAAGGATCGAAATCAGGCTATTCACCACTGAAGATGATATTTACACCGGTCTGGTGTATCGACAAAGGGTTTTGAGTAGTATTGGGTTTAATATTGGATGGAGGAGTGATTACCCATTATTGATGAGGCCTAGAATGAAAATGTTCAAATGGAAACATTGGTCAGTGGTGTGCCTGATGATCTGATGGAAATCACAATTAGAGCCATGCTTAAAGTTCTTTAGAAGTGGGTTTGGCAATGGACTAGGGTCCAAAGTTTTGATGAGACTTATTTACAAGAGGTCTTGGTATACTTTCGAAAGGAGACCATGGGGATCAGTTTATTCCATCCTTGCTGGAATAGGATGATCTTCTGGCATGCATGATGTAGCAGGATAAGAAATGTTATTGATAGTTGAGATAGTGGTATTAATTGATTTAAGAGAAGTGAACTGCCTCAATAGTTTCTTCGACTAATACTTGACTTTCTGATTGATAACACTCTTTTAAATTTTTACCCTCACCTCCCAGAGGGCATTGAAGTGTGGATAATATTGGCTTCCCTTTGAGTTTTAAATATATGGAATAAAATTCTTCTTCACGATACTCACATATTCCTCATCACAAGGTCAATTTGTCATGGTAAATAATGTTTCTCTCCACCTCTTGACTGACTCTTTATGATTCTTATTAAGTAGCTTGTGGTCTCGACGAGTGACTTATAGCTCCTCATTATATTTGTATCAGGCCATGAATTATTTGGCCACATCCTCCCAACTACATATTCGGGATGCCTCTAATGAAAAACCCACCAAATAATACTTTCTTTAATGATAAGAACACTAAAGGACGCTTTCTTCTTTAGAAGCGACGAGAATAGGCATCGACATGTTAACCCCTGATTGGGCAAGGTTCATTCTTAATAACTGAACGGGTAACAACCCATTAATAGGTGGGATGCATGGGGCATGAAGAACTTGTTGATACTCCTCCAGAGCCCATATTTGTTCTGGTACTTGTGAACTCACAACACGAGGGATGTAAATATTCAGTTCGAGAACATTAGGCATTTGATCATTTTTTTCTATATCTCTTGGGCATCTACATATAGAATGTCGATCTTGGCACTGAGATAAGCAAGTACTTCCATCAAGTCTAGCTGGACATTGATTTTTTTATCAGGGTTCTCTATAGAGAATATCCAGTAGGATTTCTCAGTTTTTACAGAAGATGATGAGGGTATAGAACTCCGAGGTGGCTTGATAGCATACTTGAGGCAATAGGGAACCAAGCCAAACTAAGGTATGCGATCACACCTGAAAGGGAATGATTATTTATTATTTTTATTGGAAAGAAAATATTTTTGGGTAGTTTAAGGAGAGGAGAAAATATTTTTGGTATGCATATTTTTTTCAAAAGGGAAGGAAATATTTTTGAATTTTTTGAAAAGGGAAAGAAAATTCCTAGTGTAGTCATTATTATTAGGTTTCATTTTTATTATGTTATGCCTAGGGTGTAAGTGAAATAACGAATAGAACCCGAGTATGGTAAAGGATTGGTTACGCGACACAAGACACGATTTCCCTTGTTTCCAGACTCACGAATAGGGTCCTATTTTAAACATGAGCGAAATAAAAAAAATCGGCGTTAAGACGACCCAAAAGTTTTGCAGAGTTTCAAGTTTAAACAGATAAAAAAAGGTGTGAGTATTATAGGGTAGACATCTATATGAGGTTTATGCATTAGGGGTTAGATTAAGGGTTCCTCCCGTTAGAATGACTTCGACGATATACATATTTCCTATAAGGTCAATCATTCTTCGGTATGTGTGGATAAGCCATTTGATATACCTGAATGTACGTCAATTTCCTAACTATATACCTTGTGACGATGATACATGTGAGAGAGAATTCATTACACTCGACGTATGTGATATGCCCAAAGTGTACCCTCGTACTCAGGGTCACTAACCTCGGCCTATCTCACAGCCGAGTTGACAAGAAGCTTACAATAGCCATCAGAAAGGTCGTCTTTTGCAAGGTCAGCTCCTCATCGACCAACCTCGGCTGGCCAGCAGCCGAGGCCAATAGCATCTTATGAGCTCAAGTTATTGCCAACATCATAGTTTGCCTCAGTCGATGTTACATCTGACCACATGTCTAACCTTGGCCAGTCTCCAAGGCCGAGGTCATGCTGATGATTGAAAGGACAAAGCAATTATCGGACTTCCCCAACCTTGTACTCAGCCAGGCCGAAGTTATGATAGATAATAGGACAAGTTCGGGTACACGCAAGCACATGGAAGACTTAGAACACGTGAGCAAATCAGTTATAACCAAATCACTCCCCTTGCGTGAGGGAATTTTTTGTCATCATTCCTTACACGTGGCACAACCAGGTGTCCACCTCTGATTAGTGTATTCAACTCACACATGCTCATGGCATCCTGGGGGGTACACTGCACCCCCCCAAGCACTATAAATACATATCTTCTCCTACTTTGGAGGGAGATCCATAATTGTAACCCTAGCGAAAGCTCTGCAGAATTACACAGTAGAGAGATAAAGTGAGAGATTGTATCATAGGCCATTAGTGCCCTCTTTCTAGTGGAATTTACTCACACACTCATAGTGGTTGTAGGCCAGATTGGTTGAACAACTTATATACTAGTATTTCTCCACTTTTACTCACTTCCTTTTACTAGATATTTACTCTTATGCAGCCATTGTTATTGCTAGCTTGAGCTTATAAATACCTCATCTGGTGGTGCTATTTATAGAATCAACATTTTGGCGCCATTTGTGGGAACGAGAAGCTATATCTCTTCCTTCTTGAAGCTTGGACTCATCGGAGACTCTGGTCGTGCACCATCCCTCCCCTATTGCGTGGAGCTATTTCACCATTAAAAGAGATCCTTAAAGTTATCAAGCTCTCTAGTGTGTTCATTTACAAGATCTCTAGTCTTTTTCCATGGCACCAGAGTTACCACCTCAACTATCTGGTGTTAGAGGGCCCAGTTCCATCCAAGCACCACCCCAGTCGGTAGGGGTGTGCAAAAAACTGACCAAACCGAAAAACCGACAAAACCGAGCCGAACCGAAAATTTTCGGGCCGGGTTTTTTTGAGGGTCGGTTCGGTTCGGTTTAATCACGTATAAAACCAATAGGGTCGCTTCGATTTTCGGTTTTGGCATAAAAAAAACTGATTTTGAACCGAACCGAACCGAATTAATTTTTATACTTTTTAATTTTATATTTTATATTATATTTATATTAGTGTTGACATATTATATTATATTTTCTAATTTTATATTTATATTAGGTATTAAAAAAATATATTTTTTATTAAAATAAAGGAAAAAACCAAACCGGCCCTATATAAAACCGACCGGCAAACCGAACCGGCCCTGTCAAAAACCGACCCGATTCGGTTTGGTTCGGTTCGGTTTTTCAGCATTTTCGGTTCGGTTCGGTTCTCCTCCTCCAAAAACCGACATGGTCGGTTCGGCCCAAAAAACCCGGTCAAAACCGAACCGACCGACCCGTGAACACCCCTACCAGTCGGAGATGGCTGAGGTGGTAGCAGCCTTGGGGTCCTTAGCTGTGACTGAGCAAGCGATGCAGGAGCAATTTTCCCAGCTAAGCCAAAACATAATAATGAGACCACTTGGGGTCTCTTCAGAGATGATTACTCCGGCAGATTCTCACCCACATAATGAGGTCAGGGGACCAACCCACACACCCCCTCCCTACTCCTCAGGGGAGGAGGAATGTTGCTAACCCTAGGCGTTTGTGCCTGGGGAGGGAAGGAAACCCTTGCCCTGAGGATAGGTATGATGACATTGAGGCAGAGGGTGCTCCGAAAGACTGTTGGGAGTCGTATGAGATCTCAAATAAAAGAGTGAGACCTATTCAGCAGAGCATTGGTCATCAGAGCTGAGGTCAGTGTGAAAGACGAGATTGTGATGCACACCAAAGAGGATCATCTTTTGATCGCTTAAGTAGAGGGTCGACCTTTAAGAGGCTTGGCCCATCTTGGCCGACCCCCACATGGTCGCGACTGTAATCAAGGGTAGGTGAATAGCCGACATTGTGCAGCAACTGGGGAACCCTCAGTTCACCCTTTGGAAGTGAGAGGGACAACCTCAACCAAGTCGACATTGCTAAGCCATGAAATGACTCTATTCAAAGGCTGGAAAATAAAATTGGGGACCTCTTAAAAATCCTGGACCCCTTGTAGAGTGGGTATACAGAGGGTTCACCCTTTGTGCCAAGGATTATTTGTTTTCCAACCTCGACCAAATTTAAACCTCTAGTGGTAGCACCCAAGTATGATGGGAGTAATAACCCAATCCACCATATTGAGATGTATTAGTTTATAACTGACATCTATTCCATCTCTGATGAGATGAGGTGCCGAGCTTTCTCAAGCACTCTAACTGGGGATGCACGTATTTGGTTCACTTCTCTTCCTAAAAATTCAATTGAGAGTTTTAAAGGTATGGCCGAACAGTTCATAAAAAACTTATTTTTGGGGTAAGACCTCAGAAGAAGACAACGCATTCACTTTATGTAAATAAGGGTAAGAATGAAAGCCTCGGAGATTACATCGCGAGGTTCAACAAGGAAAAGTTAGTGGTAGAAGATTATGAAGAGAGCATAGCCACGATAGCTCTCATTGGGGGTCTGTAGATTGGAAATATCTTATGGAAACTAGCTGAGGATCCTCCCAAGTCAATGGTTGAGATGTTGGCAACAACTAGAAAGTTAATAAACGCATAGGAAGTAATGGAGACGAAATATGAGGATGAAAATGGAAGTAAGAATGGGAAGTTCCAGAAGAAAAATAATGGAAAAAAGATGGCTGCAGATGACAAGTTTGCAGAGTATACTCCTCTAATTGTGAGTTGTGAACACATCTTCAATGAAATAAAGACCGATAGGTCTTTGAGATGGCCGGAGAAGCTGGAGGCTCCTCCACATAAGAGAAATAAGAATTTATAGTGCGAGTTCCATCAAGATCACTGTCATCTAACTGACAAATGTTTCGCCCTGAAGGACGAGATTGAAAAAATGATGGAGTCTGGAAAGCTGAGAAAGTATTTAGTTATAAGAGCTTCAGAAAACGGTCGAGCCTACCCCAGAAAGAAATAAAATGATAAATGCCAGGAAGACACCCCTGCCAAGAAAGATGATGCCTCAGATGATGAAGATAATGACCCAAACCTCCCACAAAAGGATGATAATGTCCCACTAAAGAGAGTCAACATGATATCTTTTGGTGTGACCACTATCTGCGGGGGGCTAGCAGGGGGTGGCTCAGAGGTGGCTGATCACAAGGCTCATTTGGCAGAGGTGAAAGCGGTAACCAAAGCCGAGGTTTTGAACTTGGCTTCAACAGAGCTCAAACTTAAGAAGAGAAAGAAGGTAGACATGGACACCCTCATAGTCGTCTTCTCGTGACTTGATTTTAAGGGTATCATAGCTCCCCACGATGACCCTCTAGTCATCACCACAAGGGTTCATGGATGCGAAGTTCAGAGGATCCTTGTAGATGGGGCAGTTCTGCAGACGTTATATTTTGGCCCGATTTCAAGAGTTTGGGTCTCTGCCGAGCAAGGCTTGTCCCTTACCATCACCCCTTGATTGTCTTCAGCGGGGAGAAGGTCCATCCATTGAGAATATATGAAATTGATGTGGGAATGGGAGATGAATGGCCTAAGAGGTTGACCATAAAAATCAATTTCTTTGTGATGGATGAAAATATCTTCTCAGCCTATAACCTCATCATGGGACGAGTGGCCCTCAAGGAATTTGAGGTTGTGCCTTCAATGGTCCACCAGATGCTAAAATTCCCAACTCCATATGGAGTAAGGGAAGTGCAAGGTGACCAAACATCGACACGTCAATGCTACTTCAACTCTGCAGAAGAGAGAGAAGCTCATAAGAGGGTAACAACCACTTACAACATTGACACCCTTGACCCCAGAGATGAAACAAGCCGAAAAAAACCATCCAAGTCGGTAAAGACCTAAATCTTGAGATCAAGGAGAAGCTAGTGAAGTTGTTAAGGAAGAGACATAGTATATTTTCCTAGATCCATGCAGACATACCAAGTATTGATCCTGAAGTTATGTGTCATATACTCAATGTTGTAGAGGATGATAAACCCATCAAGCAGAGAAGAAGGATATACTCAATAGAGAAGTACGAAGTCATAGAGATGAGGTTCGAAAGCTTGAAGAGGTCAAGTTTATTAGAGAAGTTATATACACTGAGTGGCTGTCTAACGTTGTCATAGTGCCTAAAGGTAATGGAAAGTGGAGAATGTGTGTAGACTTCATCGATTTAAACAAGTATTGCCCAAAAAATAGTTTTCCCCTACCTCATATAGACCAGATGGTGGATGCCACATAAGTACATGATCTCGTGAGCTTCATGGATGCGTATTATGGGTATAATCAGATCTTCATCGACTCGGCTGATTCAGAGAAGACAACCTTCATTATATACAAGGGGACCTATTGCTATAAGACCAAGCCCTTCAACCTAAAGAATGCAAGGTCTACATACCAACATCTTATAAATAAGATTTTCAAGGATCATATAGGTAAGTCCATGGAGGTTTATGTGGATGACATGCTGACGAAGAGTCCGAAGGCCGACACTCATGTGGCCGACCTTGAAAGAACTTTTGAAACTATAGAAAAATACCATGGAAACTTTTTGGCCTTCATCATCAACCAAAGGGGGATAGAGGATAACCTCAAGAAAATGAAGGATTTGTTGGAAATGAAGACACCTAGAACCATCAAAGACATTCAGAGGCTAAACGGATGAGTGGTTGCACTTAATAGGTTCATCTATAGAGCTATAGATAAATGTCTTCCTGTTTTAAAAATTCTTAGAAAAGCCTTCGAATGGAATGAGGAATGTGACAAAGCTTTTAGTGAGCTTAAGTTCTACCTCGAATCCCCTATACTCCTGTTTCGGCTAATTCACGGTGATAAGCTCTATGTATATTTAGTTGTCTCAGAGTCAGCCATAAGTGCTGCAATAGTAAGAGAAGAGGATGGAGTGCAGAGACCAGTGTACTTCAATAGCAAGGCACTCCAGGGGTGTAAGCAGAAGTAACCCTGGATGGAAAAGTTAGCCTATGCTTTGATACATGTGTAATACCCCGTAATTTTATTGATTTTATTTAATGGGATTAATTAAATTAAATGGGATAATTAATTTGAAATTAATCCGGATTTAAATACTAGCGAGATGAGAGTTGGTATTTAATTATAATAATAATGTTGAATATTACTGGGTGAATATGGTAATATATGATTATTGAAGTTATTAAAATTGTCAAGAGTCATAAATACAATAATTCGGGAAATTAAGTTGGGACGCGCGTGTGAGTCGCGTTAGGAATCAATTTAATTGGATTTTAAAGTAAAGTCTAATTTTATCATATGTATGGTCATTTTGAATGCGCTAGCATGTCCAGAAGGGTCGAAATAGTCATAAAACACTAGCCGGGGGTTTAGTTTGGGTTCCGGGGCATTTTTAGGCCAAATCGGTAACCCGGGAGGGTATTTTAGTCATTTTAATTTTTAAGGGATTTTGACCCACGAATTTTAGGCCTTATTTATCAGCCAATATGAGGGCCATTAGGGCCATTATCTGTCAAAAATCAAGGAGTGGTAAATGTGAGAAAGAACCAACCCTTAACATCACCAACGGCTCTAGAAACATCAATTCCAAGGTAAGTGATTTAATTTCATTAAGATTCAAGAAATAGTTTATCCATGATATTGTAGGATTTGATGATAGCAATGAACAATAATTGAAACTCATGAAATTTGGAGAAGAAACCTAAATTTTGGATAGGATTTGCATGTAGTTTAATTTTGGAAGTATATCAGAAACAAAATCATAACCCTAGATCAATTAAAAACGGATTTAGGAAGAGAAATATGATGGTTCTTGAAGAAAATTTAAAAATAAGATTTTTATGATAATATTATGATTTGATCCAAGAAAAGTCTAATTGTTGATGATTTAAAAGTTTTGGAACGTTAAGAATCAGGTAATTAGGTTGTATAATGATCATATATATTCACATTAGGATTTCACATCTTGTAATGAAGATTTGGGACAAAACTGGGACTGAAAAATGAAAAAACCCGTAGCCTACAACTGCTTGATCGATCGATCGACATTCATAGGTCAATCGATCTCCCCAGAAACTGTGACTTTGTTTCCCTGTTTGATTTTAAGTGTTTTCTGCCATCAAACGTTGTAGTTGGGGATTATGTGAATACATTAGGACTTGAGGGAGACCAGTAGGGATATATTTGAAGCCCAGAACATATTAGAATTTGGTTGAAAGGTAGTGTTGAATTTATGAGTTTTCGATGAGTAATTTCCTATTTTATGATGCGATAACATGATATAAATCGTTAGGAGTGATAAGTTAGGATTTGGGACATAAATAAGGACTTAAGAGTACTGAATTAATATGTGGGAAAAGTAGGAGACTTAGTAACCTCTTCGGTTAGGTTTTTAGAACCCGAAACTATACGACATGAGACGTATCGGCAAAATATATTATATATCATCCGGAATTATAATTGTGTACGAATTGGACTAATGGTACAGGGCTGAGAACATACCTTTTATAATATAACAAGTTATCTAAGTTGTGTGAATGCTTAGTATATGGATTATTATGTGTATGACATACCTACCGTACTTTCTATCATGGGAGGTCGGCTTTCGGAACAGGGTCATCTAATCGTTGTGTGCCTACGGGGGGATTTAGATTGGTACCTTGAGCGTAGGTATGTGCGTGAACCATGTGTATGTGAACTATGTTCTCCTCCAATATGTGTGATTTGGTTTATTTCAACGGTTCCTGAGAGATTCGAAACACGTAATCCTTATGTACGTGATGTACCGAGCTTCAATAGCAGAGTATGTGTGCACCGCAGCTTATCCTAGGGGTGACCTATTTGTATATTTGTGCTAAGAATAATATACTTGTTATTATAACGGACTCTTTATTAAAGTTGTGAATGTAATAATTTAGACATTTTGAATGGGATTTAAAATGAGAATTTCCTATTGTAATTGTTATAAATTAATCATATCAATGAAAAGGTGAGTTACACACACAATAAGTTAGAACGATGTGGATAGACCCCTATATTATATGTGAGGACAGGAAGTGGTATAGATTAGTTAGTTAACGGCATGATTAGAACGGGTTAAGGTTATATGTTAGGTGTGCACATTAGTTGAGGGGCGAGGGACTCATGTGAGACCACGTAACTAACATGTATATAATATTTACTGTTTAATACAATTAAACGCTTGCTATATTTTAAACTGTTTTCACCTCGAGCTTTGACCCATTTTCTTTCAAATTCATTTTTCTTGTAAAACCCTATTAGGTGCCCATCCATAGGGACACCAAGTATGGTAGTTCCATTCCAATGACGTGCTATAGCTGCTATGGAAGTTACAGGATCTCGGTAGTAGAAGCCTACACATTATGCATTTGATTCTATTCAGGGTCATTTATCAGTTAGGGCATGTCGCCCCCTTCTCATTTAGAGATTGCATTGTCAGACTCACAATTTCATTTCAGTTTTGGATTTATTTAGTTATTCAGAATTTGTATTGGGTTTTATTCAGTATTTGGATTATTCATGGAGTGTTACATTAGACTCATTTTATCATATATTATCATTCTATTGTGATTGTGATGTGGATGTGGTGTAGTCAACTTATAATTTAATTGGGCGCAAGTTAATTTAATTTAATAAAATTTGGCAACTCACTTTTTAAATATTAGGTGGCTAGTAATTGTTTAAAAATATTTTCGACGGTGATGCTACGAACTGAACCAACATGACATTTTGTATTAATTTGAATAAAGGAGTAGCTACCCGATAATTAATTAGTCGTGGTGTTACAGGTGGTATCAGAGAATTAGGTTCTAGGGTCCTTAGGATCTGTACGGCTTGTTATGTTTTCGCGTAGTGTCCTTTGATATTGAGCCCTATATTTTAGGATTGTTGTACTCTTTTATTTATCTTACGTTCTTTAGCTATTTTAACATATTAACTGTGGACTTATAAAAATTCTCTCTCATTTTATATGCCTCCTCGACGTGCTCAGTAAGTTCCCAAGGGTGCCCCGCCCGAGCCTCAGCCTGCACTAGTTCATGGTTCTATGAACGCTACGAAAGTTGCCGCCATTGAAGCCCAGGCGGTAAATGCCACATTATCAGTTGTGCAACAGGCACCACCTCAGGCACCGGTGGTAGCCCCAGTCCAGGCTCATGCATTCCCGTCTGCATGGGAATGTGTTCATGATGACTTTTAGAAGGCTCACCCTCCAGAGTTTGCAGGGAGCTGTGACGTTGTTGTGTCGAGCCAGTGGAAGAAGGACATCCAAAGACACTTGAGGATGTACGAGTGTATAGATGTGCAGAGGAAGATACTGACTATATTTAAGCTGGTAGGATCAGCATTACAGTGGTGGGAGTCTATTACCACTACAGAGGAGAGAGATGTTCTGTCTATTCAGGAGTTCTGGGTGCGGTTCGACTGCAAATATTTTCCTTCAGCAGTTCACACCGAGATGAGGCAAAAATTGATGAACCTTAAGCAAGAAGGGAGGATAGGGGCAGAGTATGAGGTCGAGTTCACCAATATTCTGAACATCATTCCCGATGAGATCTGATGATGCTGGAAATAGCACCACCAGATAAGATGTAAACAAGCTCAAACAACCGTAACAATGGCAAAAAGTATATGTATTTATAGTAGGAGATGAGGTGAAGGAGATGAACACAGCCATATAAGTGGTTCGGCAATTTCCTATGTCCACTGTGTAGGTGAGTGTTAATATCACTAGATGAAGGCACTAACGGCCATTGATATAATCTCTCAATCTTTCTCTCTCTATTGTGTAAATTAACAGAGTTTAATCTAGGGTTTAAATATATCGATCCTTTTACAAGGTAGAGGATGACCTCTATATATATTGCTTAAGGGGTGTAATGTACCCTCTAGGCATGCAATGATCATGTGCATGAAGATCCAACCAGTGTCAGGATGACACCTGGATAATCTTAACTAAATAAGGATAACCTTAATATTCCCTCATGTGGTGGGAATGATTCAATTATAACAGATTTTTCCACGTGTTCCATGTCATACATATGCATGCAAATGCTCAGTTATCTTTAATTAGTGTCAACCTCGACCAAGACGAATACGAAGTTGGTGAGGTTAGAACCTTTCCTTGTCTGAGATCAACATCCATGAAGACCTAGGCCAGGATAGCTGGCTGAGGTTGGATATGAGGTGTAACGTCGTCCTGGGCCGATGATGATATACCCCTTGATGATTGAGCCCCTACGGCTTTACTAACTTCGGGTGATAAACTGTAACGTCGGCTGTGGCCGATGTTAAAATTAATGGATGGCCGAACCCATGTCATTGCAGACCTCGACTGACGCCTAGCCGAGTTTGATGTATTGGGGTTGATGCTATGTCTTCTAGGGCCGACCTTATGATAGACTATTACTGACGATTATCCTGAGCTTCTTGCACCTCGGCTGTGAGACAGGACAAGGTTAGTGTCTCTGAGTAGGAAGGTGCACTTTGGGCATATCCATTACCCCTAGACCTTAGTTACCTATGTGAATAGGTGATTGAGGGGAAATCAAGGCCGAGGCTGAGTTTTCTTCTGCACTAATATTTCTTTGACACATGTCACTTGCTGAAGTGGGTGGCGTGGCATGATGTTTTTTATTTTCCCCTTGGGTTCCCAAGGCAATGATGGGCCTTGGGACATGCACCAAAATGATTGTGGGTTTAAAACCCTCCGTTCCTTTTCTTCTTCATTTCTTTCTTCTATTTTCCGCATGTGCTTTCTCCCTGTAATTTTCTCTCTTTCCAAGAGCTCTATTGTTGCTGCATTTGGGGATTTCTTTGCTTTTGATCTTCTTCTCCTTCATTTTGCACTCAGTCAGGTACCATCTTCCTCCTTACTTTACCATTCTCAACCTTTATTTCTCATTTATGCATTTCCAGTGAAGGTTTGTGTTTTTCGGTGAGTTTTTGAGTTTTTCGGTGACCTTATTCTTAGGTGTTCTTAGTATTCTTGGTTTGAAAACCTTACGCCTTCCCTATTTGATCCTTAGTTTAGGTTGAGTCAAGTTGTTTATCTATTTGTTCTTTTGAGTTCCAAGTGTTGTGTCGTCTGCCTTATGCTCAGACCTCAGTATCAACTCATAGAAGAGTTCCCTTCCCTTCGTGAGAAGGCATTTGAAAGAATTAGGCAGATAGATCTAGCCCAAGAAGAAGCTCATAGGGCTGAGGAATTCCCCCTCAGACCTATCTTTCCTCCACCTCTGAAGGTAATATACCCCGAGCCAGCCGAGCATGCTAAGCCAGTAGTAGACCCAACACCCATATCCGTGTCTGAGTCGTCTACCTCAGACCCCATGTTTGTAGACTCTTTCTAAGAGGCTATGGATTACTCAATTAGGCAAGATCAGGTCCTTGATCAAGCCGAGGTTTTGAGTCATGTCTCATCACATCAAAGGGCTAACACCTCTCAGTCTTCTTCTGATGTCGAAATTATAGGGCCAAGTGTGGCCATTCCCCCATTTTCGATGCTATTCCCCTATCGACCGCTACCGGGGCTGAGTTCGCTAAGAGGTTTCGTGAAGGTCCCCCAGTATTTACCAAGGCCGATGTCACTAGGGATGAAGATGATGGGCATGAGAGCAACATTGACACCTCTGAGGCAGCCAAGATTAAGAGATCCATTAGTGAGTACGATACGATCTTGTGGCTTTTAGGCACCTCTACCCAATATGTCCTTCCATTAGTCTTAGGATACGTCTGAGGGGTGAGAGAGCATTTGGTGGTCAAGATGAGAGATCTGCGTCTACGAGCATATGTTCAAGTTGGGTTTTCGTCTCCCTATCCATCCTTCAATCAGAGCCATATTATCCCATATAAATTTGTCCCCTTCACAACTATCCCCCAACGCCCGGAGGGTGATGATATGGGCTATCATCCTTTGGAGGATAGTCCACTACTCAGATCTTCCTGTTAGGGTCTTCACAGGCTATTACGTCCCCTCCTCTGCCAAAAATCACCCTAGCTATTACCACTTCCGATCTAGGAAGTCAGATAAGAAGATGTTGTTGGTTACCTAGACCACCAATCAAAATTGGAAAACTATATATTTCTTTGCATCCGAGGAATGGGAGTTTGGTCTCCATGAGGCATCTGGAACGTCGATTCCACGGACCCCTCTGAGATGGGGGAAGGTCTCGCTTGCTGTAAAAATCGACCCTGGACTTAACCAGAAAAGTATTCAAAAAGTTAAGGACCTTCAAGATCAGGGGGAGCACGGTCATCTAGTTAAATATGAACATCTGATGACCCCCTAATACCTCTCTCAGACAGGGTTAGGTGGTAGTTCTTTGACAGACCTGTGTAAGTTTCATTTTTCACAAGTTGCATCTCCTACTTTTCATGTCTCTGATTTACTGACTCCGATACTTCTTTTTACAGAGTGCCCCGAAGGTATTTTTGACGACCTTCAGGAAATGTCTGCCCCAAGTCTCGTAAAGATAATGAAGAAGGTCGGCCATAATGTAGTCCCTCCTACTCCCAATCAAAACATCGGCACGTCCAAGGCTGATGTTATGAAGAAGAGGAAGACCACAATGGACTCGGAGCCTCATAGGCCGAGCAAAAATTAAAAGGGGGATCGTGACATTCTGATCTTTTCAGATAAACCCCTAGTAGCTCGTCTTTATCAGTTGAAGATCAACGATAGTCTAATTGTCAATGGTCTAAAGGCTATTGATGCCATAGGCTCTGTAATGACTGAAGAGGATAAGCATTTTCTACGCTCTCTGGATATCCCATTGCTGGCCGAGTTTACCCTCCACGGATTAATTCAGGTACTACTTTCTGCTATTTTTCTCTTCTAAGTGTAACGCTGGCCTTTTGTAAGTTAGACCATGCTCATACGTCTAATTTTCCACTTCAGGGTATCTTGTCCATGCATCATTTATTTAACTGGACACTGATGAAGTTGCCTCTCATAGAGAAGGGCCAAAAAGCTCGGAAGGTGCTGGCCTTCTTGAATGCAGAGATTGAACATCTGCAAATAGAGTTGAAGGAGGCTCACAAGCTAGTTAAGCAGAGGGATAAGGACATGGGAAAGATCAAGAAGGATCATTAGGTAGCCTTAAAGGCTAAAGATGATGGCCTTCAAACCAAAGTGGATGTTGCAGTCAAAGCTTCATTAGAGGATGCCTCAGAGAAGATCCTTACAAACTATAAGGTCTCTGATGAGTTCATCAGCTTTGGCTTTTAATACCTTGAAAGGGATATTAAAGCCACTGGTAAATGGGCAGCCTCTAAGGAAAAAGAGTCAGGGAGCCTGACTGCCTCGAACATTGGGGGTTTGGGCTTTGTTGACCCCCGGTTTGCTCAGGCTTTGTAAGAGGTTGAGGAGGCTGGTGCTTCTCCTAATGAGACTACTCCTTTAGATGTCACTGAAACTGAAGAGGATAATAATCCTTAGGATGATACAGCAGAGGTGACTAACGTCGGCTAAGAAGGGACGACTATTACTGCAGATACTTAGGTCTGGTCCTGTGAAGCTTTAAGTTGTAATTTTTGTTTCTTTTCGTTTGTAATTTTTGTGAACTCTGGAAAGTATATTTGATTTGTAACTCTGACTGATCAATGGTAAATATTAATACCATCTTCCTCAGACTATATTGCTCCTTTGTATCCCTTCTCTTACATGTTTTAAAGTTTAAGGATACCATATGTTTACCTTAAGGTCTTAAGTCGTCATATAATATGATGTCTACCTTAAGGACTTAATTTAAGGTCTAAGGCCATCATAATATGATGTTTAGCCTCATAAATTTCCACCAAATTAATTATGTTTAAGGTCTGAGGTCATCAAATTATGATGTTTACCCTCATAAATTGCCACCAAACTAATGATGTTTAAGGTCCGAGGTCATCAAATTATGATGTTTACCCTCATAATTGGCACCAAATTAATGATGTTTAAGGTCTGAGGTCACCATATAATGATGTTTCTCATAATTTCATCAAATTAATGATGTTTAAGGTCTGAGGCCATCAAATTATGATGTTTACCCTCATAAATTTCCACCAAATTAATGATGTTTAAGGTCTGAGGTCACCTATAATGATGTTTACCCTCATAAATTGCCACCAAATTAATGATGTTTAAGGTCTGAGGCCATCAAATTATTATTTTTACCCTCATAATTTCGTCAAATTAATTATGTTTAAGCTCTGAGGCCATTAAAGTATGATGTTTACCCTCATAATTTGCCACCAAATTAATTATGTTTAAGGACTGAGGTCATCAAATTATGATGTTTACCCTCATAAATTGCCACCAGATTAATGATGTTTAAGGACTGAGGTCACCATATAATGATGTTTACCCTCATAAATTGCCACCATATTAATGATGTTTAAGGTCTGAGGCCATCAAATTATGATGTTTACCCTCATAAATTGCCACCTAATTAATGATGTTTAAGGACTGAGGTCATCAAATTATGATGTTTACCCTCATAATTTCACCAAACTAATGATGTTTAAGGTCTGAGGTCATCAAATTATGATGTTTACCCTCATAATTTGCCACCAAACTAATGATGTTTAAGGTCTGAGGTCATACAATTATGATGTTTACCCTCATAATTTCACCAAACTAATGATTTTTAAGGTCCGAGGCCATCATATAATGATGTTTCTCATAATTTCACCAAACTAATGATGTTTAGGATCTGAGGTCATCAAATTATGATGTTTACCCTCATAATTTGCCACCAAACGAATGGTGTTTAAGGTATGAATTCACCATATAATGATGTTTACCCTCATAATTTCACCAAAGTAATGATGTTTAAGGTCTGAGGTTACCATACAATGATGTTTCACCTCATTATTCCACCAAATAAATGATTTTTAAGCATAATGAAACAAAGTATTGACACAGGAATTGCTTTTTTCATTAATATCATTTTCATAAAATGATATATGTATTACAAAGAAATAACTGCAACATCATATGTAATATTTCTTCAAGTGGTCAGTGTTCCAAGGATTGGAGAAAGGTTACCCTTCGAGATTTTCTAGCAGGTAGGTACCGGGCATAACCTCATCAACTACTTTGTAAGAACTTTGATAGTTTGGATGGTTCTTATTTGCCTTTTGCAACGTTTTCTTTAGAACTAGGTTTTCCGCAGCTATAGGTCTTGTTTTTCACCCTTCGATTGTAGAACTTTGCCGTTCTTTGCTGGTAGGGTGCCTATCTAATCTCCGCATCTTCTTTTCTTTCCTCGATAAGATCCAGATCAAGTATTCTCTCTTCCATATCCCTTTCAGGGTCATATTTCTGAACTCTATGAGTAGGAAGTCCTACTTCTGTAGGGATGACAACTTCTGAGCCATGGGCCAACATGAATGGGGTCTCTCCCATCGGCGTCCTCGCTATCATCCTGTACGCCCATAACACTCTGTATACTTCTTCTATCCATCTCCCTTTGGTTTCTTCCAACCTCTTCTTAATCCCATCAAGGATCGTTATGTTCTTGACTTCAATCTTTCCATTTGCATGAGGTCAGCCAGGAGAAGAAAAGAACTCCTTGATCTCGATTCTTACGTAATATTTCTCTAAGGAAGCATTCTTAAACTGCATTCCATTATCTGAGATGAGTGTGTTTGGAAAACCGTACCTGCATATAATGTTATTTCAGATGAACTGAAAGGTATGTTGCTCGGTGATGGTGATCATTGGCTCAACCTCTACCCATTTGGAGAAGTAATCAATTGCTACTATAAAAAATCGATAGTTGTTCGCAGCTCTTGGCAATGGTCCTACCAAATCAATCCCCCGTATTGAAAACAGCCAAGGAGAACTGATTGATGTCATAGTTTGATGAGGTTGCTGAGGGATAATGGAAAATCTCTAGCTCTTATCGCATTTCTTCACGTAGGTAGTAGCATCTTTGGCCAAGGTCGGCCACCAGTAGCCTTGAGTAATTATCCTCTTATCTAAGGGTCTTCCTCCTATGTGACTGGAGCAAGAGCCCTCATGTACATCTTGCAGGATGTGTGGGACCTCTGAGGGGTGGACGCATCAGAGAAGAGGGAGTAGGAAACATTTTTTATATAGAACGTCTCCTACAATTGAGAACTTGGCAGCCCTGAACCTCATCTTTCTCCTTTCCAATTTTGATTCTAGAAGTTCTCCCTGCCTGATATATCTGATAATAGGGTCCATCCATGAGGCTCCTAGATTCAAATTGAGGCAAGGTCTGGTAACCTCTTCTTCTTCAATGGTCGGTTTGAGAAGAATTTTGACTAGTATTATTCTTTTGATGTTTATCTTGGTTGCTGAGGCCAACCTTGCTAGTGCATCCGCCCGACTATTGTCAAGCTAGGGTATCCTCTTCATCTTCACTTTTCTGAAGCTTTCTAATATCATTCTCACTCTCTTCAAGTATCTGTCCATTCTTTCATCCTTGGCCTTGTATACTCCCAAGATTTGGTTGACGATTATCCTTGAGTCACTGTGGACCAAGAGTTGATAGACACTAAGAGCTTTTGCCAAGAAGAGACCTGCTATCAATGCCTCATACTCAGACTCATTATTTGAATCCTTGAAGTTGAACCTTAGTGCATATTTAATGTCGGTACCATCAAGTTTTGACACAATTAGCCCTGCTTCGCTTCCACTTTCAGAAGAAGACCCATCAACAAAGAGGTTCCAAACATCTTCATTTGAAGAGAAGTTCTCCTCTGACAGGGTCCCATGCTTGAAGAGGTACCTGTCTTCCTCGTTCCCAGCTACACTTTTTCCGAACTTGCTTGAACTAACCTCGTCTGGATCACGGAAGACGTTATTGTCTGGCTCATTTGTAATCTCTTGAATATTCTTAATCTCAACCTCTTCCCATGTGAACTCAGCTACAATGTCTGTATGAGACTGACCTTTGATGGCAACTCTAGGTTGATAAACAATGTCATATTCTCCCAACTCGATGGCCCAATTCATCAACCTGCCCGACTTCTCAGGCTTGTGGAGGACCTATCTTAGTGGAGAGTCAGTGAGGACAACCATAGAGTGGGCTTGGAAGTATGGCTTCGTCTTCCTGGAAGCTTGTATCAGGGCATAAGCTAAGTTTTCCATTCGAGGGTAGTTCTATTCAGACCCTTAAAGGGATTTACTATTGAAGTATACCAGCCTTTATACTCCATCGTCTTCTCTTACTATGGCAGCACTAATGGCTAACTTTGAGACAACTAGATAAACATATAACTTCTCCCCCAGAATGGGCCAAGATAGGAGCAGAGGGGATCCGAGGTAGGACTTGAGATCTTTGAAAGCTTTGTCTCATTCTCGATCCCATTCAAAGGCCTTTCTAAGAACCTTAAAAAAGGAAGACACTTGTCTGTAAATCTTAAGACAAACCTGTTAAGTGCAGCAAATCTTTTGATTATACTCCGGACCTTTTTGATAGTTCTAGGTGTCTTCATTTCAAGCAGAGCTTTGATCTTCTCGGGGTTGGCCTCTATTCCCCTTTGATTGACGATGACCCTAAGGAACTTTCCTGCTCTTACTTCGAAGACGCACTTGGAAGGGTTGAGCTTCATCCTATATAAATCCATGGTGTCAAATGTCCTTTCCAGGTCGTCCACGTGAGTGTCGGCCTTCAAGATATTTGTTAACATGTCATCCACATATACCTCCATGGTCTTGCCAATCTGATTCTCGAACATCTTATTTACAAGACGTTAATAAGTGGCCCATGCATTCTTCAAGCCAAATGGCGTGACCTTGTAGCAATAGGTTCCATTGTTAGTTATGAACATTGTCTTCTCTTGAGTCTTCCGGGTTCATAAAAATCTGGTTATACCCAGAATAGGCATCCATGAAGCTCATGAGCTCATGCCCTGCTATGGCATCCACCATCTGATCAATTCTTAGCAGGGGGGAGATATTTTTGGACAAGACTTGTTAAAATCAGTGAAATCTATGCACATCCACCATTTCCCATTAACTTTCGGCACGATGACGACGTTAGATAACCATTCAGGGTATATTAATTGCCTGATGAACTTGGCCTCTTCAAGCTTTTTGACCTCTTTCCTGATGACATCATACTTTTCTCTTGAGTAAACCCTTCTTCTTTGTTTAATGGTATTAGCGTCTGATATACCGCAAATATACCCCATCGGCTCAGAGACATCAACCTAGGCCAGGGAGATAGTCGAGGTCATAAGGGACCTAGAATGACAACCAACGACCTCGTCCCCAGCAAGGTCGGCCATGGCCGACGTTACTAGTTTCCTCATAGCCATGAAATAGTTGAGGCTTACATGACCCATGATGGAAGTTATTCATCAGGCCATCCAGGGTTGGTAACCTTGGCCGACTACGAGCCTAGGTTACAAAAGCTACACCATCATCATAACCAATCTCGACAGAGAATCAGCCGATGTTCCTTGGATACTACTCCATAACCTCAGCTCAGGCCGACATTATGACTCAACTCGTCCTACCTCGGCCTCGTATGAGCCAAAACCACCCTGATTAACCTCAGATTGGGCAACAGCCAGACTTCACCAACCTCGTACTCTTCCAGGCCGAGGTTGGGACCAATCAAAGATAGCTGAGCCTTTATTCACTTATGTGTGACTTGGAACACGTGTACACAAATCAGTTATAACAAATAATTCCCCTCACGTGGGGGGAATATTTCATCATCATTATCTACATGTGACAGTGACAGATGTCTTCATTAGATTGGCTAGATCAACACATACATGCTCATTGCATGCATAGGGGGTGCATTACACCCCCCCCCCCCCCACATACTATATATACTTGTCTTCTCCTTCTTGGAGAGGGATTCGAAATTGGCAACCCTAGCTGAAACTCTGTCTAGATATACAGTAGAGAGAGAAAGCTTGAGAGATTGTATCAATGGACATTAGATCCCTCATACAGTGATATTAATCACACACTTGCATAGTGGATGAAGACCTGATTGGCTGAACCACTTACATGACTGTGTTCATCTTCTTCTCCTCACCTCCATCTTCAGTATATCCTTACCCATGTACTTCCATTGTTAACACTGAATCGAGCTTATGAACACCTTGAAGGGTGGTGATGTTTCCAGCATCATCATTTTTGGTGCCATCTGTGGGAAGATCAGCTATCTCTTCCTCATTTTGTGCTCAACCTCACCGGAGACTCTGGTGGTGAACCAGGCCTCACCCCATGTGTGGAGCTATTTCACCATTGAAAGAGGTCCATTAAGGTACAAAGCTCCATTACTTTACAAACTCTTTAGTGTTAACACATGACGCTAGAATTACCGCCACCTCTTCCTTCGCCTAGTGCTGGAGGGCCTAGTTCCAGCCAGGAACCACCTCAATCCGAAATGGCGGAAGTGGCAGCAGCCTTGAGATCTTTGGCTGCCACGTAACAAGTAATGAAGGAGCAATTTTCCCATCTCAGTCAAAATATGATGAGGCCAACTGGAGTTTCACCGGAGATGATTACTCCAGAGGCTGTCCAGACACATCCTGAAGCTAGGGGACCACCCCAGGCACCGCTCAAGGACCACCCTACGCCCCAGCGGAGGGGGGACATTACTGACCTTAGGCATTTACGCCTGGGGAGGCAACGACACCCTTGCCCTGAGGATAGGTATGATGATCTAGAGGAGAAAGATGTCCCAAAAGATTGTTGGGAGCCGTATGAGGTTTCGAATAACACAGTTCGCCCTGTCCATCGGAGCCAAGGTTGTCGAGGCAAAAGAGGTGAAGAAGACCAACAACGAGGATCCGCTTTTGATGGATTGAGCAGAGGGTCGATCTTTAAAAGGATCAGCCCCATAAATGACCTTAGATAGAGGTTGTCTAGGTTGGGAAGTGTAACTAGCTCACAAAGGGAAGAGAGGCAACGTCGGCCTCACCAGGGATGAGGAAGAGACCAAGAAGAGGTCAACAACCGACGTTGTGCTGCGGCTGGGGAACCCTCAGTCCACCCTTTGGAGGTGGCTGGGGAAAATCTCGGCCAGGCTGACGTTGCAAGGCCATGGAATGACTCTATCCAATGCCTTGAAGAAAAGATAGGAGACCTCATCAAAAGTCGAGACCCATTGCAAAGAGGTTTCTCAGAGGGCTCTCCATTCGTGGCTAGGATAGTGAGTTTTCCAACTCCAGCTAAGTTCAAACCGCCAACGGTGTCTCCAAAGTATGAAGGTAGCACCAACCCTATACATCACATTGAGATGTACCAGTCAGCGGCGAACATTTATTCAATACCAGAGGAGATGAAGTGTCGGGCCTTCTCCGGGACTTTGATAGGAGCAGTGTACATCTAGTTCACTTCTCTTCCAAAGAATTCAATTGAGAACTTTAAGGTCTTGGCTGAATTATTCATTCACAATTTTTGTTTCGGGGTAAGACCTCAAAAGAAGACCACCTATCTGTTGTATGTCAAGCAAGGCAAGCACGAGAGCCTAAGAGACTACATCACCAGGTTCAACAAAGAAAAACTTGAGGTTGAAGATTACGAAGAGAATATGGCCATGACCGCCCTCATAGGGGGTCTTAAGAAAGGGAAGTTGTTGTGAAAACTTATGGAAGACACTCCCAAGTACATGGCAGAACCATTGGCTACTGCGGGGAAGGTCATGAATGCTGAAGAGGCCATGGCCGCAAAGTATGAGGATGAGAAAGGCGGTAGTAGGTGGAAGTTCCAAAGAAAGAAGGACGGGAAGAAGAGGTCAGCTGATGATAAGTTCGCACACTATACCCCTCTAACGGTAAGATGCGAGCATATCCTCAATGAGATCAAGAATGACAGGTCTCTAAGATGGCCGGGGAAACTGAAGGCTCCTCCACCTAAGAGGAACAAGAACTTATGGTATGAGTTCCACCAAGACCATGGCCATGTTACAGACAAGTGCTTCGCCTTGAAGGATGAGATCAAGAAAATGTTGAAGTTTGGAAAGTTAAGGAATTATGTTGATGGAAAGGATCCCAAAAGGGGAAGAGATGACCCTAAAAAGAAGAGAAATGATATATATTGTGATGATACCCAATTAAGAAGAGATGATGACTCAGATGGTGATGATGAAGACGATCCAGACCTCTTGCCAAAGGATGACAACAACCCCGTGAAGAGGGTTGGTATGATCTTATTTGGTGTTAACACCATATGCGGAGGACTCGCAGGGGGTGGTTCTGAAGTGGCTAATCAAAAATATCATGTGACAGAGACCAAGTCAGTGGCCAAACTTGAAGTTGTAAATATGACGTCTTCCGAGACAACGCAGAAGAGAAAGAAAGTGGACATGGACACTCTCATAGTCGGGTTCTCCCGACTCGACTTCAAAGGCATCCTAGCTCCACATGATGACCCTTTTTTAATCACAACAAGAGTTCATGGATGTGAGGTGCAGAGAATCCTCGTAGATGGAGGAAATTTAGCAGATGTGATGTTCTGGCCCTGCTTCAAAATCCTAGGCCTTAGCAGAGCTAGGTTGGTACCCTATCATCATCCGTTAATGGGCTTCAGCGGTGAAAAGGTCCATCCGTTGGGCATGTATGAGATGGACGTACGAATGGGCGACGAGTGGCCTAAGAGGTTAACCCGGAAGATCAATTTTTTGTTATGGACGAAAATGTCTTCTCGGCCTATAATCTCATCATAGGAAGAGTAGCCCTTAAGGAGTTTGAGGCCGTACCGTCGACGGTCCACCAGATACTAAAATTCTCGACCCCTTATGGGGTAGGGGAAGTGTAGGGTGACCAAACCATAGCACGAGAATAATACTTCAACTCGGATGAAGAGAGAGAGGCCCATAAGAGAGCAACTACCACTTATAACATTGATACACTCGACCCTAGAGACGAAACAAAGTTGAAGAAAAGGGAGGCCGCGGAAGAGGTAGAATCCATTATCCTCAATGAGGACGAACTGGGAAAATCCTCCAGGTTGGCAAAGCCTGAAAAACCAAAATCAAGGAAGAGCTGATAAACTTCTTAAGGAAGAAGAAGAGTGTCTTCGCTTGGAGTCATGCAGACATCCCTGGCATCAACCCTGAGGTTATGTGTCACAAACTCAACGTGACTAAGGATGCTAGGCCAATCAAACAAAGACGAAGAATTTACTCAAGAGAGAAGTACGATGTCATCCGAGAAGAGGTCAAAAATTTAGAAGAGGCTGAGTTTATCAGTGAAGTCATAATTCCGGAATGGCTATCAACCGCATTCATTGTGACCAAAGACAACTGAAAATGGAGAATGTGCATAGATTTTACCGACCTGAACAAATCTTACTCGAAAGACAGCTATCCCTCACCTCGGATAGATCAGATGGTAGATGCCACTGCAGGGCATGATCTCATGAGCTTTATGGATGCGTACTCAAGTTACATTCAGATCTTCATGAATGCTGATGACTCAGAGAAGACAAACTTCATCACTGACAAAGGGACCTACTGCTACAAGGTTATGCCCTTCGATCGAAAAAATACGGGGGCAACATATCAACGTCTTGTGAATAAGATGTTTGAAGACCAAATATGCAAGACTATGGTGGTGTATGTAGACGATATGTTAACAAAGAGCTTAAAGGTCTGCACGCATGTGGCAGACCTAGAAAATACCTTCGATACCATGGACTTGTACAGAATGAAACTCAACCCAGCGAAGTGTGTCCTCAAGGTAGGAGCTGGGAAATTTCTTGGATTCATTGTCAATCAGAGGGGAATAGAGGTGAACTCTAAGAAAATCAAGGTTTTGCTCGACATGAAGACACCAAGGAGTATCAAGGACATTCAGAGGCTCACTGGAAGAGTAGTTGCACTCAATAGATTTGTTTTCTAGAGCGACGGACAAGTGTCTTCCATTCTTTAAGGTACTCAGGAAGTCCTTAGAATGGGACAAAGAGTGTGATGAGGCTTTTAAGCAACTAAAGTCCTACCTCGAATCTCCCTTACTCTTATCTCGACCCATAGTAGGAGAGAAGATGTATGTTTATCTAGCAGTCTCTGAATCAGCTATAAGTGCGTCCATAGTATGGGAAGACGTTGGGATCTAAAGGCCTGTATACTTCAATAGTAAGGCCCTTCAAGGGTCTGAACAGAATTATCCACAAATGGAAAAGTTAGCCTACGCCCTAATACATGATTCTAAGAAGATGAAGCCTTACTTTCAAGCCCATTCCATGGTCATCCTCACCGACTCCCCACTAAGACAGGTTCTCCACAAGCCTAAGAAGTCGGGTAAATTGATGACATGGGCCATTGAGTTGGGAGAGTATGAACTTACTTATCAGCCCAGGGCGGCCATGAAAGGGCAGGCACTTGCGGATTTTGTTACTGAGTTCACATAGGAAGAGGCCCAGGTTGAGAATGACCTAGAGACTGCAGAAGGGACAAATAGTAACGTCTTTCGTGATCCGGAAGAGTTTGTGTTAAAGAGATCCAGAAATAGAATAGCTGAGAATGAGGAAGACCGGTACCTCTTTAAGTAAGGAATCATTTCAAAAGGGGGCTTCTCATCAGATAAAGACATCTAGAACCTCTTTGTTGACGGGTCTTCTTATGACTGTGGAAGCGGTGCAGGGCTAATACTTTCAGCTCCGGATGGTACCAATGTTGAATACGCCTTGAGGTTTAACTTCAAGGCATCAAACAACGAGTCGGAATATGAGGCCATGATAGCAGGTCTATCATTGGCAAAGACCCTAGGGGTAAGACGACTCCTACTTCATAGCGACTCAAGGTTGGTTATTATCAAGTGTTGGGGGTTTATGAGGCCAAGGATGAAAGAATGGCCAAATACTTGAAAAGAGTGAGAATGATATTGGAAGGTTTCGAAGAAGCAAAGATGAAGAGAGTACCTCAATAAAACAATAGCCATGCATATGCACTAGCAAGGTTGGCTTCGGCAATAAGGACTGAAATCAGAAGGACAGGTCCCATCGAGATCCTGCCCAAGGCAACCATTGAAGGTGAAGAGGTTAGTAACCCTTGCCTCAATTTGAACTTAGGGGACTCATGGATGGACCCCCTTATCAGATACATCAGAAAGGGAGAGCTGCCGGAGGCAAAGCTAGAGAGGAGGAAACTAAGATACAGAGCTGCAAAATTCTCCATAGTAGGAGACATCCTATATAAGAAGGGATTCCTATTACCTCTCCTCAAATGCGTTCATCCCACAGAAGTTCCCCGCATCCTACAGGAGGTATCTGAGGGCTCTTTCTCCAGTCATGTTGGAGGAAGACCTTTGGCTAAGAGGATTATTACGCAAGGATACTGGTGGCCGACCTTGGCCAAGGATGCTGCAGCCTACGTAAAGAGGTGCGACAAATATAAGAGATTCTCCACTATCCCCCATCAACCTCATCACCATATGACATCAATCAGTTCATCTTGGCCCTTCGCACTATGGGGAATTGACTTAGTGGTTCCCCTGCCAAGGGCAGAAAATAATTACTAATTTCTGATAGTTGCCATTGATTACTTCTCCAAGTGGGTAGAGGCAGTGCCAATAATAACGATTACAGAGCAGAAGACCTTCCAATTTATTTGGAAGAACATCATATGCAGACATGGCCTCCCAAACACCCTCATCTCGAACAACGGAACCCAGTTCAAGAACTCTTCCTTAGAGAAATATTATGAAAGAGTTGGGATAAAGCACTTTTTCTCTTCTCCTGGCCGACCTCAGGCAAACGGTCAGACCGAAGTCACGAATGGAACAATCCTTAATGGAATCAAGAAGAGGTTAGAAGAATCTAAGGGAATATGGACTGAAGAGGTTTATGTTGTGCTATGGGTCTATAGAACAACGGTTAGGACACCGACGGGGGAAACCCCATTTATGTTTGCACATGGCTCAGAGGTCGTCATACAAACAAAAGTAAGACTCCCTACTCATAGTTTCTAGACCTATGACCCTGAGAAGAATGGGGAGGAGAGAAGACTCGATCGATATTTGATTGAAGAGAGAAGGGAAGACGCAGAAATCAGGCAAGCAGCCAGCAGAGAACAACAAAGTTCTACAATCAGAGGGTAAAATCAAGATCCATAGTTGTGGGAGACCTAGTGCTGAAGAAGACATTACGAAAGGCAAACAAGCTTCACCTAAATTGGCATGGTCCTTAGAAAGTGATTGACGAGGTTGTACCCGGGACTTACAAGCTAGAAAACCTCAAAGGGGAACCTTTCTCCAATCCTTGGAACGCTAATCATCTAAAAAAGTATTACATATGATGTTTCGAGGGCTTTCATGTAAATGTATTATCTTATAAAGAGAATATTAATGAGAAGATCAGTCCCATGTCAATTATTGGTTCATTATGAAAATTTATGAGGATAACATCTTAGTTGATGACCTCAGACCTTATAACATCATTAATTTGGTGACGAGGTCTGAGGTGAGACATCATACTTGGTGACCTCAGACCTTAACATCATTAATTTATTGAAAAATTTATGAGGATAACATCTTAGTTGATGACCTCAAGCCTTATAACATCATTAATTTGGTGACAAGGTCTGAGGTGAGACATCATACTTGGATGACCTCAGATCTTAACGTCATTAATTTGGTGAAAAATTTATCAGGATAACATCTTAGTTGATGACCTCAGACCTTAACATCATTATTTGGTGACAAGGTGTGAGGTGAGACATCATACTTGGATGACCTAAGACCTTGACATCATTAATTTGGTGAACAATTTATGAGGATAACATCTTACTTGATGACCTCAGACCTTAATATCATTATTTGGTATGGTCTGAGGTGAGACATCATACTTGGATGACCTCAGACCTTGACATCATTAATGTGGTGAAAAATTTATGAGGATAACATCTTAGTTGATGACCTCAGACCTTAACATCATTAATTTGGTGAAAAATTTATGAGGATAACATCTTAGTTGATGACCTCAAAACTTATAACATCATTAATTTGGTGACAAGGTCTGAGGTGAGACATCATACTTGGATGACCTCAGACCTTAACATCATTAGTTTGGTGAAAAATTTATGAGGATAACATCTTAGTTGATGACCTCAGACCTTATAACATCATTAATTTGGTGACAAGGTCTGAGGTGAGACATCATACTTGGATGACCTCAGACCTTAACATCATTAATTTGGCGGAAAATTTATTAGGATAACATATTAGTTGATGACCTCAGACCTTAACATCATTAATTTGGTGAAACATTTATGAGGATAACATCATGCTTGGATGACCTCAGACCTTAACATCATTAATTTGGTGAATAATTTATGAGGATAACATCTTAGTTGATGACCTCAGACCTTATAACATCATTAATTTGGTGACAAGGTCTGAGGTGAGACATCATACTTGGATGACCTCAGACCTTAACATCATTAATTTGGTGAAAATTTTATGAGGATAACATCTTAGTTGATGACCTCAGACCTTATAACATCATTATTTGGTGACAAGGTCTGAGGTGAGACATCATACTTGGATGACCTCAGACCTTGACATCATTATTTTAGTGAATATATTATGGGTATAACATCTTAGTTGATGACTTCAGACCTTATAACATCATTATTTGGTGACAAGATCTGAGGTGAGACATCATACTTAGATGACCTCAGACCTTAACATCATTATTTGGTGACAAGGTCTGAGGTGAGACATCATACTTTGATGACCTCAGACCTTGTAACATCATAATTCGGTGACAAGGTCTGAGGTAAGACATCATGCATGGATGACCTCATACATTAGACGATTATATTGAGACTTCAAGCATAGAGAATCATTCAATAAACATTCAGCAATTGAAGAAATAAAGCCCTCCTCAGAGGTTAATATAGACTTAAGTTGGGAGTTACAAATACAAGGTAACAAAGTTCGTCATCAGAGGTTATAGTTCTTCATAGAAATTAAAATTACAAAAAGCTTCACGAAATAGTCAAGTGTTTGCAGCCTTAGGGTTAGTTCCCATGCCTTCATCTCCCTGGCCGAGGGTGGTTACTTCCACCTCGTCATCTTGAGCACCAACATCTTAAGTCTTGGTGTCATCTTGGGGGGTAGTCTCGGTAGGTACGACACCTCCCTCCTCCTCTACCTCTTCTAAGGCCTGAGCAAATCGAGGATCGTCATAAACTAAGCCAATAAAGTCAGAGGCTACGAGGCTCCCTGATTCCTTCTCCTTCATGACAACCCATTTGCTAGTGGCCTTTACACCCCTTTCCAGGTATTCAAAGACGAAGCTGACAAACTCATCAGAGACCTTGTACTCCTCCAAGATCTTCTCGGAGGCATCGTCCAAGGTAGCCTTCACAACCACATCGACCTTATTTTGAAGAGAGTCAGCCTGAGTCTTCAAGGCAGTGCTATGATTCTTTATTAGCTTGTCCATATCCTTTTCTAACTTCTTCATGCTGGCCTCAGACTTCTCCAAAGAGGCGTTTAGACGATATATTTCAGCGTTTAAAGCGGCCTCGGTCTTCTCGGCCTCTTGTCCCTTCTCAATCAGAGGAAGTTTTCCCGAGGTCCAGTTAATAAAATGATGCATGGTGAGGAGACCCTATAGAACATGTGCATAGATGTTAGTATAAGCTCCGGTATAGTTCAAAACCGATGTTGCACTTGAATATAATTCAACAGCAAAAGAAAAAGTTCAAGGTCTTAATTGGATAGAGCGATGGCGAGAGAACTCATCTAATAGAGGCCTATCCAGAGAGCGATAGAAGCGCTTGTCAGAGTCGGTCATGGCATCACCGATGGCATCCAGGGCCTTCAGACTATGGCCGATGAGGCTGTCACAAATTTTTAGTTGCTCCAAGCGAGAAATCAATGCGTCCTCATAAGAAATGGGGATGGAACGATCCCCCTTTTGGGTTTTCTTCTTCTACCTCTGATCCTCAGGGGCAGGGTCGACAGTTTTCCTCTTCTTGTAGGCCTCACCCCTTGATGTGGTTGGAGGGGGAGGAGGCGCATTCAGACCTGCTTTCTTCACAAGCTTCGTGAGACTAGGGGCTTCCATCTCCCAGAGTTCGTCGGAAATCCCTTTTGGGTGAAGAAGGGTCTGAGTTAGAAAACCAGAGATACACAAATTCAGAGGTATAACTTGTTGAAATAATATAGCAACTTACGGATCTCGGTCAAAGGACTCACCCCAAGGCCAGTGGCGAAGAGATAGTAGGGAGTCATAAAATGCTCGTACTTGACTAGAAAACCATTCTCCCCCTGATCCTAAAGGTCTTTGACCTTCTGAGATTATTTTGGCTTAGCCTAGGGTCAGCCCTAGCAGCCATTGTCACTTTTCCCCGTCTCAGGGATATTCTCGGCTCTAGGGAGGAAGAGGGGGCATAGGCACCAAACTCCCATGGACCTGACACAAAGAAGTAGCGTGGTTTCCAATTATGGTTCGAGGTTTGGGTAACCTGCAACATATTTTTATTTGACTTCCGAGCTAAAAAATGGTAATAGCTCAGATGATTCTTGGCAGATAAGGGGACGTAGCACCCTGTGAAGACTTGGACGAGAAGGTCTGAATGATGGACTGCCCTCCATAAGACAATAGCTCCAATTATCACCCTCCAGGAATTGGGTGACAACTGGGAAGGAGCCAAGTTGATGTAGGACAATATAGCCTTGATAATGGGATGAATGGGCAGAAGAAATCCTAACTTGAACATCTACTTATACAGGAGGATCTCACCATCTCGGCCGTCGAAAGCCCTCTCTTCCCTCACAGGTCTCCTGAGTTTTATAGAGGGACTTATAGAATATAGATGTCTGAAGGATCGAAGGTCGACCTTTCTTACAGTGCTCTGTATCTCAGCCACCTCAGAGGTGTTAACATCGCTTTCAGTGCCATCATCATCATTCGGTTCAATATCGGCTTGAGCAGACGATGGGGCACCACTTGGGAACCTCTGAGCGAACTCAACTCTTATGATGGCCGACAGGGGAATGGCTTCAAGAATTGGTGGAACAACCATGCTAGGTCCTATAATTTTAACGTCAGAGGAAGAGTGCAATGTGATTGAACTCTTATGAGATGAGGCCTGACTAGAAACCTCGGCTTGATCACGGACCTGATCCTGCTTAACAGGAAAGCCCATGGCCTCTTGAAAAGAGTCCACAGACATAGGGTCTGAGGTGGATGACTCAGACTCAGACATGGGGGTAGGTTCAACTGGGACCTCGGCTGACTTAACTGGTTCGGCTAGCTTAGGGTATATAACCTTCAAAAGAGGTAGAAAGATAGGTCTGAGAGGGAATGCCTCTGACCTACGAGCTTCCTCTTGGGCTCTTTCTATTTTCCTAATTTTATCAAAGGTCTTCTCCCTAAGAGAGGGGAATTCCTCTAAGAGTTGATAAAGGGGCCTGAGCATATGAGTCAGACCCTACACTTTTGACACTTCAAAAGAAATAGGATTGGCAATTTGACCAAAGATCAAACTGGGTTTTTATAGAGGAACGAGTAAAGAACAGTTCACTGGAAAACTCATAGGCTCGCTAAAAAATGCATAAACTCGTCAAAAAATGCAACAAATGGAAGAAGAAGGCAGAAAAATGCAACAAATGGAGAAATAGGGGTGATAAACGACACCTGAGAGAATGCATGAAGAAGAAAGAGAGAGGTTTTCAAGAAAAAGCCACCAAATGCACCTTAACCAAGCTCTTGTAGAGAGAGAGAGCACAAAAAATTCAGGTGAGAGAATGAAGAAGTGTGGAAGAAAGAGAAAGGAAAGGGGTAAAACCCTCAAAGACTATTACACGCATCCCAAGGCGCATCATTGCCTTGGGAGCCCAAAGGACAACTAACATCATTGAGCTTGCCTGGCACGCTAGCTACTTCAATAGCTCACACTTATCAAAAAGGTATTAACACCTAAGGAAGCCCGACCTCAGACAAACATACCCCTTAGGCACCTGATCACATAGGTGACTAAGGGATAGGGGGTGATTGATATACCCTAAATGTACCCCATCGGCTCATAGACATCAACCTCGGCCAGGGAGATAGTCGAGGTCAAAAGGAACCTAGAACGACAACCAGCGGCCTCGTCCCCAGCAAGGTCGACCATGACCGACGTTACTAGTTTCCTCATAGCCATGCAAAAGTTGAGACCTACATGACCCATAATGGAAGTTATTCATCAGGCCATCCAGGGTTGGCAACCTCGACCGAGTACGAGCTGAGGTTACAGAAGCTACACCATAATCATAACCAATCTCGACAGAGAATCAGCCGATGTTCCTTGGCTACTCCACCATAACCTCGGCTCAGGCCGACATTATAACTCAACTCGTCTTATATCGGCCTCGTATGCGCCGAGACCACCCTAATTAACCTCAGATTGGGCAATATCCATACTTCACCAACCTCGTACTCTTCCAGGCCGAGGTTGGGACCAATCAAAGACAGCGTGTACATAAATCAGTTATAACAAATCATTCCCCTCACGTAGGGAGAATATTTCATCATCATTCTCTACATGTGATAGTGACAAATGTCTTCATCAGAATGGCTAGAGCAACACACACATGATCATTGCATGCATAGGGGGTGCATTACACCCCCCCCCCCCCCCCCACATACTATATATACTTGTCTTCTCCTTCTTAGAGAAGGATTCGAAATTAGTAACCCTAGCTGAAACTCTGTCTAGATATAGAGTAGAGGCATAAAGCTTTAGAGATTGTATTTATGGCCGTTAGATCCCTCATACAGTGATATTAATCACACACTTGCATAGTGGACGTAGGCCTGATTGGCTGAACCACTTATACGATTGTGTTCATCTTCTTCTCCTCACCTCTATCTTCCGTATATCCTTACCCATGTACTGCTATTGTTAACACTGAATCGAGATTTAGAACACCATGAAGGGTGGTGCTATTTCCAGCATCATCAGCTTTTTTCTAAAATATTGAGTTTGTGGAATATAACTTCAGGGTCAATACCGGGTATGTCCACATAGCTCCAGGCAAAGACACTTTGCCTCTTCCTCAGTATCTTCACCAACTTTTCCTTGATCTCAGGTCTTAGGGCTTTACCAATTTGGATGTTTTTTTCATCTCATCCTCATTGAGGACGATGGATTCTACCTCTTTCGTGGCTTCTCCCTTCTTGAGCTTTGTCTCATCCCTAGGATCAAGTGAGTCGATGTTGTACGTGATTATTGCCCTCTTATGAGCCTCTCTCTCTTCCACAGAGTTGAAGTAGCATTCGTATGCCGATTTTTGGTCACCCTTCACTTCCTCTACCCCATAAGGGGTCAGGAATTTTAACATTTGGTGGACCATTGAAGGCACCTCTTTAAATTCCTTGAGGGCTACTCGTCCTATGATGAGGTTGTAGGCCGAGAAGAAATTTTCATCCATCATGAAAAAAATTATCTTCCGGGTTAACCTCTTAGGCCACTCGTCTCCCATTCGTACATCCATCTCATACATGACCAATGGATGGACCTTTTCACCGCTGAAGCCAATCAACGAATGATGATATGGTACAAGCCTAGCTCTGCTGAGGCCTAGGCTCTTAAAATAAGGCCAGAACATTACATCTGCTGAACTTCCTCCATCCATGAGGATTCTTTGCACCTTATATCCATGCACTCTTATTGTGATTACCAAAGTGTCATAATGTGGAGCTAGGATAGATTTGAAATGAAGTCGGGAGAACCCAACTATAAGACTATCCAAATCTACCTTCTTTCTCTTATGTTTAGCCTCTGAAGATGCCAGATTCACAACCAGTACTTTGGTTACTGACTTAGCCTTTGCCACATGAGCTTTGCGGTCGGCTACCTCTAAGCCACCCCCTGCTATTCCTCCACAGATGGTGTTAGAACCAAAGGATATCATGCCAACCCTCTTCACAAGTGAATTATCATCTTTTGGTGGGAGGTCAGGGTCATCCTCATCATCATCATCTGAGTCCTCATCTCTTCTGGTTATGGCATCTTCCCAACACCTGTCGTTTCTCTTCTTTTTAGGGTCGTTTCTTCCCCCCTTAGAATCTCCACCATCGACATACTTACGGAGCTTTCCAGACTTCAACATCTTCTCAATTTCATCCTTCGAGGCAAAACACTTGTCTAATGCATTGTCGTGATCTTGGTGGAACTTACACCATAGGTTTTTGTTTCTCTTATGCGGAGGATCCTTTAGCTTCTTCGGCCATCTCGGGGACCGATGATTTTTATTTCATTGAGGATGTGTTTGCAGCTCACAGTTAGAGGAGTTTAGTGTGCAAACTTGTCATCTGTAGACCTCTTTTTTTGTCTTTCTTCCTTTAGAATTTTCCACTGCTACTTTCGTTCTCTTCCTCATACTTTGCGGCCATTAGCTCTTCAGCATTCATAACCCTTCCTGCTGTTGCTAACATCTCGGCCATGGATTTTGGAGGGTCTTCCACAAGCTTCCACATTAACTTCCCTTTTCTGTAATCCTCCTATAATAGGTGTTATAGCTATATTCTCTTCGTAATCTTCCACTTCCAGTTTCTCCTTGTTAAATCTTGCAATGTAGTCTCTTAGGCTCTCATTCTTTCCCTGCTTGATGTACAATAGATGAGTGGTCTTCTTTTGAGGTCTTACCCAAAAATAGAAGTTGTGAATAAACCTTTCATCCAAGCCTCTCAACACAATTCTTCAGAAGAGAAGTAAACCAAATATGTGCAGCTCCCGTCAAAGTGCCTGAGAAAGCTCAGCAGCTTATCTCATCAGGAATTGAATAGATGTCTTCTTCAAACTGATACATCTCAATGTGATGTATAGGGTTGGTAATCCCATTATACTTGGGAGGCACCATTGGTGGTTTAAATTTGGCAGGGGTTGGGAAGTTCACAATTCTTGCCATAAATGGGGAGGCCTCTGAGAACCCTCTTTGTAGTGGGTCTCGGCTTTTGATGAGGTTCCCTATCTTCTCTTCAAGAAGTTTGATGGAGTCATTCCATGGCTTAGCAACGTTGGCCTGGCCGAGGTTGTCCCCAGCCACCTCTAAGGGGTGGACTGAGGGTTCCCCGGCTGCAGCACAATGTCGGTTGTTGACCTCCTGGCCACAGTCTCGGCTATGTAGGGGTCAGCTATGGCAAGGTCGATGTTCACCATCCCCCTCTGAAATCCAGCTGTACTTCTCGACCTGGATAACCTCTGCCTTAGATCACTAGCTGGTCCAAGCTTTTCAAAGGCCGACCCTCTACTTAAGCGATCAAAAGCTGATCCTCTTGGATGGGCATCAATAACCTCGGCTCTTCTTGCTCCGCAACCTCAGCTATGCTGTAGAGGATGTACTATGTTTTCTAAAACCTCATATGGCTCCCAGCAGTCTGCTGGAGCATTATCTTCTTTGACATCATCGTACCTATCCTCAGGGTAAGGGTTTCCTTGCCTCTCCAGATGTAAACGTCTAGGGTCAGCAACGTCCCTCCTCTGCAGAGGTGTAGGTTGGTCCTTTCGTGGTGCCTAGGGTGGTCCCTTGGCTTTTAGACGTGGTTGAACAGCAGCCGAAGTAATCATTTTCCATGAGATCCCAGGTGGCCTCATTATATTTTGGCTTAGCTAAGACAACTTCTCCTTCATTGCTTGTTGCATTGCTGCCAATCACCTCAAGGCTGCTGCCACCTCAATTATCTCGGACTGGGGTGGTGCATGGCTGGAACTGGGTCCTCCAATGCCAGATGGCGAAGGAGGTGGTGGTAACTCCGGTGCCATATGTTTAGGCTAAAGATCTTGTGATGAAAGTATTAGAAAGCTTGAATACCTTAAAGGACCTCTTTCAATGGTGAAACAACTTCAAGCGAAGGGTGAGGCCTAGTTCACCACTAGAGTCTCCAGTGAGGTTAAGCTAGGAAAGGAAGAGATGAATCGAATCATTCCCACAGACGGTGGCAAAATGATGATGCTGGAAATAACACCACCAGATAAGATGTAAACAAGCTCAAATAAGCATAACAATGGTAGCAAAAGTATATGTATGTATAGTAGGAGATGAGGCGAAGGAGATGAACACGGCCATATAAGTGGTTCGGCAATTGCCTACATCCACTATGCAGGTGAGTGTTAATATCACTAGATGAAGGTACTAACGACCATTGATGCAATCTCTCAAGGTTTCTCTCTCTACTATGTAAATTAATAGAGTTTCAGCTATGGTTGCAATATATCGATCCTTTTACAATATAGAGGATGACCTCTATATATAATGCTTAGGGGGTACAATGTACCCCCAGCATGCAATGAGCATGTGCATGAAGATCCAACCAGTGTCAGGATGACACGTGACTGATCTTAACTAAACAATGATGACCTCAATATTACCTCACATGGTGGGAATGATTCAGTTATAACAGATTTGTCCATGTGTTCCAAGTCATACATATGTATGTAAATTCTTGGTTGTCTTTGATTAGTGTCAACCTCACCCTAGACAAATACGAGGTTGGTGAGGTCCGATCTTTGCCTTGTCCGAGATCAACATCCATGAAGACCTTGGACAGGATGGCTGGCCGAGGTTGGATATGAGCTGTAACGTTGGCCTGGGTCGATGATGACATACCGCTTGATGATGGATCCTCTGAGGCTTTAATGACTTCGGGTGATAAAATGTTACGTCGGTTGTGGATCATGTTGATATTGATGGATGGTCGAACCCGTGTTATTACAGATCTCGACTGACTCCCAACCGAGGTTGATGTATTGGGGTTGCTGCTATATCTCCCAGGGCCGACGTTATGGGAGACTATTACTGACATTTATCCTGAGCTTCTGCCACCTCGATTATGAGACAGGTCGAGTTGAGTGTCTCTCAGTAGGAAGGTGCACTTTGGGCATATTAAGATCCCTACTAAATAGAAGAAGATCCAAAAGTTCATGGATGGGTTAACGTGGAGGGTTCTTTAGCACCTGCTGGGTAATCTCTCGTTGGCCACCTATTCAGATGTGGTTAACATAACATTACTTCACTACCGGGACCACTGCTTTCATTTATCAGAGGGTAAGCGAGCAGGAGAGTCTAGCCAGCAGGGCAGGACAGGGGAAATGGTGCTAGCGGGGCACAATCAGCTCAGGGTCAGCATAGGCAGGGTGATCAGAGTTCCCAGCAATTGGATTTTAAGAGATTTAGATCAAGAGATTTCAGGCATGGCAAGGAAGGTTTTCGGCATGGCTAAGAGGGTCAGGGCCAGGGTAGGGGTGGTAACGACCATCAGGGCCGTGGGCAGAAGGGTTAGAGAGGGGGAACTTCACACAGAAATGTTTCATATGTGGTAAGACTGGCCACAAACTCCGGGAGTGTCCTGAAAGGGGCAAGGCCCCGCAGTAGTAGTAGTAGCAGCAGCATGATGCTCGATAGGAGCCCCAGAGACCGATGTTTCCCGCCGTCCTCCCAGCGCCATCGTAGATGCCAGCATTGCCACCTATCCGAGCAGTCCCAGTCCAGCAGGGACAACTTCAGTACAATCGAGTTTACCAGCTCCAGCAGGCAGCAGTCCTGCAGGATCCACTCGCGATTGAGGGTATGTTTTATATTCAGGGGACTATTAGGTGTATTTTATATGACACGGGATCCACACTATAGAAACCCCATTCTAATACCCCCTAACTTCTCCTAAGCAACTCCATTCATCATTTCAAACCTAAGTCATAACCCAGATACTGACCTAAAGGCCATCGGGCTCTCCCAAGCTCTGGTTGACCAAAACTCAAACTCTTCAGCTCGCTCGAGACTGATGAATCTTAAAAGGAGACTGAAACCCCTTTCCAACGGTCCATCCCGTGCGCGATTCTGACTTACCATGCGGACGAATGACCCATTTTCCCCTATAACTGGATCCGGAGATCACCGGATGCTCCCAGGCTCCGTTTGACCAAAGTCAACTCTTCAAATTGATCGAGACTGAATGAATCTTCGAAGGGAACTAAAACCCCTCTCCAACGGTCTACCCAGCACACGATTCTGACTTACGTTACAGACGAACGATCCATTTTACTCCGAAAGGTCATCGAGCGCTTCACGGCCCCGGTTGACCAAAGTCAACTCCCCAACTGAGTCAAGCTCTTTTTAATGTCGAAGTACATCTCCTCACCTTTCCAACGGTACGCCCCGTGCACAATTCTGACTTACCATGCGGACGAACGATCCATTTACGTCCGACGATCCCCTGTCCAAAGGACCGATGAACACTTCCGCGCCACATTTGAACCAAAGTTAGGTTCCGGACTTGGGATCAGTCCAAAGACTTTTGAAGGCCTTCTAAGTACATTTCCCATGTTTCACCCCGTGTACGATTCGGATCAACTATTTTCACTCTACAACCGATTTTCTGAAGGAACCTAAAAGAGACTGCCAAACGGCAGGGTCCAAACCCTGCCTGCCGGTAGTCTGCCTAAACACACCTACCGATTGGCAGGACCAGGGCTATACAGATCGGCAATGCCTTGGGCCTATAAAAAGGAGGGTCGAACCTCATTCCAGGAAGAAAAGTCATAGATCCACCACTCTCAGCAAGCTCAGAAAATCCCTCTCGAAGTCAACGTGATTTCCACATCCCAATCCCTTTCCAACCTTCACCTTTCATCACCTTTTTCATCAAAATTGCTAAATTAAGTACCCTACATCATCATCCAAGTGTAAGGGCTGCTCTCCAACACCCAAGATCAAGCTCAAGATGTTCAAGAAGGTCCAACTCTCTCCTTAAATTCTCCTAAATTCGCATTAGTTTATTTTTTTACTTAGTACTTTTATTCTCTCATCTCACATATCCTAATATACTTTTTATCTAGTATTATTGCACATCTCTTATTTTCATATAAATAAAACCCAAAAAATAAGAAAAAAAGGATTTTCTCATAAATTCCAAACAGGAATTCTCATACTTTTCTCACATTTTTCTCACAACTAAAGCACTTTTTTACACACACACACATACAAGAGAAGTCCCCAATTGGATTTATGGGATAAATCCCACCTCTCGTTTTGCATACGAACTACATGGACTTTGATGCCTCTATAGTCTACGAAGGCATCTCGGGGTAAAACCCGAGCCTCGAGTCCTTTTCCTAAATTTTCCAATTTTTTTTGTAAACTTAACTCTCTTAGATTCTATATATTTACATATACGTACATTTGTGCTTAGTAGCATATTATCCCGCATGCGTTATCATTCCCTTATAATGATCGACGCTAGGATAATCGCATAAATCCTATTTTCTAATATTACTTATTAGAACATTCCCATGGATGACTCGCTTTATCTCTTCCGTAATACAAGTCGACGATTCCTATCTCCACTACATATACACATGCACACATATCACGGGGAAATAAAGGAAAATAGTAATAACCCATGAGAGATCGTAAGGGCAGAATGGGTGCCTAACACCTTTCCATTTCTTAACTTAGCCTCTGGACCCTTTTCGAATCATTTTGGTTTCGTATGTATTAGTATGTCTTTGGATGCTGTCCTTAAAGATGGCTCCCTTTCTTCTTTTTTCTGTTTTGAGTAAAATAAAATGGCGACTCTATATCTCTACATTTCCATGTCATCATCGACGCTGTCCGAAGCGCTCCCGAGAGGGATGCGTGGGACCAAGATCCTTCCGAGATGAAGGGGAGACACACCCCTCCTCTTCTTCGCCTCTCCCGCCACGAGGATCGGAAAGTGGGATGGCCACAGTAGCATCTCCGTAGGGGATTTTCTTCATTTTGAGGGTTAGACTTTATTTACATGGGTGTTTTATTTTCTTATATATCCCCCTATTTGCATGGTCCCCTTTACTATTCATGTGTACCTCATGCTTATTATTCTATTCACACATTTGTAGAAAATTCTCCATGTACACTTCACACAAGGTGCACCTAGGATCACGTGTATCCCCATGTTGCACGCATCACCCACCCATACTTGGTATACCATCGGTACTCATACTTTGCTCCCTCTTGGGCATGATCAAGAAAGAAACTTTCATAAGATACTAATAAGAGAATCATGCCTGATTCACATGATATCACCAAAGTGCATTGTAATTGACCAAATTTTGTCCCGTAACTGGAGTGTCACTTCGTGATGGGCGCTGGTCCGGCAGGGCTCAGTTGGCCTAAGAGATATGAGTCTCACCTTCCATTATCCAAGTACCTTCGACGTATATTGAATGGTTCCCCCTCATCGTACCACTTGATTGAAGTCATGATGGGAGGTATATCGTAGGGAACTCGTTCACGTACGCTGAGTATATCGAATTTGCTCTCACGCGTATCGTCCCCATGAGGTATATAGTGAGGCAATTCAGATACACTCAAGTATATCAAATGGCTTGTCCACACATACTGATTTCCCTCAAAAGAAAGACATATACCGTGGAAGCCACGCCAAAGGGGGGAACCTTTTCTGATTCACCCAACCAACTGCATACCCGCATATAGGTGTCAAACCTAAGAAACACATGTTAGATTCTCGGTTTCAACCCAAAACTCTGCCGATATTCTGGGTCGGCGTGCCGCCCAAATTTTTGCGCATTTTTTAAAATGGGACCCTGCAGGTGAGCCTGGTCACAAGTCCAGCCATAGCTTTACATATGTTACAAACCCAACTTTTCTAGGCTCGGGCCCCGTCCCGCATTTCATTTTGCATTTTGGAGAATTTAATACAAGTGAAAACATAATAATAATAATAATAATAATAATAATAATAATAATAATAATAATAATAATAATAATAATAATAATAATAATAATAATAATAATAATAATAATAGTAATAATCATGCTGAGACCTGTCTCCTAAATATTTCTCCTTCCTTTATCAAAAATCCAAAAACATTTCTCTCTTCTCTATCAAAAATCCAAAAACTTCTTTATCAAAAATCCAAAAATATTTCTCTTTTATTTATCAAAAATCCAAAAATATTTTGTCTTTCAATCTAAAAAAAATGTTAAAAATATTTTCCTTCTTTCTCTTCAAAAAAATAAATCTCGTTTTACGCCTTCCCAGGTCGATCGCACGCCCTTGGCCTGGCTCCTTATTGGCTTTGGTCTTCAGTCAAATCACCCCGGAGTTTCGTCCGTTCCCCTGCTACTTCCTTCGAGTCCTGTATCCATTCGCTTTCCATGGAGAACACGGATCAAGTGCCACTTGCGCAGCCAGATCTAACGGCAGTTTTACCTCAGCTCGTGTCCAAGATTGATAACCTTCAGACTGAGGTCCGAGAGATGCAAAGAAACCAAGTTCCTATTCCACAAGAGCCTGAGGCTTTATTTCCTCGTAATATGGGTCCACATGAGCCTATTTGGGTTCCTGAAGAGTATCATCACGCTACACGTGCCCCTCCTGTTAATGGGACGCCGCCTGCCCAGCTTTCTATGCCAAACCTTGCCCAGCCTGGGGCTAACTTGCATGTGGTCATTGATCCGAAAGAGGAAGAATTGAACAAGGTCAAAGAAGATCTCAAGATGCTAACTAAGAAGTTTGACCAAGTCAGAATCTCCAGAAATTACATGGACTACCCACATGTCTCCTTATCCAAAGGCGAGGTTACCCGAGAAGTTCAAGATGCCGAATATCGAGAAATTTGGAGGATGTGGACCACGATTGTTCATCTTCGTAGTTATCAGCGTTCCATGACTCTCTTAGGGGCTTCTAAAGATGTGATGGCCCAATTGTTTCACCAAACTTTGAAGGATAGCGCTCTCCGATGGTTTTTGTCTCTCGAGGAGTCCAGAATCCGTAGTTGGGATGATGTAGCCCATGAATTCATATTGCAGTACAAATACAATGAAGAGCTTGAGGTCACCTACCGTGACTTAGAAATACTCAAACAGAACTCTGGGCAATCAGTCAGTAACTTCATAGCCCGATGGAGGGAAAAAGCAGCTACTATGACCAATCAGCCATCCGAGGAAGAACAAGTCAACATAGTGAAGAAGAACTTCTTGTCCATGTCCGAGCAACCATGGGAGGACAATACTATCCCCACTTTCGAGCTCTCAGAGAAGATGGACAAGAAATTGAGGAAGGTCTTGCTAAAACAGAGGTTGAACCAAAGAAGGTGTTCGGACAGTTCATCCCCAGAAAATATGACAAACCTACCAGTGCTACAGTCTCAACCATTAACAACATCTCTCAACAAACCACTTTGTGGGCACCTGAAAGACGCCATGTTCCAATTCGAAAGGAATACACCGAGCTCCATGCTCCCCTCTCCAAAGTTTAAAAAGCCCTGTTAATCCGAAACCTCACCAAACCCTTGGATCCCCGTCCATTGCCCAATCCACTTCCAAGAAACTTCAAGGCAGATGCCCATAGCGCCTTTCACCAAACCACTGGTCATACCACCCACCAATTCTTTCACCTTCGAAATGTAATCCAAGGTCTAATTGACCGAGGTACCATTGCCCCCACCAGCCAATCCTAAGCCAAACACTACTCACAACCCACTCCCAAATCATACTAATGCTATCTTCCTAGAAATGGACCCAGACTTTGATCCCTCAACTCAGATCACACTCATACACTCTCCCAAACCTCTCCAAACTTGTCCATATTTCCTCCTACACTCTGTTAGCCTCACTGATCAGGCATTGTCACTCCTTACCAGAGCATGCATCGCTGTCCGTGTCCGTTCTGAAAATGGAGGTATGAAATTATCATAAGTGTTAAACTAATTCCTAGAGTTCGGCTGAAATTTCCCTCACAGGTGATCATTGATTGCTAGAGGTTTAGTATGCTATTCTTATAAGCACGGAAATGGGCCCGAGAGTCCGAAAGTTGGGTGGTACCAACTAATAAAGTCAATCTAGATGACGTTTGCCAGATCATGGAAGAATTATTCAGGCGAAGCAATGATATTTGCAATATGACCGAGTTACTTGATCCTCTGAAGTTACAAGGGCGCCTGGTCCCTTCACTCTTACTCATCCCCACATAATGGGAAGACCTGTAGTAGAAGCGATTGAAGTTGTGGAATGCATTAACTTTACATGGAAATACAGAATTATTGCCACTAGATGGGGGGAAGAATTCGAAGATTCGAAGGAAGAACAAGCTTTCGAGAAAACTAGCCTGACAACCGACATGTGTGGGATGATATCATTGAAGGAGCTCCTCAGAGAAATAAAGAAAGTGGTGGAACAACCCGAGATTGATGAAGAAATAGGGTTCATGTTCTTCCCTTCTTCATTAAATCACATGACCAGATCAGGGAGACATTACCGGATTCCAAGCTCACTACCAGCCAATGACAAATGGAAGGGAGTTAAAAACCTTTCTATGCCATAACTGATCCTTGGGGAGAGAAAGATCCTCGATCAACAGAAGAAAACTCAAGCTAACATCACTCTATGGGGGCTTTTCATGTCTTCCCTGCTGCACAGAAATGCTTTGATCAAATTTCTCACTGGACCCACAGTTCCTCCTTCTATTACACCAGAAGAAGTGATAAATTTAGTCAGATCCTTGACCTCTACCCGAATTCTATCCTTTTTCAAAGAATAAATGCCGAATTGGGACAAACCATAATCATGCACTCAACATATCCTTCGAATTTATGGGGAAGATCGCACCACTCTCTCTTGTCAATAATGGATCTGCTTTGAATGTCTGCCCATTAAGAACCTTCAAGTTCTTAGAACTGAAGGAAGGTGACCTCGCTCCAACTTCTGCTGCTGTATGTGCCTACGATAATACCCATTGGGAGGTAATGGGATCCATAAAACTTGTAATAGGGGTTGGCCTTATAAATCCCATCGTTGAATTCCAAGTTATTGACATCCCAGCTTGTTTGAACCTGTTGCTCGGACGTCCTTGGCTCTACAGTATCAAGGGTGTGCCTTCCTTTCTCCATCAGAAATTGAAATTCTTCACCGACGGATGAGTAATCACCATTTGGGCAACGACGATAATACCGAGGGTGCAAGCACTAGTAGTCCAATCCTTTAGATACAACACATGTCAAATGATATTCTCCTATTAGGATTCATAGTTGAACCGGTAGGGGATGATTTCAAAGAAAGGATTTGTCCGGAATACGACCCTCATGGAAATGTTAATGTGATTGGGAAGTTCAGAAACATGCACTTCATGCCCGGACTGGGGCTAGGGAAAAGATAGCAAGGGATACTCGAGCCCATTGAACTGAAGAAAGCTTTCCCCTTATGGTTTGGGGTATCAACCATCAGAACAAGAGCTCAGAATAATCCGCAAGTCCCGACCTAAGAGAAGACTAGACCACATCCAAACTATCCCAGGTGACTCCTTAAATGGATAATTCATTAAAGAGGGAGAAAACTTCCCCTTTTGTGGCTTCCCGAAACCATGGTATGACCATACAGACGAGAAGATGAAGCTTGGAATGGAGATGATTTTCCAAGACCGCTACCCATGGGCTAAAAGTTCCCAACACCATGTACAAACGCTCATCAAAGATATCGAAGAGATTGAGGAAAGTGACTCTGAGGACTCGTTCAATTTGCAGACACTGGGGCTAACACTCTACATGGTTCATTCAAGCACTACATCACTAGATCCATCCCACTTGATTAAAGTTGCTGATATAACTATCCTCAATTGGCATGCTGCACCGGTTCTACCTGTTGAAATCCCACCTAACCCCAATGTTTACCCCATTTCTTCTTATGCTGTCTATCCTTGCTCAAATATAATCGATACCTCCTTTGATGAGGTTCTCAATGTTTTTTTCCTATCAATGAAATAAACGAAGATTTTGAATATCTTACCGTGCCTTACATTAATTGTTTAGATTCTAATCAAACTTTTGATGATGATGCTTTTGCAAATGAACAATTCTTAACTGATCTAAATAAGGTTAATAACAAACAACATAACCGCTATCAAGTTAATGAAGAAGAGACTATTATTGTTAACCTCGGTTCTAGTAGCCAACTATACGAGATTAGGATAGGGGCTACCCTCGACGAGCATGAGTGCGCACAGCTCAAAGAATTATTAAAGGAATTCTTGGATGTCTTCACGTGGTCCTACGACGATATACCTGGAATTGATCCTGAAATTGCTCAGTATGAGATCCCCACTCTTCCAGATTACAAGCGAGTTAAAAAAAAGCTGAGAAAGCTCCACACTGAATGGTCGCTCAAAGTCAAAGAAGAGGTGGTCAAACAACTGAATGTGGGTTTCATTCCTGTGATCGAATATCCCACATAGCTAGCGAACATAGTGCATGTACTGAAATTGGGAGGGAAAGTTTGGATGTGCATAAACTATCGAGATTTGAATTAAGCGTCTCCAAAGGATTATTACCCGCTACCCAATATCTACATGATCGTGGACAACATAACCATTTATGCTCTCAAGTCATTCATCGACGGGTTTACCGGATACAACCAAATAAAAATGCACCCAAATCATCAAGAAAAAACCGCGTTCATTACCCCATGGGGAACCTTTTACTACACTGTTATGCCATTTGGTCTCAAGAATGCTGGGGCTACTTACCAGAGGGCTGACACAACCATCCTAAATGATCTGATTCACAAATAAGTTGAGGCCGATGTGGATGATATGATTATCAAATCCAAAACTAGATAAGGTAATGCTCCCACTCTCCGAAAGTTCTTCGAACGATTGCGATGATATCAGATGAGACTCAATCCATAGAAATGTGTCTTTAGCGTTACAAAGGGAACACTCTTAGGATTCATGGTCAGTGAAAAAGGGATAGAAGCAGATCCTGCTAAGCTAAAATCCATACTTGAGATGCCACCTCCCTGAACGGAGAAATAAGTCCATGGTTTCCTTGGGAAATTACAGTACATCAACCAGTTCATCAGCCATCTCACCTCCATCTGTGAACCGGTCTTCAAACTCATCTAAAAGGATTCAACCAACGTTTAGAACGAGGCCTGCTAAGAATATTTTGACTGAATAAAAAAATATCTTACTCAACCTCCGGTGCTCACACCACCGTAACCTGGTCTCCCCTTGCTCCTATACCTAACCATAACTGATACTGCAGTTGGGGCTTTGCTAGCCTAATACCTTGAGGATTCCCGCAAAGAAAGAGCCATCTATTACGGCAGTCGTAAATTGGCCGGATACGAAGTCAACTACACTACTTAGGAAAAAGTATGCATCGCGCTTATTTGGGTCACCCAAAAGTTGCGACATTACATGTTTGCCTACCCCATTAAATTTGTATCCCGAAGGGACCCCATCAAGTACCTGCTTGAGAAACTGGCCTTATCCAGCCGAATGGCTCTATGGTTGATGCCCTTAGCCGAGTTTAATATCGTATACGTCACACAGAAACCCATGAAAGGAAGACCCATATCTGACTACCTTGCTGATTACTCCATGGAAGAAGCCGATGACTGGGTCTTTGAATTCCTAGATAAAAATATCCTCTACACCGCTCAAGACGACCTCCGATGGAAAATGTTCTTTGACGGAGCTGGCAACAAAAAGGGATGTGGCATTGGGATACTTTTGATCACCCTATATGACTCCCACACTCCCATCGCCATCAAATAGGATTTCCCCTGCACCAACAACATGCCTGAAGTCTTCACAATGATCCAATTTCTAGTTCAAAAGCAAGATAAACCAACCCACTGCTACCACAATGATCTCATCACCAAAAGAGATCCCGAGATAGACAATTTCTGGTATTATGATATCTGTAACCTTCTCAAGCATCGTAAGTATCCCAAGGGTTCCAACAAGAAGGACCGGGTAACCCTCTAAAGACTGGCCGCCCAATACATCATCTATCACAAAGCACTATTTAAGAGAAACTTTGATGGAACCCATCTACACTGCACCACAGGGGCTGACATTAAAGAGGTAATGCAGAGAATCCACAGCGAGGAATGCAGACCCCACATGAACGGTAACATGCTTTCTAAGAAGATCATAAGATAAGGCTACTAATGTACCACCATGATCCAGGATTGCATCGCCTATGTCCGAAGATGTCGCAAATGCCAACAGTTCTCCAACCTTCAACACCTGTCTCCGCATGAATTGTACAACATAACTTCTCCCTGACCGTTGTCCACCTGGAGCATCGACATTATATGGAAGGTTACACCCAAGGCCTCCAAAGGACATGAGTTCATTATAGTTGTCATTGATTACTTCACCAAATAGGTCAAAGCCGAGTCATACGCAGTCCTGCTGCCAAGAAAGTGGCCCAATTCATCAAGAAAAACATCATCTACCGATATGGGGTCCCGCACGAGCTAGTGTCAGATAATGGGTTTCATTTCGAGGCAAAAGTCACAGAATTGGTCAACGAGTATGGGATTCAAAAACACAAATCTTCTCCCTACCGACCTCAGACCAACAGTGCAGTCGAAGCTGCCAATAAGAACCTCAAAGCCATCATCAACAGGATGACCAAAATCTATCGAGATTGGGCCGACCGAATCCCATATGCTCTCTGGGGCTATCGAACCTCAATCCGAACCTCTACTGGGGTACCCCTTACTCTCTAGTATATGGCATGGAAGCAGTCCTACCCGTGGAGCTCGAAATACCCTCGTTACGCATCATGCTTGAAAGAAAGATTAGTGAGGAGGACTGGCATCAAAGCCGCCTCGACAAGTTATCACTCTTGGATGAAAGGATACTGAAGGCGTTGTATCACATACAAGGGTACCATCACCGAATATCATGCTCATTAAATAAGGGAGTCAAGGAACGCGGTGTCTAAGAAGGGGATTATTCCCTCAAAGAAATAGTAGAGCCCATCTGGGACCCCAAAGGGAAATTCAAGCCCAATTGGAGTGGCCCATACATTGTGAAGAAGATCTTATCCGGCGGTGCCTCCATGCTCACTGACTTAGATGGAGAAGAGATGGATCATCCAGTCAACCTGGCTTGTCTCAAAAAAATTTACCCCTAGTTCGAAATCTCGATGCGCTACGACTCTTCTTATCTCCCTTCTATTCTTAAAAAGAAAAAAATATAAAAAAAAATCTCTTCATTTCCCTCTACCCAGAACTATGTGCGTCTGATCCTCTACAAAAATCATTCCTAAAAAAAGTGAAAATTTTCAAAAACCCCCAGAGGTACATAGGCATTTCATACATCTTACATGAGCACGACCCTTTCTTTTTTTTACAAAAAACTATTCTTTTCTTATCTCCGAGAATGACAGTTCATTCTAACATATATTTAAACAAAAGGATTATGCATGCCTTAGCGATCGGTATATATAATTAAAAATAAAAAATTCATCAAAAGGCATAGCTAGATGATTTAAAACTTATTTATTTCATTAATAAGAAATTACAGTGCAATTACATAAAGGAACAGATGACTCCCTTTCCCCCTACCTTCCTAAAAAGCTAAATAAATTCCCAAACTTATTTCTCGGTACAAAATAAACTACCCCCAAGAGCCCTACCCACATCTACCAGAGGAGCCCGCTCCATCATCATCATCTATATCATGGGGTCCCCAAGATTTTCCTGCCTGAATGGAATGCCACAGACGCTCCATGGACCGATAATCTCGAACCAGTCTCGAAAAAATAACAACACCTCCCTCCATGGTATCAGATAAAATAAGCCAACTTTGTCCAGTCTGCACTGCCAACGTCTTTCTAACTTCGCTTCTCCATAACCACTTCATATAATCCCCAGTGATGTGCCAAAATCTCCCAACAGATTGAGAGGGATGGGTCAACGGACGCCGACTCTCCCACAATGAGCCAAGATGCACGTGCAGAAGCTCTGTCAAATCTTCTATCGGAAAGAAGTCTACTGTTTGAGGAGGCACGATCTGCTCCCATCCAAATTGGCACAGAAGCGGCCAAGGGAAATAAAAAGAGGTATGTTTGAGACCAACCAGTCGGTTCTCACAGTTCCAGAATCGGGAGCAATTGTCCCCACCAAGGTACCAACTAGTACAGATTTAGAGCCCCCTGATCCACGAACCAGTTCTCCCAACTCTCAATATCCAAACCCACACTTATGAAATGGTGTGAAAAGAAGTTGGGTACAATCGACAAAGGGTATTCTGAAGAAGTCATCAGGAGGAATTTTTTAGACAACCACATGAACAACATCACAGGGATACCCCTCATAAAGTCAGAACGACCTTCTCGCCAGACATCCAGGCCATTCAGAGTCTATGCCAGTATTACCGCCGTAGGATTGCGATGGTAGGACATCCATGAAGTAATAACTGCAAGTTGTGGGTGCACCCGCAGCTCCCCGATCACCAGTAGAAATTTTAAAATCAAGCCCAGAATGACAGCTCCGACATATCCAGCATCACCAACCTCCTGCAAATGTATGGACCATAACATCTCCGAAAGAGAAATCATACCTCCAACTACCAGTGATCTGGCCGCCGAGGATGAAACACAAAGAAGCCCGACCAATAACTCCCGGGGAGAATGGGAAAGCTCAGGCAGAGCTGCCGCAATGCCGGGATTTATCCCCAATATGGTTGAAAATTCCTCGTAGGTTGGACAGACTTCTTCCAAGACAAAGCGGAATACATGGTCTTTAAGGTACCAGAATTGTACCGCTACCATCAGCATGTTCCACCCTGTGGACCGATTACGCCATAAAGAAACTCGACGCATGTTGTAAGCATCGTAGTCGACTTTATAGGATAACATTGCCTCCCATGTCTCAAGGTAGTTGGAAAACTCAACACTACTAGGGAGAGCCATCTCACAGAACAAGAAAGTAGGAATGTGAAGGTGTGAGGAAAACACTCCACTCTTACCCCTCTTTTATACTTGAAAACCCCCCACAAAAGACATAACTCCTGCAGAAATCGGAGGAAATCCTGCCCCACAAGGTACCAAAGGCTGAAGAGGGTACCAATCAAAGCTTTGAATTGATGGGACTGGACTGACCTGCCGATAGGCAGGACAAGGTGCTTGCTGATCGGAACCCCCTACTTTTCGAATTTTTTCTTTTTCCTCTTTTGTCAAAATTCAGAAAACTCAAAATAAATTGATATTGTTAAACATAATTTCAAAAATCCCCTTTTCATCTTTATATAAATTCTCATTTTAAATAAAACTTTCCTTTAAACCCCAAAACTACTTCTTTTTACGGTCTTAACAGCAAAGTAAAAAGCGCATGTGCATGCATGCACTCATCATTAACAAAAGATAATAAAAAAAAACTTTATTTCATTGCATAGATATGTTTCTGTGTTACATCATTTTTGCAGGAAAATAAAGAAAAGAAAAAAAACGGGACTCAGCCCGAACCCACATTCTCTCCCCCTCTCTCTCTCACCTAATCTTCACCTCTCTCTCTCCTAAGATCTTCCACCCCTACGACGCGCTCTCTTTCCTTAGTGGCGAGATGACGTACCACCGCTACCTAAACCAGATTCCTCGCCGGATGTGGCAGACGGCACCAAGCAAGAAGGAACAGGAACCGCATCCCGGATATGAGCAGTCGCCGAAGATATCCAATCCCTAATATCCCTCAGCCAAGTGGTGGACACCCGGACGTGCTACAAGAAAAGGCAATAACAGTATGAAGAAGAAAAGATCAAAAGAAACCAAAGGAGAAGAACAAAAAAGATATACCTCAGGACGAAGCACCTCCTGTGTCAAGCCTAACTCCTCCGGTTCCATCGCATGAGGACGATGCATCATAGGCACCACCCCTCCATCAGACCACCGAATATTGTATGAAGGGGTATGCAGCCGCACAAAGGGGACCTCCGAAGTCGATGGGCCGCCACCACTATGGGAGGACCCCACTGACCGACTCAAACCTGTAGGAGGGAAGGGCAGTGCATCATATATGTTGGGCGCCACCAGCTAGCTCGTCATAAAGTCCATATAATCGTACATCACAACCGTTTTGGTGTACATCAGATAGGACTCGCTAATCATCGCTGCGATCGTCGCATCCTCCGGCAGCATGTTCTCTCGCCTCATAGACATTGGGGACAAATTATCTAAAAGAAGATAATATAAAATCCAGTCAAATTTATCATTTCCAATTGGGAAAAAAAGAAATTATCTTTTCATCAAGCCATGGAAAGAGAAGATATACCTATGTATTAGGTTACTTCAATTTTGCAAGCGATAAACCATATAGTCTTTGCACATTAATTGATACGGGAGAAAAGATATGTTCTTGTAGACCTAATGCTTTACCACCTGAAAAATGGAAAAAAATGAAAAATTCTATTGCTGTAACAGGCATCAATGGGACACAAAATTTCATTGATTTTAAAGCCAAAAAATGGCTATATGGTACTTGTATATTTTTTTATAGCAATAGGGGGTTTACTATTACTACTACTTTCGCCTTTTAAAAGATTTTTTCCTTTTAATTTTTCCCAATTGGTATCAGAGCCTTGTTATATAAGGTTAGTATTCCAAATTATGTTTCTGTTACTCTTTAAATATGAATGTTAAGGTAGAAACTATTATACTCCATTATCATACTTATGTTACTAGAGAAAATTTTGAAGTAAAATATAAAATTGTTAGAACTAAGTGTCGTAATAATTGTTGTATGGGATATCGTTTATATATAATTCTATATAGATATCTATATTATTTGATATTAATGTTTTCTTTATATTTAAAATAAATGTATGCAGTTATAATCTTCATATTATAATTAAGCTACGTTTGTCTTTGTAAAAATTATAATATTTGAGGTACATATCTGTTTTGTAATCAAGGTCTCTAAACTGAGTATTGTAACAGAGTTATTTTGAAATACATTTAAGTTTTCATAAAACCCATATACCTATTATTGTTTCAAAGCCCATATTTCTGTTTGCTATTAAAGCTACTGCTGCTATCGGCATTAGGAAAACTAGTTTTAGACACCTGAAACAAATATATAATAGGAGGTCTTAGGTACCAATGAAATCTAAATGGATAATCAAAATAATGAAGTTAATTTATAATGTTTAGCACCATGGATACACAAAGATGAATCTATGTATAATCATAGTTTACATATGGATAAAAAATCAGAAAATGATATTAGTAAAATTAGTACTACTTTAAATACTTTAACTGATATAGTTTTTAGTTGGGTAAAACGAACTAAAAGACATCAGGTCATTAATCAAAATTATGTAGAAAGAAAATTAGATAGTATTGAATTCAACTTAAACAAAGTTGATCAAAAACTTAGTCAACTCGGATCAGTCTCAAACTTAGACTTAAATGAAGAAATTAAGCAAAAAATTGAAAATCCATTAAACAAAATAGATAATCAAAAACCAAAACAAACTGGAATGAATAACCCAGGGGATAACAAAATTCCTAGGTTATATTACGGTTCGGAGGAAATTAAAGCTCTTCAAACTGAAGAATTTAATTACACCGAATATATAAACGTTCGTTAAATATTAGATTATTGAAGACATTTATATAAAGATCCAACACTAAATGTTTCAGAATGTAATAAACTCATCGAACAAATACAAAACACGTATTTGGAAACTGAAAAATCACTACAACATTATCAGTATGAATTAAACCAATATTCATCTGATGAAGAAGAATTTCCACCACATGTAGTAAATACTGGTGATGGAAAAATGAAGGCTGAAGAACCACTTCAGGAATTCCAAAATTGGGAAGCTTTTGAAGATTATATGCAAACCCCTGCATATGAAAATGAAAAAGAAGATTTTGTTCAAACAGGAAACACTTCTACAACTTCTACTAGTAATACTAAAAAAGAGGATGAACCAAATCCTTTTTTCTTAAGAAGAGATAATTTGAACAAACAAAATATATCTCAGCATGGTATTTATCTTTACCTAAGGCATGCACCATTTAAAGATCAAGATCAAACTATTGATGAGTGGGCACAATCCATGTCTACACTCATTACTAATTACAAGAGTACATGGTCTAAAGAAAATTTTTTAGACTACCTTGCTGCAACACTTCAAGGTGATGTTTTACAATGGCTGCAACAATGGGAAAACTCAGAAAAAGGAACTCTGCAAAAATTTGAGCTCCTACAAAACTTCAAATCTTTTTATGAAATACTGAAAGGATTTGTTGATATAATTAAACAAAATATGATTCGATATACTGGAGAACCCAGAATCCAAGAAGATGCGTGTTACATATTATCCAAACAAGAATTATGTAACATTTGTCAATTTGAAGAATTTGTTGAAATATATAAAAAAGTATTATTTCAAACTAAAGCATCCAGAAAATATTCATTGGATGGATCAATTCTTCCACAAACTCCCAAACCCATGGGATGAAATGTCTTTAAAAACTTATACTGCTTGGTTAAAAACCATCGAGAAGGAAGACAATCTTGGTTATCACATTAATTGGGTATTAAGATAAATATCTGATAAATGTATTGAAATGAAAGCTAAAAAGCAAGTTAAAAATCAAATCACAAATTCTAAAGCTGGTTATAAATGTTGTGATAAGATTTTAAAAGAAAATTGGAAGATAGGATGTAATCCACCTCCTAGAACTTTCAAAAATTCTCGAAAGAGAAAATTTAAATGGAAACCTTGGAAAAAGAAATAATCTTTTTCAAAGAATAAAAAATATATTAGGAAAAAGAAACCTTCTAAAAAACCACCTCTTGTTACATTTGTAACGAAGAAGTCCATTATGCACCTGAATGTCCCGAAAAAGGGAAAAGTGAAAATAAAATGATAAAATTTCTTGAAGAACAAGAATTAGAAATATTTTATGGGGAAGATTTATCTGACTCTGATATTTCAAATAATTATAGTAAAATTTTATATGAACTTAAATCTGATTCGGAATCATTCGATGAAGAACTCGTATTTATGTATAATACTGCAGCAGTACGAGGAAGTAGCGAAGATGAGCTACAAACACTAGCCCTTCGTGAAATAGTTGGAGAAGAAATCACTTTTACCAACGAACAGTTACAAGAAATTGATAATCAAAGACAACTTATAAAAAAGGAAGATGTCTATAAATTATCAAAATTCAAATTATTCTCAACAAGAATATTTGAACAATTTAATGGTAATACTACTGCTGGATCAACAGACGACGAGACAGTAGATATAAACTCTTTGATTTAAAAAAGATCAAAAGATGGAAGAAAAAACACCATAATATATAATTTATTCATATCGGGTTTATTCAAATATGTATTACTGCCTTATTTAGACAAGGTATGGATACACCCGTAGCTATACTGGTCTTAGACAAAAGATTCAGTAATCCTATGAATGCCATAATTGGAGGAATCCAATCCCATTTGGTAAATGGAGTTATCTGGTTTAACATAAAACCAAATTTCTCTATATCCATTGATGATCCAAATATTGAGGAATCTGTCATTATAAGAATCCAAACAAAAGGGATAGGAATGAAAGATACCTCTAGAAATATGTCAATCCATTAGAAAAAAATTCATGAATTGACAACTCTACTACATACTAACACTCAGAATGTGGATAGAAATATTATAGAAATATTTGAGCCTCGACCATTTTCGGCAATATAGCCTGGATTAATCAACTAGAGAGATTTGGAAGTACCAAAACAATGGATACTACCGGAAATAACAGAAGCACCACCTAAAAAATAACGAAACAACGTTTAAATACAAGTATCTGGAAATAATATTTATTTTAAAAATAAACAATCAGAAAATTGGCAAAAGAATTTTCCTGATACCGATTGGGAAAAATTAAAAGGAAAAAATCTTTTAAAAGGCGAAAGTAGTAGGAATAGTAAACCCCCTATTGCTATAAAAAATATACAAGTACCAATTTTACCTGGAACAAATTATCTAAAAGAAGATAATATAAAATCCAGTCAAATTTATCATTTCTAATTAGGAAAAGAAGGAATTATCTTTTCACCAAGCCACAGAAAGAGAAGATATACCTATGTATTAGGTTACTTCAATTTTGCAGGCTATAAACCATATAGTCTTTGCACATTAATTGATACAGGAGCAACAATATGTTCTTGTAGACCTAATGCTTTACCACCTGAAAAATGGATAAAAATGAAAAATCCTATTGCTGTAACAGGCATCAATGGGACACAAAATTTTATTGATTTAAAAGCCAAAAAAGTGGCTATATGGTTTAATGAAAAGAAATTCATTATTCCATAAATTCTATGCTTTCCAGAAATGCATGGAGATTTTATTTTAGGCAATAATTTTATCTCGGAATATTTGCCTATAAGTATTGATGAGGGAACAATAAATTTAACCCTCAACAAAGAAGCAGTAAAAATCCCTTTACTACAACAACGTAAATATAAATGAGAAAGGGATTTTTGACATACTAAGAAAGGAGACATAACTCCTATTAGTAAAGACCTTGAAACAACTCATTGGCTTTATACTATTCTAAAAAATAATTTCAGTGAAAATCCACTAAAATTATGGGATAAAAGTCCAAGATATTGTAATCTCAAACTAAGAGATCCCAATGTCATTATAAGAGTAAAACCAAGGATCTATACCAGAAATGATATAGATGAATTTGATAAACAAATCAAAGAATTATTAGAAACATACCTTATTGAAGAAACAATAAGCCCACACTCTAGCCCTGCCTTCATGGTGAGAAACATAATGAAGTCACAGGAGGAAAATCTATAATGGTTATAAATTATAAAATATTAAATGAACAATTAGAATTTGATGGTTACTTCATTCCAAGAAATGATGTATTAATTAACCAAACTAAAGGAAAAAAGTTCTTTAGTAAATTCGATTGTAAATCTGGATTTTGGCAGTTAAAACTAACTGACAAATACAAACTATTGACAGCCTTTAGTACTCCTAGAGGACACTATCAATGGAATGTTATGCCTTTTGGGTTAAACACAGCTCCTCAGGTATATCAAAGATGGATTGACAAAATCTTTAAAGACCTTAAAGATTTTTGTGTTGTCTATATAGATGATATTCTTGTTTTTTCAAAAACAATGGAAGAACATGGACATCATCTAAAAATAATTTGTGAAAATTTCTAAAAACATGGAATTATTTTATCACCAAAGAAAATTGATATTGAAAAAACAGAGATTAATTTTCTTGGCATAATCCTAAACCAGGATGGCCTACAATTACAAGATCATATCATCTCTAAAATAAGAGATTTTAATGAGGAAATTTTGGATAAAAAACAATTACAAAGTTTCCTAGTAATCCTTAATTATGGAAGAAATTTCATAAAAGGATTATCACAAAAGGAATTACCACTTCTTGAAAAACATAAAAAGAATGAAGTTTTTGCATGGAGTGATAATGACACTCTTGTTGTTAAAAAATTAAACAAGAGATTATTACAAATTGTCCAAAAGTTTATTTTCCTAAAATAGGAGATAAACTAATACTCGAAACTGATGCTTCAGAATTTTGATGGGGATGTGTTCTCAAAGCAATTCCTGCCCAATATTGGAATGAAAATAATCCTTCCAATAATTTTGGTATTCGTAGTAAGAAAACAACTATACCAAAATCAATTCAAAAACATGAATTGATATGTGGATATAATTCTGGAAAATTTAAACCAAATGAATTGAATTATATCATTTTCGAAAAGGAATTATTAGCAATTAAACTTGCTATTAAAAAATTCCATATCTTTTTAGCACCCGAAGACTTTATTGTCAGAACAAATAATAAAGAAGAAAAAGATTTCCTAATAAATAAAAGAAATATTTTAGAAGGAAGAAGAATTAAATGGTTCTACCAAATTGCTATTTATACTTTTGAAGTTGAACATTTAAAGGTTACTAACAATTTTCTTGCAGATTATTTTAGCAGGATCTATGATGAAAAACCTACTAACCAAGTAGAGTTTTTTTAAACCCACTAAACAAGTGGAATATACTATATAAAACCCACTAAACCAGTGGAATATATTTTGTCAAACACACTAAACAAGTCAATTATTTTTATTTCAGGATGGGAGATAAGCATCCAGGTGAAGTAAAAGGAGATTGGGTAACAATAGCTAAAAAGGCAAAAACCCATGCCTCATCACCAACTACACAGCCTAAACCTGACCCTGTGTATGTTGTATTCAGTGGAAGGCGACCAGGCTTCTATGATACTTGGCACCAATCTTTTCAATAAGTAAATAAATTTCTAGGTGCATGTCATAGAAAATTTAACACTATGCAAGAAGCTGTAACGGCATGGGAAAATTGGATGAAACAATTAGGACCTCCTAATATGATCTACCAGTTTTTAAAACTTCAGACCAAGGAAACCCTCCTTGATACTGAAACATATGATTTTCATAACCCAGGAATCCCCTGTGAGTTGTAAACACCTTTAAATGAAGCATGGAAATATCATCTTCGAGATAAACGAAAAGATTTTAGAAAAAACATGAGTATCCTTGCTGATAAGATTGCTGAACAAATAACAACCTTAGACAAGTTTAAAAATCTTAGTATTAAGATTTTAAAAACTTTAAATTATGAAAATGAAGACTTTTCTCTGGAAAAAATCAAAACTTTTTTGGACTTTGCAGAATTATTGGAAAATGATTTTTCAGATAAAAAATATTCAACACTATTCGGAGAATTTGCCAATTTGAAAAGGCAAAGGCACTTCTTCCACGACCATTGTTTCAAATCAAAATTTTGCCAAAAATTGAGGATCAGGAGCAAAAGATAAAAAATCTTTTAATCCATTTTGATCAAAGCATAAATTATAGTGATGAAATGCCAAAACTGCATTTTGTTACTGAAGAAGGTTATCCAACCTGGGATATTAGGGCTATTGAGTGGGGATTAGTAAACAAACTAATCTTATCAAATATATGTTGTTCTAATAACTTTGAGTTTTTACCCATGATGATCAAAACCCTGATTTATCATGTTTTGACAAAAAGCAAATATAAATATACCCGTTATTTGTCCTTTCATATTACGCACAATTGGCTGGAGGACTCGAGAAATTTTCTACCAACCTTACCAAATATGACACCTCAGAGCCACTGAGGATTATGAATGGGATGAAATTGAACAGAATTGGGAAATTATGCAACCGCTAGACCAGTTGGACACAACTAGATATTGGTCACAAAACCTGATCAATATTTCAAACCTAGAAAATTATTATTATCGGGAAACGGCTTTAAAATTCATGGTAACTAATGGACGAAGACTATTTGTTACTGATTTACCGATAAACTACACCAACTCGCTTGAAAAATGAGCGGTTGTTAGGAAATTCCTAAATAATTTGAAAAACAAAAATAATTTAGATGTTCCTTATGAACAATTAAGTCATGCGGAGGAATATGAGTCAGCACAACTACATGATCCTCCAAATCAAAGCCCTAACGACAGTATGTCATTTGATTATGTTGCTGAGGCCAACATTGCCAATGCATTTGATGCTTGACAAGTGGATAGAGATAATTAACCCACGCGGACGACTGTAAATAATCCAGCACTCGCAGTGGGGCCCGTAAGCGGATAGTAACCAGCTCACGCATGCAATGATGATTTGGAAGTTTAAAACAAAAACATCCAAATCAGTTACTATTTACTTTTTAAATTATTGTAAGTTGCTGTGTGCTTTTACTATGCACCTACTGTGCACTTTTTGACTTTCGGCAACTTAGCAACCCACGTTTTGTTTCTTCCTTTGTTAAATAATTGAGTAAATTTTTTTAAGGTTATAAAAGGAGGATAGCTCCCTCAGTTGTAAATCATCTTCTATCTTCTGAACATCTTCTGAATTCTCTTCTCTCTTTTGTAATATTCTCTCATGTAAAATCCCTCTCTAGTTATAATATTCCGATCATTTTCGCACTTGTGTAATACACCACCTCCTCCTCGTCAATATGCCAAACCACCGTCTCCCCGAGCTACCAAGAATGGCAAAACTCGTGTGCCAGCAAACGCCTCATCTACGCATTCACCCCAATCAACACCATGTCCTGAACGGTCTTCCCCCAAGGGTAAAAGGTCACCTGAAAAATCCCTACCAAAATATAAGGAAATATGGAATCAGAGCACCCAAAGGTCTTAGACTGGAGAATAAAGAAGTCTTATCCTATCACTAGTCAGGCCATTTAAGACCCGACGAATCGTATCCAGAGAGAGAGAGACCTCCACGACTGACGATTGGCCTTTCGCCACCGATACAACCAGCAAAAGTTCCCAACGGTCTCATCCTTCAAAGTGATCAGCTAGGTATTACACCCGATCACCTCATAGAACCATGTCTGCCAAAGACAAAAATTTCACGGTTAAAAAGAGACGCATAAGGAAAATGAGAATACATGAAAGGAAAATAGGCAAATTAAAAGAATACCTCAAGAAGATACATGGCTCCAGTGAAAGTCTACCGGCAGCACCGGCTGAATGCATCCAAGGAAAAATAAAGGGTCGCCAAAGTTAGGCTCCCCCAATCATAGAGAGGGATGTTAGAAAACATCCTCGGATATGGTAAAAAACATAAGTGGACAATGTCGCCACTTGACGCCACCAGAAATCCCCCCAACACCAGCAAAATGAATAACCGGGCCATCTGTCTCACCTGCAGCCCGTCCTCCACATCAATCACCCTGCCCAATAAAACATCTTTCAACAGTGACAAACGGATGGAGTCCCCAGACACTATCCTCCCCACATCACCAAGCGCCGTGCGCACCGCCTCCGGCCTCACCCCTAAGGAGAGATATACCTCTATCTACTCCCCATCGTAATCTAGCCCCAACAGCTACTGCACGTTTATGGGAGTCACAGACATCTCGCCAAAACCAAAATGAAAGGTATGGGTAGTCCCACCACCTCTCCCCTAGGCCACATAAGACCGCCGTCGAACAAGGCGTCTCATCCAACACAGACGCCAACCTCCCAAAGCCTGCTGAGGATACCACCCAACACACCATAGGTGGAAGATGTTCCCAGACATCCTTAAGCCTCGTCGTCCCATGGGCACGCATATTCAACAGAGAAACATCGGACTGTCAAAAAGATAAAATCCTTGTCAAAATCCAAGAAAAAAAGGAAAATCACTAAGAAAGAATGCCAAAAGTCATTTTACTTACATAACTGTCGGGGTTCACCACCCTCGAAGAGAAATGACGCAACGGCTCCCGCATCAAGGTTCGCTCATCCGCAATCGTCTCGAATGCGTCAAAAGAGTTATCGCTCCCCAAAGCAAGAGTCACCCTGGCCCTCCACTCCACATTTGCCCATTCGTCAACAGCCAGCCACTCCCTGTGTACTGTAGGGCTCACAAAAGCGGCCATTTTTTAGATTGCGAAATGTTAGGACGATTCGCAGAAGAAAATTGCAGAAAGAGAGGAGGCAAGAAGCTATGAAAAATGAGGGGAATTCTCCCCCTTTATATAGGATGCCAAGGGTCATGTCGATTGGCATTACACCCCCACCTACCGATCGACATTGACCCTTTGCGTTCTCGAGGCAACTCAAAAGTTCGTGCCACTACCGAATGGCACCCTCTACCCCTATGCCGACCGACACTCCCTTAAACTTTCGTACAGAAATTCCCAAAAACTACCAAAAAACCCTGAAAAATCCTCAGAAAATTACTAAAAATCCGGAAAAGGATTTAGAAAATTTTCACCAAGAAAATTTCACACTCCCCCAGGTGGAATCCCTATTTCCCCAGCGAAACTCTCAAAAGCCAAGTGAATCTCTCCCCAACAACGTCCCTAGAGGACCTCCAAAATATCCAAAACTTCAAGATTGTATCCTATTCCCCGAAGGTCTCAAATTTCCTTGAGAAATACATCCAAACCCTGGACCACCTAATCACTTCCTCAGAATCAAATTGGTTTTCCCCCGGTAAAGTCTCCAGAAGATACACAAGGATTTCTCCAGCAATCAGCTCCCCGAATCAAATAGAAATCACGAGGTAATTTCCCCGACAGAGTTCCCTGAGAACATCTCAACTTAAGCCCGCAGAATTGGCTTCAACAAGCATAATTGGTCATTTCAAACTTAAGCCCTCAGAATTGGCTTCGACCCGCAGAATTGGTCATCCCCAACTTAAGCCCTCAGAATTGGCTTCGACCCACAGAATTGGTTATCTCAGACTTAAGCTCGCAGAATTGGCTTCAACCCACAGAATCGGTCACACTCATCCCTAAGCCCGCAGAATTGGCTTTGCCCTGCAGAATTGGTGATCTCAAACTTAAGCCAGTAGAATTGGCTTCGACCCGCAGAATTGTTCATCTCAAACTTAAGCCCGTAGAATTGGCTTCGACCCGCAGAATTGGTCATCTCAAACTTAAGCCCTCAGAATTGGCTTCGACCCGAAGAATTAGTCATCTCAAACTTAATCCCTCAGAATTGGATTCGACCCGCAAAATTGGTCATCTCAAACTTAAGCCCTCAGAATTGGCTTCGACCCAAATAATTGGTCATCTCAAACTTAAGCCCTCAGAATTGGCTTCGACCCGCAGAATTGGTCATCCCTAACTTAAGCCCTCAAAATTGGCTTCAATCAGCAGGATTTGTCATCTCAAACTTAAGCCCGCAGAACTGGCTTCGACCCGCAGAATTGGTCATCTCAATTTAAGCCCATAGAAGCTTCGACCCGCAGAATTGGTTACCCCAAACTTAAGCCCTAGAAATTGGTCATCCCCAACTTAATCCCTTGGAATTTGCTTCGACCCACATAATTGGTCATCTTAAATTTAAGCTCGCAGAATTAGCTTTGACCCATAGAATTGGTCATTTAAAACTTAAGCCCGTAGAATTGTCTTTGACTCGCAGAATTGGTCATCTTAAGTTAATCCCACAGAATTGGTCACCCTCATCCCTAAGCCCTCAGAATTGGCTTCGACCCACAGAATCGGTCACCCTCATCCTTACGCCCGTAGAATTGGCTTTAACCCGCAGAATTGGTCATCCTCATCCCTAAGCCCTCAGAATTGGCTTCAACCCGCAAAATCGTTCACCCTTATCCTTAAGCCCGTAGAATTGGCTTCGACCCACAAAATCGATCACCCTAATCCCTAAGCCCTCGGAATTGGCTTCGACCCTCAGAATCGGTCACCCTCATCCCTAAGCCCTCAGAATTGGCTTCAACTCGCAGAATTGGTCACCATCATCTTCAAGCCCTCAGAATTGGCTTCGACCCACAGAATTGGTCATCCTCATCCTTAGGTCCTTAGAATCGACCTCGACCCTCTAGTTATCCTTTTTCAAAGGCATCATGTGGTGTCTATTCTAATGGTATCATTTGTTCCAAACTCACCATTCGAGGGGATCTGTAAAAATCCATTATAATACCCCCTAACTTCTCATAAGCACATTCTTTCATCATTTCAAACCTAAGTCATACCTCGGGTACTGACCTAAAGGCCATTGAGCGCGCCCAAGCTTCGGTTGACCAAAAATCAAACTCTTCAGCTCGATCGATACTGAATGAATCTTTGAAGGGGACTGAAACCCCTTTCCAAAGGTATGTCCCATGCATGATTTTGACATACCATGTGGACGAATGACCCATTTTCCCCCAAAACTCGATCTGGAGGTCACCGGACGATCTTAGGCTCCATTTGACCAAAGTAAAATCTTCATCTTGACGGAAACTGAATGAATCTTTGAAGGGAACTAAAATCCCTTCCCAATGGTCTACCCCGCGCACGATTCTGACTTATGGTACAGACAAATGATCCGTTTTACTTCGAAAGGTCACCGAGCGCTTCTAGGCCCCGGTTGACCAAAATCAACTCCCCAAACCGAGTCAAGCTCTTTGGAATGTCGAAGTACATCTCCTCACATTTCCAACGGTCTGCCCCATGCATAATTCTAACTTACCATGCGGACGAATGATTCATTTGCGTCCGATGATCCCCCGGCCAAAGGATCGACGAACTCTTCCGAGCCATATTTGACCCAAAGTTAACTCCCGAACTCAGGAACAGTCCAAAGACTTTTGAATTTCTTTGAAGTACCTTTCCAATAATTTTCCCCGTACGTGATTCAGATCAACAGTTTGCACTCTACGATCGATTTTCCGAAGGAACCTAAAAGAGTGCCAAACGCAAGGTTCCAAATCCTTCATATCGGCAGTGTGCCTAAACACACCTATCGATTGACAGGAACAGGGCTATGCCGATCGGTAATGCCCTGGGCCTATATTAAGGAGGTCCTAACCTCATTCCAGGAAGAAAAATCAGATACCCGTCACTCTCAGCAAGCTCAGAAAACCCCACTCGAAGTCAGCGTGATTTCCACTTCCCAATCCCTTTCCAACCTTCACCTTTCATCACCTTTTTCGTTAAAATAGGTGAATTAAGTACCCTCCATCATCATCCAAGTGCAAGGGCATCTCTCCAACACCCAAGATCTAGCTCAAGATCTTCAAGAAGGTCCAACTCTCTCCACTCTCTCCTTAAATTCTCTTAAATTCGCATTAGTTTATTTTGTTACTTAGTACTTTTATTATCTCATCTCACATATCCAAATATACTTTTTATCTAGTATGATTGCACATCTCTTATTTTCATATAAATAAAACCCAAAAACCAAGAAAAAGAGGATTTGCTCATAAATTCCAAACGAGAATTCTCCTACTTTTCTCACACTTTTCTGACAATTAAAACACTTTTTTAGATACACACACACACAAGAGAAGTCCCCAATTGTATTTATTGTATAAATCCCACCCCTCATTTTGCATACGAACTACGTGAACTTTGATGCCTTTATAGGCTACGTAGGCATCTCGGGGAAAAACCCGAGACTCGAGTCCTTTTCCTATTTTTTTCTATTTTTTCTATAAAATTAACTCTCTTAGATTCTATATATTTACATATACGTATATTAGTTCTTAGTAGCATATTATCCCGCTAGTCTTATGATTCCCTTATAATGATCGACGCTAGGATAATTGCATAAATCCTATTTTCTAATATTACTGTTAAGAACATTCCTATGGATGGCTCTCTTTATCTCTTCCGTGATACAAGTCGATGATTCCTATCTCCACTACATATACACATGCAGACATATCATGAGGAAATAAAGGAAAATAGCAATAACCCATGAGAGACTGTAAGGGAGGATTAGGTGCCTAACACCTTCCCATTTCATAACTTATCCTTCAGACCCTTTTCGAATCACGTTGGTTTCGTATGTATTAGTATGTCTTTGGATGAAATCCTTTGCGATGGCTCCCTTTCTTCTTTTATCTGTTTTGAGTAAAATAGATTGGGGACTCTATCTCTCTACATTTTCACCTCATCACCGATGCTGGTCGAAGTGCTCCCGAGAGGGATGCATGGGACCAAGATCCTCCCGAGATGAAGGGGATAAACCCCCTCCTCCTCTTCGTCTCTTCCACTACGAGGATCAGAAAGTGGGATGGCCACACACACACTCTTTTATTTCCATGAGATTTGCATGCGTTATGGTATTATTAGATACTACGGAGAGCGTTGTTACTTGTGTAAATTCATCGTTGAGTCGGGGTTCTGTGATTTCTCTTATATGTGGAGGTGTGGGCGTAGAGATTGGGAGGTTTACTTTACCTTTCGATATGTTAGTATTAAATATGATCGAGTACGATGCGATCATTGGTATGGATTGCCTAGTTACGTATCGAGCTATGAATGATTATTTCAGTAGGAGTGATATTTTTTCCATACCCGGAGAGGAGATATTCCTAGTGGCGATGCCTCATCCTGAGGGAGGATCGTCCACTCACTTGTACTATATAGAGGATGAGACCTCTAGGGAGGTGGTGATACCACTTAATTAGATTCCAGTTGTTAGGGAGTTCGCTGACAAATTCCAGGATATTTCGGGATTACCTCCTAGTAGAGAGATAGGCTTTGTTACATATTTGGTGTCGGGCACTCGGTCGATAGCCCATGCACTTTACCGTATGGCTCCATCGGAGATAAAGGAGGTACAGTATCAGATAGAGAAACTATTGGGTCAAGGATCCGTAGGAGTACTTCGTCATGGGGTGCTCAGTGCTGTTCATTAAGAAGAGGGATGAATCTTTGAGGTTGTGTGTAGATTACCGGGAGTTGAATAAAGTCACGATAAGGAATAAGTATCCTCTACCCTGAATCGATGACTTATTCGACCAATTGAGAGGAGTTGCCTTCTTCTCAAAGATTGACTTGAGATCTAGATACCATCAGTTGTGTATCAGGGAGAAAGACGTCTCGAAAAATGCCTTCTTGACGAGATATGGTTCCTACGAGTTTAGGGTTATGCTTTTTTGGCTTAACCAGCGCCCTGGTCGTGTTCATGGACTTAATGAATAGGGTGTTCAGAGAGTTCCTAGAAATTCGTCATTGTCTTCATTGACGACATTCTGGTTTACTCTCGGATATAGGAGGAGCATGCTGACCACTTAAGACAGGTTTTGCAAATGCTGCATCAGAATGAGTTGTATGCAAAATATAAGAAGTGTGGATTTTGGCTAAAAGAGGTTCAGTTCATGGGGCATATCATTTCAGACAGGGGGATATCTATTGATCAGGGTAAGGTATCAGCGTTGAGGGAGTGGAGACATCCCACGAAACCAGCAGAGATACGTAGTTTCTTAGGATTAGCGAGATACTACAGGAGGTTTATTCAGTTATTCTCAAAGATAGTGGGTCCTTTGACACATCTGACTCGCAAGGGTGTGCCATTTATCTCGAGCGATTCCTGCTAGTTGGCATTCGACGAGTTAAAGGACAAGTTGAACTCATCACCAGTGTTAGCATTGCCTAGGCTGGGAGTGGAGTATCTAGTCTGCACTGATGCGTCCTTACTAGGACTTGGGGGTGTGCTACAGCAGGAGAGTCAGGTTACAGCTTATGCTTCCCATAAGCTTAAGCCTCACAAGAAGAATTACCCCATCCATGACTTGGAGTTAGAGGTAGTTGTGTTTTCACTATGGATTTCCAGACATTATCTCATGGGGGAGAAATTTCATTTATTCACAAACTACAAGTCCCTTCAGTACCTTTTCACGTAGAAGGACATGAATACGCATCAATGCCGATGGCTCGAGTTTATGAAGGATTATCAGTTCGATATCCAATTCCACCCAGGGAAGGCTAACGTGGTAGCACACACGTTGAGTTGTAGGCCAGTAGGTGAGGTGTCCGAGGTGTGGAAAGCAAAGTGGAAGGAGTTAGGACACCAAGACGCAGTGGACCGATCATTCATGTCTGTGATAATAGTTCCGCCCCCAGATTATTACAAGGGTGATACAGGCCCAGGAATCAGATCTATTTTGTCAGGAGCAGATAATACGATTGTTAGCAGAGGGGGTTGAGTATTATATCTTTAGTTCAGACAGGGGCTTACGCTTCAATGGAAGGTTTATTGTTCCTGAAGGAGAGTACTTGCGACACGAGGTAATGTTAGAGTCGCACGGGTCATGATTCGCGGTGCATCCTGGTGGGGATAAGATGTACGAGGATATGAGATGACACTACTGATGGAGCAAGATGAAGAGAGATATTACTGAGTTCGTTTAGAAATGTGCCATGTGTCAGCTAGTAAAAGTAGACCATCAGAGGCCGACAGGACTTTTACAACCATTAGAGATTCCTATGTGGAAATGGGAAAGTATTTCCATGGACTTCATCATGGGATTACCTACATCACCGAGAGGTCACGACTCTATATGGGTGTTCATGGATCGGTTGATAAAGGTTCCTCACTTTCTACCAGCCTGGACAGACTACACTGCGGGACAGTATGCCCTGATCTTCATTACTGAGATAGTGAGACTCCATGGGGTGCCTCTTAATATCGTTTCCGATGGAGACAAGATATTTGTGTCACAGTTTTGGGAGAGTTTCAAGGAAAACATGGGAATGGAGTTATGATTGAGTACATCCTATCACCCGCAGACAGATGGGAAGACCAAGCAAATGAATCAGATGTTGGAAGACATGTTGCGTATGTGCAGCCTAGACTTTGGAGGTGGTTGGGAGAAATATCTTCCACTGGTGGAGTTTACCTATAATAACTCCTACTAGTTCACTATTAGTATGGCTCCATTCAAGGCATTGTATGGTAGACCTTGTCGATCCCCACCATATTGGCTAGAGGTGGAGGATAACAAACTCCTTAGGCTGAGGTGATTCAGGATACTTTGACAAGGATAGAGATGATATAGATTCGTATTCGGGTAGCTCAGGATCGACAGAAGAGTTATGCCGATGCCAAGAGGTCCTTTTGAGAGTTCAATGTAGGGGACCGAGTGCTGATCAGAGTATCTCCTATGAAGGGCATTATGCATTTCGAAAAGAAGGGAAGTTGGCCCCTAGATATGTGGGGTCATTCCCTATCATCGAGCGAATTGGGTCAGTCGCGTATAGACTTGGGTTACCGGAACACTTGCATAGGGTCCATGATGTGTTCCATATTTCCTCACTGAGGAGATATCTTAGGGATGATTTAGCCCATACTCACATTGCTTTAGAGGATATTGATCTACAGCCAGATAGATCGTATAAGGAGGGGTCGGTTGCTATTCTAGACCATAGCAAGAGGAAATTGAGGTCGAAGATAGTACCGTTAGTACGTGTGCAGTGGCGGCATTATAATGCCGAGGAGTCTACCTGGGAACGAGAGGATGAGATGCGCGAGCGTTATCCAGAGTTATTTTTGTCAGGTATATTTTTATTTCCGATTTCTGGGACGAAATTCAGTTATTAGGGGGAAGTATGTAATACCCCGTAATTTTATTGATTTTAATTAATGGGATTAATTAAATTAAATGGGGTAATTAATTTGAAATTAATCCGGATTTAAATACTAGCGAGACGAGAGTTGGTATTTAATTATGATAATAATGTTGAATATTAGTGGGTGAATATGGTAATATATGATTATTGAAGTTATTAAAATTATCACGAGTCATATATACGATAATTCAGAAAATTAAGTTGGGACGCTCGTGTCAGTCGTGTCAGGAATCAATTTAATTGGATTTAAAAGTAAAGTATAATTTTATGATCTGTATGGTCATTTTGAGTGCGCTAGCGTGTCCGGAAGGGTCGAAATTGTTAGAAAACACTAGTCGGTGGTTTAGTTTGGGTCCCGGGGCATTTTTAGGCCAAACCGGCAACTGGGGAGGGTATTTTAGTCATTTTAATTTTTAAGGGATTTTGACCCACGAATTTTAGGCCTTATTTATCAGCCAATATGAGGGCCAATAGGGCCATTATCTGTCAAAAATCAAGGAGTGGGCAACGTGATAATGAGGAGAAGTTACAAGAGGGTTACAAAGCCATAACCACCACACACCACCACTTTTCGCCTGAATTGTGACCGGAGAAAGGGAGAGAACCAGCCCTTAACACACCAATGGGTCAGAACATCAATTCCAAGGCAAGTGATTTGATTTCATTAAGATTCAGTAAATAGTTTATCCATGATAGTGTAGGATTTGATGATAGCCATGAATAATAATTGAAACTCATGAAATTTGGAGATGAAACCAAAATTTTGGATAAGATTTGCATGTAGTTTAATTTTGGAAGTATTTCAGTAACAAAATCATAACCCTAGATGAATTAAAAATGGATTTAGGAAGAGAAATATGATGGTTCTTAAAGAAAATAGAAAAATGGGTTTTTTATGATAATATTATGATTTGATCCAAGAAAAGTCTAATTGTTAATGATTTAAAAGTTTTGGAACGTTAAGAATCATGTAATTAGGTTGTATAGTGACCATATATACTCACATTAGGATTTCACATCATGTAATGAAGATTTGGGACAAAACTGGGACTGAAAAATGAAGAAACCCGTAGCCTGGAACTTCTTGATCGATCGATCGATCGACATTCATAGGTCGATTGATCGACCCGAACGATCGATCTCCCCAGAAACTTCGACTTTGTTTCCCTTTTTGATTTTAAGTGTTTTCGTCCATTGAACGTTGTAGTTGGGGATTATGTGAATACATTAGGACTTGAGGGAGACCAGTAAGGATATATTTGAAGCCCGGAACATATTAGAATTTGCTTGAAAGGTAGTGTTGAATTTACGAGTGTCCGACGAGTAATTTCCTATTTTATGATGCGATAACATGATATAAATCCTTAGGAGTGATAAGTTAGGATTTGGGACATAAATAAGGACTTAAGAGTACTAAATTAATATGTGGGAAAAGTAGGAGACTTAGTAACCTTTTCGGTTAGGTTTTAAGTACTCGAAACTATACGACGTGAGACATATCGGCGAAATATATTATATATCATCCGGAATTGTAATGGTGTACGAATTGGACTAATGGTATAGGGCTAAGAACATACCTTTTATAATGTAAAAAGTTATCTAAGTTGTGTGGATGCTTAGTATATGGATTATTATGTGTATGACATACCTACCATACTTTCTATCATGGGAGGTGGGATTTCGAAATAGGGCCATCTAATCTTTGTGTGCTACGGGGGGATTTAGATTGGTACCTTAAGGACATAGGGATGTGAATGGAATATTTGTGAGTTAATAAGTCAGTTGACCATAAGAGCGTAGGTATGTGCATGACCCATGGGTATTTGAGCTATGTTCGCCTCCAATATGTGTGATTTGGTTTATTGCAACGGTTCCTGAGAGATTATAAACACGTAGTCCTTATGTATGTGATGTACCGGGATTTGATAACATAGTATATGTGCACCTCATCTTAGCCTAGGGGTGCCCTATTTGTATATTTGTGCTAAGAATAATATACTTGCGATTATAACGGACTCTTTGTTAAACTTGTGAATGTAAATAATTGAAACATTTTGAATGGGATTTAAAATGAGAAATTCCTATCATAATTGTTATAAATTAATCTTATCAATGAACAGGTGAGTTACAAGCATAATATGTTAGAACGATGTGGATAGACCCCTATATTATATGTGAGGATAAGAAGTGGTACATATTAGTTAGTTAACGACATAATTAGGACGGTTTAAGGTTATACGTTAGGCGAGCACATTAGTTGAAGGGTGAGGGAGTCATGTGAGAGAACGTAACTAACATGTATATAATATTTACTATTTAATGCAATTAAACACTTCCTATATTTTAAGCTGTTTTCACCTCGGGATCTAGCCCGTTTGCTTTCAAATCTATTTTTCTTGTAAAACCCTTTTAGGTGCCCAGCCACAGTGACGCCTAACATAGGAGTTCAATTCCATTGACATGTTGTAGCTGTTGTGGAAGTTATAGGATCTCGGTAGTAGACGCCTCCACATTCTGCATTTGACTCTATTCAGGGTCATTTATCAGTTAGGGCATGTCGCCCCCTTTTCATTTAGAGATATCATTCTCAGACTCACACTTTCATTTCAGTTTTGGATTTATTTAGTTATTCAGACTTTGTATTGGGTTTTATTGAGTATTTGGATTATTCAGGGAGTGTTACTCCAGACTCATTTTATCAGTCCATTATTATTCTAGTGTGATTGTGATGTGGATGTAATGTAGTTAACTTATAATTTAATTGGCCAAATGTTAATTTAATTTAATAAAATTTGGCAACTCACTTTTTAAATATTAGGTGGCTAGTAATTGTTTAAAAATGTTTTCGACAGTGATGTTATGGACTGAACAATCTTGACATTTTGTATTAATTTGAATAAATGAGTAGCTACCCGATACTTAATTAGTCGGGGTGTCATAACATTTTTCCAGGAAAATGAATCCATACTTCCAGGCTCACTCCATGGTCGTCCTCACCAATTCCCCACTCAGACAGGTCCTCCATAAGCCTGAGAAGTCAGGAAGGATAATGACATGGGCAATTGAGTTGAGAGAGTACGATGTTGTTTATCAACCTAGGGTTGCCATCAAGGGACAAGCTCTCGCAGATTTTGTGGTCGAGTTTACCTGGGATGAGGACGAGGCTGAGAAGAATCATGAGGCTGCATATGAGCTAGTAGAGAGAAACGTTGGTCGAATTTCGAACGAGGATGAGATAAGTACTGTTAGAAAAAGAACATCTGAGAATGAAGAAGAAAAATACCTCTTTAAGCAGGGAACCCTATCATAGGGTAACTTCTCTTCAAATGAAACCATCTAAAATCTCTTCGTTGATGGGTCATCCTGTGAAAGCGAAAGTGGAGCAGGGTTGATAATATCGGCACTAGATGGTACATATATTGAGTATGCACTAAGGTTCAACATTAAAGCTTGTAACAACAAGTCAGAGTATGAGGCATTAATAACGGGTCTCTCTTTGGCAAAAGCCCTCAGTGTCGGCCAGCTCCTAGTCCACAGTGACTCAAGGTTAGTCGCGAACCAAATCCTGGGGTTATATGAAGACATAGATGAAAGGATGGATAAATACCTGGAGTGGGTGTAATAGATTATATAAAGCTTCAAGGAATTAAAAATGAAGAGGATACCTCAGCTAGACAATAAACGAGCTGATGCACTTGCGAGGGTGGCCTCATCAACAAGAACATACACAAGGAGAACATTACCAGTTGAGATTCTTCCTAAGTCGACCACTGAAGAGGAAGAGGTTAATAGACCATGCCTAAATCTGGGTATGAGAGCCTCATAGATTTATCCTCTTATCAGATACGTCAGAGAGGGATAACTTCCAGAGTCAAAGTTAGAAAGGAGAAAGATGATATTCGGAGCTGCTAAATTCTCTATTGTCGGAGATCAGCTGTATAAAAAGGGATTTCTACTCCCTCTTCTCAGATGCGTTCACCCTTTTGAGGTTCCACACACCTTGCACGATGTGCATGAGGGCTCTTGTTCAAGACACATAGGAGGGAGTTCGTTGGCTACGAGGATAATAATTCAGGGGTAGTGGTGGAGGACCTTGGCCAAAGATGCAGATGCGTATGTGAAGAAATGTGATAAGTGTCAGAGGTTCTCCACTATTCCCTATCATCCACAGAAACCTATGACTTCTATCAGTTACCCTTGGACATTTGCAGTATAGGGTAATTGATTTGGTAGGACCCTTGCCAAGAGCTGTAAATAACTATCGGTACTTAATTGTGGCAATTGATTATTTCCCCAAATGGATAGAGGTCGAGCCAATGATCACAATCACTGAGCAGAAGACCTTCCAGTTCATCTGTAAGAACATCATATGCAGGTATGGCCTTCCAAACACCCTCATCTCAGACAATGGAACCAATTGAAGAATTTTTCTTTAGAGAAGTACTGTGAAAGAGTAGGGATCAGGAAATTCTTCTCCTAGCCGATCCCAGGAAAATGGTATGACCGATGTCACAAATCGAATAATCCTTGATGGGATAAAAGAGAAGTTGGAAGAGGACAAAGGAAGATGGATAGAAGAGGTATATGTTGTGCTTTGTGCTTACAAGACGACATTGAGGACACCCGCAGGGGAAACCCCATTTATGCTAGCCCATGGCTCAGAGGCTGTCATCCCAATAGAGATAGGGCTTCCCACTCACTGAGTCCAGACTTATGACCCTCAGATGAATGAGGAAGAGATAAGACTTGATCTTAATTTTATTGAGGAAAGAAGAGAAGATGCAGACATAAGATAGGCAGCCTATCAGCAGAGAACTGTGAGGTTCTATATTCAAAGGGTAAAGTCAAGACCGATAGCTGTGGGAGATCTGGTCTTGAAGAAGACATGGAAAAAAACTAATAAGCTCCATCCCAACTTGCATGGTCCTTATAGGGTCATTGATGAGGTTGTGCCAGGTACCTATCGACTAGAAAATATTGAAGGAGAACCTTTATCCAACCCTTGTAATGCCGATCACTTAAAGAAGTATTACTTATGATGTTGCAATTGTTCTCATCTTTTTGTAATACATGTATCAATTTATACAGATGATGTTAATGAAAAGATAGCAATGTTGTGCTGATACTTTTGTTATAATGTATATGTTTTTAACATCATTAATTTGGTGAATTATGAGGTGAAACATCATTAACTTGGTGATCTCAGACCTTTAACACAATTTATTTGGTGAATTATGAGGTGGAACGTCATTAAATTGGTGATCTCATACCTTTAACATCATTAATTTGGTGCATTATGAGGTGAAACATCATTAACTTGGTGACATCAGACTTTAACATCATTTATTTGGTGAATTATGAGGTGAAACATCATTAACTTGGTGACCTCTGACCTTTAACACCATTAATTTGGTGAATTATGAGGTGAGACATCATTAACTCGGTGACCTCAAACCTTTGACATCATTAATTTGGTGAATTATGAGGTGAAACATCATTAACTTGGTGACCTCAGACCTTTAACGTCCTTAATTTGGTGAATTATGAGGTGAAACATCATTAACATGGTGACCTTAAACCTTTAAACATCATTAATTTGGTGAATCACGAGGTGAAACATCATTAACTTGGTGACCTCAGACCTTTAACATCACTTATTTTGTGAAATATGAGGTGAAACCTCATTAACTTGGTGACCTCACACGTTTAAGATCATTAATTTAATGAATTATGAGGTGAAACCTCATTAATTTGGTGACCTCAGACCTTTAACATCATTAATTTGGTGAATTATGAGGTGAAACATCATTAACTTGGTGACCTCAGACCTTTAGCATCATTAATTTGGTGAATGATGAGGTGAAACGTCATTAATCTGGTGAACTCAAAACTTTTAACATTATTTGTTTGGTGAATTATATATGTCTGTTTTTACTTGCTTTTATTCCCAATATTTAAATTTTGTGATATGGTGGATAAATGAAACATCGTAGACATAAAACAGCAAAGTAACAAGTGAAGGAAATTGAATTGCATTCATTTGAACAAAAAGTATTACATCATTTTGAGGGAAGAGGTTACAATTCATTAAATAAAGGTTACATAAAAAGATTCACAAAATTTCAGGCATGCAAGAGACACTTAGAGTTCAGCTTCACACTCGGCTTCAGCTGTCCCACCAATAGCAGGATTGTTTGGCTCTGGGACTTGATTAGTAATTTCAACCTCGTGATCCTGATGCCCACCATCCTCGGTCTCAGTCACCTCAAGTTGGCTCATCTCGACTGGGCCACCCTCTTCCTCTTGTAGGGCCTTAGCAAGATGAGCATTTCCAAAGTCGAGGCCAATAAAGTTGCCGGCCGACAAACTACTAGAACATTCTTGCTTCATGGCGGCCCACTGGTTGTTTACTTTGATTCCGCTTTTTAGATACTCAAGGATGAAGATAACAAACTCATCAGAGGATTGATACTCCTTGATGATCGTCTCTAAATCATCCTCCATAGTATCCTTAACATTAGAATCAACTTTGGACTGAAGGCCATCATCCTTTGCCTTCAAAGCATTGGCATGATTAGTTTTCAGCCAAGAGATCTCGTCACCATGGTCCTTCAGACTTTTCTTCAAATCGTCAGTATTCTTCTTTAAATCTTCCTCAAGCTTCTTAGCGTCCATGCCTTTCTGGATCAGAGGAAGTCTCTTCAATGTATAATCGGCCAGACGATGAAGAGAGAGGGCACTCTACAAAAATAAGAATCAGACATATTAGTAATAATGAATAGCTAAGTTTAGAGGTAACACGTAGCAAATAAATACCTGAACCGACGGATGAACTACAAACTTAGCTAGTAGAGGGATATCCATTGAATACAGAAAGTGTTTATCATCCTCGATCATCGTGTGGCCGAGGGCGTCAAAAGTCGAACACTGTTGCCGATGAGCTTATTATCAATCTTTAGCTGAGAAAGTCGAGCAATTAAATAATTGTTAAAGGATATGGGGATACCACGCTCAGTATTTGGAGCCTTTCTAGGACTCGTACGGGAAGGGTCTGCAGGTGCCTTCCACTTATTTGTAGTGTTGGAAGGGGCCTTCCATTTCTTTATTTAGGTAAGGAGTGTGTTATTTCCACCATACTTCTTCAATAACTTTGTAATACAAGGCGCACACTTATTCCAAAGATTGTCTGAAACTCCTTCTGGTCTCTCTGTAAAAAGAAAACATCAGAGTTATAAGATCATACACATGAAAAGTACGAGAGTTAATTTGTAAAAAAGTTTTGTTCTAGAATACTTACGAAGCTCAGTCAAGGGGCCACTCCCAAGACCTGACTGAGATAAATAGTAAGGGGTCATCAAATTCTTATACTTGATGAGATATCCATCTTCACCTTGACTACGAAGTTCCTCAACACTCTTACGATTATATAGGCTCAGTCCAGGTTCAGTTTTGGTCGAGAAAGAGACCTTGTACCACCTCAGGGGAGTCCTTGGAACAAATGTTCCATAAGCCTCATTAGTTCCAAACTCCCAATCCCCTGAAGCAAAAAAGAATTGAGGCTTCCAGTCATGGTTAGAGGTTTGGGTCACTAATAACATCTTCTTCTCAGACTTCCTGGCCACGAAGTGGTAGTAACTAGGATGATTTTTAGTAGATGAGGGTATATAACAATCTAAGAATACCCTAACTGGAAGTTTGGTATGATGAACCACCTTCCAAAGAACGATAGCCCCAACCAAGACCCTCCAGGCATTGGGGGATAGTTGAAAAGGAGCGAGGTTGATATAAGAGAGAATAGCTCGGATAGTGGGGTGAATTAGGAGATGAAAGTCAAGTTAGAACATCTGCTCATAGACACATATCTCTCCCTCACGAACGTCGAAAGACCTCTCATCCTTCAGAGGTTTCCTAAATTTCATAGAAGAGGGAATGGCATATAGATGTCAAAAGAGGAGAAGGTCGTATTCAGTGACGGAGCTCTCGGGTCCATCAACTTTGGAGGTGTCAAGTTCACCCTCTTCATCGTCATCATTGTCTTCAACAGTCTGAGCCTAAGCCCTAGAGGAGACCCCAGGAAAATCTGTTATAGGAACAACCTTAATTGGACCACGAAAAGCTACATTTGGCTCTAGAACCTCTGTAGATGAAGGCCTACGAGAGGTGTTAGGCTCTCGGTGAGATGAGGAACGACCAAAAACCTCTTCTTCCTCAGAGACTACACTTCCCTTGGGAGATTAATCCAGAGCCTCTCGAAAAGAGTCTACAGACTCAATAGCCTCAGAGGTGGACATAGGGTCTGAAAAATCTGACTAAGACATTGGCACAGGAACATCTGCATGCTTAGTAGGGTCAGTCGGCCATGGTATATGACCTTTAAAGGTGGATGAAAAATTAGTCTGAGGGGAAAGGCCTCTGCCCCACGAGCCTCCTCCTAGGCTAACTTTGTTTACCTAATCTTTTCAAAGGTCTTCTCACGAAGAGATGGGAAATCTTCAATAAGTTTATACAAAGGACTGAGCATATGGTAAACAACACTACACTTACGGGAAAAACTTGAAAGGCAAATAGGTAAATAACTTATGCTACTTAAACTAAGGATCAAAGTTTGGAAATTAAAAGGTTCGTAACAAGAACATCAAGAACACTCAAAGTTGGGTCACTGGAGAAGATGAGGGTAAGGTCACTAGGGGGCAAACAATAAGGGGGTTTGGCTAAAACAACCTCGGAGCAGCCTAGAATAGCCCTAAAAACACCTAACCCCACCAAACCACCCGGCAATGGTGGTTTTGCTGGCTAGAAAACCAAAAAACCCAACAAAAAATGAACTAATGTGCAAATATACCCAGAAAGGGGAGAGCAAGGGTCAAAGGAGGCTACCTGAGCAATGAAGAGCGAAGACCAAAGTCTTATAAGCCCAAGATGCGTAGGAAACTTAAGAAGTGATCAAGCTTTGGCTATAGATGGTTTGTAAGGTTTTTGCAGCAAAGAAAGCCTTGGCGGGAGAAGTGAGGAGAAGAAAGAGAAATAAGGAAAGAGAAAGATCTTTTAAACCTTCTCAATGATGCGGCGAGATTTCCAATACACTCATCATTACCCTAGGAAACCCAAAAGATGCTGCCAAAACTATCATATCTTGGGGAAAATGCTAGTCACTTCAGTGAATGACATGTGTCCAAAGAACCACTCCAAACCCCAAGACATCAAAATGTCCCTTCATTAACCTGACTCTTATACCCCTCAATCACCAACTCATATAGGAGACTAAGGTCTAGGGGTGATTGATATGACCAAAGTGTACCCTCATACTTAGGGTCACTAACCTCGGTCTGTCTCACAGCCGAGTTGACAAGAACCTTACAACAGCAATCAGAGAGGTCATCTTCTACAAGGTTGGATCTTCATTAACCAACCTCGGTTGGCCATCAGCCGAGGCCAATAGCATCTTATGAGCTCAAGCTATTGCCAACATCGTACTCAGCCTCAGCCGACATTACATCCTACCTCATGTCTAACTTCGGCCAGTATCCCAGGCCGAGGTCATGTTGATGATTGAAAGGACAAAGAAACTGTCGGACTTCCCCAACCTCGTACTTGGCCAGGCCGAGGTTACCATAAATAATATCACAAGTCGGAGCACACGCAAGAACATGGAACACTTGGAACTCGTGAGAAAATCAGTTATAACCAAATCATTCCCCTCACATGAGGGAATATTTGGCCATCATTCCTTACATGTGGCACAACTAGATTTCCACCTATGATTAATGTATTCAATTCACACATGATCATGACATGCTTAGAGAGGTACACTACCCCCCCCCCCCCCCCCCGCCCCGCCCCCGAAGCACTATAAATACATATCTTCTCCTACGTTGGAAGTGGATCCATAATTTTAACCCTAGCGAAAGCTCTACAGAATTACATAGTAGAGAGAGAAAGTTAGAGATTGTATCACAGGCCATTAGTGCCCTCTTTCTAGTGGAATTTACTCACACAGTCACAGTGGATGTAGGCCAGATCGGTTGAACCACTTATATACCAGTATTTCTCTGCTTCTCCTTACCTCATTCTACTAGATATTTACTATTGTGCAACCATTGTTATTGCTAGCTTGAGCTTATCAACACCTCATGTGGTGGTGGTGTTTACAGCATCATCATTATGCGAACGAGTTCCCTACTTTATACCTCTTATAGTCAGTTCGACCAAGAGGTATGATACAGGGAAACCGTTTGATATACATCGAAGGTACTAGGCCAATGTATGGTGTGAATCATATCAATTAATCTAATCTCACCCGACATAACCATCAACCCATCACGAAGTAACCCTTCAGTACCTGATACAATTTTGGTCAAAATATAATGCTCACATGATGTTGTGTGAAAAATACAGGAGTCATAATTAATATTTTTATGTAAACGTTTCGGTATTTTAAAGGGAGTAAAGACTATGACTAATCATGGAGTAAATATTATGAATATACATGAGTGGCATATGATAAAGAGATAAGTATACAAGGCGAGTAAAGCCAATAAGTATGTATAAGTAACATGAATCATGGAGCATATAAAAAGCATGAGGATATATACAAGGTGTGAGACATGTGAATATACACAAGTGAGATAGGTATATGTGAAAAGTGAGAGTGACATGGAAACATGTATCCTCGAAGTGTGCAGGTGAGAATCACCTGAAGTGTGTGCAAGTGAGAGTAAGATGGATATATACACGAGTGGTATGTGAATCATGTGAGAAAGTATGTGAATATATATAAGTGCTAACAATAAAGTATGTTTACAAGTGACATGGAGCATGTGAAAATGTGAATAAGTGGAGTGTAACATAATAAGTATATACAAGTTAAAATGAAATGCGGGAATAGAGCATGAGTATAAAAAAGTGAATAAATAACTAAACATGTGATAGAAAAGATAGTATATACATGTGCTGGCAAAAATGAGCATGATGGAAAGAGAAATACATGTGGATAACATGATATGAGCAAGGCCTATATACAATATGTCAGTGTGAGAGTTTGAAGAATATACAAGTGAAGATATATGCACACATATAGGGAAATAGAGAAAAAGAGAACGAAGAAAATAAAGCCTGTGTAAAATAGAGTCTAGCCCTCTAAAAATAAAGTCCTCGATGGAGTTACCACTGTGGGCATATGGGAGGTTTAAACCGAGAAAAACATGGTGTGTTGGGATCAAGGAAGAAAATCCTCTTTTGTGCCATTCGCGCAAATGTTTGCGGGCTCCGACGGATAAATATTATTCTTCGTCAAGTGGTGTAAAAATATAAAGTATGGATTTTCCAGTCTATTTTCTCAAAACAATCAAACGATGTATCTGTCCCAAAAGAAATGGCATCAAAGATAAATTGATATATACAAAACTAAATAGATCGCAAGTCTGGAGAGTAAGTTACCGAATGGGAAGGTGTTAGTCACGCATTCCACCCTTTTAGTCTCTCATGGGCTATGATAATGTTCTTCTTCTTCTTCTTCTTAACCAAAAATGCAATTTTTAGAGTAGTGGGGGACAAGTCTTTTTAGAGAGTATAAATAAAAAGGAAAGAGAATTAATTAAAAAATAGCCAAAATGTGGGCAACAAGCCAGATCACAATATATCATAAAGAATGGAATAAACATGTTTGATGGGGCCGCTTATAAATAGAAAAGGCTACACTATAAGCAATACACTGGATCATAATTTACTATCAGGCAATGGATATGCATGTCTGACGGGATTGAAAAAATGAAAGAGAAAAAAATATGAAAATATAATATAATGTGAGCAACACACTAGATCATGATTCATTATGAGGAAGTGAATATGAATGTATGAAAGGGTTGTTAAGAACATACACACACACACACACACACACACACATATATATATATATATATATATATATATATATATATATATATATATATATATATATATATATATATATATATATATATATATATATACACACACACACACACACACACACACACACATTCGATAATAATGAAAATAAGAATGAATAAAATAAAAATCAAGAAAAAGGGTTCAGACTATAAAAAGATAACCAATAAATTATTTGTTATACGGGCTTCAAATGCATAGCAATATTGTATAATATCATCCAAGACATTTGGATCGTCAATCCAGAATAATTGGGTTAAAATAAATGGCTAGGCACACTAGCTAGAGCGGCAGTCCTACGTATGTAATAATAAAAACAAGGCACTCAAACATCTGAGTCCTACAGGCCAAATAGAACTTCTGTTGTATACCAAAATTTATTCCTTGAGTTATAAGGTATGCCACTGGGTTTCACTGGTAATAAATTATAAGTTATAGTGGTTTACTACAATCCGGGGTGCCATTAAAGTCAGAGGGTTTAACTGAAATCAGAGTTTTGCTAAAAATAATTGGTTGTGAGGGTTTATCGGGCAAAGGTTTTATTGGATAAAGACTGAAAAATATTCATGGTAATGTGAGCTACAGAAAAGATTTCATAATGACAACAAGAGATCTGAGTCTATCATATAATGATGTAAACAATGCAGTAATTTCAAAGGTATGAGCTCAAATTTAATAGTGAAATAGAATCACCTACCAGGTTTAGTACAAGTTACAGTTGATGCTTGTGGCTGTGATTTTTAATGTAGGATTATTATGGATAACTCAAAACAGACATTTCACTAGTTTATATGTATTCATACTATTTTTTGTTTATACGGTGATAAAAAAATCACTTTATCCATAGCTCGACTCAAAGTTGAATTAAACTGACTTAGATAATGCGGGTAGTGCATTAATATTTATACATATTTTCCTATAGGATCCGACTTTCAATTTTTATAACATGATACAATGCATAAAAATAACCTTCGGGAGAAAATGTAATAAGATAAAGGTTTTTGAATTTTGTAATCGAATAGTTTGGTTCATTATAAAATACGTTAAGTAATTGTAGGAAAATGTATGGTATAGGCTTTACAGGATAAAAATGATAATTTTTACTAGTATTCCAGGCCCGTAATTGACACAATGACCTAATTTTGGCGTCGTTAAAAATAGTGTCAATTATAAAATTTTGATACACTAAAATTTTCCTTTTGACAATACAAATCCAATGGTACATTCTACTTATTTTTCTTATCAAAGAAGTTTTTTACGGCCAATAATTTGACCCGTACGTGATTTAAAAGTTGATTTTCTCATCTCTCGTAATACATGCACATACATACACATACTATGTACTTACTCAGTTTTTTTCTTTTAAAATTCCCAACACACAATAAAATACATACTAATAGACACGCATTTGCACACTATTTTACAGAACACACACATAACACGTACACACATGTTGCACAAAACGCACACATGCAGCTCTACACCACCATATAGGTATATATGTATGCATATATAATCACTAAACCTACATAGATGGTACCAAAATGTCCATGGCTACCCCAATATATAAAAAAAAATAAACTCCCGAAAAAAAACCATTATACACAAAAAAAACCTATATATATATACTCTCCATCGTACACGTATATGAAGAAAAAAATAAATCCATGATTCTCCATATATACACATACAGACATCGGTATATATATAAAAACCATAGGAAGAAATCATACTCGGTATAATCTCAGGTTTAGATAACCTATTGCTTCCATGGTGTTGGTTAAAGAAGATAAGGGATTAACGGTTTCCTGTTTGTGGGTTTTGTAGGAGAAAGGTGAGTTTGTCTTGGTTTTTGGGTTTTTCCTTCTTTGTTTTTTTCCTGTCCTTCTTGTTCATGGGTTTAAGTAGGAATAGGATAAGTTAAATGGGTTTTTGTTTTTCTCTTGATCATGGGTTTGGAGTTTAGGGAGAAAGTTATGGTTTTTTTTCTTCCTTGTTTTTCTCCTTCGTGGTTTAATTTGGTTTGTAAGAATAAGATCACAAGGAATTACACGGGTATAAACTAAAAGGGGGAGGTCAGTTATAAGAATAATATAAAATTAAAATATCTACAAATATCAGCAAAATATCGTAGATATTTTGTTGCGTTTTATTAATCTTACTTTTAACCCCTAAATTTTTAAATTTAAAATTTAAACTTGGTCCTTAAATTTTGTTTCAATAATCACTCTAAAGTCTTATTTTTATTTTGGGTTTAAAATTAAATTTGATTTTTTGGCTTAAAATGAATCAAGTATTAGAAACCTATGCAGTTGTTATATGCATAAAACATTGTAGGAAATCTTACTCGAGGCTTAAAAGGTGTGTGTGTGTGTGTGTGTGTGTGTGTGTCTATATATATATATATATATATATATATATATATATATATATTCTGACTTAGGTTTTAATATAAAAGAAAATAAAAAGTTTCATTTCGAGTAATAAAACAAAAGGTGGGTTGTTAGAGTTAGAATGAGGATTCAAATATCTAAAAAAGTGAATTGTGAAACTCTTGGGTCGGGGTGTTAACCAAAGTTAAATGAACCTCGGAAGCATCCGTGGACCTTTGGATTACAGTTTCAGAGTAAAAAGGCATGTAAATGCGAACCTAAGGCCTATTTGTACACGATATGGAATGTTGGTGAGGGTATTCATATCCCTATGACAGTGAATTGAGCTACTCTCAATTCCAAGAGTTGACCAAATTCAAACAAACCCTTAAAGCGTCTGGAGGACTCTAATTTATGGTTTTGGTGTAAATATGCAAATAAATATGAACCGTAGGGCTGATTCATGCATGGTATGGACCTTCAGAAAATGAATTTAGAAACCTATGAAAGTACATTTAGCTACTCTTCATTCTGAGAGTTAATTGAAGTCAGTCGAAGATCGAAAGTGTCCAATGGCCTCTAGTTTAGGGTTTTAAGGGAAAGACCGGGGTCCAAGGGTTGAAGTAATTATGTTCAGGACCTATCAAAGTTAAAGAGTTGTATCAAAATAGGGGTATTAAAATTGGGTGTCTATGGTTTGTGTACCCCGTCATCTAGGGTCATGCTTTAAATGGTGACATTGTTTTGAAATTTGAACCAAGCCGATTGATACCTTCCCTGTCATTGATTTTGGAGTACACTGTCACTCTTTATTAATCAAAACACTTCATTGGTTTTTTCCTTGCAAGTTTTCCCTCTCCACTCTCCCTTGTTTTCTCAACAATTTTCTTTAATCATTCATCTCCAATTTCTCTGTCATTTTTCTTCCCTGACGTGCAAAAATTATTTATCTAGTTAGCCAGGGTTCCATAAGGGAGTTTATAAAGCATTTCTTTTCATTCCAGAGTTGGTAGAAATTAAGTTTTGGGAAAAACCCAAGAATTACTAGAATATTGAGGGAGGGAATTGGATATTCCCCCAATTCACTACTGAAGTCAGCATAAACTTTCCTCCGAACCAACTCCTTTTTAGAGTTATATTATTTTTTTGTGTGGTTCCAGCGCAATGTTCCACACATGGAGGATACTTAATCTGTTAACATGGTAAATAAGTTGTATGAGACTCAGTTAAGGATCTCGGAGATCCAATACTGTTACATGTGGGTGTGAATAAACGATGAAGGGGACGAAATAAGGCGGGGTCACAATTGTTAGTTTGCCCTATTCCAGTAAAGATTATTGGTCTCATGGCTTCATTGTAAGGATGTTGAAGCACCTTCCTATTCTAGAGGGTGAACTTTATAAGGGTTCTAAATGGCCCAGTATGGGACATGAAATAGGTTAATTGCTTATTTTTATTGTCCTCCATTTTGGTCTAACATGTCTTATATAATTCTTTACTGATGTTTTCTTTCTTCGTCTTATGCAGAAACTTCCAAGAGGAAAGAGCCCGACCAAACATAGGTCAATTTTGACGAATTAATCAAGATCTGGAAACTTAAGAGACCTTTATTTGTCGGCATGAAACACCCAAGGTTAGCTTCATTGTTTTTGAACTACACCTGCACCACTACTTCTTTTGTCACTCGACTATTTGACAGGGAACTAGAAATCCTTGTTTCGCCAGAGGAAGAGTCGTCAAGTGATAGCTCATTAGGATCGTTTGAGTGTTTAGATATAACATTAATTATTGTAGTGGTTCCTTCTATTTTAAATTAAGAGATGTCACCCAAGAGAAAGAATCAATTTTCTAAAGGAGGCTAATGTCCCTAGTTCCCCTAAAGCTTAACCTTCCAAAAAAAAGGATTCCCCCATAAAATTACAAGTCCATTTTATGAAGCAAAGAAAGACTAGAACCAGTATTGCAACTAATTTTATCACCAAGAAGATGGACTCCCCAATAAGGGGATTTCTCTATCATCGTATAAGTGGCTAAGAATACTTATTTGGTCCCCTCACTACCAAAGGGGGACTACTTAAAGGTTGACTAAGAAGTGGTCGATAAGCTATCAACTGATAAATCAGTCTCTCATGCCGCTCAAACATTATCATTGGTAAGTCTTTAAATTTTATTCGAATTTTTTTCTTCTTCAAAATTATTATTATACTAACTTCCTTGATCGGTTTATATCTTCCAATTCCTGGTGGACTTTGTCAACATTCTGAATAGTAATGATGACAAGAAAAAGGTTAATGCCGATCTGGAACATGATTCGAGTGAGACCTAGATTTATTTCAAGGCAGATAAGAATTATTAAGAAGTGAGAGGAAAGCTAATGATTTGGATCTTACCAAGATGAAATCCAAGTTCGAGCAGCTAGATGAGGCTGTTGAAGAATTTGCACATACCTTATATGAGGCCTTAGGGGATAAACAAAAGCCTTACAACTAGGTTTTGGATGATTAGTTCACCCATTCTAAGAAATAATTGGACAATATTCGTAAGTCCCTCTTCAAGAAAGGTTGTGACGGAGCCTGGGTGAAGGTAGGAGTCCCCTCCATATTTGAGCTCTTTGGTGAGCATAATTTAGGCTTTCTTCCAAACTTAGAGGAAGAAGAGGGTGGAAATTCTAGTGCTAGCTTGGATAAGGAAAGTTTCAATTAAGAAAAAGTGGATGATCAAGATAATGTGATAACAGATAAAGAAATACAAATTAGTTAGATTAACCCAGGACTTTTTGTACTTTGCTCTTGCTATCTTTTGTCTTTTTTCTTTGTAAATGCTTTCCCAACTTTTGTACTTTAATGAAAAAATTCATTGTTGTAGCTTTCCTTGTGCCTTGTTTGACCCATTCATATCACTTATATATGCTTTCTCTATTTCCAATTCTGAATGCCTTTAAATTTTTATCTTTATAGTATGATAACAACTTGGAACTGGTGTCAATAGCTCATGAGAATTAAGATATCGACCTTAATCTTAGCCAGGAAGCTCTTGGATTAGCTTGGGAAGCATTTTTATATATTCGATAGGCACTTCAAAAGATGGGAGTGCTTACGACGACCATACTCATCTGGTTGCCTCTCTTCGGGTTAAGATCAAAGATGTTTGGGGCATTGTCAATCTGCTACAGAATGAAAATAACTATTTAATGGAGAAGCTCGTCAAAGATGAGAAAACCTTTTAAGAAGACCAAGTGATCAAGTGGAGTCCTTAACTAAAATTAATGAGACTAAGTTATCAGTTTCTCCATGGGCCTCGCCTAATCTGGTTAAAGGGATGTGATGAGACCTGGATGAACATATTATATCACTTGTATGAAGCCGATAAGGTCACCTATAAGCATGTGTGGTTAAATTATTTGGCGATCATAATAGTTTCGTGTGATTCTCAATTTTGGAATTGGTATGGGGTTAATTGCCTCTTTATTCAACTTCCTCCACGTGGGAATGTGGAGCCATGGATCCCTGTGGATTCCATTCCTATTTAGTTAATATGGATTATCTCCATGATCATGAAAGAGATGAAAAATTACATCTCGATCTAGATGATAGACACTGTACTACAATGACTGTCGAGATTAATAACCGAAGATGAAATAACAATAGTCAATTTTTTGTATTTCAGTTCGTGTAACTTGCATAGTTGGCTACTTGTAATTAATTGAATATGAATAATATATTCACAAAATTTTCATTTCTTGCATTTTCCCATTTTATGTCCGAGTATGTTTTTATTATTTTCCTTACCTTTTTGGATAGTGTTATCACACCACCCTAGGCCTGGGACAAACTATGGCGAAAATGTACCTAATCGGAGAGCCATCCACCTATTTAGTATTTTGGCATACCAGAGTCGGGACATTTAGTGCCTAGGAATCCCCTATAGTTCTTTTTCTTGCCTGGGCAATTATTGATGTTTTCATGTTTACTAGTGATAAAAACATGTAGTCCTTAAGGTATTATTAAGTGTAATCTCTTCTAAGGCATTAAAAGATCGATCAAAACTTAACTAGACAGATTTGAACAAATTTACAATGATGATGACCAAACAATAATGAAAGTTCATTATTAACAATGTTAGCCTTCCATTTAAAACAATAAGAAATCTAATTACATTAAACAAACTTAAATTATCCTAGATGTTATAATAACAAAATTAAAGTTTATGTAAATTTTAAAATATTAGCAATAAAATCTCCTAAGGTTTGTCACATTGTGGGCCCTAGGTATCTCCTTGACCCCTATTGTTTCTAAAATCTAGGATCCTTGAAGGTCATATTTAATGACTTTGAATCTCCCTTCTTATTAAGGATCCAATTTTCTATCTAATGGCTTTATTGCATTGCTAATAACCATCCCCATCATATTGTTTTTGGCATAGAACTCCCTCAGATTAACACATTTGTTGTACTACTTAGCCATCTTCTCTTCATAAGAATCTAGTTTGATCAAGGCTTTCTCTATTCTTTCCCTATACATGTCGAGATTAGTCATTATAATTTCTTCATTTGTGGATTGATTATAAACAATTGTCTTCATGGTCATCAAGCCATCTTTTAGTGAAATTATGGCTTCCATTCCTTAAGCGAATGCGAAGGGTATTTTTCCAGTCGATATACTATGCAATTTTTCGTATGACCAGAGAACATGGGGAAGCTCAACCATCCAAGAAACGTTTGCCTTATCCAACCTTTTCTTCATTACACTAGACCCTATCTTGTTAGAGGCCTCATACTTCCCATTAACTTGGCGGTAAGCCACCGAACTATAGTAGTTCTTGATGTTATGACTATTGTAGAAGTATTGGAATGGTCGTATTTTAAATTATATTCCATTATCAATAATTATCATCCTTATCACGCCAAAATGGATCATGATATTCTTCTAAAAAATATGATCATATTGGTGTCTCTTTTATTCCCCAAAGGTTCAAACTATATCCATTTGGTGAAGTAGTCCATGTCAACCATGATATACTTCTGATTTACTGGTGTTATAGGTGGAAGACCAATATTATCCTATGCCTATTGAGAAAAAGTCCATGGACTGGACAATGATTTGAGTTAACTGGATGGTTGGTTAATTACGAGTGATAATTATTTACATTTCTTGCACATCCTGGCATACAATACAATATTGCATCCTTTCGCACATAGGGACACCAATAAACTTTTTTATATCTTTGAATTCCAAAGATCTTCCTCGAGCATGACTTCCATATTTTCTTTTGTGAAGTTTATATAGGACTTAGTCGATGTCATTGGCATGCACATACTGGAGGTAAAGTTCTATGAAAGACCTCTTATAGAGCTTCCCCTTAGGGGATTGGTAAAATCAATCATCTTTGACCTTTATCTATTGGGCTTGCCTCATGTTAGCAGGCATAATATCCTCTTAAAGGTATGTAGTGATTGGATTCATGGAGTTTGGAGCATTTTGGATAGTAAGAACTTGTTTGGAAATTGCATCATTTATGATGCTCGGTTGAGCCAGATATTCTATTTCAATTGTCATTTTGAGGTCGGAGTTGAAGCCTAAGGATAAAGTATCCAATCCATCTACATGGCTATTATTTTCTCGAGGACACTGTTGAACCTAAATTTTCCTGAACTTAGCAACTATGTCCTATGCAACCCATAAGTATGCTAACATACATTTGTCCCTAGCATTATTATCTCATAATATTTGATTAGATACTAGCCTTGAATCATATAAGAATTTAAGGTGACTCATGCGAAGGGATAAGGCCTTCTTTAAATCGCTAATGAGAGCTTCGTACTTAGCCTCATTATTGGAGGCCTCAAAGCCTAGTCTGATTCCTTACTTGAGCATAGTCTAATCTTGACTTACATGAAAAATTATAACTCTTTCCCCCTTGGAGTTAGAATCTTCATTAATATAGACTCTTCACTATTTGAGCTGGCCGAGCTCTTTGGTTGAAACTTGGTCCGCATGGTCCTCCTCGCTAGGCTTTTGCCCTCCAATGAACTCAGTAATGAAATTCACTAGGACCAGTTCTTGATCACCATTCATGGTCAATAGTGGATATCGAACCTCCGTAGTTCCAATGACTATTTGCACATTCGTCCAAATAGGTCAGACTTTCTAAGGACTCTCTTAAGGGAAAAAATTCTATAACTAAGATTGAGTGGGCTTTGAAATAGCGCTTCAATTTTTATGAGGCGATCACCAGTGGGTAAGCTGGTTTCTATAGAGTAAGGTTGCGTTTCTTGACATCCAGTAGAGTCTTACTTATATAATAGATTGGAGATTGATTCTCCTCTTTATAACACATTAAGACTGAGCTAACTGCATGGTTAAGTACCCTGAGATACAGATAGACTAGATCACCTAGATTTGGGATCAGGGGCATAGATGGTAAGCTTAAATAATTCTTTATTTCATCAAGTGCCTTTGAGAATTATTCATCCTAGTCCTGGACCTTCTCTTTCATTAGTAGATAAAAGAATGGTAGACACTTTTTCAATGACTTAGAGATGAAATGATTTAGCGCTACCAACATTTTAGTCACCTTTTTCACATCCCTACCTTTTTTGGATGATGGAATATTGTTGATCGCCTCAATATGGTCAGACTTTTTCTTTAATCCCCCTTTACATGATCTGGTTGCCTAAGAACTTCCCGAACTGTACTCCAAAAGGGCATTTGGTTGCATTAAGCTTTATCCTATAATACCTAAGGACCTCCAATGTCTTCGCCAGGTCATGCAGATGATTTCCTTCCTATTGTTTTCACGAGAACATCATCTATGTGTATTTCCATGGTGTCACCCAAATTATTTTTGAACATATTAGTGACCAATCACTAGTAGGATGCTCCTATGTTTTTTAGACCAAATGGCATAACTGTGTATCAGTGTAAGCTGAGGGAGGTGATGAATGAATTTTTCTCCTAGTCGGGACTAACTAATCAATCTTTGACAAAGAAAATCTGTCCTTGGGCCAAACTTTATTTCGATCAGTGAATTCTATGCATATTATTCACTTCCCATTACTCTTTTAACAATGACTGGTTTAGAGAGCCATTTGTGGAAATAAACTATTTTAATGGACATTTCCTCCAAAAGTTTCCCCACTTCTTTTTCCATAACTTTTCGATTCTCTGGGGTTGTTCTTTGTGCCTTCTATGTGATCGGTGAAAATGTCGGATCCATGTGAAGTCTATGGAACATGATTTCGAGATTAGTACCGATCATGTCGTATAGTTTCTAAGATATTAAATTTTGATTATCTTTGAGAAGAAAGATCAATTTCGTCCTTTTATTTACCGGTAAGTGAGCTACCAATTAGAAATTCTTTTACAAGTGTGAATCATCAAACTTGACTTCTTACAATGGTTCCATGACTCCATCTGCGAGGAACACCCTTTTTTCTTCCACCCCTTATCTCATGTATTTTAGTTTCTACCTGGACTGAGTAGCCCCATCGTTGATCACTTCATCTGTAAAAGGTTTTTGTAATGCCCAGACCCGAATTTGGGTCACAATCGGGTCAACCCGCACCGAGTCGAGGAGTTAAGAGGGGAGGGGGAAAATTCAATTTATTATTTAAGAAAAATACTTTAATTGCATGATTTAATTATTGGTTTCAATTTGAGAAATAATGATCATTTTATGTACTTAAGTTGATTAACAAGGTTTATTTATGAAAATCCATTGAAATCAACAATGCTGAATATATAAAGGAAATAAATCATGATTGTCCCTGTATTATTACAATGATTGGCTCAAGTTCCGTCTAAAAATGATATAGAATATCCCAAATCCAATGTTTTCAAAAAACAAGTTTTAAACATAATGGAGGAGTATCTAATGATGACTGTTGCCCCCAAGGGACTAACCGGCATCTTTTCCAACATCCATACTCGATGTACCTAGGGTGGTGGTTTTAACAAAAAAAAAAATAGGGGTGAGCGAATGCTCAGCTGGGTGGGAAATACTAAGCTATATGTTTTCTATAAAAATACTACACATATACACATGGATTTTTAACCATTACGAAAACATTTATCAACTTATCCAGTATTAATGCAACTACTATGCAATGCACCCGAGCGATGTGCTCATACTCATACTAAATCATTTTATGCCACCCTTTACCGGGTCTTGAAACTATTTAATCTTATTTTATTCCCTAGTCTCCATTTTATCCCCTTTATTAGGTTGTCTTATTTATATTCCATTAAGAACAACTAAATTCATTTTAATTTGTATTATCTTTTCTTGGAATCCTTCAAATATCCGCATACTTTAATGGGCCCCACACCGCCGACTATTCTACCATATGATCTACCCAATGATTTTAGGTCTTTCACCCCACCGTCTTAATTATTTCTCAGTCTCATCTGAGGCCATATTATTATTTTTTTAATATTTTAACCAGTGTCCAAACTATTCCGTCATTTTAACCATTTCATTTCTACAGTTCGTTTCACCATTGCACACCATTTCACGTCATTTTACCCACTTTGTTCGCTTTTTCACAAAAATTGACTAATAAGGCCTAATGAGGAAGTCCGACCACTAGGACTCTCAATTTTACTAAAATTACCATTTTATCCTTTATTTATCAAAACCTTGTGAAAATTTATTTACTTCATTATGGCATCATAAATCATCATTTAATACTTAAAAAACATTTTATGATTTTATGTCCAAAAATCAACTAACTCCATATTTATAATCACAGATAAAAATAAGATAAATAACTCAAACCACACACACTAGAGACAAGGTTTTTATAGTGGTTTAGCTGTAAAATAGCCTACGTCCAATGTTGGTTTTGATTAAGTATGGTTTACAATAGCTCATTATGGTGTGCATATGAGTGATTCGAGTTGTCTATTGAGTTAAGGAAGTAGTTTGTATTTATAGTGGCTACAAACCCTAGAGATGGAGAGTCCTTATATTGTCAGGCATTTACATATGTGTAAAATAAATGAAACTCTTGAAATTCAGCGTTGGTTATCACCCTATTAGAGTAACTATTAGTATTCCTATTGGTGGCCTTCGAAATTTGGTCGGCATTCCAGCCGACTAATTGTCTCTCAAGCCGAGAAAGGTGGATGGTCGGCCACATTGGAGGATAGGTGTACATGAGAAATACATTTAATTATTTGAAGGCCATTTTAGCAAAACGTTCCATTTTGGCCGTATCATCATATGTAGTTTCAAACATCATTTTTCTTCATTCTTACCAACATTTACCACACATTTAAAGGCTGATTTTTCAAACTTTCTTATTTTTCATGAAATCAATTTCAAACTTCATATATCTTGTTTAGATGTCTTCCACTAACATATTACAAGATTCTATACATGTTTGGTATGATTTCAATCCTACTTGTAAAAATTCTATGGGAAGTGTTTGATGATGGAATTTTTGCAAATAATTTTAACTTTTTTTAACCGACAAAGGACACGGTCGTCTTTTGATGCTTCAGAAAGCGTATAGACGACGGTAGATATATAGTTCGTATAGTTAATCATTTCATTCCCATTTCTCAAGGAAACCAATAAATAGGTATGAAGTTTCCCTCATTTCTTTCTACCTCAAACCTTCTAAATTTTAGCACTCTCTTTGCCTTCAATCTTTTTACTGTGCGATCATTTGCTACTACTTTCTTCTTCGGTTTTAGCCATCGTCTTTGATTCCCTATAAGCGTTATTTTTCCTTTTTTTATTTTATCATCTAATTCTTTTTTACCAACATGGTTCACATCGTAGATGATAACTCGTTAGAAGTGTTTAGAGAAAATAGGAAATTTTTTAGTTAGGTAGATTAAGAGATACACATGGGTCCTTTAGATGTTTATTCCGTGCCTGAGGGTACTGGATCCCCACTTTTTTTTTTATAGAGAAGTGTGGCATCGTCTTTCCAATTTTGCCAATATTTTGACGTAGTTCCCGCCAGAGTAGCACCCAACACTTGGAGGGTTGTGAATGAGGTACATAGGTTAAACGAACTTTATGGGACCCATATTGGGGTTTTAGAGTTGATGTTCTATTATAAGTGGGTTACTTTAGTAGTAAATCTACCAGAATGCAATAAGTATTATCGGGAGTATGATGTTATTCTCAAGAACTGATAATATGTTACCCTTCCAATTGGAGTGGCTTATACTGGCCCAAATGTCCTTAATTGGGACGTGGCATAGGTTGTAACTCTATTAATTATTATTTTCTCTGTTGTTATGCATTTCCAATATTTTTTTACTAACATTAATGTTTTTTTTATGAAGAGGAAAGTAAGAAGAGGCGCCCTAAGGAAGTGGAAATCACTATCAACGATCATAAGTTCTTTTGGGGATTGAACTCGAAGATTGGAGAAAAATATCCCAGGGATGCTTCGTTGCTGTTCGAATAGAAAAGCTCCATCACTTCCTTTGTTGCTCGACCTACACTTGTTCTTCCTCAAGTTGTTGTTAACCTTCAGGAGGATCATGTACCAACTTCTTCAGCCAATGTCTCCGTTATGGCTGAATTTATCCAAGGAGGAAATTCTTCCTCATTTGAGTAATTGGACAATTTGATATTCCCCTTTCTCCTTCTATAGATATGACTAAGAGGAAGATTTCCAACTTGATGGGTAATCCCCTATCTTTTACTCCTAAGAAAACTACTGATATTGCCAAGAAGCGAAACGAAATAAAATCTTTAGCTAGTGATAAGAGTCCTACTGGTGTTGATGAGACTCAGACTATTGTGCCTCATCTGAAAAGGTTGAGAAGAGTTTTACCCCATCCTTCAAAACAGGTATAGAAAAATTTAGTCGAGCAGCAGGCATTAGCTGCAAAGAAGACTGCCAACCAATAAGAGTTGGTGAGAAAAATCCAATTCTACCTTGACATTAAGTCAACCTCTATTGCTATCAACCCTAGACTGCCAGGGGGTTAATTAAGTCTGGGACACTTTTTTCTGATAGATTAGCGTCGATACCTATGTCTAGGTCCAGGCTGATTGAAAGAGCTTGTCATAAGTTGTCCCTGGTAATTTTTTTACTTTTCTTCTTTTTTCTCCATGATGATGAACTATTTTTGATGTCTCATCTATTGCCCTTCTTGAAGTTCCTTGTTGACTTTAACTAGATGATGGAAAAGGATGATAAAATTTGTTTTTCTCTAGGTGAAGTTAAAGAGGCCTTTGAAAGTCTAAAAGAATCTTTGGCAGCTTCCCAATAAACTTTGGAGACAAATCCAAAATCCTAGGAAGAGGATTTAAAGAAGTCCAATGATAGGGACAATGATTTTGAAGGCAAAGTGAATGCTACCGAGGGAATAGCTAAAGCTATGGATAAAAATTGAATGATGCTGAAGGCAGGGCTAAGGCTATCGAGGACAAAATTGCGGAAGTCACCACTCAGGCCTAAACTTCTAAAGATAAAGTAGTTGGTCTGACTTCTGAGGTTACATCCTTGAAGGCCAATAGAAAAACTGCCTTTGACAAAGGCTAGGAGAAGGCGAGTTTTTCTTCATCTGCTCAAATTGAGTATGGTAAAACTTATCCTTCAAGGAAGGGCGCAATAAGGCCCTGAAATTGGTCGGCACCGAAGAACGCTCTGAACTCTTCACAAAGCATGACCCTAGTACTCCTCCTAACATTGATAAGGAGTTTGATGATGAGGAGGAGTCAGGAGAATCTTCAGTGATTCCCCTTGATTCTTCAATGGTGCCCTGCATAAGTGCCGACATACTATCTATTGGCCAAGACCAATCCAAGGATAAGGAGAAGGTCTAACAAGTTTACTTATTATTTGTTCATCTTTATCTTTTCTCTCTTGAAGATGTAGCAACTTTTGTACTTTAACTATCAATCAATGAAAGAACAACTCTTTATCTTCAATTTCTATTCATACGTTATAATGATTTTTATTTCTTGTTGAATTGTGTTGTTTTATTTCTTGTGATGTCCGATCTTCTGAATCCCCATAAGATGATATATTTGTTGACTTTCTAATTTGATGCTAGGAAGAATGCCATAATTTATATTAAATCTGACCTGCTCAGACGAAGTAGAAACCTTCTGGAAGTTGGTCATGTTCCCATGCCCGAAGAAAACTTAACTGGATTGCTCGACCCATATGCATCCGACCAAGTGAAGGAGTCATATATCCGAATCCATTGCTTGTTGGACATAGTTGTTGGTAATAATGTTTCATATTATGAATTGATTGATCAACTGTAATATGTTCATATGTTATCCCTGGTCTTACTGTATTCTGATTATGAGGCTAAGTATAAAGCCTTAGTGAAGGTTGGGTCTTCGACACAAATTTGAAAGATATCAATTATGCACTGAATAAGAAGGAACTTTCCTTAAAATAAGATTTTGATAATGCTAGGTCAATTAATATAATGCTAGAAAAATAGAATAATTCCCTGAGATATGAACTAGACAGACTAAAAAGATCAACTACTATTGGTCTAAATGAACATGTTTCCTTTTAAAAGATTGAAAATGTAAAATTATTAGAAGATTTGGAAGCATTGAAGAAGGAAAAGACTGATTCTGGCCAAAATTGCAGACAAAGTATTTGGCCAACAGTTAAGGATGATAGAACTAAGAAAATCATTGTTGACCAAGCTTCTCAATTGAAAGCCAAAAATAATGCTATTGCCTCCCAAGATGCCCAGTTGAAAGCCAAAGATAGTGTCCTTAAGAAGCTTTAAAATCAAGTGGAAAGGTTAACATTTAAATTTCATGAACAACCTAGGGAAGTTTGGATAGAGGGTTACAATGATGCATTAACTCACATGGATGATCATCTTGACCAAAGTAATCATGATGGACATAAATGGTACAGGACCAACTTGTTAATTTTGCTGAAGTATGATCAAAATAGTGGATTGTGGCACTGCAATAACCCAAGATTATTGGACTGTGAAAATCCTCCAGTTAAATTGGACAGAAAATGGATTACTCCCAATGCCATTCCTCAATGCCTGATAACTAAATATTTAGGGGATTATGGCCTTCATGATGAGTGTGAGATAGTTCATCCTTCTCATTTTCTTGATAGGTCGAGCAGTAGCAATAGACAGACGTTAAGAGATTTCAACACAATCAACTCTTTATATACCCTTGATGATCCTCCAGCCGGGATGAACAAGGCGCAAGGATAGTGTAAGAGGGTAGTTTAGATAAGATGGAGGTGTAATCCATTTTTGAGTATAGTAATGATAAGTTAAATAGAAACACTATTGATTAACCATAGGACATACAAACACTACTCAATGAATATAGACTGAGTTTGAACTCACAGATCTCTCGTGTATAACTCAGAAGGTAGTAACGAACTTAGAAGTAACTTAGCTAGAATGAGAGAGAAGTAAGCACCCTAGATACACCTTGGCAGGAAGCCAAAACACACCAACCACCGTCAAGGATCTCTATCAAGTATTAAAAGCTTCATAATAAATGACAATGGTGGGTGAGTGAATTCTCTGGTTTGCAATAACTCTCTAGTATTCACTTCTGAACTCTCAAAAAGATCATCCTCTGCTCAGAGGTGGTTAGGGTCCTTAAATAGCCTCCCACACCACCCCCGAGGCAACTCCGCTATTAATGCCTGTGAAAAGACATCCCTCATACTTTATGTCACAAACATTAAATACCTAATTCACTAGTTATTTCCACGTCATAAACATTAAATTCCAAGACATGCCTTTTGCCTAACCACTATGTATCAGGGGGCTGTTGTCACAGAGATGGCTCACCAACTGTTTGACCGCCCAAAATACCACGGTGGTTTACTCAAGTGCAGGTATGACATTGTTTAGCTGGTTAGTGACATCATATAAAGTGGATGTGAAATTAAGTAGAGGGTTATTTGGCTCACAACTCAACGCCCGATGGAACTCAAGGCTGCTCCCCCCGGGGTTCCACGGTCAGGGTCCTTCGGTGTTTTACCAGGTGTATCTAATATGGTGAGGACAAGCCCCAATGGTGCCTCACTTCTTAATGCTCCAAACCAAGTCCCTCTAGATTTCCCATGGCGAGGTTGTTCGATAGATCATGAAAGCTCTCCCAGGCCTTACCAAGCCTGGTATCCCACGACTATCGTTCAACCTCACACATAATAATTATTCTCGTTACATCATTACAATAGTTATAGCTTGTAGTCAATATAAACAAAGATACAATATAACTAAGCAACACAACAAAATAAAGTATGAGTTATCACGCTAAGCTGCCTCGCTGAGATGCCGCACTGAGTTACCACGTCATGCTTGAGATGTCTTAAAGAGTTGCCACACTGCCTTAACCCCAGATACTGTTGTTAATAGGGGAATTATCTCTAATCTTAGGATTACCTTTAAGCCCCCTCTACATTTGCCCCTTCGTGGAGAGATTTGTTGTGGGAATAAGAAATATCTGCACGAAAACTTCTCAATACAATGAACCTCCTCCATGTGTAAAAATTCTGGCATCCTTTCCTTCATTATAGCACTGCGTTTAGAACCTTCAGGAAAAAAAGTAAAATTCTCCCCGATGTACCTGAGCCGAAGATATTTGGTTTATTCGTGCCTTTGCTAAGGGACATCGCCACTTTTTCCTTACACTGAGCTTCAACTGTTCTAGCTTTATTATTTGAAATTCTCCCAAAAGGTCCACTAACCTTCTCGAATACTTATCTTTGCTCTGGGGAAGTGAAATTCTCCCGTTCATGCTGTTGTGGAGTGTAGTTGTGAGCAGTGATTCTTCGTTAGGACTGCCCCTATCATTGGGACTTGTGAAATTATCCCTTGTAATACTTCGTTATGTTTGAAAAAGCAGAAATTCTCCCCGATGAGCCGAGTCAAAATTTAAACAACGTTTGGACTTATGGCGAGGGTACATCGTAGATTTTTTTAACCGTTGGGACATCTTTTTCATTGGGAGTATATTGGATATGTTTAACAAAAAATTTGGTGCCAAAACTCAAACTTACTGAAGAAGGCAACCCCCTTCTATTTGCCAAGTGTCACTTCATTAATGACGTGGCACAATCTTTTCAACTATCAAGACACCTCCTGAAGTGCCACGTGTCCATTTGAAATGATTATAGGCGGCCTTACACGTATGGTGGTGGAAAACTCAACAGACGGGTTCCTTAAAAAGTTTCAAATGTCTCTTTTTTTAAAACCCTTCTCTTTCCTTTGTCTTCTTCAAGCTCCCATCTTCTTTAGAGAGAGAAATTTATGTGAAAACTCCATTATTGTCCAGCTTTTTACTCAGTTTCTTTCTTCTCTTATCTTTTATGCCACCGTTTCTGGTTGTGATCCTCCCTCTTTATTCCTAGTCCTTCTTACACATCAAAGGTTACCACTACCGCTGTTCAGCCAAGCTCCCCTTCTGCCACCTCTGGTGCCGCTGCTACCCCTAGAACCACTACCCCGAATACTGCTCATCAAGAGCAACTACACTTTTACCTTCGGTCTCCCATCTTTAATGAAGATGATGAGTTATCTGATGCATGTAAGACCTACCATTTCTCAGCCAAGTATGACCCTTTACTGTTGGGTGATGAGGATGAGGATTCGTCAAAGTGGGGCTATATTCCCCACAGAGGGGACTATGCGCTTTAGGTTGGACCGTGGTGACTTCCCCTATTCTCATATTGATTTTGAGGCACCTGGGGGGTCGCTAACCCATTTCTTTACCTGGAACACACATATACAGATCTCTCACGCTACTGCTCTTATGAAGGTTGGTCTTCATCGAGCCTACTGGTTTGGGGAGTTCACACTTTCTAAGCATAACGTTGCGCTGCGAGTACTAGATTCCAGATGGAATGTTATAACTCACACGTTCTTTCCTACGTGGGGAGAGTTCACCATCACATTGGGGGACGTCTGCGAACTACTTGGGCTTGAGCCCATGGGTAAGTTTGCATACCACGATGAGGCCCTGGATGCCGAAGAGGCTGCTGATCAGGCTAAGCTGGATCGAATCTGCCGTAGTTTCACTGGTTCTTCGAACAAAGCCACATTTACCCCCCTCATCAGTTATTTTTTCGAATCCCCAACCCCGAAAGATTCCACTACTGCAACGGGCCAATATAGAGGTACATCTCTGGGACTACTCGCCTACATTCTTGTGTTGCTTTCACACTTCTTCGTGATTGGGAAACCCAACGACCAGACTAGGAGGGACCTTATAAATATTTCCATCTGTTTGGCTAGGGGTTTCAACCTTCCACTGGCCGCCATTTCCTTGGGATCCTTGTACACTTGGCTAGATCGAACTCATATCGACATGGCACGGTCATTAGGCCATTATAACTTGGCTAATTTTCCAACACCATTATCTTGACGGGCTTTCTTTACACCCATTTTCCTACCATTTCCGCCAAGTATATCTCTCTCCCCATGAGCCAAGGTATTAAGCCCCCACGCCTCTTATGTTTCCATAAAAAATTGAGTCGAAAGGAGATAATGGGAGTTTTTGATTATTTTGACTCCTTTATAATGAGGCCGTTTAGGGAATCTACTTTTGCCCATACGTGGGATTTTTTTCCTTCTACAGCTTCAATGGTCAAATTCATCCCGGTTGTAGAAGATCGTTCGCAGGCCGTGGTGCTTGTGTTTACCCCTGGGTTTCTTCCTGCTTATATAGAATGGGGATATACCTCAGAACCTTACAACCCTGATAGATGTAGTAGGCAGTTTGGGTTTGATCAAGGGGGCCTCGACCTGTGTTTCAACAAAACCACACAAGGGATACTTTCACTGAAGCCTACGCCTTCTACCTTGCCGCAGAGGTTCTTGGTGTGACCTCTACCATCGATGGGCGAGTCATGCTTCCCAGTGCCACTCAAAAGGGGGACGTATCCACCTCATATGCCACCAAGTTCCATTTAGTGCAGCTGACCAGGATTCGTGAGTATGTCCAGAGTTCCCTCAATATCCCCCGGTCCGTTCTTTCTCTGCCTTTGAACTGGGTCACAAGGGGAAATCCGTTCTTGGAGTTGAGTTTCCTTTGAGTAAAACCCTTAAAGAACCTCCCCAGAAGATGCCCCCTTATTGCCCAATGATCCCCACTACCATCCTGAAGCCCAAGGCCATTGCAACTACCAAACAGCCTGCCCCCTCAGCTGAAGCTACGACTGGCGAAGGCCCTTCCCAGCCACTTGCCAAAAAGACTAGGAAGTACAAGGGTGGGACTTCCTCGAAATCTATGTCCCAATACTAATATCCCTTGAAGGCGTTCCCCATTGTCGCTGTTCCTCTTCTTATGTCTACAAAAATGGCCGAGGAATTGAGAAGGCAAGTTTAGGCTGAGGTACAATAAATAAATGTTGAGTTTCACTGACACGCCCCTATTGTTACTCCTTTGGTTTTACCACAGTCATAGTTGATCCAACTGATCCAACGTTAAAGAGGAGAAAAAGTTCGAGGGTATCTCAAGGTACTGGTGCAACGGGCACGAGGAAGAAAACTCTGGGTACCAAGTCCCAGAAGAAACGGACGCCCGAAATACATCCTGCCCCATCTCCTTCTGCAGCTGCCTTCTCTCCACCTTCACCAGTGGTTATACCTTCTTGTTCTCCCTCCGGATCTGAGGTATGTGTGCATTTTTTTTCTTGTTACCCTTTTCTTAAGGCAAGCTGCATTTGTTTATTTCTTTGATAACTTTGGTGTAGGGAGTTGAAGAAAGGCCCAGTCCCCCTAGTTCCCCCATGAGCCATTTCTTGGGGGGGCTTTTCGCTATCTCTAAAGTCGATACTACTCCTCCCCATTCCCCAATAATATGTCTTACCTACTTTCACCATGGGTCCTCCCAACGGGCTAAAGATGTTGCTGCTGGGGGTGCTACTATTGAATCTATTGGAATATCTTCCCAACCAGAGACAACTCCCCCAGCTTCTTCTGAATTAGCACCTCAACCCGAGGTTCTTCTGCCCCTTGTTCCAACTGCAGAATGTTCCCCCGAGGTAACATATTATCTATTACTTGTTAGGTCTGACATCTTTTTTTCTCTCTTTCACCCTTTTCTTTCTGTTTAACATGCTTAACTCTTGATATGTTGGGATGCCTTAGGTTGAAATGGCATCCTTGTTAGCTGACCTTCTTCTTCCCACCGTGCTGATGAGACCCATAACTGCGGTTCCCCTTTTTGGTGCCATAACGGGGGTAAGTAACACTTAGATGTATTCCTGCCTTTTTCCTGTTCTTGCTCCATGTGTCTAACACTTGGTTTCGTATTTACAGCTTTTTCCAAGCCTTACCCCACCCTTTGCTCCTAGTGGCTTTTCTCTTTCCAAGGCCAAGGTTGATGTTGTTGCCCCGCGTGGTGGTTCTTCAGTGCCTGCCCATGCTAGGGAATCATTTGGAGGTTCCTCGTGTTCTTTCAGTGAAACTCCTTCGTTGGCCGTTGTACCGTTTGTTGGCGAGGGATCTTTGTCGATCGTTTAGGGGCGTCGTTGAGGCCTCCACGGTGGCTCCTATTCTCACTGCTTCTACTGCTAAGGTACTTCGCTAATTTCTCTGCATTTCTTAGTCTCTCAAACTTCACCTATGTTTGTGACTTAACAACAAAAACACTTGTTAAGGTTTTTCATAAACTCCACCTATATCGGTGACTTAACAACAAAAACACTTGTTAAGATTTTTCATAAACTCCACCTATATCGCTGACTTGACAATGAAAACACTTGTTATTATTTTTCATCAACTCCACTTATATCGGTGACTTAACAACGAAAACACTTGTTAAGGTTTTTCATAAACTCCACCTATATCGATGACTTAATAACGAAAGCACTTGTTAAGGTTTTTCATAAACTCCACCTATATCGGTGACTTAACAATGAAAACATTTGTTAAGATTTTTCATAAACTCATTTTTTCCTCTAAATGTTCTCAGGTTTCTCGGGAGGATTCTCCACCAGTTCTTTCGCCTACCTCATCAACCTGTCGAAAACCCCTTATTTCAGAAGGCTCGAGTCACAATGATCAAGATTTTACGACCAGTGCTGCTGCTGAGAGCAAATTTTCCTGTGAGATTCTTCTGCCCGACTTGGCTCCTCATGCCTTCTGCCTGATGGTGCTTTAGTGTTCTACTCAGATGCCTACCAACCATCGCTTGGTAGTTGAGCAGCTTGCAAACCACCATCCTGAAATGTTCACTATGGATTTCTTGCGCTCCAATATCTATGTGATGAGTTACAGGCTTCAAGGCATGGCTACCATTGTGGCTTATATTGTCACTACTCCGACCTCAAATGTTACCAGAGCCCTCCTCAACCAATTCCTGGGTCACCTAAATGAGTTGGTTCATGATGGCTTTCATCTTTATTAGCTTATTACGTATTTGAAAACTTTGAAGAGCCAGCGACGGGATAGCCAGAGGGAACAGCTTCGGTAACATCAGGAGGATCAACGGACTGAGGAAGCTAAGATGGCTGAGTTAGCACCTCTTCTTGAAGCTGTTGACAAAGAGGTGGGGGACCTCGAATAAGCTATGCGCTTGGAAAAGTCGAAGCTCCTCATCTAGCGTACACAAGCGCAAACGAGGCTGAAGATTTCTATAAATGCCCAACAGTCTTTCTTAGCAGCTTCTTCGGGCCTTCCTGGAGATTTTTCCTCTGCTCCAGATCTTTGGTTCCTCTTAGGCCAATGATTTATTGTAAATATTTTATTTTCTTCTTTCTATGTAATTCTTGGGCAATAGCTCCCAATTTCGTAATGCCCCAAAGTTTATGAATGAAGAAAAAAAAATGTATGTTTTCCATATCAAGTATTTGTGTTACAACTTGTTTGCATACATTGTGAAGTTCTATAATTCTTTTATCTCCACTTGAGTTATAATAAAAAGAACTTGCATACTCATCATAAAAGGAAGTTGTGTATTCATAACAACAGCTAGATATATCGGTGGTCCAAACCTAATTGTTTACACCTGATAGACTTTTAACCATTTATTATTAATCTTGAATGGCTTATCTTCTTCTGATGCAACTCAGAAAGTGTCTCTAATGTGCGTTCAGCTTAGGCTCAAGTGCAAGCCTGTCGCGTTAGTAATAAACCCGGTAAGCCAGGATCGTATCCACAGGGAACTAGGACAATGAAGTTGTGACGATGGGAAAAGATGAAGGAATCCTAACTTTGAGTCTAAAAGAAAGATAAAATGATTTGGTTTCGAGAATTGACTACATCTAAGTGAAATTACGAAATTATGAGAAGATGCGATTGGACTAAGTTACCTAACATATTAATGAAAACTGCTTTGAACTTTTAAACTATATGATGGGAAAATGGGACGGGAATACAATCCCCCAACCCTAGTGTATTGCAGGTATAATACTAATCGTGAATTTAACTGATTGATTAGACCCAGAATTTAGTACTCCCAAGCATTACGTATATGAGGTTCAAGCCCGCATCATACTTAATCTGAGGACGAGTAAATCGGTATTGATAGTTACACTCGAATTGCATTCTAAAGCATCCCGATTACCCAGAGGCAAACGAGATTTAAAGATCTACAATTGTCATGTCCCTACGCAATACGGTCGTAATTAATCACTAAATTCAGAGGATTAATGTTATGCACACATAATTATCACATCAGGCTGGGTTCATGTATCCCGACCTTGAAAGTTTAGCCGGACATATGAAAATTTGAAAATAACATGATGGGAAGGAATGCAAAAAAATTTATTGAGTAATGAAGATGCGGAAAGATGAAATTATAAATGAACAAACAATTATCACCAAGATGGGAACATAAATTGGAATACTTGTACTTGAATTGCAGCTTGAAAATAATCTAGGGTTTATTGTTCTTTACCTTCTAAATGAATTATAAAGCTTCCTTCAGTAATTGGAAGCCTCCCTTTTTCGTTTGGGAGGAGTCTACCATATATTAACTACGAAAAACTAGAGTTTGAAACAACTAGGACTCTATTTTTACAAGTGGATAATTCCAAAAATTCAATAACATAACCGATCTGGGTAAATGCTTCGGTTCGGTTCCATCTTTTGTAGCTTTTACAGAAAACTTCTTCGAACATGGGATCGGTTCATTTTTGGCCAGCTTCGGTTCGGTTCCATCTTTTCATCCCTTCACATAAAGTTTATCCAAGGTGGATTCGGTTCGTTTTTCCTTTGGTTCGGTTTGGTTCGTTTTTCCATCTTTAACAGAAGCCTTGCCCATGTGGGATTCGGTTCGTTTTTCCTCACTAGGGTTCGGTTCCCTTTTGTCAGTCTTTGCAGAAACCTTACTTTCTTGTGTTTCCTTGGAGCTTTTGGTATGGAACTTGGTTGATAGCATCGAACACCTGCAAAATAGATGACGAACACACGAAACTCGACGTACTCATTAGAAACTTGTCATTATCCAAAATACGATATAATCCACTTGAATTACATTGTGCGCAGCGATAAAACCTTCTAAATTACGGGGATACATGGGAAGAATTTATGCCTAATCAAACCCCCTAACTTAGAACGTTGATCGTCCCGAGCAATGTATAAGAATCACAAAAAGGTCTATCTCTTAAAAGGGATAGGATACCTCTTTGGCGGGTACGCGATTGCATTTAGCGTATGCAACAATCCTTTAAACCCCTAGGTCACCCTAGTAGGACGAGTTGTGTCTCATGAGGGTTTACAGAGAATATACCCACAAAATTCGACTCAAGTAAAAATCAAAATACTTAAAAATTGTACAATTCAAACTTTCCAATAAAATAGTCATCATCAAGTCATATTTACAAGTCTCAAATCGTAGTGCGTGTGTGCGAAACCCCAAAATTTAACCGCGGATTTCCACCGATTGACCATTACGTTACTTATCCGAAAATTCATTTTAATTTCAAAATTTCACGGGATACTCTCTCAAACGAATCTCACGGATTGTGGCTATTATCTCGGTATGTGTGATATAGAGAGTAAATATAATGGATGCAAAGTCACGCACACAATTTGAAAGACGGATATTTCATAGTGATAGGATCTCATCAACATAATACGATTTTAAAAACGGGAACATTGCCTCTTTTTCGCACTTCCAATCTCTTTTATTATCTTTTGGTGTATTAGCTGTCCACGCGGTAACCAATTTTTTTAATTCGGACTCGGTTAGGACTTTTACGGGTTTTAAGGTATATTGGGTAAAATTAGAATGGTATGGAAGGTTGGAATTGGAAAAGTCATTTATGGTGTCCATTTGTGCTTTTTCTGGGCTATTGCTCATTTTCTCTTCTTTTGCTCTATTTTTGTTTTTATTTTTCACTTCTTTTCTTTTCTTGATATTTTTGTTGAGCATTTCTATTTTTTTCTTGTCCCTTTTTATGCACTTTTCGGACTTTATTTGATAAATATTCGATTTTTACAATTCCGGGCTTTTTGGGTTTTTCGAGTTGTCAAACGAAAGGAAAAATTTATTCGGCTCAATTTGGGTTACAAAAGGGATAATTTTTCGCTACCTTTTATGGACAATATTTTTGGGTGACAAACGAGGGCCTACTTCATTGTCCGAATTACTAATAGCGTTACCATATGCGTTTCGAGATGAATTAAGTTTAGAGATCAATTTTGGCACATTTTTCATAACCGATCAAAATAAAAGGATTGAGATCCTCGATAACTTGTAAGACACCGAAGAGAACTTTGAGTTAACAATTAACTCGGAATGATTTAAAAACTCTCAAAAAGTGATAGGCTCGAATCTCACCGGGTTTGTTAATCTCTACACTTATTCGTTAAGTCGTCAATTTTCACTCAATTTCCATCTTTGGTCAAATTCGTCTTTGTGTATGTTGAATTTTTACAACTTGAGACTTCAATCCGACTTTTAATGATATTTTTGAAAACTTTGAATTCCAACTTTTATTTATTTTGAACAAAAATATTTTTGGGTTTTTCAAAGTTTTATGATTTTTTTTTGGGGGGGGGGAATTTCTGGCCATTTTTGAAATTTTGTGGAGTTTTAGAAATACGCACTGGTGACCCCCCTAACTTAGACTTTTGCATTGTCCTCAAGCAAAAAGGACTAAAATCTAACTCTAAGCGAATGAAAAGTGTGGAAAAGTAAAACAAACAAATGCAACCGAAATGCAGCTTTTATAAATAGAAAGAACAACTGTGTTACAGAGGATAGGGGAAAAACACACAAGCAACACTAAGTAAACAACCATATGAAATACAAACACCAACAACCACAGCAGGAACAGGCATGGGCTTTATTGCGGGGGCTGATTGGAGGGCCCAGGTACGCGCGGGTCATAAGGGTTGTAAAAGAAAGCGGGTTGAGGACCGCCAAAGTTTAGCTCATATAGGTTGGCTTGGAGTTGGTGCATCATCCTTGTGTCTCGTCGGTAAGCCTCTTGGTCATGGTTCTATTAGGTGATGAACCCATCCAAGCAGGATTCCACTGCTGCCAGTCGATTATCGAAATCAGCACCCGGGGGCTCGAAATCCGAGTCATCGTCTTCATTGTACTCTTCCTCATCAGCCCCTTCCATTTCAACGTCGTCCGCTGCATGATCTTCTACCGAAATTTCTTCCTCCTCCTCTAAATTGATCGCTTCTTAGGCTGCTCGATTGGCAGCCCTTTGTTGGGCACTCCTCGTGCGGTATGTCTTTCCAATAGGTTTAGGGAGACGAGGGAAAGCCTGAGGTGGCTGGATACTAGCGTCGGCTAAGACAGATGTGATGAGGCGGGCATATGGGAGGGGTACCACACCTTTGTGCTCCCAGACTGTGAAAATGATATCCGCGTAGAGCATCCTTGCCAGGTTGAGGGTGAAATCGGGGTCGAATAGGTGGTACACAAGGGTCGCTTGGCGAGGGCGCATCGCCGAGTCATTAGAAGTTTGGAGAAGATTGGCGCACACGATATGGAACATGATGTGTGCTTTGTCATTGAGACGACCCACGGGGAAAGTACCCCATTCCCAATTATCGTCAGGTGTGAGGCGGTCGATGCACTGTTGTTTGGGAATGGTGGGGGCATTGACTGGGTAGTCGTATATGTCTGGGTGGGGAACGCCTTTTTTTGCAAGTTTGCAGGTGAGGATGGCTAGGGTGAATGGTATAGGGAGGCCGTTAACAAAGGATTGGCACGTAAAGTCACCCGTGCGGACGAGAGTGCCATAGAAAGCCCAAACTTCGTCTGTCCATACGACTGGATGAGACTCTTGCAAGTATTGCTGCCACCGCCTCAGGCGAAAAAGGGCTGTGACGGAGCGGGGGAGCTCATCCCAGTTGACCACCCGCTCAATGTGCAATTGACGGGCAAAACTGAAGAAGTGGTCACACCATACTCGCTCCATATGGGAGTGGTATTTCCCATTGTCATTGGGCAGAACTTCGGTGGACAGATATTTAGGCGGGAGAGTGGGATTGGTCATTGGGGAAACTGAGATTTAGGAGGGGTAGGACTAGGGTTTGTAAAGAGAGAGAGAGTTGGAGGTGTGAGGGAAAAAGGAGGGAGGAGGTGGTATATATAGGTGGTGGGGAGGGAATTTTGGAAGGAAAAGGGGGTGAACGTGTTGGAGTGAAAAGGGGGTGAATGGGGGGGAGAATGGGGATTGGGGGGTTGAATGGGGTTCTCGGGAAGGTGCAAAATCGCAGGAACCGAACCGATCCGGTTCAGGGGGGATTCAGTTCTAGAGATTTTTTTATTTTTCGATTTTTTCCAAACCGAACCGATCTCGCTGAGGGATTCAATTCGGTTCCATCTACGACAGAACCCCATATTGCAGTCTGTAGCCCAAGATTCCTATTCTCCCACTTTTCTATACTTTTGCACTTATTCTCCCACTTGAATTCCTCGGTGCCCTCGTGAATAATGTGTTGGAATGCGTGATCTAACCCCTATCCTTACGTGACTTACCTACGGACTCACCCTAATCTAATGAAGCCTAACTACTATACACAAGAATTCACCCCATACGCGTCGGGGGTGCGACGACCTCGCTGTATCAGCTCACTCTATCCCGTAAACAGGGTTCGACAACCAGACGGTGTCGACTTCTTCCACACATGCCTCTAGATATGGTTTTAGGCATTGTCTGTTTACTTTGAATGTATTTACCCCTTTCAAATCATCTAACTCAATAGCTCCGTGAGGGAAAACATTCTTCACAACGAACGAACCAGACCATCGCGACAGCAACTTGCCCGGAAAGAGATGAAGCTGAGAGTTATAAAGAAGTACTTTTTTCCCGGGAAGAAACTCTTTGCGTCGAATGATGCTATCGTGAGCGAGTTTCATCCTTTCCTTGGAATTTTTTGCATTCTCATACGCATCATTGCGTATTTCTTCTAACTCATTTATTTGAAGCTTGCGATCTTCACCGACCTTATCCATGGCATAGTTTACCTCCTTAGTTGCCCAATACGCCTTGTGTTCTAACTCCACGGGGAGATGGCTAGGTTTTCCATGCACAAAGCAAAAAGGGGACATGCCGAGTGGATTTTTATATGCAGTGCGATAAGCCCATAGCGAATCGTTCAATCTAAGTGACCAATCTTTTTCGGGTAGGATTGACGGTCTTTTCAAGAATGTTCTTGATTTCCCAATTCGCTAGTCCGGCCTGCCCATTCGTTTGCGGGTGATAAGTCGTCCCGACCTTGTGAATGACGCCATACTTTCTCATGAGCTTCGTGAAATGGCCTATTGTAAAAGTGCGTGCCATTATCACTGATTATCGCTTTCGGAGCACCGAAGCGAGAAAGTATGTGTTCATGCAGGAACTTTATCACTACTTTATTGTCATTTGTCTTGGTAGCTATAGCTTCCACCCATTTAGAAACGTAGTCTACCACAACAAGGATGTATAGGAAACCAAAGGATGGGGGAAAGGATCCATGAAGTCAATACCCCAACAGTCGAAGATCTTAATGATGAGTATGGGGTAAGAGGCATCATGTCTCGTCGAGTAATGGCTCCCATTCGTTGGCACCTATTGCAAGATTTGCAAGCATCGTTCACATCTCGGAATATTGTGGGCCAATAGAGACCGCATTGCAGAATTTTAGCGGCCGTCTTTTTGGTCGAAAAGTGGCCTCCACAAGCTTTGAATGATAAAACTAGATAACTTTCGGGATCTCATCATTCGGTACACAACATCGGATGATTTGGTCGGCGCAATATTTAAACAGGAAGGGATCATCGTAGAAGAACATGCACGACTAAGTAAGAAATCTCTTCTTATCTTGCGGTGTCCAGTCGGGAGGGACGGCTCCCGTGACAAGGTAGTTCACTATATCCGCAAACCAGGGCAAAGAAGAGGTAGCTAAAATTTTCTCATCCGAAAAATATTCGTCTATGGGTATGGGATCACTAGGTACGTTGGACGAAAGCCATGATAAGTGGTCGACAACGACGTTTTCTACTCCTTTCTTCTCTTTAATGGAGAGCTTGAACTCTTGTAGGAGTAGGATCCACCTTATGAGGCGCGGCATTGCATCTTTCTTTGCAAGTAGGTATTTCAAAGCCGCGTGGTCCGTGAAGCAAGTAATGGGAGAACCGATAAGGTATGACCGAAATTTATCAAGGGCAAATATTACCGCTAGCAACTCCTTCTCCGTGGTAGAGTAGTTGAGTTGTGGTCCGGTAAGAGTCCGGCTAGCATAGTAGATGACGTGAGCTTGCTTATCTTGTCTTTGGCCCAAAACAGCCCCAATCGCATAGTCGCTAGCATCACACATAAGTTCAAATGGTAAGGACCAATCTGGAACTTGCATGATGGGAGCGGACACAAGCATGGTTTTCAGTTTTTCATAAGAGCTTTGGCATGATTCTGTCCACTCAAATGGGGTGACCTTCATGAGTAGGTTGCTTAAGGGTCTAGCGATGGCGCTAAAGTCCTTAATGAACCTTTGATAAAATCCTGCGTTGCCCAAGAAGGAGCGCACGTCTTTGAGCGATTTTGGTGGGGGGAGGTCAGCTATGACATCTATCTTTGCCCTATAAACTTCTATCCCTTTGGATGATACCATGTGGCCAAGAACTATTCCTTCAGTGGCCATGAAATGGCATTTCCCCCAATTCAGCACTAAGTTCTTTTCCACACAACGGGCAAGTACTTGTTCTAGTTTCTCTAGACAATGATCGAAAGGGGTGCCAGAAATGCTGAAATCGTCCATGAACACTTCGAGTCCTCTCTCAACCATGTCGCTAAATAGGCTCAACACGCACCTTTGAAAGGTCGCGGGTGCATTACACAAGCCGAATGGCATACGTTTGTAAGCAAACGTACCAAAAGGGAAAGTGAAAGTCGTTTTCTCCTGGTCAAGTATATCTACCTCAATTTGGTTATATCCAGAATAACCATCAAGGAAGCAATAGTAGGGGTGGCCCGCTACTCTCTCAAGCATTTGATTGATAAATGGCAAGGGCAAATGGTCTTTCTTGGTCCCTACATTGAGTTTCCAGTAATCAATGCAAACGCGTCACCCGGTGGTGGTACGTTGGGGAACTAGCTCTCCTTTAGCATTCTCAATCACGGTCATGCCCGACTTCTTCGGGACGACTTGAATAGGGGTCACCCACATGCTATTCGAGATTGGGTAGATAATCCCAGCATCCAATAATTTGATAATCTCGATTCTCACTACTTCTTTCATATTGGGATTTAGCCTTCTTTGCATTTCTCTTGAGGTCTTGACATCCTCTTCGAGATGGATCTTGTGAGTGAAAATCAAAGGACTTATCCCCTTCAAATCAGCAATGCACCAACCAAAAACACTTTGGTGCTTTCTCAAAATTTTCAACAATTTGCCCTCCTGCTCTTCGTCTAGGCTAGAGGAGACAACAATAGGAAATGTCTCATCCTCTCCTAGGTATTCATATTTAATATGGGGGGGGGGGGGGGAGTTTCTTTAATTCAAGGGTTGGAAACTTTTCGTCGGAGGGAACTATACGTGTATCCCTCGGTGGTAACTCATCGAATCTACAAACCCAATTAACATCTCTCGCGTCCTCGTCCGACGCTCTCTCGTCGAGTAATTCTCTCAACTCCCCAACCTCCCTCTCGAAGTCGGTGTACGTCCCCTCACTCTCATGTCTCGCCACTAAACAGGACCCTAAGGCGTCGCCACAATAGTTCTCCTCAAAGTACTCCTCTACTATCTCATCTATGAAGCTCACCGCGTGAAGACCATCTTCTTCCCCTGTATGTTGGGCTATGTGGAAGATTTTGGTCTCTAAGGTCATGTTCCCAAAGGTGAGTTGCATTCGCCCATTCTGAGTATTGATGATTGCGTTAGCCATAGCTAAGAACGGGCACCCAAGGATGATGGGAACATGGTTGCTCGAGGTGAAGGAGGGCTCCGTGTCCCAAATGACAAAATCTACCGGGAAGTAGAAATGTCAACTTGGACGATCACGTCCTCGACTATGCCTCTTGGGATCTTCATGGTTCGATCCACTAATTAGAGAGTGACCATTTTGGGCTTGAGGTCTCCCAAAACAAGTTGCCAATAGATGGAGTAAGGGAGGATATTGACACTTTCTCCCAAGTCAAGTAAGGATTTTTTTATTTTGTTTTCTCCAATGATGCAGGAAATGGTGGGTGCACCTGGATCTTTAAATTTGGGTGGGAGATCATTAAGTAGGATGGAGCTCACATTTTTTTCTAGAAAGACATTCTTTTTTACCTTCATCTTTCTCTTTACCGTCAACAAGTCTTTGATGACTTTTGCATAAGCTGGAATTTTCTTAATGGCATCAAGGAAAGGCAAGTTCAGCTTTACTTGCTTTAACACTTCTAGCACGTCATCACGTGGGTTTCCTTTATGAAAAGGAATCAACCTTTGAGGAAACGGTGCTGCGGAGGGTGGTTTCACTACTACCTCGGGCTCATTAGTGTCTTCTTTATTACTCTCATTCAAGGGGACATCTTCGGCCTCTTTCGTGCCGGGCAAAAATCTCATTGTCTTTCGTTGTGTTGTGTGGGGGAGGTGATAAATCAACGACTCTCCCACTACGAAGAGTGGTCACAGCTTGACATTCCTCCTGATGTTCAGTAGAAGTGGAGCTAACACTAGTTTGACCTTGGGGAGGTCTTTGGTCCTGGGCAGGAAACTTGCCCTTCTCTTGGACACTCAATGAGGATTGTATCTTTGACAGACTTGCATTTATGTCGCTAATCAGACGATCATATCTAGCATTGGTTGCAGTCTGGCTAGTGATAAATTGATTCATAGTATCCTCGATAGTTCTCCACGGTGGCGGGATATATGCTCCTTGAGGTGGTGGTGCTTCCACATGTCCTTGCATGCATCGAGCTTGTTGAAAGTGTTGTGGTGGAGGAGGGGTAACATGTGAAGGAGGGTTCATCGCAGCATGTTGTTTCCCATAACTAAAACCATGATGGTTTTTCCATGAAGGGTTGTAAGAATTCCCATAAGGATCACCGAAATTACCCTTAAATCCTCATATACCACTAACTTGCTCTTGAATCATTAGTTTGTAGGCGGTATAGTCGGGCATTCCTCAGTTGAATGACCCACCTCACAAATCGCACACACCTTATCGACGGGGTTTGGTATGGATCCAGTTAGTCCTCTTCCACATATCCCATGTAGGTCTCGCACTTCTTTCTCAAGTATATCGATTCGACTGTCCTCTATAGAACTCTTTTCTACATGAAATAAGTCGAACGCCGATGGAGTGGTGGTCACTTGACGATTTCGATTCTGAGCGTTAGAATCAGATGTATCCCAAGATTGGGTAGTCTCGGCGACATACCTCAGGTGAAGCTCAGCATCATGGTCCTCTAAGTCGACAAAAGGACCACTACCCATGGTTTCAATGAGATGTTTGGAATTCAGATTCAGCCCATTATAGAGAAAAAAATGATTTGCGCTTCATCAAATCCATGATGGGGGCACGAAGTGACTAACTCATTGAAACGCTCGTAACATCAATGAAATGGCTCATTTTTAGATTGTCTGAATGCTTGAATTTGAGCCTTTATGGAGATTGTTCGATGTGGTGGGAAGAATTTCTTGAGAAATCTAGATTGCAACTCGTTCCAAGATGGGATCGAGCTTGGAGGCAAAGACCATAGCTAGGTCTTAGCTTTATCTTTCAGCGAGAAGGGGAAGAGTTTGAGGCGGATCACTTCTTGTGTGCAAGTTTGATCATTAAGAGTATCGCACACATCCTCAAATTCCCTAATGTGAAGATATGGTTTTTCAGAATCCATACCATGGTAATGAGGTAACATCTGGATTATCCCATTTTTTAAACGGAATTACCCGACATTATACGGGAGTATAATGCATCCCGGAGTGACATTGCGCTCGGGATATAAGAATTCTCTCAGCGGGCGGTATGGGGCTTCTTCCTCACCGGCGGCTGCACTACCGTGTTGGGACATCTCTCTCTCACTTAACGACTCGGTGCTCTCACTTGGTGTGCTCGAAGTGTTCTCGGAGGTGTTTCCTAAGAAGGAAAACGAAGTGTTATTAGAGATTGAGTGTGACGGTGTGGGAGGTGGAATCCATAACTGTGTGGCGTTAGGAGTGTGGGGGCTATCGGGATTGTACTCAACTATTGGATTTTCGTGAATGCTGGTTGGAGTATTATGAGGTGTGGGAGTGAGTTCAAAATTTTGCATTAATAGCTTGTGAGAGATGATGGTGAATCTTTTTGTGCTTTTTGATTTTTTTTTTTTTTTTTTGGATTTTTTTGAAAATTTTGGTCAAAGCTTTAGATTGACTCGATCTAATCCTAATTCAACCTAATTGACTCGATCTAATTCCCCGCAAATGGCGCTAAAAACTTGACGCGACTCAGAAAGCATCTCTAATGTGCGTTCACTCTAGGCTCAAGTGCAAGCCTGTCGCGTTAGTAATAAACCCGGTAAGTTAGGATCGTATCCACAGGGAACTAGGACAACGAAGTTGTGACGACGGGAAAAGACGAAGGAATCCTAACTTTGACTCTAAGTGCAATTATGAAATTATGGTTTCGAGAATTGACTACATCTAAGTGCAATTATGAAATTATGAGAAGATGCAATTAGACTAAGTTACCTAAAATATTAATGAAAACTGCTTTGAACTTTTAAACTATATGACGGGAAAAATCTGACGTGAATACAATCCCCCAACCCTAGTGTATTGCAGGTATAATACTAATCGTGAATTTAACTGATTGATTAGACCCAGAATTTAGTACTCCCAAGCATTACATATATGAGGTTCAAGCCCGCATCATAATTAATCTGAGGACGAGTAAATCGGTATTGATAGTTACACTCGAATTGCATTCTAAAGCATCCCGGTTACCCAGAGGCAAACGAGATCTAAAGATCTACAATTGTCATGTCCCTAAGCAATACGGTCGTAATCAATCACTAAATTTAGAGGATTAATGTTATACACATGCAATTAACACATCAGGCTGGGTTCATGTATCCCGACCTTGAAAGTTTAGTCGGACATATGAAAATTTGAAAATAACATGATGGGAAGGAATGCAAACATTGTTATTGAGTAATGAAGATGCAGAAAGATAAAATTATAAATGAACAAATAACTAGCACCAAGATGGGAACAGAAATTGGAATACTTGTACTTGAATTGCAGCTTGAAAATAATCTAGGGTTTATTGTTCTTTACCTTCTAAATGAATTACAAAGCTTCCTTCAGGAATCGGAAGCCTCCCTTTTTCGTTTGGGAGGATTCTACCATATATTAACTACGAAAAACTAGAGTTTGAACCAACTAGGACTCTATTTTTACAAGTGGATATTTCCGAAAATTCGAGAACAGAACCGATCCGGGTAAATGCTTCGGTTCGGTTCCATCTTTTGTAGCTTTTAAAGAAAACTTCTTCGAACATGGGATCGGTTCATTTTTGTCCAGCTTCGGTTCGGTTCCATCTTTTCATCCCTTCACAAAAAGTTTATCCAAGGTGGATTCGATTCGTTTTTCCTTTGGTTCGGTTCGGTTCGGTTCGTTTTTCCATCTTTAACACAAGCCTTGCCCATGAGGGATTCGGTTCATTTTTCCTCACTAGGGTTCGATTCCCTTTTGTCAGTCTTTGCAGAAACCTTGCATTATTGTGTTTCCTTAGAGCTTTTGGTATGGAACTTGGTTGATAGCACCGAACACCTACAAAATATATGACGAACACACGAAACTCGACGTACTGATTAGAAACTTGTCTTTATCCAAAATACGATATAATCCACTTGAATTACATTGCGCGCAACGATAAAACCTTCAAAATTATGGGTATAAATGGGAAGAATTTATGCCTAATCATCTTCCATACTAGAAATTAAGAACCTGAGTCATGAGCTTATTTTATAATGAAAGGTCCCTCCGAATTTACTGCAAACTTAGGTAGGGGCAACCCTTTGATGTGATTCATTGCTTCTTTTAACATGAGATCTCCCTCCACGAATTTCCTCTGTCTTACCAAGTTATCATATGCCCTGGAAAGCTGTTTCGTATACATTCGAAAGTGTTGCATCTCATTCTCTTTGTGTTCATCCAACGCCTCCAGCTGCACATGTCTACTCTGAAGGAGCATACTACTTCGCAAGGTATATCGAGTAGAGGGAACTTCTAACTCCACTGAAAGGATTTCCTCAGCCCCATAAACAAGGGAGAATGGAGTATACCTTTTTGGCTTTCTCTCAGTTGTTCGATAGGCCCATAATACAGCTGATATCTTATCATCCCATGCTCCTGGGAAATCCTCCATCGTTTTAGCCAAGATATTAACCAAGTTTTTGTTAGTTGCTTTGGCCTGACTGTTTCCCATTGGATATGCCACCGTCGAAGTATCATGAACAATGGAGTACTTGTCTTTGAGCGTCGTTACTTCTTAATTGACGAAAGGGGTTCCATTGTCTGAAAGGATAACTTTTGGCATCCCAAAATGGAAAATGATGTATTCTATGATGAAGTTGCTCACCACCCCCGTTGTTGCCCTTTTCAGTGGCATCGCTTCATCCCACTTTGTTAAGCACTTCGTTGGTACAGGTATCCATATCTTCCCCCTCGAAGAAGGGTGTATTGCTCCTACCAAGTTGAACGCCCAAGTGTGAAAAGGATAAGGCGTTGCTACGGAGTGTAGGTCCACTGATGGGGCATGGATCATATTTCCATTAAGTTGGCAAGCCTTGCACTTTCGAATGAATTCAGCACAATCTTTGTCCATTATTGGAAAATAGTATCCCAATGTCATCAAGTGGTCATACAACTTGGCCCCTCCTATGTGAGCTGGAGCGTGCGCCTGTTTGAGGACTTCGAATGCTTTTTCCTTCGTAATGTAATGCATCGGCCTGTTGAAGTAACCTCTTCGATAAAGATGCCCCTCCTGAACGTAGAATCTCGAGGCCCTTCGCTGGAGACCCATCGCATTAATTTTTTATGTTGGGGAAACTCCATCTCTGATAAAGTCAATAGATGGCTGTCTCCAATCAAGTTGAGCTTCCATGAAATGACATTCAGCTGCTTCGAAGAATAGCTGGCATTTATTGCACTTTTATTGTAGCTCTACCGCGTCCTATTTCATTTTAGGTCAAAAATACCCCTCTCTTATAATTCATCGGTAGAGGGGTATCTCTGTTGTCTCGCAATGCTCTTCATATGTTCTATTCAACCTCCGCTCTGCCTCTTCTGGACCGATGCACCTCGACAACATCCTCCTCCATTCCTAAAGTAAAGGTTTCCTTGGTTCTTAAAGTATTGCGCTAGTTCCCTCAGCCCCATCGCTCCTTCCCTAGATTCCAATTGCCCTCTAATATCTCCCTTCTAGTCTGCATCCTCCCCCATCGATAGAATTGACTGTACTATCAAAGGATCCGTTCTTCGTTGGATCACGACGGTAGTTGTATCATTCCTCATGACCATCTTCTGGGCAATGGTGGCATAGGCGTCTGGGTGAAGATTCATAGTTCTGGGTTATCTCTTGATCTTGGCCCGATGTAACTGGAATAGGAGCCTCTGAATGATTATTCTGTATGGCTCTAGGCTCATGTGTTTCAACGCATACTCTCCATTCACTTGCTGAACCACCAAATTTGAATCACCTTTGATGAAAAGTGAATGAATCCCCCTTAGAAGAGCCTGTAGCAATCCCATCACCAATGATTTATATTCCTCCTTATTGTTAGAATAAGGGAAATCTAATTTGTAGGAAAGGAAAATCTCCTTCATTCCTTTTGAAAGAATAACCCATACTCCTCCTTTCTTTTTCGCCGAAGATCCATCAAACTGCATTGTCCATTCCTCATCCATTGCGTCTAGGTTATTGGCCTGTAAATCATCTCCCGTAATACTTTCTTTAGGTGGCTCAAACATTTCCGAGGGGAAGATTGCCAACTGATCGGTGTATGCTTGGATTTTGATTGCGCGAGGAATCACAAACTTCACGTCATATTCGGAGAGGATGAGGAACCACCTAGCTGCCCTACCAATCAATATTTTTCTTGCCAGCAAATACTTAATAGGATCACATGTAGTTACAATATGAATTGTAAAAGACGGCATATAATGTCTAAGTTTTTGTGCTACAAAGACTAAAGCTAAACAATGCCTTTCCAAGCTACTATATCTGACTTCTGGCCCATGGATGATCTTGCTGAGGTAGTAGATCAGTCGTTCTTCCCCAGCAATCTCCTGTGCTAACAAAGCTCCCACGAACCTCGTAGTGGATGTGAGGTATAGCTGCAATGGTATTCCTGCCTATGGGGGAACCATGATCTGTGGTGAAACTAGCAGCTTCTTCAGCCCAGCGAGAGACTCCTGGTGAACCCCATCCCACTTGAATTTTGTGTTCTTTTGCAACAGCTGCATCAATGGGTGTGTCATTTCGGCTAATCTAGGCAAGAATCTCCTAAGATAGGAGACTTTACCGAGGAAACTCTTCAGGTCCTTCGCCGTTCATGGATTTGTTATCTCCAAGATCGCTCGCTGCTTGTCCTGGTCCATCTGCACCCCTTATCGATCAACCACAAAGCCTAGAAATTTCACACTTGTTACTCAGAAAATGCACTTAAGTGGGTTCATCTTTAATTTATATTTCCTACATCGGGCAAACACCCTCATTAAATCACTCAAATGGGATTCCTCATTCCTCGACTTGATGACTAAATCATCCACATAGAATTCCACAAATTTATGAAAGAAGTCATGGAAAATGGCCATCATTGTTCTCTGGTAAGTAGCCCCAGCGTTCTTGAGCCCAAACGGCATTACTCTGTACATGAAGTTCCCCAACGGAGTTCTAAATGTTATTTTCCCTGCATCTGAGGGTCCATCTTGATCTGGTTGTACCCTACATACTCATCCATGAAGCTATACATCTCATGACCAGCCATTGTGTCTATCAATCTATCAATGGAGTGAAGAACGAAATCATCCTTGGGGCAAGCTCTATTCAAATCTCTGAAGTCCACACAGATCCTTATTTGGTTTTTGTCTTTCTTTTCCATCGGGACAATGCTAAACAGCCAAAGCAGGTGATGTATCGGTTTGATGAACCATGCTGCCAATAAGCGCTGGACCTCTTCCTTTATCTTTAAGTCTAGCTCAGGCTTGTACATTCTTATTGCTTGTTTCACCAGAATGGCTGAAGGTATGACGTTCAATTTGTGATAGCTAACTCCCTTATCCAGCCCTTCCATCTCCGTGTATTTCCACGCAAAAACATCTATGAACTCTCGAATCAACATAACCAAAGCCTTTCGTTTCTCCTTACTGAGATCTTTCGCGATAAAAATAGGCCTTGGGTCCTCCTCTTCTTTTTCCAGGTTCAACTGCTCCAGTTCTTGCGCCTATGATTTCGGTTGATCCGCCATGTATTTTGGTTCCTCGATGAGTTCCTCCATAAATTCATGTACGTTGGAGTTATCTATCACCATACATTATCCCCAATGATCAACTAAAAAGAACTCATATATCGGGTCAGCCTCATTGTTAGCTTCTTCAGCCACCCATTCACACCATTATAATCGATATATCACCTTTCCTTCTTCGATAACGACCTTCTTGCACTGTCTGCTAGTAGCTGTAGTTTCCTTCCTCTTCTTCTCTCTAGAAGCCTCGACCACTCTATTTTTGAAAATTGGCTCAACACACTTTGTCCTTGGACCTCATGTTCCAGCGGATCCACTCTGGGCCTCATCCTGTCTTTAAGTTGCTTCGAGATGTTTTGGAATCTAGGGAACACCTGGTGAGCTTCCTCAATCATCACTATTGCGCTTCTTGTAACCTCTTTATTTTGCTCGTTCAAGGGCCCGTCCTTTCTCTGATCGAGGGAACCCATGCTCCCTCCATTCTTCTCGTTAGGACCCAGGCATCCTACTCTAATTCTGTGTAAAATGCCACATCTACCAAATGAGCTTCCTCGATAGCAAAGGGCCTCTTCGTAGCCCTAATGGTCACCTTCCTTCCCTTAATATTCGCCTTAGTGCATTGGTGGTACGTCGATGGAACTATCCCTTTGTTGTTCACCCACACTCTTCCTATTAGCAGATGGTAGGGATTTGCATGCTCTATTACATGGAACATGATATGGGAACTCAAATTTTCCATCACGATCCCAACATTCACGTACCCAATGGATTTGGAAGACTGGTTGTCATATCCTGAAATCACCAAAGGCATGGGGACCAACCTTTCCTCCATAATATTAGTTGCATGAAAAGAGTTGATTGGCATAATATTGATGGAAGCTCCCCCATCCATAAGAGTCCTTGCAAAACTAATTCCGTTGACACTGGCGATCACATACAATGGCCTGTTATGAGGGAATCTTACAGCCCTATCTGCATCGCTGAATGCTACTTCTGACAGAAACCTCCTCACCAACCTGGCTGTAGACACCCCATTCTATTACCCTCTAAATCTCCTTAGGTCCCTAGTACCTCCCTCCATCACTACAAACCTAAGTCATGTCCCGAGTACTGACCTAGAAGCCATCGAGCGCTCCCCGGCTCAGTTTGACCAAAAATTCAAACTCTTCATCTCGGCCGAGACTCAATGAATCTTTGAAGGGTACTGAATACCCTTTCCAACGGTCCGTCCCGTGCGTGATTCCTACTTACCATCCAGACGAACGATCAGTTTGCGTCCAAAACATGACCTAAAGGCCACCGGGAGCTCCCAGGCTCTGTTTGAACTACGTCAACTCTTTAGCTCGACCGAGGCTAAATGAATCTTCAAATGGCACTGAATACCCTTTCCAACGGTCCGTCCCATGCACGATTCTGACTTACCATGCGGACGAACGATCCCTTCGACTTCGAGAGGACACCGAATGCTTTAAGGGCCCGATTGACCAAAGTCAACTCCCCAAACTGGGTCAAACTCTTTGGAATGTCGAATTACATCTCCTAACCTTTCCAAAGGTCCGCCCCGTGCGCGATTCGAACTTACCATGCGGACGAACGATCCGTTTACGTCCGAACAATTCCCCATCCAATGGACCGACAAATGCTTCTGAGCCATATTTGACCCGAAGTCAACTCCCAAACCCAAGAGGGTTCCAAGGGACTTTCAAAGGTATCTAAATTACCTTTCCAATGGTATGCCCCGTGCACGATTTTGACCAACGATTTGCCCTCGACGGCCGATTTTCCGAAAAACCTGAAGCGCACTGCCAAATGGCAGGTTCCAGACGCTGCCTATCGGCACCTGCCGATAGGTAGGAACAGATCTATGCTGATCGACACCTACCTGGGCCTATAAAAGGAGGCATTCACCTCATTTTCAAGGTGATCCCAGATCTGATAAAAATCTCTCTCAACGCATCCCAGAAACCTCTCTCGAAGGCAGCGTGATTTCAACTTCCAAATCCCTTTTTTGCTTCCACTTTTCATCATCCTTTTCATCAAATTTGGTGAACTAGCCACTCTCCATCATCATCCAAGTGCAAGGGCTGCTCTCCGACATTCAAGATCAAGCTCAAGATCTTCAAGAAGGTCCAACTTTCTCAAACTCTCTCTTAAACTCTCTGAAATTCCCAATAACTTGTTTTCTTACTTAGCGCTTTTATTATCTCATCTCACACATCCTAATATACTTTTTTATTTAGTATTATTGCACATCTCTTATTTTCATATAAATAAAACCCAAAAAGAAAAGAAAAAAAAGGTTTGCTCATAAATTCCAAATAGGGATTCTCATAATTTTCTCACACTTTCCTCACAACTAAAACACTTTTTCTACACACACAGACACTTATAAATAAGAGATCCCTCATTTGGATTTATGGGATAAACCCCACCCCTCGTTTTGTATGCAAACTACATGGAGTTTGATGCCTTTATAGGCTATGTAGGAGTCTTGGGGTAAAACCCGAGATTCGAGTCCTCTTTCTCACCTTTTCTTTTACTTCATTTCTTATCTAAATCTAATCTTCTTATATTCTATATACATGCCCTTAGTGGCGTATTACTCCATATGCGTTATCGTTCCATTATAACGATCAACGTAGGGGTAATCGCGTAAATCTTATTTTTGTAATATTATTCTTATATCTTCCTACAGACGACTCGCTTTATCTTTTCCATGATACAAGTCAAGGATTCCTACCTCCATTATATATATACACATGCACACACATCACGGGGGGGGGGGGGGGGATATAAAGGAAAATAGCAAATATCCATGAGAGATCGAAAGGGCGGAATGGGTGCCTAACACCTTCCCATTTCGTAACTAAGCCTCCGAACCCTTCTCGAATCATTTTGGTTTCGCACGCACCAGTATGTCTTTGGATGCCATCCTTCGGGGTGGCTTCCCCTTTTTCTTTTGTCTATTTTGAGTAAAATAGACTGGCGACTCTGAATCTCTCTACATTTTTACACCACATCTCAAATGACGTCGGCCGAAGCGCTCCCGAGAGGGACGCGCGGGACTCGAAGGATCCTTTCCTCCACGCGCCCGCCCGCACGGCGAGGATCGGGGATGGCCACAGTGGCGACTCTGCTGGGGACATGTGTGATTTTATGGGCTTTACTCTATTTACATGGATTTTATATTTGTTTATATTCCCCCCATATCTGCATGTTCCCCTTTTCTCATATGTATCCCATGCTTATGCTTATGTTTACACACTTGTAGAAATTTCTGCACCTGGGATCACAAGTATATCCCCATATTGCACGCATCTACCATCCATACTTGGTGTATCTTTTGGGGTAATTATACTTTTCTCCCTGTTTGGCACAATCAAGAAAGACATTCTCATCATAAGATACTAATAAGAGAATCATGCATGATTCACACGACATCACCAAAGAGCATTGATATTGACCAAATTTTACCCAGTAACTGAAGGGTCACTTCGTGATGGGCACTGGTCCGGCAGGTCGCAGTTAGCCTAAGTGATATGACTCTCACCTTCCATTGGCTAAGTACCTTTGACGTATATCGAACGGTTCCCCCGCATCGTACCGCTTGACCGAAGTCATGACGTGAGGTGTATCGTAGGGAATTCATTCACGTACGTCGAGTATATCGAATTCACTCTCACACGTACTGTCCCCACGAGGTATATGGTGAGGCAATTCACGTACACTCAGGTATATCAAATGGCTTGTCCACACGTACCGATTGCCCACAAGAGCAAGCCGTATATCGTGAACGACACGCCAAAGGGGGGAACCCATGCCGATTCACCCAACCAACTGCATACCCGCATATAGGTGTCATACCTAGGACACTCACTTTAGATTTCCGGTTTCAACCCGAAACTCTGCCGAAATTGCGGGTCGGCCTGCCGCCCAATTTTCGCGCATTTTTAAAATGGGACCCTATCTGTGAGCCTGGTTATAAGTCCAAGCTGTAGCTTTGCATATATAAAAACCCTTATTTTTCCAGGCTCGGGTCCTGTCCGGCATTGCATTTTGGAGAATTAAATACAAGTGAAAATATAATAATTGTAATAATCATGCTGAGTTCCGTCTCCAAAAACATTTCCCCGTTCTTTATCAAAAAATCCAAAAAACATTTCTCCCTTCTTTATCAAAAATCCAAAAACATTTCTCCCTTCTTTATCGAAAATCCAAAAATAGTTCTTCCTTTTTTCTCAAAAATAAATCTCATCCTACGCCTTCTCAGGTCGATCGCAAGCCCTTGGCCTGGCTCCCTGTTTTCTTCGGTCTTCAGTCAAATCACCCCGGAGTTTCATCCGTTCTTTTAGTACTTCGTTTGAGTCCGAAATCCATCCATCTTCCATGGAGAATACAGATCAAGAACCAGTCATACAGTCGGATCTGACGACAATCCTAGCTCAGCTCGTGTCCAAGATTGACAACCTCCAAACCGAGGTCCGAGAGATGCAACGAAACCAAGTTTTTGTTCCTCAAGAACCCGAGGCCCTGTTCCCTCGTACTATGGGTCCACCTGAGCTTATCTGGGTTTCGAAAGAATATCAGCAGGCTCCACGTGCCCCTCCTGCCAATGGGCCATCGCCTACCCAGTTTACAATGCCAAACATTGCCCAGCCTATGGCTAACCTGCCTGTGGTCATTGATCCAAAGGAAGAGGAGTTGAATAAAGTCAAAGAGGATTTTAAGATGCTCACCAAGAAGTTTGACCAAGTCAGGATCTCTGGGAATTACATGGACTACACCCACATGTCTCCTTATCCTAAAGCGAGGTTACCCGAGAAGTTCAAGATGCCAAATATCGAAAGGTTCGGAGGGAGTGGACCCCTAATTGTTCATCTTCATAGTTATCATCGTTCCATGACTCTACTAGGGGCTTTTGAATAAGTGATGGCCTAATTGTTTCAGCAAACTTTGAAGGATAGTGCCCTCCGATGGTTTTTATCTCTTGAGGAATTCAGAATCCGTAGCTGGGAGGATGTAGGCCGAGAATGCATGTCGCAGTACAAATACAACGAAGAGCTTGAGGTCACCCATCGTGATTTAGAGCTGCTCAAACAGAATCTAGGAGAATCATTCAGTAACTTTATAACTCGATGGAGGGAGCAGGCAGCTACCATGACTAATCGTCCATCCGAGGAAGAACAGGTCAACATAGTGAGGAAGAACTTCTTGCCCCATGTTCGAGCAATGATGGGACGACAATACTATCCCCACTTCCGAGATTTCAGAGAGGCTGGAGTGGAAATCGAGGAAAGCCTCGTTAAAACAGAGGTTGAACTGAAGAAGGTGTCCCGATAATTCACCCCTATAAAGTATGACAAGCCTGCCAGTGCTACCATTTTGACCATTAACAACATCTATCAACCAACAACATCATGGGCACCAGAAAGCCGCCCTGCCCCCATCCGAAGGGAATACACTGAGATCCATGCCCCCCTCTCCAAAGTTTACCAAGCCCTGTTAAGATGAAACCTCATCAAACCCTTAGATCCCCGTCCATTGCCAAATCCACTCCCAAGAAACTTCAAGGCCGATGCTCATTGCGCCTTCCACCAAACTGTTGGCCATACAACTGACCAATGATTTCACCTCCGGAACGTAATCCAAGATCTCATTGATCGGGTTACCATCGCCCCACCAGCCAATCCTAAGCCAAACACTACTCACAATCCACTTTCGAATCACACCAATGCCATATTCTTAGAAGAAAACCCAGATTTCGATCCCTCAACTCAAATCACACCCATATACTATCCTAAACCTCTTCAAATTTGCCCATATTTCCTCCTACACCCTACTAGCCTCGCTGATCAGGCACTGTCACTCCTTACTAGAGCATGCATCGCTGTTCGTACCTGTTCTGAAAGTGGAAGTATGGAATTGTTAGTGGTGTTAAACAAACTCCTAGAGTTCGGGCTGAAATTTCCCTCACAGATGGTCATCGATGGCCAAAAGTTCAGCACACTATTCTTGGAGGCACGAAAATGGGCCCGAGATTCAGACAAGTGGGTGGTACCAACCGACGAAGTCAGTCTAGATGATATTGTCCAGACTATGGCAGAATTATTTGGGCAAACCAACAGCATTTGCAGTATCCCCAGGTTACTTGACACTTTAAAGCTACAAGGGCTCTTGGTCCCTTCAATCACACATATCCCCACAAAATGGGAGAACTTGTATGAAGAATCCGTTGAAGTTGTGGAATGCATCGACTTTATAGGGAAAGACATAATTGTTACCACCGGATGGGGGGAAGAATTCAAATATTCGAGCGAAGAACAAGCTTCAGGAAGAACCGGCCCAGTAGCTGACATATGTTGGATGATCTCATTTGAAGAAATCCTCGGAGAAATAAGTAGGGTGGCAGCACAACCTGAGATTGATGAGGAAATGGGATTCATGTTCTTTCCTTCTTTAGTAAATCACATGACTAGATCAGAAAGACATTACCAGGTTCCCAGCTCACTACCAGCAAATGACAAAGGGAATGGTGTTGAAAACCTTCCTATGCCAGAGATGACCATCGAGGAGAGCAAGATCCTCGATCAACTGAAGAAAACTCAATCTAACATCACTCTATGGGGACTTTTCATATCTTCCCAGCTACATAGAAATTCTTTAATCAAGCTACTCACTGGACCCATAGTTCCTCCCTCTACCACACCAGAAAAAGCGATAAATCTGGTCGGATCCTTGACCTCTACCAGAATGCTATCATTTTCTGAAGAAGAAATCCCCAGAATTGGGCCGAATCACAATCATGCACTCAACATCTCCGTCAAAGTTATGGGAAATGCCATGCCACTCTCTCTTGTCGATAACAGATCCGCCTTGAATGTTTGCCCATTGAGAACCTTCAAGTGTTTAGGCCTGAAAGAAAGCGACCTCGTTCCAACCTCCATCGATGTGCGTGCCTATGATAATACCCGTCGTGAGGTGATAGGATCCATAAAACTTGTAATTGGGATTGGCCCTATAAACCCTATCGTTGAATTCCAAGTCATAGACATCCCAGCTTATTTCAACCTGTTGCGCGGACGCCCCTCGCTCCACAATATCAAGGGTGTGTCTTCCTCACTCCATCAGAAATTGAAGTTTTTTTACCGACGGGTGAGTCATCACCATTTTGGGGAACGACGAAAATGTCGGGGGTGCAAGCACCAGCAGTCCAATTCTTGAGATACAGCACGGGTCAAATGATATGCTCCAATCAGGATTCCGAGTCGAGCCACTCCTACTCCCGGCAGGGGACGGTTTCAAAGAAAGGGTTTGTCCAAAATATGACCCTCATGGAAACGTTAATGTGATTCAGATGTTTAGAAACATTCACTTCATGCCCGGATTGGGGCTAGGACAAAGGCAGCAGGGGATACTTGAGTCCATCGAACTAAATAAAGCTTTCCCTCCTTGCGGCTTGGGGTATGAACCATCAGAACAAAATCTCAAAATGGTCCGTTAATCTCAACCAAAGAGAAGATTAGACTGTATCCGAACAATCTCCAGAGACTCCTTAAATAGACGATTCATCAAAGAAGGCGAGGACTTCCCCTTTTTTTGATTTTCTAGAACCATGGTATGACCACACAGACAAGAAGATGAGGCAAGGAATGGAGATCTTTTTCCAAGACAGCCACCCATGGGCCGAAAGTTTCCCACACCAAGTACAATCGCTCATCAAAGATGCCGAAGAGACTGAGGAAAGAGATTTCGAAGATTCCTATAACTTACAGATACTGGGGCTGGCACTCTTCATGGTTCATTCAGGCACTACATCAATGGACCCATCTCGTCTGATTAAAGCTGCTGATACACCTCTCCTCAAGTGGTATGCTGCTCCAGTTCTACCTCTTGAAATCTCCCCTAACCCCAATGTTTACCCTATTTCTTCTTCTGTTATCTATCCTTGCTCAAATGTAATCGAGACCTCTTTTGATGAGGTTTTCAATGCTGTTTTTCCTATCAATGAAATAAATAAAGATTTTGAGTATCTTCTTATGCCTTACATTAACTGCTTGAATTCTAATCAAACTTTTTATGATGATGATTTTGCAAATAAACAATTCTTAATAGATCTAAATAAGGTTAATAATAAACAACATAACCACGTTCAAGTTAATGAAGAAGAGACTGTTGTTATTAACCTCGGTTTTAGTAGCCAACTGCGCGAGATTAGGATAGGGGCCACCCTTAACGAGCATGAGCGCGCATAACTCGAAGAATTGCTGAAAGAGTTCATAGATGTCTTCCCATGGTCCTATGATGATATGCCCGGCATCGATCCTGAAATAGCTCAACACGAGATCCCCACCCTCCCAGATTACAAGCCGGTTAAACAAAAATTGAGAAAACTTCGCACCAAATGGTCATTCATGGTCAAAGAAGAGGTGGTCAAACAGTTAAACGTGGATTTTATTCGGGTGATCGAATATCCCACATGGCTAGCCAACATTGTACCTATGCCGAAATCAGGAGGGAAGGTCCGAATGTGTGTAGATTACCGAGATTTAAACAAAGCTTCTTCAAAGGATGATTATCCGCTACCCAATATCGATATGATCGTGGACAACACAGCCAATCATGATCTCAAGTCATTTATCGACGGGTTTTCCGGATACAACCAAATCAAGATGCACTCAGAACACCAAGAAAAAACCGCATTCATCACCCCATAGGGAACCTTTTGCTAGACCGTTATGCCATTCGATCTCAATAATGCTGGGGATACCTACCAAAGGGCTTCCACAACCATCCTGCATGATCTGATCCATACGGAGGTCGAGGTTTATGTGGATGATATGATTATCAAGTCCAAAACTAGAGAAGGTCATGTTCCCGCCCTCCAAAAGTTCTTCGAACGACTGCGACGGTATCAGATGCGACTTAATCCACAGAAGTGTGCCTTCGGCGCTACAAAGGGAAAACTCTTGGGATTCATGGTCAGAAAAAAAGGGATAGGAGCAGATCTTGGAAAGATGAAGGCCATACTTGAGATACCACCGCCCCGAACAGAGAAAGAAGTTCAAGGGTTTCTTGGGAAATTATAATATATCAGTCGGTTCGTCAGCCAGCTAACCTCCATCTGTGAACCGATCTTCAAGCTCCTCCGAAAATATTCAACCAAGGTTTGGAATGAGGCCTGCTAAGAAGCTTTTGACTGAATCAAATAATACCTAACCCAACCTCCAGTGCTCATGCCAGCACAATCTAGTCTCCCTTTGCTCCTATACCTAACCATAACCGACACTGTCGTTGGGGCTTTGCTAGCCCAATACCTTTAGGACTCTCGTAAAGAAAGGGACATCTATTATACCAATCGCAAATTGGCCGGGTACGAGGTTAACTACACTGCTTTAGAAAAGGCATGTGTCGAACTTGTCTAGATCACCCAAAAGTTGCGACACTACATGGTCGCCTTCCCCATTAAACTTGTATCCCGAATGGATCCCATCAAATACCTGCTTGAGAAACCCTCCTTATCCAGTTGAATGGCCCAATGGTTGATGCTCCTAACCGAGTTTGATATCGTGTACGTCACATAGAAAGCTATTAAAGGAAGAGCCATCTCTTACTACCTCGCCGATTACCCCATAGATGAAGCAGATGTCCAGATCTTCGAATTCCCAGATGAAAATATCCTCTGTACCACTTAAGACCGCCTTCGATGGAAAATGTTCTTTAACAGCGCTGCCAACAAAAAGGGATATGGCGTTGGGATACTTTTGATCGCCCCAGATGACTCCCACACTCCCATCGCCATTAAATTGGATTTCCCTTGCACCAACAACATGACGGAATACAAGGCATGCACAGTGGTCCTCAAGGTTTCTCTCAAGAAAGGTATTCAATACCTTGATGTCTACGGGGATTCTACCCTTATCATCAGTCAAGTGCTAAGAAAGTGGAAAGTCAAGGAAGAAAAGCTCCAACCCTTTAATACCTAATTAGAAGAGTTAACCTCCCGATTCCGAGATATCACCTTCCATTACCTACCCCGAGCAAAGAATAACCTAGTTGATGCTCTCGCCACCTTGGCCTCCATGGTCGACATGCCCGAAGGAATAACAATGACCCCCTTCCTAGTTCAAAAGCAAGACAAATCGACCCATCGCTACCATATTGAGCTTGTCTCCACTGAAGATCTCGAGCTAGTCGATTGCTGGTACTATGATATCTGGTGCCTCCTCAAACATGGTAGGTATCGCCAGGGTTCCAACAAGAAAGATCGAATGACCCTCCGAAGACTGGCCGCCCAGTACATTATTTGTCACAAAGCTCTACTCAAGAGGAATTTCGATGGAACTCATCTATACTGCATCGTAGGGGGCTGAGATTGAGAAAACAATGCAGAAAATCCACAATGGGAAATGCAGACCCCACATGAATGGTCACATGCTCGCCAAGAAGATCATCCGATAGGGCTACTACTGGACCACCATGATCCAGGATTGCACCGCCTATGTCCAGAGGTGCCTCAAATGCCAATAATTCTCCAATATTCAACACTTGCCTCCGCGAGAATTACACAACATGACCTCTCCCTGGCCATTCTCCACCTGGGGTATCGACATCATAGGGAAGGTTACACTAAAGGCTTCAAACGGACATGAGTTCATCCTAGTTTCCATCGATTACTTCACCAAATGGGTCCAGGCTGAGTCATATGCAGTATTGAATGCCAAGAAAGTGGCCAAATTCCTCAAGAAAAATATCATCTGTCGATATGGGGTTCTGCATGAGCTGGTATCAGATAACGGGCTGCATTTCAAAGCAGAAGTCACAGAAGTAGTCAATGAGTACGGGATTCAGAGACACAAATCTTCTCCCTACCGACCTCAGACCAATGGTGTAGTTGAAGCCGCCAATAAGAACCTCAAAGCCATCATCAGCAAGATGACCGAAAGTTGTAGGGATTGGGTTGAACGGATCTTGTATGCCCTTTGGGGCTATATAACCTCAATCCGAAACTTTACTGGGCTACTTCTTACTCCCTGGTCTACGGCATGGAAATAGTCCTACCTGTGGACCTAGAAATACCCTCGCTACGCGTCATGATCGAAAGCAAGGTAAGTGAAGAAGACTGGTGTCAAATCCGTCTTGATGAGCTAGCCCTCCTAAATGAAAGAAGATTAAAAGCGCTTTACCACATACAGGGGTACAATCGTCGAATAGCGCGATTATTCAACAAGAAAGTCAAGGACCGTGGTGTCCGGGAGGGGGATTTAGCCCTCAAGGAGATAGTAGAACCCATCTGGGACCCCAGAGGGAAATTCAAGACCAATTGGAGAGGCCCATACATTGTGAAGAAAATCTTATTCCAGCGGTGCCGCCATACTCACTGACCTAGATGGGGAGGAGATGGCTCGTCCAGTCAACCTGGACCGTCTCATCAAAACTACCCCTAGTCTGAAATCTCGGCGCGCTACGACTCTTCTCATCCCCCTTCTATTCTAAAAAAAAAATAAGCTCTTCATTTATCTCTACCCAGAACAACGTGGGCCTGATCCTCTACAAAAACAATTTTAAATTTTTTTTTAAAACCCATAGGTACGTAGGCAACTCATACTCCTCACATGAGAGCGGTCCTTTATTTTTCACAAAGTACTATTCTTTTCTTACCTCCGAGAAGGGCGGTTCAATCTAAAAATACTTGAACAAAAGGATTATGTATGCCTTAGAGATCAGTATAGATAATTCAAAATACAAAAACTCATCGAAAGGCACAGCTGCATGATCAGAAACTTGTTTATTTCATTAATAAGAAATTATAGTACGTATTACATAAGAAAAAGGAACGGATAACTCCCTTCTCCACTACCATAAAAAGACAAATAAAATCCCCACATATGTTACGTAAATAAACTCCCCAGGAGTCCTACCCACAGCTACCAGAGGAGCCTGCACCCTCATCATCTACATCCTGAGGTCCCCAAGTTTCCCCTGCCTGAATAGAGCGCCGTAAACATTCCATGGATCGATGAGCCTTAACCATCTTCTAAAAGACCACAACACCCTTCCATGGTGTTAGATAAAACAAACCATCTTTGTCCAGTCTCTACTGCCAACATCTTGCTGACTACTTTCCTCCACAACCACTTCATATAATCTTTGGGGACATGCCAAACCTTCCCGACAGACTGAGAGGGATGGGTCGATGGACGCCGATTTTCCCACAGAGACCCAAGCAATAGACGCAGGCGCTCAGTCAAATCTTTTACCGAAAAGAAATTTGAGGTTCGAGGGGGCACGACCTGCACCCAGCCGAATTGGCGCGAAAGCGACCAAGGGAAATAAAAAGAGGTATGTCTGAGACCAACCAGTCGCACATATGAATACTCTCCTAGCTCCAGAACAGGCTGCAACTGTCCCCACCAAGGCACTGACCAATACAGCCCACGAGCCCCATATTCCACAAGCCCATTCTCCCAGTTCTCAATATACATGCCAATGCTGATGAAGTAGCGTGAAAAGAAGTTGGGTACGGCCGACAAGGGATACTCTGGAGGAGTCGCCAAGAGGAATCTTTCAGACAACCACATGAACAACATCACAGGTCTACCCCTCAAAAAGTCAGAACGGCCTTCTCTCCAGGCATCCAGGCCATTCAGAGTCTCCGCCAATATAACCGCCACAGGATTACGACGGTATGATATCCATGAAGTAATGGCTGCAAGTTACGGATCCACCAGTAATTCCCCAGTCACCAAAAGCAATTTAGAAACCAGACCTAGTACAATGGCCCCAGCATAACCAGCATCACCTACTTCCCGCAAATGCATGGACCGCAGCATCGTCGAAAGGGAGATCATTCCTCCAACAACCAATGATCTGGCCACCAAAGGCGAAATATGAAGAAGCCCGGCCAATAAATCTCTGGGAGAGCGGGAAAATTCGGGTAAAGCCACAGCAACACTAGGATTTACACCCAGTATGGCAGAAAATTCCTCATAGGTAGGACAAACTTCTTTCAACCCAAAGCGGAATACATGGTCTTTGGGGCACTAGAATTGTACCGCCGCCGTCAGCACGTTCCACTCAAAAGGCCGATTGCGCCACAAGGAGACTCAACGCATGTTGAAAGCATCATAATCGACATTATAAGAGCATTTAGCTTCCAAGTCTTCAAGGTAGTTGGAAAACTCAGTGCTACCAGGGAGAGCCATCTTGCAAGGCTAAGAAATAGTGGGCAAGTAGATAAGAATGCAAAGGTGTGATGAAAACACTCCACCCTACCCCCTTTTTATACTTGAAAGCCCTCACAAGAGACATAATCCTTGTAGAAATCGGAGGAATCCTACACCACAAGGTACCAAAGGCTGAAGAGGGTACCAATCAAAGCTTTGAATTGATGGGACTGGACTGAACTGCCGATAGGCAGGTCAGGGTTCTTGCCGATTGGCAACCCCCCCCCCCCCCCCATTTTTAGAAATTTCCCTTTTTTCTCTTTTGTCAAATCAGAAAACTCACTAGAAATAAATTGACATTCTAAACAGAATTTCAAAATCCCTTTTTCTCCTTATAAAATTTCCCCCCTTTTAATCAAAAACTTTACTTCAAAAAATTCCAAAAATATTCCTTTTTATGGTCTCAGCAGCAAAGTAAAAAGCATATGTGCATGCATTCATCATTAAATAAAAGATAATAAAAAAAAAACTCCATTGCATTGCATATATCTGTTTTCTGTGTTACATCATTTTGCAGGAAATAGAAAGAAAAAACAACGGGACTCAGTCCGAACCCACATTCTTTCTCTCCCTCTCTCTCTCAAGAGCTTCCACCCCTGCGGCGTTCTCTCTTCCCCCTACGGCGAGATGACGCACCACCACTACCCGATCCAGAGTCCTCTCCAGACGAGGCAGACGACACCAAGAAAGAAGGAACAGGAATCGCATCCCGAATATGGGCAGTCGCCGAAGATATCCAGTCTCTAATGTCCCTGAGCCAAGTGGTCGACACCCGAACTTACTGCTAGGAAAGGTGAAATCAGTATCAAAGTAGAAATGACCAAAACAGAAAAGAAAGAAAGAGAATAACAGAAAATTATACTGCAGGTCGAAGGACCTCCTCTGTCAAGACCAACTCCTCTGGATCCATCGCATGAGGACGGTGCAGCATAGGCACCATCCCTCCATCAGCCCGCCGAATGTTGTATGAAGGGGTATGCAGCCGTACAAAAGGGACCTCCGAGGTCGCCGTCGCCGCAGATGCCGACGGACCACCACCGCTGTGGGAAGATCCCACCGCCCGACTCCAACCTGCCAGAGGGAAGGGCAGCGCATCGTATATGTTGGGTTTTATCAACCAGCTCATCACAAAATCCATTTAGTCATACGGCGCAGCCGTATCGGTGTATAAAAAGTAGGACTCGCCAATCATCGCCGCTATCCTCTCATCCTTCGACAGCAGTCGCTCCCGCCTCATAGACGTAGGAGGCTGCGCTGGTGGCACCACCACCTCCTCCTCAGCAATCTGACGAACCACCCTCTCCCCAAGGTATCACGAATGGACGAACTCATGCGCCAGCAAACGCCTCATCCGCACGTTCACCCCGATCCCCCCCGCGTTCTGAATGGATGTCCCCCACGGGTAAAAGGTCACCTGAAAATCTCCACGCGAGCATAAATATATACAAGATCAGAAGGTGCAAAGACCAAGACTGAAATGGAAAGAGTCTTACCCTACCACTGGTCAGGTCATTCAAGACTTGACGCACCACCTCTAGAGAGAGAGATCCCTTAGACTGTCGATTAGCCTTACGCCATTGATACAATCGATATAAGTCCCCAACAGTGTCGTTCTTCAAAGCGATTAGCGGGGTATTGCACCCAATCACCTCATAGAACCATGTCTGAATTCGCAAGCAAAGAGTCGCATAAGGAAAATGAAAATGCATGAAAGGAAAATGCAAGTGCATGAAAGGAAAATGCGAATGCATGAAAAGAAATGCACAAACTGAAGAATACCTCAAGAAGGTACGTGGCCCCAGTAAAGGTCTGTCAGAAGCACCGGCTGAATGCATCCAGAGAAAAGTAAAGGGTCGCCAAGGTTAGACTCCCCCAATCATAGAAAGGGATGTTCGAAAACATCCTCAAGTACGGCAGAAACCACAAATGGACGACGTCGCCGCTCGACACCACCATGAAACCTCCCAATACCAGCAGAATGAATAACTGGACCATCTGCCTCACTTGTAGCCCGTCCTCCACATCAATCACCCTGCTCAGCAGAACATCCTTAAACAGGGATAACCGGATTGAATCCCCATAAACTATCCTCCCTACATCACCAAGTGCCGCACGCACTACCTCCGATCTCACCCAAAAAGAGCGATCCACCTCTATCCGCTCTCCATCAAAATCCATCCCCATGAGCTGTTGTACGTTTATGGGAGTCACAGTCATCTCCCCAAAGCCGAAATGGAAGGTGTGGGTAGTATCCCACCACCTTTCTCCCAAAGAGCACAAGATCGCTGTCGAACGAGGTGTCTCATCCAGCGCAGATGCCAACCGCCCAAAACTCGCTGATGATACCATCCAATACACCACAGGTGGGAGATGCTCCCAGACATCCTTGAGCCCCGTTGTCCCACGGACACGCATGTTCTTCAAAGAAATATCAGACCGACAAAAAGAAAAGTCTCATCAAAGGTCAAGAAAGAAAGAAAAATCACCAAAAAGAGAAGAATGCCAAAGGTCGGTTTACTTACATAACTGCCGGCGATCACTCTCGAAGAGCGATGATGCGATGGCTTCGCAATAGGGTCCGCTCATCCACAATAGGCTCAAACGCATCAAAGGAGTTCTCACTCCCCAAAGCAAGAGGCGCCCTAGCCCTCCACTCCACATTTGCCCAATCATCAACGGTCAACCACTCCCGGTGGACTGCAGTGCTCACAAAAGCGGCCATTTCTTGAAGATCAGAATGATATAACGATTTGCATAAGAATCGCAGAGAGAGAGAAAGCAAAAGAAGCTATGAAAAAATGAGGGGATTCGCCCCCTTTATATAGGATGCCAAGCGCCATGCTGATCGGCACCTCCCCCTACCATACCGATCGGCATTGACCCTTTGCCTTCTCGAGGTAGCCCAAAAGTCTGTGCCACTGTCGAATGGCACCCTTCATGCTATGCCGACCGGCGCCCCCTTAAATTTTGTACTGAAATTCCCAAAAAATACCAGAAAGCCTCGAAAAATCCCCAGAAAATTCCTAAAATTCCCAGGAGGGATTTAAAGCATTTTTACCAAGAAAATTTTGCATTTCCTCAAGCGGAACCCCTCTTCCCCAGCAGAATCCTCAAAAACCAAGTGAAAACTCCTCCTGGAAAAGCTCCGGAGGATCCCTAAGGATCACCTGATCACTTCCCCAGCAGAATTCTCCTATAGCACCCAAAATAGGATGTTCCCCCCCTGTGAGGTCTCCTAAAAGCCTCCCCAGCTATCAACTCCCCAGCTCAAATCAAAATCACAAAAGTTCTTTCTCCAGAAAAATCAAAATCCAATCTTCATCCACTCTTTAGGTCAGAATTGACCTCGGTCTTAGATCGTCACCTAAGTTAGGTCAAAATTGACATCGGTCCTCGATCGTCACCACTATTGGATCAGAATTGGCCCTGGTCTTGGATCGTCACCTGAGTTAGGTCAGAATTGACCTCGGTTCTCGATCGTCACCATTTTTGGGTCAGAATTGGCCCCGGTCTTGGATCGTCACCTAAGTTAGGTCAGAATTGACCTCGATCCTCGGTCGTCACCACTCTTGGGTCAGAATTGGCCGTCTTGGATCGTCACTTGAGTTAGGTCAGAATTGACCTCGGTCCTCAGTCATCACCACTCTTGGGTCAGAATTGGCCCCGGTCATGGATCGTCACCTGAGTTAGGTCAGAATTGACCTCGGTCATCGGTCGTCACCACTGTTGGGTCAGAATTGGCCCCGATCTTTGATTGTCACTTGAGTTAGGTCATAATTGACCTCGGTCTCGGTCCTCACCACTCTTGGGTCAGAATTGGCCCCGATCTTGGATCGGCACCTGAGTTAGGTCAGAATTAACCTCGGTCCTCGATCGTCACCACTCTTGGGTCAAAATTGGCCCCGATCTTAGATCGTCACCTGAGTTAGGTCAGAATTGACCTCGGTCCTCGGTCGTCACCACTTTTGGGTTAGAATTGGCCCCAGTCTTCGATCGTCACCTAAGTTAGGTTAGAATTGACCTCGGTCCTCGATCGTCACCACTCTTGGGTCAAAATTGGCCCCGATCTTAGATCGTACCTGAGTTAGGTCAGAATTGACCTCGGTCCTCAGTCATTACCACTCTTGGGTTAGAATTGGCCCCGGTCGTTAATTGTCACCTAATTTAGGTCAGAATTGACCTCGATCCTCGGTCATCGCCACTTTTGGGTCAGAATTGGCCCGATCTTGGATCGTCACTTGAGTTAGGTTAGAATTAACCTCGGTCCTCGGTCGTCACCACTCTTGGGTCAGAATTGGCCCTGGTCTTGGATCGTCACTTGAGTTAGGTAAAAATTGACCTCGGTCCTCGATCGTCACCACTCTTAGGTCAGAATTGACCTCGGACTCGAATTGTCACCTGAGTTAGGTCAGAATTGACCCCGATCCTCGGTCATCACCAATTTTTAGGTCAGAATTGACCTCGATTATTGGATCTTTACCCTAAGCCTACAGATTTGGCTTTGACCCGTAGAATTGATCATCCCCAGCACACTCCTTAGGTCCTCAGAATCGCCCTCAACTCTCTGAATCGGTCATATTCCCTCAAAAGCATCATTTGGTGTCTATTCGATGATCATCATTTGTCCCAAACTCACCCGTCGAGGGGCTCTATAGACACCCCATTATGTTACCCCCTAACTCTCCTTAGGTCCTTAGTGCCTCCCTCCATCACTACAAACCTAGGTCATGTCCCGAGTACTGACCTCGAAGCCATCGGGCGCTTCCCGGCTCAGTTTGACCAAAAATTCAAACACTTTGTCTCAACTGATACTTAATGAATCTTTGAAGGGCACTGAATACCCTTTTTAATGGTCCATCCCATGCTCGATTCCGACTTACCATGCAGACGAACGATCCGTTTGCGTTCAAAACTTGACCTAGAGGCCACCGGGTGCTCCCGGGCTCTGTTTGACCTATGTCAACTCTTTAGCTCAACTGAGGTTGAATGAATCTTTGAAGGGCACTGAATACCCTTTCCAACGGTACATCCCGTGCATGATTTTGACTTACCATGCAGACGAACGATCCGTTTGCGTTCGAAACTTGAGCCCAGAGGCCACCGGGTGCTCCCGGGCTCTTTTTGACCTATGTCAACTCTTCAGCTCGATCGAGGCTGAATGAATCTTTGAAGGTAACTCATTACCCTTTCCAACGGTCCATCCCGTGCATGATTCTGACTTACCATGCGGACAAACGATCCGTTTGCGTCCGAAACTTGACCCAGAGGCCACCGGGCACTCCCAGGCTCTGTTTGACCTATGTCAACTCTTCAACTCAACCGAGCTGAATGAATCTTCAAAGTTCACTGAATACCCTTTCCAACGGTCCATCCCGTGTGCAATTCTGACTTACCATGCGGACGAATGATCCGTTCGACTCCGGGAGGACACCGAATGCTTCCCGGGCCCAATTGACCAAAGTTAACTCCCCAAACCGAGTCAAACTCTTTGGAATGTCGAAGTACATCTCCTAACCTTTCCAAAGGTCCTCCCCATACATGATTCGGACTTACCATGCGGTCGAACGATCCGTTTGCGTCTGAATGATTCCCCGTCCAATGGACTGACAAATGCTTCCGAGCCATATTTGACCCAAAGTCAACTCCCAAACCCGAGAGCGGTCTAAGAGACTTTCAAAGTTTTCTGAATTACCTTTCCAACGGTATTCCCCGTGCACGATTCTAACCAACGGTTTGCCCTCAGCGGCCGATTTTCTGAAAAAGCCTGAAGCGCACTGCCAAATGGCAGGTTCCAGACCCAGACTATCGGCACCTGCCGATAGGTAGGAACAGATCTATGATGATCGGCACCTACCTAGGCCTATAAAAGGAGGCCTTCACCTCAATTGCAAGGGGAGACCAGATCTGATAAAAATCTCTCTCAACGCATCCCAAAAACTTCTCTCGAAGGCAGCGTGATTTCAACTTCCAAATCCCTTTTTTACTTCCACTTTTCATCATCCTTTTCATCAAATTTGGTGAATTAGCCACTCTCCATCATCATCCAAGTGCAAGGACTGCTCTCTGACATTCAAGATCAAGCTCAAGATCTTCAAGAAGGTCCAACTTTCTCAAACTCTCTCTTAAACTCTCTGAAATTCCCAATAACTTGTTTTCTTACTTAGCGCTTTTATTATCTCATCTCACACATCCTAATATACTTTTTTATTTAGTATTATTGCACATCTCTTATTTTCATATAAATAAAACCCAAAAAAAAAGAAAAAGAGGGTTTGCTCATAAATTCCAAATAGGGATTCTCATAATTTTCTCACACTTTCCTCCCAACTAAAACACTTTTTCTACACACACGGACACTTACAAATAAGAGATCCCCCATTTGGATTTATGGGATAAACCCCACCCCTCATTTTGTATGAAAACTACGTGGAGGTTGATGCCTTTATAGGCTACGTAGGCGTCTCGGAGTAAAACTCGAGACTCGAATCCTCTTTCTCACCTTTTCTTTTACTTCCTCTCTTATCTAAATCTAATCTTCTTATATTCTATATAATTTCCCTTAGTGGCGTATTACTCCATATGCGTTATCGTTCCATTATAACGATCAACGTAGGGGTAATAGCGTAAATCTTATTTTTCTAATATTATTCTTATATCTTCCTACGGACGACTCGCTTTATATTTTCCATGATACAAGTCAAGGATTCGTACCTCCATTCTATATATACACATGCACACACATCACGGGGGGGAACATAAAGGAAAATAGTAAATATCCATGAGAGATCGAAAGGGCGTAATGGGTGCCTAACACCTTCCCATTTCGTAACTAAGCCTCCGAACCCTTCTCAAATCATTTTGGTTTCGCACGCACCAGTATGTCTTTGGATGTCATCCTTCGGGGTGGCTTCCCCTTTTTCTTTTGTCTGTTTTGAGTAAAATAGGCTGGCGACTCTGAATCTCTTTATATTTTTACACCACATCTCAAATGACGCCGGCCGAAGCGCTCCCGAGAGGGACGCGCGGGACCCGAGGGATCCTTTCCTCCACGCGCCCGCCCGCACGACGAGGATCGAGGATGGCCACACTGGCCATGGGTCCCTTCCATCTCAACGAAGGGACTGCGTTCTTCCTCTCAATGTCAAGTATTTCCTGGGTTATTTCCAACCTACATTCTTTCGGTATCCCCACTTGATCGAAGAACCAGGTGAACTTTAGGGATTTTGAAATTGCACAGTACTCTAGGACTGGGTTTTCTTCCTCACCTTCAACACTGTATACGTCCTCCACGTCTTTGGCGCTTGCCTCATCGTAGGCTAGTACTACATTAGCCATTCCCTTCATACAATCTTTCAGAGCTTCTTCGAATTCTCCCTGCTTCGTAGTTAGTTTTGTTTCTTCTCTCTCTGCTTCCTCGTCATAGGCCACCACCAAATTGGCCCCATGTGCTGGGAGTGGGTTGTTATTAATGTTCTGTGGAGGGATTTGTAATGTCCCTCCCTTCACATACTTATCGATGATTCTCCTCAACGTGAAATAGCTCTCTGTTGGATGCTGGATCTTCCGATGAATTTGGCAATATTTTTTATGCGCCCTTGTCGCCGCATAGGGTTCCCCCATGGGAATGGCCTTTGGTTTGTAGACCATTCCTCCTTGGACTATTGTGTTGTAATAGTTGACAGCCTCCTCCACCATACAAGGCAATGGTGGTGGGTCCTCCCTATCTCTTCCAAACTTCCTCATATTATCCTTCTTCAGCGCCTTGCCCCCATCTGCTCCCTCGGTGTACCCTACCCATGAGGGCTGAGACCTCCCTCCCACAGGTTGTATCGACTGCCTAAACATCATGGGAACCACCACTGGATTGTGTCTCACCACAAAGGAGATATTTCTTGCTTCTTTTAAGAACGCCGAAAAAGTCCCCTCGCGCGTCTCATTAATGAGATGACAGATGTACTCAGGAAGCATCCCCTCCGCATAGATCTACAATAACTTGGACTCTTTAGCCTCCTCTCTAACATAGAGGGACCTTTCCCTGAACCTTTGAACGTACGTCACCACTTCTTCCCCGGGTCTTTGCTTCTCCCTCCCCATTTGGGTCACAATAAACTCATTTTCCGCCAGAAAGAATTTCTGGACGAACAAAACATGCATCTCCTCCCATATAGAAACGTTCTTAGGAGTCAAATGAGAATACCAGGTATATGCTTTGTCGGCTAAGGATTTAAAAAACTCCCTCAACCTGAGCTTCTTATTATTACAATGTGCCCCCAAGTGTTCAACGAAACGCTTAATATGCTCCTTCGAGTTTCCACCTTTCCCTATGTATTTTTCAAAAATAGGAGGAATAAAATCTTTTGGATCGGGCTCATCGTTGTATTCTTGGGGATAAGGTGTTCAAAAGTCATCATATACTGAAGCTACCTTGCCAGCAGATTGCGAGGATGCTTGCATGAACTTCAGCATCTCTTTCTGCATCTCCTTCCTCATTTCCTCCATGGGTTATGCTACTGGGGTAACAACCAGCGGGACCATGAGCTGAGTGCCCGTTGCAGCTGGAGTAATCATCATAGTTGGAGACGTTAATACTCCCAAGGTTCCCACTGATTGATTCACAATAGAGGGTATACTTGCTGGGACTGTTCCCGTTATGCCTGCACTTTGTTGGGGCATTAGGGGATGTCCCTGGTGTTACGAAGGGGTTGGATTTAAATCCTCCTAACACCGTTGAAGCTACCGGAGTTTGTAAAAACTCATAAAACTTATTCATGAGGAGTGCCACCTGGGATGGTCCCAACCCAGCACTCATGGAAGCTTGTGTCACCCCTGGAACGCCTGTCGTCGCCTAAACTGGAGGTACCTCTATTCGAGGGCCCCCATCCCTTAGAGCCTCCAATTCTCCCACCGCCTGTTCTTCATTGTTTTGAATGTCATCAAAGTTGAGCCTTCGATTAACGTTATCTTGCGCCATACTCCTTGATTAGAAGAATGCCTCCCCAATGGAGTCACCAAATGTAAGAGGGTTGTTTAGATAAGATGGAGGTGTAACCCCTTTTTGAGTATAGTAATGATAAGTTAAAAAGCGACACTATTGATTAACTGTAGGACATACAAACACTACTCAATGAAGATAGACTGAGTTTGAACTCACAGATCTCTCGTGTATAACCAGAAGGTAGTAATTAATTTAGAAGTAACTTATCTAGAGAGAGAAAAAAGTAAGCACCCTAGATACACCTTGGCAGGCAGCCAAAACACACCAACCACTCTCAAGGATCTCTATAAATTATTAAATATTTGTAATAAATGACAATGGTGGGTTAGTGAATTCTATGGTTTGTAATAATTCTCTAGTAATCACTTCTGAACTCTCAAAAAGATCATCCTCTCCTCAGAGGTGGTTGGGGTCCTTAACTAGCCTCCCACACCACCCCCGAGGTAATTCCGCTATTAATGCCTGTGAAAAGACATCCCTCATACTTTATGTCACAAACATTAAATACCTGATTTACTAGTTGTCTTCACGTCATAAACATTAAATGCAAAGACATGTCTTTTGCCTAACCATTGTGTGTCAGGGGGCTGTTGTCACAGAGGTGTCTCACCAACTGTCTGACAGCCCCAAATACCACGGGGGTTTACTCAAGTGCAGGTCTGACATTGTCTAGCTGGTTTGTGACATTAGATAAAGTGGATGTGACATTAAGTAGAGGGTTGTTTGGCTCGTAACTCAACGCCCGATGGAACTCAAGGCTGTTCCCCCCGAGGTTCCACGGTCAGGGTCCTTCGATGTTTTACTAGGTGTATCTAAAATGGTCAGGACAAGCCCCAATGATGCCTCACTTCTCAATCCTCCAAACCATGTCCCTCCAAAGTTCCTACAGCGAGATCATTCGATAGAGCATGAAATCTCTCCAAGGCCCTGCCAAGCCTGTTCTCTCGCGAGTTTCGTTCGAACTCACACATAATCGTTATTCTCGTTACATCATTACAATCGTTATAGCTTATAGTCAATATAAACAAAGATACAATATGACTAAGCAATACAATAAGCTAAAGTATGAGTTGCCACACTAAGATGCCTCGCTGAGATGCCGCACTGAGTTTCCACGCCACACTTGAGCTGTCTTAAAGAGTTTCTATGTTGCCTTAACCCCAGATACTGTTGTAAATAGGGGAATTATCTCTAATCTCAGGATTACCTTCAAGCCCCCTCTACAGATAGCGTCCAGCAGAATAAATTTATATTTCTTTTATTGCATTTTGCTCACTTATTGCTATTGTATTACATTTTGATCATTGAAATGAAGTCATTTTTTTATTATGTTCTCTTTATTCAATCTTATGGTTATTATTAATCTTTTTGCCGACTAGGTAACCTGTATAGAGATTATTTAATCGCCTTATAGATTAAATAACCTCCTTAAATATTTAATATTTGATTCATGTTTGAATCGTATATACGGCCTTAGATTCAGCTACTACACTTAGATAAAAATATAAATAGCTTTATTGTATTAAGTTGTAGCATTAGTTATTAGTGGCGACCAAGTGTATTAGGAATGTATAATTATTCCAGTATTTTAACTTGGCCAGGTAAAACCTCTAATTAAGAAATTTTACTGACTTCTTACTCGTGTCTTGCCGAGGATAAACCATACCTAAAGTATAACTTTTCTGAAGTTGGAAAAGTTTGAACCATGCCTTTCTCGACGTGGAACTTTTTGTAAATTTTTCTAAAGTTGGAAAAGTTTGGAAATGTTTAAACCATGCACCTTTCGACGAGGAACTTTTTGAAAACTTTTCTATGGTTGGAAAAGTTTGGACCATTCCCTTTTCAGTGAGGAACTTTTTGAAAACTTATTTGAAGTTGGAAAATTTTGAATTAAAATATCTCATTTATTCTTGTTAAGGTGTATCCACCATACTCCGAAAAACAAAACACAAAAAGGATGTATAATGGAGAAAAGCTGAAATTTCATTAACTTAAATTCACAAGTACATTAAGGATAGAATTTTCAAAACTATATTATTAATAACACTTGTGCAGATAGTCTGCATTCCAAGGATTCTTGAATTATTCCCCTTCTAGAGTTTCCAAATGATAAGTTCCTTGTGAGATAATTGCCGAGATACGGTATGGACCATGCCAATTAGTCTTCAGCTTGTTGTTATTCTGGATTACTTTCTTAAGTACGAGATATACTTGCTTCAAGTTGGTCGGTTTGACCCTTCGATTATAAAACCTTACAACCCTTTGTTGATACGCAACCATCTGAATAGCAGCATATTCTCGAACTTCTTCTATCATGTATAGATCTAGTCACCTTATGAGGTCACTCTTGGATGAATCAAAGTTCAATACCCTGTGAGTTGGTAGACCTATTTCCACTGGTACTACTGCCTTAGTGCCAAAAGATAGCATGTATGGGGTTTCTCATATTGCCATTATGGGAGTAGTCTTGTATGCCAAAAGGAAATTATGGAACTCATTAATCCAATTTCCTTTAGCCTCATCCAACCTTTTTTTCAATCCGTCGAACAAGTTTTTGTTGATTATTTATGTTTGTCCATTGCATTGTGAATGCCCGGGTATTGAATGAATTTTCTATATGCCTGATCGAATGCAGTACTTTTCAAATTCTTCATTATCAAATTGAGTGACATGGTCAGTGATGAAAGGATACTCCATGCCATATCTAAAAATGATTTATTTCCATATGAATTGGAACACTATCAGATAAGGCATATCAACTAGGGGTTCAGCCTCCACCCATTTAGTAAAATAATCAACAGTTACAACCAGGTACTTGAATCTTCCTTTGTTGGTCGATAATGGTCCGACCAAGTCAATTCCCCATATATCGAAAGGCCATAGAGAATTTATGGGTGTTAGGTTTATTCTTTGTCTTCTGTGAATGGTGGAATACTTCTATCATTTATCACACTTTTTATTGAAAGCAACACAATCTGCTTTCATCGTCGACCAATAGTAACCTTGCATAGCTATCTATTGTCTCAAACACCTCCCAGTTGTGTGAGATCCACATTAACCTCCATGTACCTCTTTGATCAAATCTTTCACTTCGTTTGGATGAACACAATAAAGTAGGGAAACATTGTATCCTCACCTATACATGAATCCTTTTTCTAACACATAACTGGCTACTTTGTACCTCATCTTCATGTCTTCCTTCTGGTCGAACGACAGTGTTCCTCTTTTAATGTATTCTCTAATTGGGTCCATCCATGAGAGACGTAAATCTATAAATATAATGATTTCCATACCATCGATGCTTCTATAAGCAAGAATATCCATTAGGATTGTCCGCATAAGTTCTATTAGAGTTGTTGAAGCAAGCTGAGCAAGAGCATCTTCTCGGGCATTCTCAAGTCTGGGAATCCTAAATATTTTGACTGTAATGATCAATAAAATGACTTCCATTTATTTTTTATGAAATCTCATTGTTGTTTTCCCTCTAACGCCATAAAGTTGCTGTATTTGATTAATAATCAGTTGGTAATCACTATATACCAATACCTGGTCAGCGCCCAGTGATGAAGCCAATTTCAGTCCTCTGATCAATGCTTCATATTTAGCCTCATTGTTAGAAGCCTTGAATTGGAATATCAGAGCATATTCCATATCCCAACTATTCGATGAGATGATGATGCGGCATGCTCAATTTCCAACAGCATATGTGGATCCATATACAAATAATTACCAAATTAAAATGTCATCAGAAAAGTCTTCTTGTATCAGTACTCCATGGTTGAACAGCTTCTTGCTTTGTTACAATGGTTCTTGAGCAGCTGATAAATCAGGTTGATTATCCATAATCTACGTTTGCTTTTGAGCTAAGCTCTCTGACGTATAAGTCGGCTCTATAGGCAAATGTGGATTATGTTGTTCCTCGGCATATGTGAATTCAGCAATAAATTATGCCACTGCTTAGCCTTTTATTGAAACTCTAGGTTCATAAATAATTTCATACTATCCCAATTGAACTACCTAGGATATAAGCCTTTCAAACTTTTCTGATTTGTGCAGTGCTTATCGTAGAGGCAAATCTGTGTAGACAACAATGGTGTGGGCTTGGAAGTATGGCCTTGTCCTCCAGAGGCTTCAATAAGAGTTAGGGATAACTTCTTCAAGCGTGGATACCTAATTGTCTCTTCTCAAAATGGCTTGCTATTATAATATACTAGCTTTTGAACTACAAGTCGGATCGAATCCGAACTAATAGTCGACTCTGAAACAACCAGGTATAAATATAGTTTTTCTCCCATAACTGGTCGAGAAAGGAGTGAGGGAGATCCCAAGTACTTCCTCAATTCCAGGAAGGACTTATCACATTCGTCATTCCACTCAAAGGTATTTCTAAGAACCATAAAGAATGGAAGACATTTATCAGTTGCTTGGGAGATGATATTGTTTAATATATAAACTCTTCCTAATAACTTTTGAAATTCTTTCTTGTTGGTCGGGCAGTGCATTTCAATCAAGGTTTTAATACTTTCAGGGTATGATTTTATTCCCCTTTGATTGATAATGTATCCCAAGAACATTCCTTCATGTACCCCGATTATGTGTTTGGTTGGGTTGAGCTTCATTTGGTGCTTTTCCAATTGATCAAAGGTTTGAGATAAATTCACAATGTGGTTGACAATATGTTTGACCTTAGTGAGCATGTCATCTACATAGAACTTTATATTTTTTCGATCCAATCTTAAAAAACCATGTTTACTAATCTCTGATAGGCAGCTCCAGTGTTCTTCAACCCAAAAGGCATGACATTGCAACATTAAGCTCCTCGGGTAGTAATGAAGGAAGTGATTTCTTCGATTTCAGGCTTCATCTTAATTTATTTATAACCATAATAAACGTCCATAAAGTTGAGTAACTCATGGCCTGCTGTAGCATCGACCAATCAATCAATCCTTGGTAAAGGGAAATGATCTTTTGGACATGCCTTATTACGATCAGTAAACTCTACACACATACGCCATTTATTACTTTTCTTCTTGACCATCACCATATTAGCCAACAACCTAGGGTACTTGACATTTTTAGTGAACTGTGCTCGCTGCCATTTCTCCACTTCCTCCTGGATTATTGTATTCTTCTCAAGACTGAAGACTTTTCGCCTTTGCTTGATCGGCTTGGAGCCTCGATAAATATTAAGCTCCTGGAACATGAAATTTGAATCAATTCCTGGCATATCTTCATGGCTCTAAACTAAAACATCTGTCTTTTATCTAAGGAAAGTAATTAATTCCTATTTGAGAGAAGGAGATAACCTGGAATCGACATAGGTGGTTCCTTATGGCTTCTTATCATCCAACATAACAACTTCTAGCTCTTCCAAAACTTGCCCCTTTACCAGTTGTTCTTCTTCCCAAGGATCTAGAGTGTTGATGTGGAAAGTGGTTGTGCCCTTCATTTGCCTCTCTTGTTAATCGGATGGTATTTAATAACATTCCCTAGCATCTTTTTTATTACCATTTACTATGTCGACTCCATAATTTGTTGAAAATTTAATGCATTGGTGCACTGTAGATGGCACATCCTCTAACTGCTTGATTCCCACTCTTCCTAGGATGATATTATAAGTTGATGGGACACTTTATCTAACACAAAGAATAAAATTCTTTCTCTATTGATTGTCAATCAAGTGCAAACTAAGACTTCCAGTTTGATAGTTCCTAATTGGTATACTTTCTCTCCTGCGAATCTAATGAGAGATCTATGGTACAATTCTAGCTTGTTGATCTTCAGCCCTAGGCTATCGAAAACGTTGTAGAGAATTACATAAAATAAGCTCCCATTATCAACCAAGATCTTTGGGACTCTGTCGTGATAAACTTTGCATGTGATAACTAACAGATCATCGTGATGGTAAAGAACTCCGCTCAGATTAGTTTTAGAAAATATAATCACTAGCCTCTCTCTATTGACTTTACTTGGACGACTATCACTGGATTCAGCCATATATATATGTCTGACAATTGGGTAGCCTAGACTTCATTCAAGTAAGATTTCATTTATGTTATTGCGTATCCTCTTCCAGCATCACCACCTGCAATGAAATGGCGCCCAAAGGATATCATGTCGACCTCCACCTCTGGCTCATCAGGCTTCTTCGATAAGTTTGGATCTTCTTCAAAATCATCATTTCTTACTCTTTTATTGTCATCCCTTACTCGGGATGGAGATTAATACCTCTTTCAATCATTTCGATTGCCATTTCGATCAATAAACTTTCTCAACTTTCCCCACCAAATATGATTTTTAATCTCATTCTTTAGTGCAATGTTGCTATTGGTGTTGTGCCCATGATCCGTGTGGAAATCATAGTACTTGGACTTGTCCCTCTTGTTGGGAGGTGTTTTCAACTTTCCAAGCTAATTCAAGCCTATGTTTCCTTTTATCTCCTTCAGAATATGGTGAACATCCTTGTTAAGTGGGGTATATTCATCATACTTCTTTATCTGATCCAGCTTTTTGTCTTTCTAATCCTTTTTGAAACAATTAGAATTTTTTTTACCTTCGCCCTTGGTCTCAAGAGCTTCCTTGGATACCATAGCTTCCTCGGCATTCATTTTTTTCCATCTTTAGCCATTAGTTCTATCATGGTTTTAGGTGGATTCTCCGCTAAAGTATAGTAAATATCTTTAGAAAGAAACCAACTAATAAGTGTTGCATTAGCTATTTTCTCTTCATAGTCTACCACCTCTAGTATTTCATTATTAAGACGAGTAATATATTCTCTAGTGATTTCTCCTGGATTTTTCCACATTGTCAAGAGATGAGTAACTCTCTTGATCGACTTAGCCCCAAAGAAAAAGTTGTCTATGAACAATTCAGCTAACTGATGAAAACTAAATATTTACCTCTTAGGAGACTGTTATACCAAAATATGGGTTGGTCCAGTTATGGAACTAGAAAAATATCTTCATCTCATTTCATTGGGCACAGAGTTGATGTTGGCAGTAGCTTGATATTTCTTTATGTGCAACACTGGATCAGTTTTTCCATCATATTTGGGAGTGACCACTAGTGGCTTGAACTTGGAAGGTGTGGGGGTATTCCACAATTGCTTGGATGAAAGGTGATCCTTTGATGAAACTCCTTTGCAACGGATTCTGTCTTTGCCATTTCACCTAGCCGATCTTCCAGTCGTTGCATGGATCCCTTTCAGAAATGTTCTTTAGGCTTAGACTTGGGCGAGGTAGATTTAACAATTTTATTGTTCCTATGTGCTGAACTCTCCTACTGAGAGGTCTGCTCGACATGCACAAAGTCCCTCATATTGGACCTAGATCTTGTGGACTGGTCCTTGTATTCACAACGACGCTCATGCACCTTATGATTTCCTCTAGTTACTTAGGTTCCTATTCGACCAAAAGCAGACTCCCTACTCAGCCTCTTTAAGACACTTGGTCTTTCTTTAGAAAAAGAACCACCATCATAGTAATCTATTTACTGCAATGAAGAAGTTACACCAGGATGGTACGATCTATCACAAGAAGAACACGAATGATAACTTCTTTCATTCCTAGCTACTGCTGGTGTCATATCTCTTCTAGAATTGGAAGGCTTAGCTATATGGTGCGAGCCAATTTCTTAACTAACTCCTGCATGGATTTTTTTCCCTCTAGAAAGGTTGAGAATATTTTCCTGTAAGTCTGTCGCACTAGGGGGAGCATATGGAATGATGGTATTGCCTTCATTTCGAGCGCTATTTTTAGGATCAGTCATTAGGTAAATAAATGAAACAAATGGTAGAGAATGATGACAGACAAACTTTCCCACATATAGAGCCAATATGTGGATGTCTAAAAATGGACTAACTCCGAATTTATAATCACAGATAAAAATAAGATAAATAACTCAAACCACACACACTAGAGTCAAGGTTTTTATAGTGGTTTAGCTTTGAAATAGCCTACATCCAATGTTGGTTTTGATTAAGTAGGGTTTACAATAGCTCAGTATGGTATGCATATGAGTGATTCGAGTTGTCTCTTGAGCTAAGGGAGTTGTTTGTATTTATTGTGGCCACAAACCCTAGAGATGGAGCATCTTTATATGTCAGGCATTTACATATCTGTACAATAAACAAAACTCTTAGAATTTAGTGCTGGTTGGCATCCCATCCGAGTAACTATTGATATTCCTATTGGTTGGCCTTCTGAAGTTGGTCGATATTTCAGCTGACAAAGTGTCTCTAAAGCCAAGCAAGGTGGTTGGTCGACCACATCGGAGGACAGGTGTACATTCATCATTGGTCCACATAGGAGTGTAATTTATACATATAACAACCGTATTTCATCATTTTATGCTCAAACAACATGAGAAATACATTTAATCATTTTAGGACCATTTTAGGACCATTTTCCATTTTGGCCTTATCATCATATGTAGTTTCAAACATCGTTTTTCTTCATTCTTACCAACATTTAGAACACATTTAAAGCCTAATTTTCCAAACTTTCTTATTTTTTGTGAAATCTATTTCAAACTTCATATATCATGGTTAGATGTCTTGTACCAACATATTGCAACATTATATACATGTTTGTGAGGATTTCAAGCCTAGAAATCCTTAAATATGAATCTAAATAGGATACTAACAGGAGATTACATTTTATATGTCTATTACTAATATTTCAAGATTAAAAACACTATTTGTTCTTAAAAAACCCATTTAAATCTCATTTTCTCAAAAACTTTAGTTTGTAAGAAAACCTTAAATAAAGTTAATAGAAAATATTTTCTTTTATAACATTAAATCATATTCTAACATGCATCCTACATATATCCATAGCTTTTAATCTTGAAAACTTGAAGAGACAAACCCTACCTTGGATTTGAAGAGGAAAAACTAAAGTGAATAACTTAAAAGATCCAAGAAAGCTTCAACTTATTCAAGAGAGATCTAACAATGGATTATTCTACCAACCTTCTTCCCTTAATTAGGCTTAAAATGAGTGTATTTACCCTTAGAATATCTAGAAAAAGTCTTCGTATAGAAGGAGGAATATCGAGGATGGTGGAAATGGTTTAAAAATTAAAGAGTGTAGCTTAAAGAGAGAGAGAGAGAGCTAAAAAGTATGAGGGGGATGACCTTCCCATCCCTTCTCACCTATATTAAAATCATAACACTTAACCCATTAAGTAATGGCATAACCTTTCCGTTAGGAGATTGACCGGTCACAAGATCTAAGGGTCCACATGTTGACAACATATTTGGAAGTGTAAAAATATGATTTTCGTCAATCTCGTTCGAACGAGACTGCACCTCATTTGAATGACAATACACATCTCATTTGAATGGGTTTCCAACGAGGATCTAATGAGGCTAGTAGAACTTAGACAGGTACCCTCCCTTTGATGGTTGTTTGAATAGTCATTCTAACAAGAATTCTATCTCGTTCTAACGACTTCATTACTCATTTAAAAGACCCCAGAATTGTTCTAATTATATTTTAGCCCACTCTTTCTAATTTGGTTTGCAAAAAATTCGTAAGGCCAATTCAAAGTAGATAACTTTCCATTATATTTAGTTCATGTCCTAAAGGCATACAAATTACAAGGAATGAGTACAAATCTCATGCACGGGTGTTACATTTTCCCCTCCATAAGAGATTTCATCCTCGAAATCAGAAAAACTAAGCTAAGCAAAGATTTTTGGGTATTTCTCACGCATCTCCGACTCGCGCTCCCATGTTGCACCTTCAACACCTTGGAATTCCCAGAGATCCTTCACTAAAAGAATGACCTTATTGCGCGAGACTCTATTCTCGCAATCCAATATGGACATGGGTCGCATAAAAAACGTAATGTCTTCCTTTAACTCAATGCAGTCGATAACGTGCCAGGGATTTAAAAGACAATTCTTCAATATGGAAACATGGAACACACAATGGATGTGGGATAACTAAGGAGTAAATGTCAAGTGGTACGACACATCTTGAATCCATTTTAATATCTCAAAGGGATCAACATATCAAGGGGCAAGCTTCCCTTCTTGTCTGAATCGTTGACTATCGGCCCTATCTCTAACCTTCAATAGCATATGGTCACCCACCTTAAAATGTAGAGGTATACATTGATTATCAGAGTAATGCTTATGTCGACTCTAAACCATTATAAGCCGTTGTCGAATTACCCAAAATTTATCAAACATATCTCTGATCAAATTTGAATTGGTGATGTTCTTCTCACCCACCTTTACCTAACAAACTGGAGGGCGCATGACCTCCCATAAAGAGCTTTGTAGGGAGCCATACCAATGCTTTCCTAATAACTGTTGTTGTAGAAAAACTCTACCCAATACAAATTCTCCTCCTAACTACCCTGAAATAAAGAACGTGATCTCTCAACATGTCTTCTAAGATCTAGATAGTCCGTTCTGACAGCCCATCTATTTTTGGGTGATACATTGTACTCATGCTCAACTCTATGCCCAATTCTTAATCAATCTTTCTCCAAAACCGAGATATAAATTGGGGATCCCTATCCAAGACAATCTAGAGCTTAATAACATGAAGTTAGACTATCTCTCGTATATATAACCTCGCTAACTTAGCCATGTCATCCTGACCTTAATCGAAAATAAGTGTGTGGATTTTAAGAGTCGATCCACTATGAACTATATGACATCTTGACAACTTTAAGACTATGGTAAGGTGGTGAAAAAGTCCATCGTGATGTGACCCCACTTCCACTCTGCTATGGGAAGTGGTTGCAATATCCTTGCCAGCCACCTATGCTTCGCCTTCACATGTTGGAAAGTATAACACTTGTCTACATTTGTCTCTATACCCCTCCTCATACCAAACCACCGGAAGTGTCTGCATAGAACCTTATACATCTTTGTAGCACATGGATGTATGCTGAAGCGATAGTAGTGGGCCTCTGCTATCACCTCGTTCTAAAGCTCATCAATAATCAGGACAATCAACCCTTATCCATGGTAATAGTGTCGAATACCTCATTTCTCTGAATGCAATCATTGTAATGTGGGAACTCAAGATCACAGGACTGTGCATCTAGAGCTTTCTCCTAAATGAGTGGCCTAATAACCACACCCCAAAGGTATACCCCGTCGTAATGCTGCTAGACATGGAGGTTGAGCTTTTATAGTTTGCTGAACATCTTTGCTCAGTAACACTTCATTGCTGCCAGAGTAACCCTAGACTTTCGACTAAGAGCATCAGCCACTATATTGGCCTTGTCGGGATGATACTCTAAGTAAAATCCATAGTCTTCGATCAATTACATCCATCTTCTCTAACGAATATTGAGGTCAAACGGCGTGAAAATATGATGGAGTCACTTATGATCAGAAAACACGTCAAACCATTCCATGTATAGGTAGTACCTCTAGCTATTAAGTGTGAACACCACAGGTGATGACTCCAAGTCATGGGTGGGGTAGTTCCTCTCATGCACCTTTAATTGACAGGATGCATAAGCGACCACTTGACCATTATGTATCAATATTTAACCAAGTCTTAACCTGAAAGCATTTCAATACACAGTATAACCGTTGCCCTGCTCTATAGGGATAAGAGAAGGTGTTGAAGTCAACGTAGCCTTCAACGAGAAGTCTTGCACAAACTTATGGTAGTAACTAAACAAATCTAGGAAAATGTGCACCTCTGTGACGGTCTTTGGCCTATCCAAACTCAGAGCGGCCTCAGCCTTGGAAGGATCAACGAAAATCCCCTCGCTAGAAACCACATGGCCAAGGAACTTGTTGGAATACAAGGCCCCAAATTTAAAATTACAATTTTTAATCTCTTCAAAATTAAAATTAATTTAAACTAAAAGTGAAATTAAGCTACTCAACAAATTAATTTCCACCTAAACAAAATTAATTCAACACAAGTCCTAAAAATTGTCTAACAATGAATTATTCTAATTCTCAATATAGGCCAAACCAAATTTTATCAAATTAAAATTCTAGACATGAATTAAATTAAACTTAACCAATTTCTCCAAACATAAATTATCACCAAATTAAACAAGTGTGAGATTTAAACTAAGCATGCGTTATAAGTGAGTATGAACAAGATAAAGTAAGCAATCTCACTACACGCCGTTGTACCAAGAAAACCCAAATAGGAAAAACCTCGGACGATCCTCGCCTAACAAATCCACTAGGTATGGAATTACAATTACTAGACAACAGACTTACACAACTGACTTGACATCGTCCAAGCCTTGGCGCTCCTTCTTGTAAACACCTCCTCCTAGTTGATAACCACAAACTCCAACCCAGTCTCGAAATCCACCAATGGGGATATGGTCACCGTCAACCCGCACACGAAGCCTTTCTTCGAGTGGGAGCATCGCAACAAACAAATGAACTCCTTTTGGGGGTGGAGAAGAAACCCAACACTATCTAATGTGTAGAGATGAGAAATTGGTGCCAAACACTCTCCAAGAAAAGACACATATATAGAACAACTTGGAGTCTAAACAAACGAGGGTGTGTATTTTGTGTTTTGGAAGAATTCAAATCATAGACATGAAATAGACAAAAGGGATTTTTCTTAAGAATGTTTTTCTTTCTCAAGTGATCTCAAAATGGAGTCAAAAGTCTCTGAAAAAATTTGTCCCAAAATGGTTAAAAACTGGTGGGAAAACAAATGGTGAAAGTGGGAGGTTTTCAAAAAACTGCTTAAAAACTGTCAAAAACCGTCCTAGGTCGTTCAAACGACTTTCTAACGAGTTAAACACTAAAATGTCATTAGAAGAAAAACTAATATCTCGTTCGAATGGATTTTATTAATGATAATTCAGAGAGTTTTAACACAAAGTCGTTGGAATCTATGTTCGAAATGTCGTTCGAACGAACTTGTTTGAACGAGAAAAAGTCGTTCGAACGACTTTTCGAAAAATCCAAAATTTCTTAAAAAATCATTTTAAGCCCAAAACTTTGTATACAAAGTTCTAAAAATATGTTTTGAAAACAAAAAGTCTTTTAGACAAAAATAACACCCATAAAAATATTCTAAGTCTCCCTATATATATTAAATGCATTCATACATTTTGGAGACATTGGAATTCTCATGTTGATGATGAGAAACGCGGAACGAAAAGCCGATAAGGATGAACTTGAATATCTAGGCCGCTACCTCTTCCACATACACTCGTCATAGGCTTGGAAGGATATACAAGAACATCTATCTTATGAATCGAATGGTTTTTTACGGAATTACGCCAATACTACATATAGACTCAATTGTAAATTTGTGTCCTTACAAATCTCCCCCTTAGGCTATTCAGGGACAAAACCCAACCAAAAATCATAAAGGGATGTCAAACTCGTCTAGACAAAACATTCCACCCAAAACAAAATATAATACAAACGTTATGACTCGACCCAAGGATGTTCTTTTTCTCTTTACCGATTTTTTTGCTAGAAAGATAATTCATGCACAGCTAAGCAACCCATTAAACTCATAGGGAATATTCAAAATATAAAGTGCATAAAATTAAATTATCCCCCTTAATTAATTCTCCCCTTTTATCTAACAATAATCTACCTATAAAGACCGCGACTCCCCCTAGGTTAGATATCCCAAACTAAAGGTTTATATACCATTTCTCCCCCTTTTTTGTTCAGGAATAGACAAAGGATAAATAATTAAAATTAACCTATTTCTCCTTCAATTAAAGCAAATAGCATTTCTCCCCTTAAAGTCTAAGAAAGGGATATGAATAAGGAAAACAAAATTAAACATGTAATGGTAACTACGATAATAAGAACAATTAAGCATGTGGACAACAATGAAGTACAATTAATCCATACAAATATTAATGGATACCAACTATGATGGAATAAAAAAAGTTACCACTTAAAATGTATTGCACTAAGCATGGAATATCAACAATATCGATACCAATTATGACATCAAAGCATATATGGACTAGCTAGAATGGCAAAGACTTGAAAATAATAAAAATACCACATATATACACAATGAATATCACTAATGTACATGCAAATATACATAGGTATAAGCACCATACATGACACAAAATACATTATGTCTCAAAATACATGTGGTAAATGGAAGTGTAGGGGTGTGAACTTGTAACAATTAAATTATGACCCAATCACTTAAAACATGTTCACGGAGTTCTCATTTGATTGCAAAACTTTATCACTTCTAGATATATCCTCATGTGACAATATAAATTGAACTCAATGAACAAACATACACAATGCACACAAGCCTAGTATTTTGATGATTCTACAAACCCATAAAGTCATGACAATAAAAGCATAACTAGGATACAAAGTCATTGTGGAAACCCGTTGATACATCCAACCAAACTCCTCATAATTTTATTTTTCTTTTCTTTTGAACATATCAACTAAACTAAAGAGAACTTGTCTAATTGTTCGTTTATAATGCCAAATTGTTAAGGCCAAATATTCAATGGTGGCTTTTCATGCAAAGTAATTTTGTCTTTCGCAGTCCGATTCCATTGATAAACAATTACAACACCGGATAAATATTTTTTTCTAATTTTTTTTTACATTCAGGAAATGATTATTACATGCACAAATCCTCCATAGTCATAGCAACATGTAGATTACTTAATTTACAGGAGAAAATCTCACTTAGCTTAAATATACATGAGAAGTCAAATTTCAAATGAGTTCGTGCATGTGTGAGACGAGGCATATAAAAATAGAATCCATTAAGCAACATAAAATCTAACTAATCCGTGTAAGCATGGAAAAGAACATTTTAAGGATTGACAATCTTAACAAAAAGTTATAGCCACATGGAAGCATAAAGGTAAAGGATTCAAACATAAGTATATGCCACATAAAATGTGTCAAACTAAAATACACACAAAAAAAATATTTTTGAGTTTTTCAAAAAATTTACCAAATAAAAAAACAAAAAAAAATTTACTCAAAAGGAAAACAAAATAAATCTTTTTGTATTTTTCTCAATAAGATACCACTTGTTAAGACATAAACAAATAAAAATAAATACAAAACATATACACAAACTATAATTCTAGCATGTGATTAATCATGGAGCATAGACTAGAAAATGACAAACATGCATATAAATAGCATAAATATATTCTGAAGCACAAAAAAAAAGTCTAGAGTATGGAAATAAAACTAACACATTTAACCTTTCGATTTAGCATGGGAGGTTTCACATGATAGCAAATGAGAATCATAAACCCTATTTTGAAAATTTACCAAGTTGGATCTCCTAACCCAAATAAGTGAAGAGTGACAATCTCGGGATTGGTTGACCTTGGCTACCTTGGTGACCTTACTCTTGGATTTCCTAGGATCCTTTTTTAGATCAAAATGAAATTTTCTAAGATGACCTTTTTTACCACAATATGAGCAAGTAAATACCCGGTGAAAAGTAGTACCTAAGGATAGAACTTTGGGAATATTCCTAGGAGATTCTCTCAAAATAGTGGTTTTGGCTTTATTAGTGGAAGCATTATAAGAATCGAAGCCTAAACCCCAAGTGTCATTTTTGACTTGGACGGTTCCTAATATTTTATCTAATTTAGCGGACCTACATTCGAAATCAAATTTGACTCGACTTGAGTCTCTTACTTTTATTCCAACTCAAAAATGCGTGACTCAAACAAGCACCTACTCTCTTCAAACAAAAGAAGTTCTTTCTTCATTGTTTCCATCAAACCTCTAAGGGTATCTCTCTCGCCTTCAACATATTCAAGTTTCTCTTTAAGATCTCTCTCACATGTCGTAAGGTATTCCACTAAAGCTCTCTCATCAATGACCTTGGCACGCTCTCTCAAACTAGCTTCTAACTTAAAATTAGCCGTTTCTAATTTAATAGATTCGGTATACAATTCTTGAAAAGATACATGAAGTTCACTCTCACAAACCTCTTTTTTCACTCTTTCTTTAAACTCCACTCTCATTACCAACAAATTTTTGGTATTCACGAACAAAGGCCTCGGAAGGGTCATGTAAATGTATATCTTCATGGGAAGATTCATTATCGGTGCTCACATGACTTGCCATGAACGCAGTAAAGTTTCTATCAATGGGGGAATTGGGTCCATCTTCCTTATCACTATCACTAAGGGTAGCATTCTATAAAATTGGTTGCTTGACCTCTCTCCTTAGTTTAGTGGGACACTCTCTTTCCCTATGTCCATACATTTCACAACCGAAGCAACGATTTGACTTAACCCTATTTAGATTTTTATTTTTCCTTTTAGGGAATTTTTGGAATTTGTCATACTTAGATTTATCAAATTTCTTATAATCATTTTTAAGATTATCTTTGTTAAACTTAAGAAATTTTCTAAATTTTCTAGCAAACATAGCCATATGTTCCGAGTCAAAATCACTTTCATCGTCCGAAACTTATTTTTCCTTTTTTTGGGCTTTCAAAGCGATGCGCTTGTCTTTTTCCTCTTCGGTGTTAGTGGAAAACATGTCAAATTCATAGGTTTGTAAGTCACCTACGAGATCTTCTAGTTTCGTAGAGGTTAAAGTGGTTAAATAATTTAACACGGCCACTTTAGGAAAAAAACTATCGGGTAAGGAACTTAAAATTTTCTTTACTACACGGTCATCGGGTATTTTTTCTCCCAAATTAAATGATGAATTAAAAATATCTCAAAGTCTAGCATAAAATTCATCAAAAGTTTCATTTTCAAGCATTTTTATGGTCTCGAATTGAGAGGTGAGAATTTGGAGTTTCGAAGCTTTTACGACACTAGTCCCTCGTGGGTGAGTTGTAAAATATCCCAGACTTCTTTAGCGGTTTCACATGTCATGATAAGTCATAATTCATCCGATTTGACCACACAAAACAAAACATTCAAGCCTCTGGAATTAAAATTATCTAGTTTAAGTTTATTCTCAGTCCATCTCTTTACGAGTTCGGGCACACGTTCATTTTCTACTAAACATGTAGGTGGGGACCACCCCGTAACGACAAACATCCAAACCCTCTCATCTATGGACTTTAGTACCAATTTAATACGCCCTTTCCAGTACGCGTAATTAGAACCATAAAAAACTAGAAATTTTGAAAGCGGGGAAAATTCCACTTTTAAACTAAACACAAAAAGGACCTAAATGCAATAACTTAGCACTTCTAGCTCCGATACCACTTGATGAAACACAAGGCTCCAAATTTGAAACTACAATTTTTAATCTCTTCAAAATTAAAATTAAGTTAAACTAAAAGTGAATTTAAACTACTCAACAAATTAATTTCCACTTAAAAAAATTAATTCAACCAAAGTCCTAAAAATTGCCTGATAGTGAATTATTCTAATTATCAATATAGTCCAAACCAAATTAAAATTCAGGACATGAATTAAATTAAACATACCCAATTTCTCCGAACATAAATTATCACCAAATTAAACAAGTGTGAGATTTAAACTAAGCATTCATTCTAAGTTAGTATGAACAAGATAAAGTAAGCAATCTAACAACACGCCGTTGTACAAGGAAAATCCAAATGGGAAAAATCTAGGGCGGGCCTGGCCTAACAAATCCACTAGGTATGGAATTACAATTTTAAGACAACTGACTTAAACAACTGACTTGACTCCGTCCAAGACTTGGCACTCCTTCTTATAAACACCTCTACCTAGTTTATAACCACGGACTCCACCGCAGTCTCAGAATCCACCGATGGGGCTATGGTCACCGTCAACCCGCATGCGAAGCCTTTGTTCTAGTGGGAACACCGCAGCAAACAAACAAACTGCTTTGGGGGGTGGAGAAGAACCCAAACACTCTCTAATGTGCAGAGATGAAAACCTGGTGCCAAACATTCTCCAAGAAAAGATATATATAGAACAACTTGGATTCTAAAGAAACATGGGTGTGTATTTTATGTTTTGGAGGAATTTAAATCATACACATGAAACACACAAAAGGGACTTTTCTTAAGAATGTTTTTCTCTCTGAAGTTCTCTCAAAATGGAGTCAAAAGTCTCTAAAAAAAATTCCTTGAAATGGTTAAAAACTGGTGGGAAAACAAGTGAGGAAAGTGGGAGGTTTTCAAAAAACTGCTTGAAAAATTATCAAAAATTGTCCCAGGTCATTCGAACGACTTTCTAATGAGTTAAACACTGAAATATCGTTAGAAGGAAAACCAAAATCTCGTGCGAACGAATTTTACTAACGATAATTCAGAGAGTTATAACATAAATTCATTGGAATCCTCATTTGAAATGTCATTCGAATGAACTGGTTTGAACGAGAAAAGGTCGTTAGAACGAATTTTTAGAAAATCCAAAATTTCTTAAAAAATAATTTTAAGGACAAAACTTTTTATACAAAGTTCTAAAAATATTTTTTGAAAATAAAAAGTCATTTAGACAAAAATAACGCCCATAAAAATATTACAAGTCTCCTTATATATATTAAATGCATTCATACCTTTTGGAGACTTTGGAATTCTCATGTTGATGAAGAGAAATATGGCATAAAAACCCGGCAAGGATGAACTTAAATATCTAGGCCACTACATCTTCAACATACACTCATCATAGGCTTGGAAGGATATACAGGAACATCTATCCTATTACTCAAATTGTTTTGTCCGAAATTAGGACAATACTACATATGGACTCAACTGGAAATTTGTGTCCTTATAGAACTTGACCTTATCAATCAAAAATTCACACTTGCTGTAATTTATGTTAAGCTTATTATCCCTTATCACTTGCAACGTTGTGCAATTGTGCTCCTCATACCACATTCGATACAGAGTAGGCCAGTATATTGTCCACACAGACCCCTATATGGTTCATTAGATCCAAGAAAGTCGTTGGAGCATTCGTCTAACCAAAATGAGTGACTAGAAATTCATAATGCCCATGCCGAGTCCAAAACGTTGTCTTAAGAACGTCCTCATATCCGACACGTAACTAATGGTACCCAGATCAAAGGTCAAGCTTCGAAAACCTACCTACCCCACGCAACTAGTCGAACGAATTGTCGATAAAGGGCATATGAACTTATTTTTCACTTTTACCCTGTTCAACTGCCTATAATCGATGCAAAGCCATAGGGAATCGTAATTTTTCTTGGAAAATAGGTTTGGATCTTCCTAAGGGGACACACTAGGGTGAACAAAGCCCTTTCTGGTCAATTCCTTCAAGTGGATCCTTAACTCCTCTAAATTCCATTGGAGCCATCCTGTGAGGTGGCATTGAGATAGATAAGATGCCTTGATGCACCTCTACATCAAATTCCACCTCTTGGTGTGGGGTGAACTATGAAGATCACTTGAGAATACAGTGGGAAACTCCTGCACTACTGGGTAGTCAAGAAACATACCATTCGGCTCATCCTGAGCCACCATACTGTTCAACCAACCAAAGTACCATTTATGTCCATCCTTAATGGAAAAATTACAAGGATAACCAATGTCCATCTCGCTACTGAATGATGGTGAGATTTGTTTGGAAGAGATACCAAAACACTATGCTGATGGCATTCGATGGTATCGTTAAAACACGACAGTCAATCCATACCGAGGATCACCTTGAACCCATCCATGTCCATGATAATTAAGTCGTATTCCATAACATAATATCCATCCATAACCATGCAGTTATGGTAGCTCCTATCGAGAACTATATCGTCAGTTGCCGAGAGCCTTATGAAAATAGGAAGGTAAAACTAATGTACCTCTAATCCTAAATTGAATGCTAAAGAGATTGAGATAAATGAATGTGATATGCCAGAATCAAACTGTGCCTTTATCCATGTGCTGAATCATAGAACAATACCTTTTATCATGAATGGATCACTAGAAAGGGATATAAACTGTGACTAGGCATGTCCATGTTTAAACCTGTTGCTCTGGTTGCTTGGCACCTAACCTGGACCGTGACTTTTCTGATCCTGATTAGGATATGAACCATCCACTTTATGCCTCACTGGCTAATGATACCTATAAGAAAATTATTGTTACTCCTGGTATAATATTTACAATCTATTGACTGCTCTACTAGTTACCCGAAGCCCTTTATGGGAAATCCTTCCTGAAGTGACCAGGGGATCCAAATGCAAAGTAAGTCCTCTTAATAGGGGCTATGGGACTCTAGTCGCTAGTACACTGGGTGGATGATAATCTAACCCCCATAGAAGCCTTTGGCTTTGCAAAGAAGCCTCGATCCCCGCTCTTGAAATTCTTGTGACCACAACCATAGGACCCGCTGGACTTCCCCTTCTTCTCCCTGATACCCTTACCATCCTCTGCTTCTAGCTCTAGTCTTATGTCCTTATTTACCATAGTTCTAAAGTTTGGCAGATCCAAACTAACCATGATTTGTTGAATACTAAGGTTAAGGCCCTTAACAAATAGCCTTATCTTTTCGGCCTCAGGCTTTTGTAATGCATCCACTTATTTACATAAATTTTCAAACTTGACCTCGTACTCATTCACTGACAACTTCCCCTGAATCAGATGAAGGAACTCGACTTCCAGTCTAAACATTTGACCTTGAAGTTTTCCTAGTCTTTAGTCTCTGCCACAATGGCGGAGTAGGCTCTCTACCAGTGATGTGCTAGCTCTATGAGATGGAAGGTCACTATCTTAACTTTGTGCCCAGCTGGCACGTCAATAATTTCCATAACCCAAGTGACTTCATCTAGCCACTCCTCTGCAGCGTCGGGGCCAGCTTCCCCATTAAAGGTGGGTGGGTGCAGCCTCTTGAGGTCCCTTGAAATGGAGGCCGGGGAAATGATGTCAATTCTCCCACTGCGGTTGGCTCTCTTCTGTTGGGAAAGGGAGTCATGAATATGACACACAACATCTTCCATGCGCCTGAGATCACTGTTCCTTGATTCACTCACCCCACTATGATGTATAGGCATATATGCAAGAATGGAGATCTCAATACATAATGATATGAAAAGGAAGTGATAGAGGAAAAGATTAACTTAAAACAGTAACTAAAAAGGTTACTACAATGGAAATGTATAAAGCAATCATACTGAGAAAGCGTGAAACATTCGGTTAATACTGAGATGCTTCCAATTCACACTGGTAGTACCACCTATTATGTTGGCATAATCTTATATCAGGTCCTCCATCATCAGGTTTAGTTTATTGAACATTTTTAAGTACGTGATCTTTGAAGTTATTCCATGGTCTATTACTAGAGTATCTAGATATTCTTAGAGTGATTGTAAGGGCATCGTAATACACAGTTTTAACTTTGACCAGGTCTTTCTTGGTAAATACTATATGCTTGTTATATTCAAATTTTATGGTCAACAACATTATCCTGCTGAGGTATTATTAGGGTAAATTTGGAAAGCTTCCATAACTGCAGTAACCTTCTTCAATTTCTTCTAAATAACATTGCCTTGAATCTTAATTCGGACTTGATGCACTATTGATGACAGTAAACTCGTTCCCCGTCTTATCGTCATCTAGGTAATTTTTGAGTTTCTCGTTGACCTCCCTGATAATTTTCTAAGTGGGACTTAAGTGCTTTATAATTCTTTATTTTGAGCCCGTGATCCCTATGGTAGGAATATCTCCTGTCATCTTCCTTGATCACTTGAAAAATTATTGATCTTTAATCTTACTCAATATTTTGTAGATCGACTCCTTAAAAACATTATTAATTTGTTGATGAGCCGCGGTTGGATCCTCCCTATCTTTTCCTTTATACTCTCCATTTTTGTTTCTTATCCACCTTCCTAGGGGCATTCTTTTTGTTGCCATTCTTAGTCGTCTTTGGCTACCAGTTTCATGTTGGGTGCCATCCCCCTCATCTTCCACTTTGGCATAATTTTTAATCTTGTACATGAGGTCATCGATAATATTATCCTAATATTTTATGATAGACTGTTGCAATATAGAGTTACTCAGTAAACCAATCTTGAATAAATCCACGACCTCCTGCTCAGTGAAATCCTCCACTTTATTGTAAGTTTCCCAGTACCTACGAGCGTACTCTTATAAGGTATCCTAAGGTTTCTTCCTCATGGTGAGGAGTGAATTCATCCTTTTTGGATGATAAATACTGGTGACAAACCTTTCAGTGAAAGATTTTGTGATCTCCTTAAAACTACTGGCTGATCTGTGTGGTATCTTCTCAAACCATTTTTGTGTAGTATCCCCTATATTGGAAGGGAGTGTGCGGCACATAAGGGCTTCATGTTTCTCAAAATATTCATAGCTAGCCATTACTGGTGAACGTGATTGATGGGATTAATATTTCCATGATAGATTTTGAATCTTAGTGTGTCTAACTTCTTAGGAGGTTCTAGTTCTTCAATTTATTTCGAGAAAGAGGACTTTATATAGCTGATGAGAGCCTTTTTGGATACTTTCTTAATGGATCTGAACTCTCTATGAGTAGGGTGATCATCCATCTCTCGTCGGATGATATCATGAAGATCCTTGTTGCTATTACCCTCTTGCTAGTTCTTCTTACTAGGTGAGCTTCGTGCCTCGAGTTCTCTTAATCGCACTACTAACTCCTTTCTCTATTTTGATTTTTGTTTTCCTTAGTGTTAGGTATTTGGGAATGGCATTTTTGCTTGTCCCAATAAATATCATGCTCCATTCTCTTCAAATGATGTTGAAGGCGAGAATTTTCCTCCAGTTAGCGGTGTGTGGCTTACTTATATTTATAGTCATCATTCTTATGCATCCGCAAGCCATGAAATATGGGTGCATCTTGGTTATTCATTACTTTCCATAGTTTGTTCCTCCTAGGGATGATAACACGAGTTAAGAGTGTTATGACTCCTGTTGGGGTGGACTTTAGACCAGATATTAGTGTTGGTAGTGTATTTTGATTGTTCTAATAATCACCGTTAGATGTTGAGGCAGGGAGTGTGATTGAGACATAACTGATCGTTGGATTTTCTTAGTTGTAAAACGAAAATCGTTTCCCATATACAACTCAAACTGTAGGTGGAAAAACCTACAATTATAGATTCAAAATAAATACGTTTAAGTAAAAAATAAAGATCAACCACATAGTCACAGGACATGTACGTAGTTCTTCCATACACCTATGTCTATGGTGGTGTTTCTCTTCTCTTTATTGATAATTTTTTTATAATAAAGATTACATGCCCTTTTTTCAGGGGAATGGGTTAAAATTATATAGAATAGGAATAAATTGAGTCGTGCATGTGGCCATCTCGAGGGTTTTTTTGGGGGTCGATGGGGTGTGCTCCAGAGTTGGGTCCTTCCCCTTCTGGCATGTGCACGGGATTACACCCTTTATTGCGGCGCTCAATCATCATCGATGTAGGGTATTAAGTAGAGATAGGGTCACCAACCGATTTCGCACAAAATAAGTAAAAGAAATTTTGTTGTCTCAAAAGAACGTCATCAAGGACAATACTTATGCTTGCGAAAACAAGTAGTTCAAGGGTCAAGGGACTAAGTTAGGGAATGGGAAGGTGTTAGGCACCCATTCCTCCCTTTAGGTTTCTTATGGGCATATGTTAATATCTCATGCAAAACTCCATGATGTCTGTGATTTTTTGCATAGTATAAATGGAGGATGGAAACGATCGACTCATGTCATGGATTAAAGTGGAGTGAGGGAAATTTTAATTAAAAATATAATATAAGTGTTTTTCGATTCAAAAGTCATTGTGAAGTTGCGTATATTGGATAATACACAAGCAAACGAGCATATAAAATATATATATCATGAATATATGATGAGAATAAGTAACAAATGTATGTGGGAGGACTCGAGTAAAGGAATTTACCCAAAACGCCTACGTAGCCCTGAGGAATGAAAGTCTATATAATCTGAAAGCAATACGAGGTGGGGTTTAACCCATATATCCAGCCGGTGAGTTTATTATATATGTCTGTGTAGAAAATGGTGTTTTAGTGTGAGAAAATATGATGAGAAATTTCCATTTAGAGTTTACAAGTGACTCCGCTTTTTCTTATTTTTGGGGTTTTTCTATGAAAATAAAGTATGTGCGAATACTAATAATAAATAGTTTGAAATTAAGATGTGTGATGTAATGTATTAAAGTACTAATGTGAAAATGAAGTAACTAATGCAAAATAACAGAATTTAAAGACAAAGGGTAAGAATTAGACCCCTTGTGAAGACTTGAAGTATATCTTGATTGTAGATGCGCTAATCTCAAGATGAAGTGATGGTGTTTTGAGAAGGTGGATGGGAAATTACTCTAAAGAGTATGAAAAGTGTAAACACCCCATTCTGTTACCCCCTAAACTCTCCATAGGTCCCTAGCACCTCCCTTCATCACTACAAACCCAGGTCATACCCCGAGTACTGACCTAGAAGCCATCGAGCACTCCCAGGCTCCATTTGACCAAAAGTTAAAGTCTTCAGCTCGATCGAGACTGAATAAATCTTAGAAGGGCACTAAAACCCCATTCCAATGGTCCATCCCGTGCGCAATTCCGACTTACCATGCGGAAGAACGACCTATTTTCCCTCAAAACTCAATCAGGAGGCCACCAAGAGCTCTCGGGCCCTGTTTGACCTAAGTCAACTCTTCAGCTCGACCGGGACTGAATGAATCTTTAAAGGGACTAAAACCCCTTTCAAATGGTCCGCTCCGTGCGCGATTCTGACTTACAGTACGGACGAATGATCCATTTTACTTCGAGAGATCACCGAATATTTCCAGGGCCTGGTTGACCAAGGTCAACTCCCCGAACCGGATCAAACTCTTTGGAATGTTATATTACATTTCCAAACCTTTCTGAAGGTCCTCCACATGCGGGATTCGGACTTACCATGCAGACGAACGATTCATTTGCGTCCGATGATTCCCCATCTAATGGACTAACGAATGCTTCCAAGCCATATTTGACCCAAAGTCAACTCCCGAATCCGGGAGCGGTCCAAAGGACTTTCAAAGGTCTCTAAATTAAATTTCCAACGGTCTACCCCCGTGTACAATTCTGATCAATGATCTTCGTTCTGCGATCGATTTTCTAAAAAGGCCTGAAAGACACTGCCAAACGGCCGGTTCCAGACCTTGTCTATCGGTAGGTGGCGATAGGCAGGACCAGGGCTATGCCGATCGGCAATGCCCGGGCCTATAAAAAGGAGGCCTGACCTCACTTGCAAAGGGGTAGCAAAATCAGAAACATATCACTCTCAGGAAATCCAGAAAACCTCTCTCGAAGTCAGCGTTATTTCCACACTTGGTGAATTAACTACCCTCCCTCAAGTCTATGGGATGCTCTCCGACATTCAAGATCGTGCTCAAGATCTTCAAGAAGGTTCAATTTTCCTAACTCTTTCCTTGAATTCTCGTAAATTCGCAACAACTTATTTTACTACTTAGCACTTTTATTATCTCATCTCAAACATCCTAATATACTTTTTATTTACTATTATTGCACATATCTTATTTTCATATAAATAAAAACCCAAACAACAAGAAAAAGAGGGTTGCTCATAAATTCCAAATGGGAATTCTCATACTTTTCTTACACATTTCTCATAACTAAAAACACTTTTTTTACACACACACACACACACAAACAAATAAGATAATCTCCCATTTGGATTTATGGGATAAACCCCACCCCTAGTTTTGCATGCGAACTACGTGGACTTTGATGCCTCTCTAGGCTACGTAGGCGTCTAGGGGTAAAACCCGATACTCGAGTCCTATTTTTACTTTTTCTCTCATTTTCTATTTTCTCTAAACTCCATTCTCTTATATTATATATATACATATATTTTTCTTGGTGGCGTATGATTCGACATGCGTTATTGTTCCATCATAACGGTCAACGTAAGGATAATCGCGTAAATCCTATTTTCTAATATTTTTATACCTTCCTACGGATGACTCGCTTTACCTCTTCCATGGTACAAGTCAATGATTCCTATCTCCACTATATATACACATGCACACGCATCACGGGGAAAATAAAAGGAAAATAACAAAAATCCATGAGAGACCGAAAGGGCGGAATGGGTGCCTAACACCTTCCCATTTCGTAACATAGCCTCCAGACCCTTTTTGAATCATTTTGGTTTCGTATGCATCAGTATGTCTTTGGATGATTTCCTTCAGGATTGCTTCCCCTTTTCTTTTGTCTGTTTTGAGTAAAATAGACTAGCGACTCTAATCTCTCTACATTTTTCACCTCCCAAATGACGCTGGCCGAAGCTCTCCCGAGAGGGACGCGCGGAACCTAGAATCCATCCATCGCGCGCCCGCCCACCGCGAGGATCCAGCGGGGGGTTGTGGCCACAGTGGCAACTCTACTCGGGAATTTTATTTTGAGGGGTAGAGTCTATTTACATGGATGTTATGTAGCTTATATTTTCCCAATTTTGGATGTTCCCCTTTTTCATGTATATCCCATACTTGTGCTTCTATTCACACACTTGTAGAAAATTCTCCATGTACACTTGGCACCACGTGCACCTAGGGTCACATATATCCACATGTTTCACGGATCATCCATCCATACTTGGTGAACCATTGGTACTTGTACTTTTCTCCTTGTTTGGCATAATCAAGAAAGACATTCTCATAAGATACTAATAAGAGGATCATGCATGATTCACACGACATCACCAAAGAACATTGTTATTGACCAAATTTTGTCCAGTAACTGGAGGGTCACTTCGTGATGGGCGCTGGTCCGGCAGGGCGCAGTTAGCCTAAGAGATATGACTCTCATCTTCCATTGGCCAAGTACCTTCGACGTATATCGAACAGTTCCCCCGCATCGTACTGCTTGACTGAAGTCATGACAGTAGGTATATTGTAGGGAACTCGTTCACGTACGCCGAGTATATCTAATTCTCTCTCACACGTACGTCCCCACGAGGTATATGATGAGGCAATTCACGTACACTCAGGTATATCAAATGGATTGTCCACACGTACCGATCGCCGCAAGAGCAATACGTATGTCGTGGAAGTCACGCCAAAGGGGGGAACCCTTTCTGATTCACCCCAACCAACTGCATACCCGCATATAGGTGTCGAGCCTAGGACACACAAGTTAGATTTCCGGTTTCTACCCGAAACTCTGCCAAAATTTCGGGTCGATCTACCACCCAAATTTTTGCACATTTTTAAAACGGGACCCTGTCTATGATCCTAGTCACAAGTCCAGCCATAGCTTTGCATATATTACAAACCCAATTTTTCCATGCTCGGGTCCCATTCGGCATTTCATTTTGTATTTAGGAGAATTAATACAAGTGAAAACATAATAATTATAATAATCATGTTGAGACCGTCTCCAAAGAGAAAATTCTATTTTTTTATCCAAAATCCAAAAATATTTTTTCCTTTCCTTATCAAAAATCCAAAAACATTTATCCTCTCTTTATCAAAAATCCAAAAAAAAATTGTCTTTCAATCTCGAAAACAAATGTCCTAAAAAATTTTCATCCCTTTTCCTAAAAAAAAATCCCATTTTATGCCTTCTCAAGTCGATCACAAACCCTTGGCCTGGCTCATTATTGGCCTCGATCTTCAGCCAAGTCACCCCGGATTTCCGTTCGTTCCCCTATTGCTCATTCCGATTCTGGTATACATCCGCCTTCCATGGAGAACACATATCAAGTACCCGTTGTGCGGCCGGATCTGATGGCAGTTCTAGTTCAGCCTGTGTCCAAGATTGGCAACCTCCAAACTGAGGTTCGAGAGATACAACGAAACCAGGTTCCCGTTCCTCAAGAGCTCGAGGCCCTATTCCCTCCTACTATGGGTCCACCCGACCCTATTTGGGTTCTCAAAGAGTATCATCACGCTCCACGTGTCCCTCCTATTAATGGGCCATCTCCTGTCCAACTTCCTATGCCGAACCTTGCCCAGCCTAGGGCTAACTTACTTATGATCCTTGATCTGAAGGAAAAAGAGCTGAATAAAGTCAAAGAGGACCTCAAGATGCTCACTAAGAAGTTTGACCAAGTCAGAATCTCAGGAAATTACAGGCACTACACCCACATGTCTCCTTATCCTAAAGCGAGGTTACCCGAAAAGTTTAAGATGCCAAATATCGAGAAATTTGGAGGAAGTGGACCCCCGATTGTTCATCTTCGAAGTTATCACCGTTCCATGACTCTACTAGGGGCTTTTGAAGAAGTGATGGCCCAATTGTTTCAGCAAACTTTGAAGGATAGCGCCCTCCGATGGTTTTTTTCTCTCGAAGAGTCCAGAATTCGTAGCTGGGAGGATGTAGCCCGAGAATTCATATCGCAGTATAAATAAAACGAATAGCTTGAGGTCACCCGACGTGATTTAGATCTGCTCAAATAGAACTCTGGGGAATCAGTCAGTAACTTCATAGCCCGATGGAGGGAAAAAGCAGTAACCATTACCAATCGGACTTTCGAGGAGGAACAAGTCAGCATAGTGAAGAAGAACTTATTACCCCATATCCGAGCAACGATGGGAGGACAATATTATCCCCACTTCTGAGCTCTCAGAGAAGCAGGAGTAGAAATCGAGGAGGGTCTTGCCAAGACAGATGTTGAACCAAAGAAGGTGTCCGGACAGTTCGCCCCCAGAAAATATGACAAACCTACCAGTGCTACAGTTTCAACCATCAACAACATCTCTCAACCAACCACATCATGGTCGTCGAAAAGCATCCCTGTCCCAGTCCAAAAGGAATACAGCGAGCTCCGTGCTCCCCTCTCCAAAGTTTATCAATCCTTGTTAAGACAAAACCTTATCAAACCCTTGGTTCCCCGTCCATTGCCAAATCCACACCCAAGAAACTTCAAGGAAGATGCCCATTGCGCCTTTCACCAAATCCCTGGCCATACCACCAACCAATGCCTTCACCTATGAAATATAATCCAAGGTCTAATTGACCGGGGTACCATCGCCCCACCAGCTAATCCTAAGCCAAACACTACTCACAACCAACTTCCAAATCATGCCAATGCCATCTTTCTAGAAGAGAACCCATAATTCAATCCCTCAACTCAAATCACACCCATATACTTTCCTAAACCTCTCCAAATTTGCCCATATTTCCTCCTACACCCTACTAGCCTCGATGATCAGGCACTGTCACTCCTTATCGGAGCATGCATCGCTGTCCGTACCCATTCTAAAAATGGAGGCATGGAATTATGAGAAGTGTTAAACGAACTCCTAGAGTTCGGGCTGAAATTGCCCTTACAGACGGTCGTTAATTGCCAGAGGTTTAGTACGTTGTTCTTGAAAGCACTAAAATGGGCCCGAGAGTCAGATAGTTAGGTAGTACCAACTGATGAAGTCAGCCTGAATGATGTCATCTAGATCATGGCAGAATTATTCAGCCAAACCAATAACATTTGCAGTATCACTGAGTTATTCGATGCTTTGAAGCTACATGGGTGTCTGGTCCCTTAACCCTTACACATCCCCACATAATGGGATGATCTGTATGAAGAAGCCGTTGAAGTTGTGGAATGTATCGACTTTACATAGAAAGACAGAATTGTTGCCGCTGGATGGGGGGGAGAATTCGAAGATTCAAATAAAGAGAAGGCTTTCGAGAAAACTAGCCTGGTAGCTGACATGTATGGGATGATATCATTCGAAGAACTCCTTGGAGATATAAACAAGGTGGCAGAACAACCAGATATTGATGAGGAAATGAGGTTCATATTCTTCCCTTCTTTAGTAAATCACATGACCATATCAGGGAGGCATTAGCAGATCCCAAGCTCACTACTAGACAATGACAAGGGGAAGGGACTAGAAAACCTTCCTATGCCAGAGATAACCCTTGAGGAGAGTAAGATCCTCGATCAACTAAAGAAAACTCAAGCTAGCATCACTCTATGGGGGCTTTTTATGTCTTCTCAGCTACACAAAAATTCTTTGATCAAGTTGCTCACTGGACCCAATGTTCATCCTTCTACTACACTAGAAGAAGCGGTAAATTATGTCGGATCATTGACCTCTACTCGAATTCTATCCTTTTTCGAAGAAGAAATACCCAAGATTGGGCCAAACCACAATCATTCATTCAACATCTCTGTCGAAGTTATGGGGAAGGTCGTGCCACTCTCTCTTGTTGACAATGGATCCGCCTTGAATGTTTGCCCACTTAGAACCTTCAAATGTTTAGTCCTGAAAGAAAGCGATCTCACTCCAACATACACTACTTTGTGTGCCTACGATAATACCCGTCGGGAGGTGATGGGATCCATAAAGCTTATAATAGGGGCTGGCCCTATAAACCCTGTCCTTGAATTCTAAGTTATTGACATCCTAGCTTGTTTCAATCTATTGCTAGGACAACCTTGGCTCCACAGTATCAAGGACCTGTCTTCCTCACTCTATCAGAAATTAAAGTTTTTTGCCGACGGACGGGTCATCACCATTTTGGGCGACGACGACAATGCCGATAGTGCAAGTACCAGTAGTCCAATTCTTGAGATACAGTATGGGGCAAATAATATGCTCCTATCAGGATTCCAAGTTGAACCACTTTTACTACCATCAGGGGAAAACTTCTAAGAAAGGGTTTATCCAGAATATGACCCTCATGGAAACGTCAACGTGATTCAGATGTTCCGAAACATGCAGTTCATGTCTGGACTGGGGTTAGGACAAAGGCTGCAAGGGATACTTGAGCCAATTGAACTAAAGAATGCTTTCCGTCCTTGGGGGTTGGGGTATCAACCGTCATAACAAGAGCTTATAATGATTCGCCTATCTTAACCAAAGAGAAGACTAGACTGCATCCAGACTATACCAGGTGACTCCTTGAACGGACGATTCATCAAAGAGGGTGAGGACTTCCCTTTTGCGGATTTTCAGAACCATGGTGTGACCATACAGATAAGAAGATGAATCCTGGAATGGAGATCTTTTTTCAAGACAGCTACTCATGGGCCGAGAGTTCCCAACACCATGTACAATCGCTCATTAAAGATACCGAAGAGATTGAGGAAAGTTATTTCGAAGATTCATTCAACTTACAGTCACTGGGGCTGACAATCTACATGATTCACTCAGGCACAACATCACCAGATCCATCCCAACTGATTAAAGATGCTAATACACCTCTCTTCAATTTGCATATTACGCCAGTTCTACCTGTTGAAACTTCCCCCAATACCAATGTTTACCCTATTTCTTCTTTTGTTGTCTATCCTTGTTCAAATGTAATCAAGTCCTCCTTTGATGAGGTTCTTAATGATCTTTTTCCTATCATTGAAATAAACAAAGATTTTAAGTATCTTGTTGTGCCTTACATTAACTGTTTAGATTCTAATCAAACTTTTGATGATGATGATTTTGAAAATGAACAATTCTTAACTGATCTAAATAAGGTTAATAATAAACAACATAACCACGTTCAAGTTAATAAAGAAGAGACTGTGGTTGTTAACCTTAGTTCTAGTAGCCAACTGCGTGAGATTGGGATAGGGGATACCCTCGACGAGCATGAGCGTAGACAACTTGAAGAATTGCTAAAGGAATTCGTGGATGTCTTCTCATGGACCTATGACAATATGCTCGACATTGATCCTGAAATAGCTCAACATGATATCCCCACGCTCCCAAATTACAAGCCGATCAAACAAAAGTTAAGAAAGCTTCGCACCGAATGGTCGCTCAAGGTCAAAGAAGAGGTGGTCAAACAGTTGAATGTTGGATTTATTCATGTGATCGAATATCCCACGTGAATATCCAACATAGTGGCCATGCCGAAATCAGGAGAAAAGTTCGGATGTGTGTAGACTATCGGGATTTGAACAAAGCCTCTCCAAAGGATGATTATTCGTTACCCAATATTGACATGATCGTGGACAACACAGCCAGTCATGCTCTCAAGTCATTCGTCGATGGATTTACCGGATATAACCAAATCATAATGCACCCAGACCACCAAGAAAAAACCGCATTCATCGCCCCATGGGGAACCTTGTGCTACACTGTCATGCCATTTGGTCTCAAGAATGCTGGGGATACCTACCAAAGGGCTGCCACAACTATCCTGCATGATCTGATTCACAAAGAAGTAGATGTCTATTTGGATGATATGATTATCAAATCCAAGACTAGAGAGGGTCATGTTCCTGCTCTTCGAAAGTTCTTCGAACGACTACGATGGTATCAGATGAGACTCAATCCGCAGAAGCGCATCTTCGGCGTTACAAAGGGAAAAATCTTGGGATTCATAGTCAGTAAGAAAGGGATAGAAGAAGATACCGCCAAGCTGAAAGCCATACTTAAGATGCCACCTCCCCGAACAGAGAAAAAAGTCTGAGGTTTCCTTGGGAAATTCCAATACATCACCCGGTTCATCAGCCATCTAACCTCCATCTGCGAGCCAGTCTTCAAACTCCTCCGAAAGGATTCAACCAAGATTTGGAACGAGGTATGCCAAGAAGCTTTTGAGCAAATCAAAAAATATATGACCCAACCCACGGTACTCATGCCACCACAGCCTGGTCTCCCCTTACTCCTATACCTAACCATAACCGACACTGTAGTCGGGGCTTTGCTAGCCCAATACCTTAATGATTGTCACAAATAAAGAGCCATCTATTATGCCAATCGTAAATTGGCCAGGTACGAGGTTAACTACACTTCTTTGGAAAAGGCATGTGTGGCATTTGTCTAGGTCACCCAAAAGTTACGGCACTACATTCTTGCCTTCCCCATTAAACTTGTATCCCGAATGGACCCCATAAAATTCTTGCTTGAGAAACCCACCTTGTCCAGCTGAATGGCCCGATGATTGTTGCTCCTAGCCGAGTTTGATATCGTGTACGTCACGCAGAAAGCCATGAAAGGAAGAGCCATCTCTGACTACCTCGCTGATTACCCTATGGATGAAGCCGATGTCTGGGTATCTGAATTCCCAGATGAAAATGTTCTCTGTGTTGTTCAAGATAACCTTCGATGGAAAATGTTCTTTGATGGCGTTGCCAACAAGAAGGGATTTGGAATTGAGATACTCCTGATCGCCCTAGACGACTCCCACACTCCAATCGCCATTAAGTTGGATTTCCCTTGCACCAACAACATGGCTAAATACGAGGCATGGACAGTAGGCCTCAAAGTTTCTCTCAAGAAAGGTATTCAATGTTTAGACATCTACGGGGATTCTTCCTTCATCATCGGTCAAGTGCTTAGAAAGTGGAAAGTCAAGGACGAGAAACTCCAAGCCTTCCATGCCCACTTAGAATAATTAGCCTCCCAATTCCAATATATCACCTTCCATTACCTACCTCGAGCAAAGAATAACCTATCCGATGCCCTTGCTACCTTAGCCTCCATGGTCAACATGCCCGAAGGGATAACTATGCCCCCCTTCCTTGTTCAAAAGCAAGACAAACCAACCCACTGCTACCACATTGATCTCGTCACAACAGAAGATCTCGAGACGGCCAAGTATTGGTACTATAATATTTGGCACCTCCTCGAGCATGGTAGGTATCTCGAGGGTTCCAATAAGAAAGATCGAGCAACCCTTCGAAGACTAGTTACCTAGTACATCATCTGTCACAAAGCACTGCTCAAAAGGAACTTCGATGGAACTCATATGCACTTCATCGTGTGGGATGGCCCTCCTAGACGAAAGGAGATTAAAAGCACTCTACCATATACAAGGGTACCATCGCCGAATAGCGTGTTCACTCAATAAGAGAGTCAAGGACCGCGGTGTCCGAGAAGGGGACCTAGCCCTCAAAAAAATCATAGAATCCATCTGGGACCCAGAGGGAAATTCAAGCCTGATTGGAGCGGCCCCCACATTGTCAAGAAGATCTTATCCGCCGGTGTCGCCATGCTCACCGACTTAGATGGGAAAGAGATGGCTCGTTCAGTGAACCTGGACCGTATCAATAAATTCTACCCCTAGTCCGAAATCTCGGCGCGCTACGACTCTTCTCATCTCCCTTCTATTCTAAAAAAAATTCTCTTCATTTCCTTCTACCCAGAACTACGTGGGTCTGATCCTCTGCAAATAACCATTTTCAAACAAAGTATAAAATTCCAAAACCCCAGAGGTACGTAGGCTGCTCATACACCTTACATGAGCACGACCCTTTCTTTTTCACAAAATACTATTTTTTTCTTACCTCCGAGAACGACAGTTCATTCTAACATATACTTGAACAAAAGGATTATGTATGCCTTAGAGATTGGTATAGATAATTCAAACAAGACAAAATTCATCGAAAGGCACAACTGGATTATCAGAAACTTGTTTAATTCACTAATAAGAAATTACGGTACAGATTACATAAGAGAAGGAACGGATAACTCCCTTCCCCCTACCCTCCTAAAAAAGCCAAATAAAATCCCCACATTTATCCCCCATTACACGATAAACTCCCCAGGAGTCATATCCACAGCTGCCAGAGGAGCCTGCTCCATCATCATCATCTGCATCTTGGGGACCCCAAGTTTCCCCTGCCTGAACATATTGTCGCAGACACTCCATAGACCGATAAGCTCGAACCATCTTCAAAAAAACCACAACACCTCCTTCCATGGTGTCAAAAGAGACTAGCCACTTTTGTCCAATATCCACTGCCAACATCTTGCTAACTACTCTCCTCCATAACCACTTCATCCCTAGGGATATTATAAACTCTCCCAACAAACTGAGAGGGACGGGTCGACGGACGCCGACTCTCCTACAAAGAGCCAAGTCGTCGACGCAGACGCTCCGTCAAATCCTCTATCGAAAAGAAATTTAGAGTCCGAGGTAGCACGACCTGTGCCCAACCAAATTGGCATAGAAGCCGCCAAGGGAAATAAAAAGAGGCCTGTCTGAGACCAACCAGCCGCACATACGGGTATTCTCCTAGCTCCAGAATAGGCAGCAACTGTCCCCACCAAGGCACTGACCAATACAGATTTTGAGCCCCATGCTCCACAAGACAATTCTCCCAACTCTCAATATACAGGCCAACACTGAAGAAGTGATGCAAAAAGAAGTTGGGTAGAGCCGACAAAGGATATTCTGGAAGAGTCACCAGTCGGAGTCTTTCAGGCAACCACATGAACAACATCATGGGGCTACCCTGCAGGAAGTCAGAATGACCTTCTCTCCAGGTATCCAGACCGTTCAGGGTCTCCGCCAATATCACCGTCGTAAGATTACGATGGTATGACATCCATGAAATAATGGCTGCAAGTTACAGATCCACCAACAGTTCCCCAGTCACCAACAGTATTTTTGAAACCAAGTCCAGAGCAATGGCTCCAGCATCACCTACTTCCCACAAATACACGGACTGTAACACCACCGGGATGGAGATTATTCCTCCAGTAACTAGGGATCTAGTCGCCGAAGGCGAAATACGAAGAAGCCCAGCCATCAAATCCCTGGAAGAATGGGAACATTCGGGTAAAGCCGCAGCAACACTAGGATTTATTCCCAGCATGGAAAAAAATTCCTCATAGGTAGGACAAACTTCATCCAACCCAAAGAGGAATACATGGTCTTCGGGGTACCAAAATTGTATTGCCACCATCAGCATGTTCCACTCAATGGACCTATTGCGCCACAAAGAGACTCGACGCATGTTGAAAGCATCGTAGTCGACATTATAAGAGCACATTGTTTCCAAGGCTTTGAGGTAGTTAGCAAACTCAATGCTACCAGGGAGAGCCATCTTGTAGAACTAAGAGATAGTAGGCAAGTAAGTAAGAATATGAAGGTGTGATGAAAACACTCCATCCCTACCCCTTTTTATACTTGAGAACCCTCACAAAAGACATGACCCCTGCAGAAATCAAAGGGAATCCTACCCCACAAAGTACAAGAAGCTGAATAGGGTACTAATCAAAAGCATTGAATTGATGGGACTGGACTTGACTGCCGATAGGCCGAGCAAGGGGCCTGCCGATCGGCAACCCCCTATTTTTGGAAATTTTCCTTTTTCCTCTTTTGTCAAAATCAGAAGCTCAATAAAAATAAATTGATATTCTCAAATAGAATTTCAAAAATCCTCTTCCACCCCTATATAATTTCTCATTTCCAAAACTTTCCTCCAAAATCCCAAAATTACCTCTTTTGCGGTCTCAGCAGCAAAGTAAAAAGCACATATGCATGCATTCATTCACCATTAATAGAAGATAATAAAAAACTCCATTGCATTGTATATATATTCTTATGTGTTACATCAAATTTTGCAAGAAATAAAAGAAAAGAAAAAAACAACGGGAATCATCCTGAACCCACGTTCTCTCTCTCTCTCTCTCTCTCTCTCTCTCTCACCTACCCTTCACCCCTCTCTCTAAGAGCTTCCACCCCTACGACGCGCTCTCTTTACCCTATGGAGAGACGACGCACCACCTCTACCCGAGCCAGATTCCTCCCTAGACGAAGCACACGGCACCAAGAAATAAGGAACTGGGACCACACCCCGAATATGGGCAGTCGCCGTAAATATCCAGTCTCTGATGTCTCTCGGCTAAGTGGTCGACACCCAAAATTTCTGCGAAGAAAAATCAAAAATTAGTATCAAAAAGGGATCAAAATAGAAAAGGAACCAAAAAAAGGAAGAAGGTATACCGCAGGACGAAGGACCTCCTCTGTCAAACCCAACTCCTCCAGATCCATCGCATGAGGATGGTGCAATATAGGCACCATCCCTCCATCAGCCCGTCGAATGTTGTACGAATGGGTATGCAACCGCACGAAGGGAACCTCTAAAGTCGCCGCCGCCGCAGACACCGAAGGACCACCGTCGCTGTGGGAAGAACCCACTGCCCGACTCGAACTCGCAGGAGGAAAAGAAAAGGCATCATATATGCTGGGCGCCATCAATCATCTCGTCACAAAGTCTATATAATCATACGACGTAGCCATATCAGTATACAACAGCTACGACTCGGCGATCATCGTCGCGATCCTCGCATCCTCTGGCAGTCGCCTCGCCCGCCTCATAGACGTAGGAGGCTGTGCAGGTGGCCCCACCACCTTCTCTTCAGCAATCTACCGAACCACCCTCTCCCCGAGATACCAAGAATGGCTAAAATCATGCGCCAGCAAATACCTCATCTGCGCATTCACCCCAGTCACCCCCGTATCCTGAATGGATGTCCCCCAAGGGTAAAAAGTCACCTAAAAATCCCCAGCAAGCATAAGTCAATACAAAATCAGAACATGCCAAAAACCAAGACTGAAAAGGAAAGAGTATTACCACTGGTCAGGCCATTCAAGACCTGACGTACCGCCTCCAGAGAGAGGGATCCCTTCGTATGCCGATTGGCCTTCTGCCATCGATACAATCGGGAGAAGTCCCCAACGGTATCGTCCTTCAGAGATATCAGCTGGGTATTGCACCCAATCACCCCATAAAACCACGTCTGCCAAAGATAGAAATTAATAATAAAAAAGAGACGCATAAGGAAAATGTGAATGCATGAGAGGAAAATGCAAAAAATTAAAGGATACCTCGAGGAGATACATGGCTCTGATAAAAGTTTATCGGAAGCACCGAATGAATGCATCCAAAGAAAAATAGAGGGTCACCAAAGTCAGGTTCCCCAATCATAGAGATATATGTTCGAAAACATCCTCAAATACGGTAAGAACCATAAATGGATGACGTCGCCGCTCGACGCCACCATGAAGCCTCCCAGCACCAACAATATGAACAACCGTGCCATCTGCCTCACCTACAGCCCATCCTCCACATCAACCACCCTACTCAGCAGAACATCCTTCAACAAGGACAACCGGATGGAATCCCCAGAGACTATCGTCCCTACATCACCAAGCGCCGCCCTCACCGCCTCTAAACTCACCCTCAGAGAGCGATACACCTCTATCTGCTCCCCATCGCAATCCAGCCCCATCAGTTGCTGCACATCTATGGGAGTCACGGTCATCTCCCCAAAACCAAAAATGGAAGGTGTGGGTAGTATCCCACCATATCTCCCCCAGAGCGCACAAGATCGTTGTCGAACGAGGCATCTCATCCAGCGCAAATGCCAACCTCCCAAAACCCGCTGAGGATACCACCCAATGCACCACAGGTGGAAGATGATCTCAGACGTCCTTAAGCCCCATCGTCCCACGGGCACTCATATTCTTCAAAGAGATATCAGATTTTCAAAAGAAAAATATCTTGTCAAAATTCAAGAAGGGAGGAAAAATTATCAAAAGAGAAAAGAATGCCAAAAGTCAGGTTACTTACATAACCACCGAGGTTCACCACCCTTGAGGAGCAATGATGCGATGGCTCCCGTAGCAAGGTTCGCTCATCCGCAACCGGCTCGAATGCATCAAAGGAGTTACCACTCCCCAAAGCAAGAGGCGCCCTATCCTTCCACTCCACGTTCGCCCCGTCATCAACAGTCAACCATTCCCTATACGCTGCAGTACTCACAAAGGAAGTCATTTCTTAGAGATCGGAATGCTAGAATGATTTGCATAGGAAAATTGCAGAAAGAAAGAAAGCAAGAAGCTGTAAAAAATGAGGGGAATTCGCCCCCTTTATATAGGATGCCAAGGGTCATCCGATCGTCATTGACCCCCACCCACCGATCGGACTGACCCCTTACCTTCCTGAGGTAGTCCAAAAGTCCGTGCCACTGCCGAATGGCACCTCTGCACCATGCCGACCGGCACCTCCCTTAAAATTTCGTACAAAAATTCCCAGAAAATACCAGAAAGCCCTGAAAAATCCTCAAAAAATTCCTAAAAATCCTAGGAAGGATTTAGAACATTTTCACCAAGAAAATTTCACACTCCCTCAAGCGGAAGCCCCATTTCCCCAACGAAATTCTCAAAAACCAAGTAAAACTCCTCCCGACAACCTCCCCAGAGGATCTCTAAGGATCACGTCCTATACCCCAAAGGTCTCAAACCTCCTCAAGCAATACTTCCAATACTTGGACCACCTAATCACTTCCCCAGTGGAATTTACGGCATCAAATTTTCCTTTCCTCCGTGAAATCTCTAAGATCACAAGGATTTCCCTAGCAATCAGCTCTCCAGCTCAAAACAATATCATGAGGTAATTTCGCCAATGGAATCCCAGAGAATCATTCTCCCCATCAATGTCTCCAAAGGACGCTCTACAATTTTCCCCAGCTCATTCGTTATTCCCCAGTGGAACCCAAAATCCAATCTTTATCCTCTCTTAGGTCAGAATTGACCTCAGTCTTGGATCGTCACCTTAGTTAGGTCAGAATTGACCTTGTTCCTCGATCATCACCTCTCTTAGGTCATAATTGACCTCGGTCTTGGATCGTCACCTTAGTTAGGTCAGAAATGACCTCGGTCCTCGATCGTCACCTCTCTTAGGTTAGAATTGACCTCGGTCTAGGATCATCACCTTAGTTAGGTCAGAATTGACCTTGGTCCTCGTTCGTCACTCCTCTTAGGTCAGAATTAACCTCAATCTTGGATCGTCACCTTAGTTAGGTCAGAATTGACCTCGGTCCTCGATCGTCACCTCTCTTAGGTCAGAATTGACCTCATCCTTAGATCGTCACCTTAGTTAGGTCAAAATTGACATCGGTCCTCGATCCTCGGTCATCATCTCTCTTAGGTCAGAATTGATCTCGATCTTGGATCGTCACCTTAGTTAGGTTATAATTAACCTCGATCCTCGGTCGTCGCCTCTCTTGGGTCAGAATTTACCTCGGTCTTGGATCGTCACCTTTGTTATGTCAGAATTGACCTTAGTCCTCGATCGTCACCTCTCTTATGTCAGAATTGAACTCGGTCCTCGGTTGTCACCTCTCTTAGGTCAGAATTGGCCTCGGTCTTGGATTGTCACCTTAGTTAGGTCATAATTGACCTCGATCCTCAATTGTCACCTCTCTTAGGTCAGAATTGACCTCGGTCTTAGATCGTCAACTCAGGCCCACAGAATTAGCTTCGACCCGCAAAATTGGTAATCCTTACTTAAGCCCGTAGAATTGGCTTCGACCCGCAGAATTGGTCATCTCTTCAAGCCCTCATAATTGGCTTTGACCCAAAAAATCAGGTCACCCTCACCTTTAAGCCCGCAGAATTGGCTTCGACCCGCATAATTGGTCATCTCAACTTAAGCCTGTAGAATCGGCTTCTACCCACATAATTGGTTATTCCCAGCACACTCCGTAGGTCCTCAGAATCGGCCTCGACCCTCATCCTCGCTCCCTTAGGTCCTTAGCATCGGCCTCGACCCTCTGAATTGGTCATCCTCCCTCAAAAGCATCATGCGGTGTCTATTCCATGGATATCATTTGTTCCAAACTCTCCCGTCGAGGGGCTCGATAGACACCCCATTCTGTTACCCCCTAAACTCTCCTTAGGTCTCTAGGACCTCCTTTGATCACTATAAACCCAGGTCATCCCCCGAGTACTAACTTAGAAGCCATCGGGCACTCCCAGGCTCCGTTTGACCAAAATTTAAAATCTTTAACTCGATCGAGACTAAATGAATCTTCAAAGGGTAGTGAAACCCCTTTCCAACGATCCATCCCGTGCGCGATTCTGACTTACCATGCGGATGAACGACCTATTTTCCCCAAAAACTCAATTAGGAGGCCACCGGGTGCTCTCGAGCTCCGTTTGACCTAAGTCAACTCTTCAGATTGATCGAGACTGAATGAATATTCAAAGGGAACTGAAACCCCTTTCTAACGGGTCACTCTATGAATGATTCCGACTTACTGTACGGACGAACAATCCGTTTTACTCCGAGAGGTCACCGAATACTTCCAAGGCCCGATTGATCAAGGTCAACTCCCTAAACCGGGTCAAACTCTTTTGAATGTTGAAGAACATCTCCTAACCATTATAACAGTCCACCCTGTGCACGATTCAGACTTACCATGCGGACGAACGATCCGTTTGCGTTCGACGATTCCCCGTCCAATGGACTGACGAATGCTTCCAATCCATATTTGACCCAAAGTCAACTCCCGAACCCGGAAGTAGTCGAAAGTAATTTCAAAGGTCTATGAATTAATTTTCTAACGGTCCACCCCATGCACGATTCTGATCAACGGTCTGCGTTCTGCGGTCGATTTTCTGAAAAGGCCTGAAAGACACTTCCAAACGGCAGGTTCCAGACCCTGCCTATTGGCAGATGCTGATAGGTAGGACCAGGGCTATGCCGATCGGCAATGCCACGGGCCTATAAAAAGGAGGCATGTCCTCACTTGCAAAGGGGGAGCAAAATTAGAAACATATCACTCTCAGCAAATTCAGAAAACCTCTCTCGAAGTCAGCGTGATTTCCACACCCAAATCCCTTTCCAACCTTCACTTTTCATCATCCTTTTCATCAAACTTCGTGAATTCACTACCCTCCATCATCATCCAAGTCTAAGGGTTTCTCTCTGACATTCAAGATCAAGCTCAAGATCTTCAAGAAGGTCCAATTTTCCCAACTCTCTCCTTAAATTCTCGTAAATTCGCAATAACTTGTTTTATTACTTAGCACTTTTATTATCTCATCTAACATATCCTAATATAATTTTTATTTAGTATTATTGCACATATCTTATTTTCATATAAATAAAAACCCAAAAAATAAGAAAAATAGGGTTTGCTCATAAATTCCAAATGGAAATTCTCATACTTTTCTTACACTTTTCTCACAACTAAAAACACTTTTTCTACACACACACACACATAAGAGAATACCCCATTTAGATTTATGGGATAAACCCCACCCCTCGTTTTTTATGTGAACTACGTGGACTTTGATGCCTCTATAGGCTACGTAGGCATCTCGGGGTAAAACTCGAGACTCGAGTCCTATTTTTACTTTTTCTCTCATTTTCTATTTTCTCTAAACTCCATTCTCTTATATATATATATATATATATATATATATATATATATATATATATATATATATATATATATATACATATTTTTTCTTAGTTGTGTATTATTCCACATGCATTATCGTTCCATCATAATGGTCAATGTAAGGATAATCGCGTAAATCCAATTTTCTAATACTTTTATACCTTCTTACGGATGACTCGCTTTACCTCTTCCATGGTACAAGTCCTTGATTCCTATCTCCTCTATATATACACATGCACACGCATCACGAGGAAAATAAAAGGAAAATAACAAAAATCCATGAGAGACCGAAAGGGCGGAATTGGTGCCTAACACCTTTCCATTTCGTAACTTAGCCTCCGGACCCTTTTTGAATAATTTTGGTTTTGTATGCATCAGTATGTCTTTGGATGTTGTCCTTCGGGATGGCTTCCCCTTTTCTTTTGTCTGTTTTGAGTAAAATAGACTGGCGACTCTAATCTCTTTACATTATACACCTCACCCAAATAACGCCTGTCGAAGTGCTCCCGAGAGGGACGCGCAGAACCTAGGATCCATCCATCATACGCCCTCCCGCCGCGAGGATCCAAGGGGGGTATGGCCACAAAAAGTATTGAAGGAATGTATGAAATGGCCTTTTAAGGAACGAACAACTCTAAATTTGAGGAAATTCTCTCTGAATTGCCGAGAGGGATGTTCAGGGTTTCCTTTCAAAGTGTGGTCATGGCCTCTATTTATAGGGCCTAGGGGTGCCAATCGGTATGGTCCAATACCTGCCTATCATCATAGTTACCTAGAGGCTCTATCGATAGGCAAGGTCCTGGGTTTGCCAATTGGCAGTCTGAGGTAGGTTTTTCAAAAATATGATCGTAAAATGGGAATCGTAAGTTACAATCACTCATGTGCGGACTATTGGAAAGGGTATTCAGAACCATTTAACAATCAATTAAGCCACTCTCGGGATTGAGAGTTAACTAACGTCACATGGGGCCCAGAAGTGCCAATTGGTCATTACATATGAAATTATTGGAGGAAAATGGATCATTCATCCAAATCGTAAGTCCGATTTGTGCACTGGATGAACCACTGGAAAGGGTATTCAGAGTCCTTAGAAGATTCATTCAGATTCTCTTAGGTGAGGAAGTGATCGGATTCAAAACGGGGTCTTAGAACTCCCGATGGCCTCCAGATCAGTTTTTAATGGTAAAACAAACCGTTCTTCTAAACTGTAAGACCAATTCGTGTATGGGGTAGACCATTGGAAAGGGGATTTAGAGCCCTTTGAATATTAATTATCCTCTCACTCAGACGAAAAGGTTGACCGAAGTCAAAAGGGGCCCATGAACGCTTAGTGGTCTTTAGATTAGTACTCGGGGTATGACCTAGGGTTTTTGGTGAATGAGTGAGCACTCAGGACCTAAGGAGGTTCTTAGAGGGGTCCTAGGATTAGGAGTCTATAAAGAGTACATCGACGGGTGAGCTTGGAGTAAGTGAAGTTAGTCAAATGATAGACCCCACATCGATGTTAGGAAAGAGGTTTTATAGGTCAATTCTGAGAACCTAGAGGTTGACCATTTCAGAGGCTTAGGTCAGTTCTGAGGACCTAAGGAGATAAAGGTGACCGATTCAGCTGGTCGAGGTCCATTCTGAGGACCTAAAGAAATGAGGATGGTCGATTAATAAGGTCGGGATCAGTTTTGAGGACCTAAGGAAATGAAGGATGATTGATTCAATGGATCGAAGTCAATTCTGAGGACCTAATGAGATGAACCCGGCTAATTCATAGGGTCACAAATGTGTTAATATTGGTTTTAAGGGGATAGGCAGACCAATTCGGCAGGATGATATCAATTTTAAGGACCTAAGGAATTGAGGATGAACGATTCAGCGGGTTAAGCTTAGCTTTTGAGTTATGCTGGGGTTAACCAATTCTGTGGGTCAAGTCTAATTTTGAGTACCTTGGGTTGTGATGACCAATTCCAAGGGTCGAGGTTAGTTTAAGTGATGACGACTAATTCTGAAGTTCGAGGTCTGTTTTGAGGACCTTAAGTTAGGACAACCAATCCTATGGGTCGAGATCAATTCTGAGGACCCTAAGTTGGGACGACAAATTCTGAGGGCCAATGTCAATTCAGAGGACCTTAAGTTGGGATGACAAATTCTGAGGGTCGAGGTCATTTCTGAGGACATTAAGTTAGGACGACAAATTCTGTGGTCGAGGTCAATTCTGATGACATTAAGTTATAGAGACCAATCCTACGGGTCGAGGTTAATTTTGAGCACCTTAAATTGTAGCAACCAATTTTGAGGTTCGAGGTCAATTCTAAGGACTTGAAGTTGTGACAACCAATTCTGAGGACCTTAAGTTGTGCTGACCAATTATGGGGGTCGAGGTCAATTTTGAGGACTAAAAATTGTGATGACTAATTCTGCGTGCCGAGGTAAATTTTGAGGACCATAAGTTTGGACGACCAATTCTGTGGGTTGAGGTCAATTCTTAGGATCTAAAGTTATGACGATGAATTTTGAGGGCCTTAAGTTGCAATGACCAATTCTACGGGTCGAGATTAATTCCAAGGACCTTAGATTAGATGACTAATTCTGAGGACCTAAAGTTATGACCACCGGTTCTGTGGGTCGAGGACAGTTCTAATGACCTTAAGTTGCGATGACCAATTTTATGGGTCGAGGTTAATTGCATGGACCTAAAGTTGTAGCCCGGTGAGTTTCTCTCCTGGAGAATTTTAAATTGTTTGGGGTGTGAATGCATCTGTGGTTCCTCTGGGGATTGTGTTGTGTTAAGACTTTGCTGGGGAAGGACTTATCTTTAAGACATCCGGCTGTGGATTATGTTTTTTTTAGAATCCAATAGGGGATTTTTAGGTCGGGGAATTGTAGTAGACTTGGATGTGGGCGCATCGTTGGTTCTGCTTGTGGAATATATTGAGTATAGGTGTGTAAGATTAATCTGGTTAAGGATCATGCTGTAAATAACATTGTAGGATAAATCCTGCTGGGGATTTCGAGAGTTTTATAAGGGGATTAACTCTCCAAAAAAATGATTTTCTTGAGAGAAAAAAAAAGAGGTTCCATATTTTTTGGGGATTATTAGGAATTTTTCAGGCAATTTTTGTATTTTTCTTGCATTTTTTGAAAGAAATTTGGAGGGGGTGACGATAGCCAGTCCTGGGGGTGCCAATCGGTACGGGCATGGACACCTGGGTTTCCTTGAGAAAGTGAAAAGAAGACTTCCAATAAGGAGGTTACATGCATGCAGGTGCAGATAAGGAGGTTTCTAGTGCTTGGGGTGGTGTCTGGGTTGACGGGGCTTACAGATGAGGTGACATCCATTTTTTATTCTTTCCTTTTAAGATTTTCTCACAAATCTATCGTTATTACTGGAGGATCTAGGTATTGCCCATGTTGTATGCTTGATGTATTGTATTTTCACCGAAAAAAATACTCAAGAAGGAAAAAATGATGCAACTTTTTGTTTGATTAGCTTGACTTAGTGGCTTATTCTTTATGCACTGTAATTTTCTTCTGAGGTTTTCTTTTGAGAAAATGTTGGAAAATTGTGTTTTTGATTTAATATTTTGAGTAGAGGAAAGCTTTGGAGGCTTGATTAGGGAAAGCTTCCCTTCTAAGGGACTTATTTTGAGAAAAATATATTTTTGGAAATTTTTGGATAGAGGAAGGCCATGGAGGCTTAGATGGTATATGGATGAGGAGATAAAAAGGTTGATGTAAAGTGGAGCTTGTCATCTTTATTGGGTTGTGTAAATTTTGATGTGTTGGAGATATTGTACTGGTGATGGCTTTGCTGGAGCCATTGACTAGATTCTTCTAGAAGTGATGGTACAATTCTGGTACCTCGATGACCATGTCTTCCATTTTAGCCTGGACAAGGTCTGTCCCACCTATAAGGAGTTCTCGACCATGTTGGGGGTCAGCCCTAGTGTGGCGGATACTATGCCTAATTTGTTTCTTTCGCCTCGAGTTTTCTTATAATAGTTTCTTCACATTTCTCCTTCGGCGGGTAGACCATTGGTTACCGGACGGGACATTTCTCTTTAGGCAGTTATGTATTTAATTCGCCTAAGGGGTTTTGCGGATGCCGACTTTACAAGGGTTTTCGCCTTAGGCCTTATAGTGAGGTTATTGTTAGTGATAGGCGACTTGATTGTGGATCCCCAGGTTACTGGAATAATAGACTGGATGTCTTATCGCCGTTATATTGTGGAGGTGGTATTTGATGATACCTTGAAAAGTCTGGATGCTTGGAAATAGGGTTGTTATAACTTTCTGAGGTGGAGCCCAATAATGCTATTTATATGTCCTAAGGAGAGGTTTTGTGTGGCAGCCCCTCCTAAGTATCCCCTGGCGATTGTGCCTAATTTCTTTATCTAACCTTTCTTCAGCTTTGGCCCATTTGTGGAGAGTTGGGAAGATTAGATTGTAGATCATGGACCACGGTGTCTTTATCGGTCAGTGCCATGATAGGGGGACTTACTACCTGTCTTGCAGCTTCGAGATTATCGGTATGTGTGATTAGTGGACCTTCGATAGACTTCTTTATATTTCCCTTGAAGGCTTCTACCAAGTTGGGTGGTAATAGATTATGTCCCCTCATATCAATTGAGATATAATTACCTTCCCTTCGCATCTTGCTCACAAGCAAAGTTAACGAAAAAGAATGGCATTAGAAACAATTTAATGAGATATCACTCTTGGATGAAAAGAGACTGAAGGTTCTGTACCATATACATGGGTCCATCGCCAGATAACGTGATTGTTCAATTGAAAAGTCAAGGATCATGATGTCCAAGAAGGAGACCTTGTCGTCAAAAAGACCATATAACCCGTAAGGGACCCAAGAGGGAAATCCAAACTAAACTAGAGCGGACCCTACATCATGAAGAATGTTCTCTCAGGAGGTGTCACTATGCTCACAGACCTCGATGGAGAAGAAATGGTGAATCCAGTCAACCTGGACCATCTCAAGAAATGTTATCCTTGCTCTGAAATATCAGCGCACTACGACTCTTCTCATCCCCTTCTGTTCTAAAAAAAATCTTCATTTACCCTACCCAAAACTATGTGGGACTTGATCCTTTAAAAAGACTTTTTCTTTTCAAAATGAAACTCATGAAAATTTTCAAAAGCCCATAGAGGTACTTAGGCATCCCATACACCATACATGATCTGATCGCTTTCTTTTTCACAAAATGCATTTTTTTTCCTAACATCTGAGAACGACGATCCATTTTATCATTTACATGAACAAAAGGATTATTTATACCTTAGCGATTGGTATAGATAATTCAAATGAAAACTCATCAAGAGGAACAACAAACTATAATCAAAATTAACTTTTATTTCTGATTAAGGAAAATGGCCAATCACTAAGGTATATGTGAACAAACCACTCCTCTCCACTGACCAAACAGTTCCTAAACAAATGTAATCCAAAACCAAACTACACAAAATTATCCCCAAAATACCCTTATGTACAAAATACATAAACAATCAATCACCATAGCTTCATAAAAATCACCCAAGGTTCACAAACATTGCCTTTAACTTCCCGATGGCCCTGCTTCATTATCACTAGCCCCTGGAGGTCCCCAAGTTTCTCACTCCTGATTGACATATTTCATACGCTCCATGGAGCAGTACGCCCTGACAAATCTGAACAGAACGATATTGTTGTCTTCCATGGTGTCAAAAGTAACGAACCACCTTTGATCGGTCTCTTTTGCCATGATTTTCTCTTTTACCCACTTGCACAACCATTTCAGATAGTCCCCAAATACATGCGAGGACCCTACTATAGACTGTGATAGACGGATAGACGACTGATGACACTGTCACAAAGAGCCCAATATCATCCCCAGTAATTCAGTCAAATCCTCCATCGGGAAGATGTTTGCTTCAATGTCGTATACTAGATAATCAGCGGTAGCCCCAGTAGGTGTTATGATGAAGTATGGTATCCTCAGAAGGCATAATGGATTCGATCGGCCCAATATTTATAACTCTCATTCATCTTGTTGCTTATGGTTTTGAGGATTTTATTTGAAGCTTCGATGGCACCATTGGTTTGGGGTTATAAGGAGATGATTTGTGTCTCTGAATCCCGTGTTCGTTGACTAGTTTTGTGACCTCAACGTCAAAATGGAGTCCATTATCGATTATTAACTCGTGGGGAACTCCATATTGATAAATGATGTCCTTTATAATAAACTTGGCCACTTTCTTATCATTCAACACCGTGTATGACTCTTCTTCAACCCATTTAGTTAATTAATCAATGGCGAATAGGATTAATTTGTGACCATTTAAAGCTTTGGGAGTAACTTTCCCTATAAAGTCAATGCCCCAGGTGGAGAAGGGATAAGGATAGGTCATGTTATATAGTTCTCGGGGAGGCAAGTGTTGGAAATTATCAAATTGTTAGCATTTGAGGAATCTCCGGACATAGGCAGTACAATCTTCAACTATGGTGGTCCAATAGTATCCATGACGGATGATCTTTTTGCCAAGCATGTGATAGTTCATGTGGGGCCCGCATTCCCCACTATGAATCTTCTCCATTATTTCTTTAACATCAGCTCCTTTCATGTAGTGAAAATGGTTCCATCGAAGTTTCTTTTGAACAACGCTTTATCACAAATAATGTAATGGGAAACTAGTTTCAAAGGGTCGCACAGTCTTTTCTTATTTACGTCTTGGGAATACCTACCATGTTTGAGGGAGTGCCAAATTTCATAGTACCATAACCTTTCCACATATTAATATTCCTAAATAACGAGTTCAATGTGGTAGCAATGAGTAGGCTTAGCTTGCTTCTAAACCAGGAAAGGGGCTATTGTTATTTCCTCGGGCATATCGACCATGGAGGCCAGTGTAGAAAGGGTGTCAGCTAGGTTTTTCTTTGTGCAAGGTAAGTATTGTAAGGTGACATCATTAAACTGGGAAGCCGTTTCTTCTAAGTGGGCATGGATGGGTTGGAGCTTCTTGTCTTTATATTTCCATTATCTAAGGACTTGGCTGACGATAAGGGCAGAGTCTTCGTAGAAATCTAGGCTCCGAATTCCTTTCTAGAGGGGGATATTGAAGCCTATAGTGCATGCCTCATACTCAGTCATGTTATTAGTGCAAGGGAAGTTTAGTTTTATGGAAATTAGGATATGGGTTTCATTAAGGGCCATTAGGAGTATTCCAATGCTTTTATCATTTGTTGTTGGAAGCTCTCTCAAAGAACATATACCATCAGAGGTCCTCCTAAGAGTTGTAGATAATATCTTCATTTGAGAATTCAGATATCCAAAAATTGGCTTCTTCCATAGGGTAATCAACAAGGTAATCGTAGATGGCTCTTGTTTTCATATCTTTTTACGTGACGTACACAATATCGAATTCGGTCAGCAACATTAACAATCGGGCGGCCATTCGAATGGACAAAACGGGATTTTCTAGCAAGTATTTGATCGCATTTCTAATGGCTACAAGTCTGATGGGGAAGGCAAGCATATAGTTCCATAACTTTTGTGTGACCCAAACTAGGGCGACACATGTTTTGTCCAAGGCACTGAAGTTTAATTCATACTCGGCTAACTTCTGGCTGGCATAATAAATGGCTCTTTCCTTATGGGATTCTTCAATGTATAGGTCTAGCAAAGCCCCTCCTATAGTATCTATCACGGTCAAGTACATAAGGATGGGGAGACTTGGCTACGAAGGCATAAGCACCGGAGGTCGGGTAAGGTATTGTGGTATTCGATCAAAGGATTTTAGTAGGCCTCATTGTGGATGTTAATCGAATCCTTTCGGAGAATCTTGAAAATTGGTTTGCAAATAGAAGTCGATTGGCTGATGAATCAACTGATGTACTTTAGTTTTCCCAGGAATACTCAGACTTCCTTCTCTGTCCGTGGTGGTGGCATCTCAAGTATGGCTTTTAGCTTCGAAGGATCTTCTTCGATTACCTTTTCACTTACTATGAATACCAAGAGTTTTCCATTCGTGATGCTAAAAATGAATTTATGTGGATTTCACCACATCTGTTATTGTTGTAGTCGCTTGAAACACTTTCGAAGGGAGGGAATATGACCTTTCAAATTTGATGATCATGTCTTCCACATAGACATTGACCTCTTTGTGAATAAGCTCATATAGGATCGTTAAGACAACCCTTTTGTGGGTAGCCCCGGTGTTCTTGAGTTTGAATGGCATGATAGTGTAGTAGAAGGTTCCTCATGGGGTGGTGAAGGTAATTTTCTCCTGATGTCCAGGGTGAATCTTGATCTGATTGTATCTGATGAATCCATTAATAAATGACTTGATGGCGTGGCTAGCTATGTCCACGATCATGTCGATGTTAGGTAATGGACAATCGTCCTTCGAGGATGCTTTATTCAAATCCTGATAGTCAATGCACATGCGTACTTTCCCTCATGACTTCAACATAGGGACGATATTGGAGAGCCATGCTGAGTATTCGACTATGCAAATGAAACCCACGTTTAATTGCCTGACCACTTCCTCCTTGACTTTGAGCGACCATTCGGTACGGAGCTTCCATAGATTTTTTTTACTAGCTTGCATTCTAAGAATGTTGAGATCGCATGTTATGCTATTTTTGTGTCAATATCTAGCATGCCATCATAGGACCATGAGAAGATCTCTAATAATTCCTTCAGTCTCTCTTGGCATGATCATGGTCGTTAAGGGTGGACCTTATCCTAATTTTGTGCTGATGGATATTAGAACCGAGATTAATAACAATAATCTCATCATCATTAATTTGAATGCAGTTATGTTATTTGTTATTCTCCTTATTTAGATCAGTTAAGAATTGTTCATCTGCGAAATCATCATCACCAAGAGTTTGATCACAACAAGATACTCGAAATCTTCTATTATTTCATTTTTAAGAAAAAAAATATTGAGAACCTCATCAAAATAGGTCTCGGTTACATTGATATCAGAAAAAGGAACAACAACATTAGATGAAGAGATTTGAATAGGGTACACAGTTGGGTCAGGTTGAATATGGGCAGGTGGGACATATGTGGCATTCATGTTGAGGAAAGGCATGTCAGCAGCTCTGATTTGAGTAGACGGGTCCAACGGTGCAGTATCTGAGTGTATCATGAAGAGACTCAGGACCAGTGGTTGTAGGTTAAATGAGCCTTCAGAATCAGTTTCCTAGAAATCCACAGTAATTATCACGGCTTTCTTAATGTGAGGTTGAATTTCATGTTGGCAGCCTTTGGCCTAAGGTTTATTGTCTTAAAAGAATATTTCCAACCTCGATTTCATCTTCTTGTCGATATGGTCATACCATGATTCAGTCCTTCATAAACTTTTCATTTAAAGAGTCTCTCAAAATAGTTTTTTCTTCTTCTAGGCTTATCTTTGGTCATGGACGTCTGCTTTGAGTTCTTCTGATGAGGGCGGTAGCCTAGGCCATATGGGGGGAAGGCCTCCTTCAAGACTATGGGCTTAAGGATCGCTTACTGGTGATGCCCTACCCCCATTTCGGGCATAAAATGCATGTTCTTGAATATCTAAATCACGTTGATGTAGCCATGAGGGTTATTTTCCGGACAGACCCATTCTTTGAAACTATCTCCTGCTAGAAGGGGAAGTGGGTCAACTCTGAAGATGAAGAGGAGCATGTCATTTGTCACATTCTTGATATCCAATACCGTGTTACTATTACTAGTGTTGTCTGAACTATCATTATCCCCCAAGATGGTGATAACCTGGACATTGGCGAAGAATTTCAGTTTTTGATGAAGAGAAGATGATAACCCTCGTATACTGTGGAGCGATAGACGACCAAGAAGAAGGTTTAAACATGCAAGTATGTCAATGACTTCGAACTCGGTGATGGGATTTATAGGGCTAACCCCTATTGGGAATGTTATGGACCCCATTAACTCTAGATGGGTATTGTTATAAGCATGCACAATGGCGGAAATGGGAGTGAGATCACAGACTTTCAAGCCCAACCAATTGAATGTTTTGAAAGGGAAAACATTGAGGAAAGATTCGTTACAAATAAATGAGAGTGGTGTTGTCTTTCCCAATACTTTAACGGAGGTGTTGAGGTCATAATTATGGTCTAAACCGATCTTTAGTATCTCTGCTTCAGAAAAGGAGAGGAGTCTGGAAGAGGTTAAGGACCTAACCATGTTTACACCTTCTTTAGGAGTGGTAGAAGGAAACACTGTAGGCCCAATGAGGAGATTTATCAGAACATTCTAGTGTAGATCAGATGATATTAAAAGACCAAATAAGGTGATGTTTCCTTGGGTTTTCTTGAGCTGGTCAAGGACTTTGCTTTTTTCGATGGTCATTTCTGGCATGTGAAGTTCTTCGGCAACTCGTCTTCCCTTATCTGTCTCATTCACGTGAGTATCGACCTGGTTATGTTAATTACTAAGGTGGGGAAGAACAGGAACCCCATGTATTCATATATTTCTGGCTGAATGGCCACCTAGTTAATTTCCCCCAACAAATCTTCGAATGATATCATTCTACACAAACTGATTACTAGACGGGTTTCTTCCCGACTGGGTTTGTCATCTGAACTGTCAAAGTCATCCCCTATCTAGTGGAGACTATGTCCTCTTGCCAAGAAAAATCAATAAATTCAAAAACCTTAATGGCTTCATCGTACAAATCTTCCCACTCAGCGGGGAGGTGCAGGAGCGAAGGAACCAACCGTACCTGAAGCTTCAAAGCACTGAGTAGTTCATAAATGCTATAAATTTCACTTGTCTGTATAAATGCATTGTCTATTATCTATACTACGTTATCTTGACTAACTTGATTAACTGGTACCACCCATTCATCTAATTCCCGAGCCCATATTCGGTCTTCCATAAACAAGCCACTGAATTTGCAACAATCGTCAGTCATCTCAGTGGGAAATTTAAGCTCAAACTCCAAGAGTTGGTTTAATACAATCGGTAACTCTATATCCATCCCTTCAGACCGGGTGCGAATGGTAATACAGGCCTTTATATGGAGTGGCAATGCTTAATCGAGTGTAGGTGAAAATTGGACAAACTTTGAGCGGTTTGGGTGAGATTACATGTATGATGGGTGCTTTGTTGGGCACAATATGAGCACATGGATCAAATTTTGGGACACTTTCTAGAAATATAGCATTCATATAGGTTGGAAGTGGGTTATGAGTGGCGTTGCGTAATAATACTCTGGTCAATTAAACCTTGGATAAAATTTCAAAGGTGAAAGGTCGGTAGTTTGGCCAGCAGACCGGTGGAAATCACAACGGGCATCGACTTTGAAGTTTTTATGGAGGGGACTTGGTAGTGGATGAGGGTCTAAGGGTTTGATGAGGTTTTGGCTTAGCAGGTCCTATTTGACTTTCGATAGGGGATTGTGGAGCTCAGTGTACTCTTTCCTATAAGGGTTAGGGTGACTTTTCGATGGCCAAGAGCTAGTAGGTTGGGAAATTTTATTAATGGTTGCGACTGTAGCACTGGAGAGATTCTCATACTTTTGGGGGTGAACTGTCCGTTCACTTTCTTTCGCTCAGATTTGAATTTGGTAACACCTTCCTCAATTTCTACACCAGCTTCTCATAGGGATTCAAAATGTGGGTAATACTGTCCTCCCATGGATGCTTGGATATGAGGAAAGAAGTTCTTCTTCACGATACTAACTTGTTCCTCCTCGGAGGGCCTGTTGGTTATGGTAGAAGCTTTCTTTATCCACTTCCTGTGAAAATACTGACTATTTACCCAAGTTTCGACTTAATAAGCTCCAAATCTCGAAGCGTAACCTCTATCTCCTTATTGTACTTGTACTAAGATATGAATTCTCAAGCGACATCCTCCCAACTATGAATTTTGGATTATTCGAGGGACACAAAATAATGAAGGGAGCTTTCTTTAAAGGTTTTCTGGAATATTCGGGCCATTATCTCCTGGGAGGCATGAATGAGGGTAATGGCTTGGTGATAGATTCTAAGGTGAACAATTAGGGGTTCGCTTTCCCCAAACGTCTCGAAGTCTGGCATCTTGAACTTCTTTGGCAGTCTTCCTTTGAATAAGGAGACATCTGGGTGTATTCCATGTAGTTCCATGATACCTTAACGTGGTCAAACTTATTTAATAACAGCTTGAGGTCTTCCTTGACCTTACTCAGTTCATCCTCCTTAGGATACGTGGGCACTGGCAGGTTAGCCCCTAGTTGGTCAAGGTTCGGTATAAGGAGCTAAAATGACGGTAGACCATTGGAAGTCGGGGTACGCGAAGCATGCTGATACTCTTCTAGGACCCAAATAGGATTAGGAAAGAGTGGACCCATGGCACAAGGAAAGAGAGCCTCGAGTTCTTCAGAAATTTGGGCCCGACGATGCTATATCTCATGGACCTCGATTTGAAGGTTGTAAATCTTAGCACCGACTTGGGCTAAGATGGTCATCAGATTAGGCTGCATATTTAGTTCTTATTCGGCTCTCTCCATGAAGATCTAGTGAAGGTAAATCCTAAACTCGGATCACGTAGTAGAAGAACCGATTGAGCTTCGGGGCTGTTTGATAGAAGACCGAGGCCACTAGGGAGCTGGGCCAAAATCGGGTATGCGATCGACCTGAGAGGGAAAATGGTTCGAATTTATTTCTGAAAGGTGGGAGAAAATTTGGGTTATTTCGAAAGGAGTGGAAAAAATGTTTTTGGTGTTTTGGCAAAAAGAGGAAATAGGAGAGGAATCTCAACATGATTATCATTAATGTTATTGATCAAGGGTGGAAAGCGGAGCTTGTCAAACGCCGATCGTTGTTTTCGTTTCACCTCCTCAATACAAAAAACCTAAATTACGACTACACTCAACGGGTGAGTATAGAGGTAAGTCGGGTATCGAAAGATCCACAGAGACAAGTTGCTAGAATTTATAGGATTTAATATTCCAAAATAAAAGTGTAAAAGTTGATTATACACAAAAAGGAAAAAGATGCATAAAAGGGAAATATTAATCTAGGCGAGTGTATTGAAACTAGATTAACAAAGCGAGTAAAAACTATAGGTTACGTCGAATATCCCTCATCCGAGTTAATGAGTATAAAATGGTTACATGGGTCGACGAGTTATTACAAATGCATCTCGCTTCAACATTCAAATTGAATCAAGGGTTGTCACGCCCCTAAATCCGCATAAAAGCCTAATACGATTTTGGCATCAAAAAATTCCTCGAAAATTACGCACGCAAGGTCGTAAGCACGAAACATACATGATATGCCCCATAAAATCCCCTAGGTGCAGTAACTAGGGAAACACACCCAAAATAGACTCGTAAACTCCATCACCAAAGCAAAGAAACATGTCAACCTGGAATGAGTTCAATCCAGCACAACCTAGACTAAATTAGCTAGAAAGCATATTAAAAATGTGATAAATAAACGAGGTAAATAAATGTAATAAATATACACTAGAAAGAAACTAAATGAAAGCATGTAAATAAAGCATGTAAACTAAATTAGAAAGTAAGAATTAAGGAGATACAAACTATATTAATGGAGAGGGGAGATGAAAGTACCAATTACAAACCCTAGTGGGTGTCAAACCAAGAGAGAAATGAAGATTGGGCTCTCAAACCCCAAACCCTAAGCTAAAACTAACCTAAAATGAATTATATCTAAAAATGAAACCAAAATTGGTTTATATAGTAAGTGGGAATTAAAATAGAAAAGAAAATGGAAAAGAAAAGAAAAGAAAAGGAAAGGAAAGGAAAAGATCAACAAATATCTGGTATATGCGGTCGACCGGTCGCAGAGGTGCGATCGACCGTGCCTTCAACTTAAAGCACACTGTCTCCTTTCCACGATAAAACTCAAAACCGCGGTTGATCGGGCCTTGAATCGTGGTCAACCGGCAACAGTTTTTGGCAGCTCTTTGGTCCATGAAGAGGGGGAAAAGGTTGCAAACGAAAACGGCCATAACTTCATCGTCCAGACTCGAAATCGTGCATCGTTTGTGGCCACACGAAGCTTGTTTAATGAACTAAGCATCCGTGGAATTTCCATGAGCCGAGGATGAAATGTGAATTGACTAAAATTCCCTTGAAGTAGCGTCCGGTGATAAAACTTCTCTGAAATGCAACGGATCCTCACTTTTAGCGTTCCAATACCTACGAAAGCACAATTAACCCCTACAAAGCATGTATATATCCAAATACAAGGTTTTTTGGTTAATGAGCATAAATATAGGCATTAAGGACTGTAAAAGTGCTAGAATGCATAAAGATAATGGGCAGAAATATGCAATATTTGATACCAATCACACCCCTAACTTAGACATCGCTAGTCCCTAGTGATGAAACAAACAAAACCAGTCCACAGAAGGTAGTACAAGACGTATATATGCATCAAAATATAAATGCCACTTTCGTAGGGAGCACGATTGCATTTAGCATATGCAAAAACCGTTAAACCCTTGGTTACCCTAGTGGACGAGTGTCGTCTCGTGAGGGTTTTCAGGGATGGAACCCACAAACATCATATGATTTCCGCAAAATATGCCCAAACCAATATGCGACAAGCTCAACAATAGTGAACAAGATTTCATACGCATTATTAGCAAAGTGAATGAATTCAAACAAAAGTCAGAATCATTAACATTATAGAATGCACCTCATAGAATTGAAACCTTAAAATGTGGGAGGGGAGTGATCACATGCAAAGTGTGATTTGGCAAAACTTATTTAAATCGGATACTAGTTAACGCAAGTATATATTCAATCCTCACGGGCATTACACTCATTAAGAGAAATCACTCAAAATAGGGAGGTATCACACGAAACATACGGGCATAAAGAGTAAATGTAAATGGAAACTAGGACGTACATATGTCACAGATGAAGAACGTTATATAGAAAATGCAAAATATGTAATCTCAATGAAAGATACCGCACATTAAAAGAGGCGAAATGTATTTTCACAGATTATCAAAACTATTTAAACCTTTGAATTACATCTACTTAAGATCACATAGGACTTTAATAGGGTTGTAATGTAGGTTAGGCTAGGGTATGAAATGAAAAGAATGTATGTACGGATTCGACATGTTCGGAATGAAAACTCTGGATAATGGAAAAATGCGGGCAATTGCAAAATTGGAAAACAAGTTCCAAAAAGGCCTTAGATATATCACCGGGGAGAGTAATCAAAGCTTATTGAACTATATACACAACATATACAACTTTCTCTTTCTTTTTCCTTTCTTTTTCTTCTCATTTTTTCTTTTGCTTTTTGCTTTCTCTTTTTCTTCATTTTTTCACTTGTTTCTTTACTTTTCAAACTCTCAAATGCCTAAATTGCAACTGAAACACAACAACATCATTCAATCCTAAGTAACATTCCAAACAAAGGTATGGAAAGTGTATATATGGGCTAAAACTCTAATTCAAAGTTGGTTATAGGATTTGGGTTATGAAACGAAAGGCTAATATTTAGGCTAAAAGGGGTTGACTAGGGAACATATAAAAGGTGAGGTCAAGGCTAATATGGGTGATATAACAATGAGGGCCTATGATCATTTCCAAAAGTTTACGCAATTCTCGAGTCAAAACAAAGTTTGAAAATCATGCTCAAGTAATACATTTCAAGATATAAACTCAATTAATGAACGATCAATGAAGGAATAGTGAGATTACCAACGAATTCAACGTTTTCAAAGAAGAAAGAATAGTGTATAACACTCACAAACGAAGAAAGGTACAAATCTTAATCAGTGTAAGTATATACAATGCAACAAAAGATTGCAGAGTTATAAAAATCTTAAACCAAATCAATAAAACAAGAAAAATGCATGTGCTCATGGGATTAAATTTTAATTCATGAAGTTATTCGCAATGTAAATAAGTGAGGACTAAAGTCTAATAACTTCTAAAATCGAGAACATTCATCCTTCAGTTGTCTACTGAATCGGGCAATTATTGAAATTTATCATCGGAAATAAAGGCAAAGTGCCCAAAAAATGAGAAAAAAAAGAAAGAAAATCTTTTTGAAATTTTTAATTTTTCTAAGAAAAGCATACTAAGTAACTAACATGTGAGCAAAAACATGGACTAAATAAAGAAATGGATCAAATATCCCACACCCCCTAACTTAAAACCTGACATTGTCCTCAATGTGAATTAAGAACCAAGTTAAAGAGAGGAAAAGAGCAATATTACCCAAAATTGGAGCGATCCCCATAAGAACAAGTCCAAAGAATCTACAAAACAAGTTAGTACCGAGCATAGCAAAAACAAATAACAAAAAGTTAACTAATTACACTAGACTAAATTAAAAGAAAGAAAAACTAAAGAAAGAAAAGATAAAAAGCTAATTATATACAACCTACTATTTAGGCCTCACACTAACTATACACTAGAAGTATAAATAGTTAGGGTTCACCGTAAAAACAATTTGACTTTGGAGGATAACCAGTGTACCCTCACTCTCAAGCATGACTTCCAAAAAATATGAATTCCATTTGAACAAGGAAAGGCATGTGTAAGGCAAAAGAAATGAACCATTGCCAATTAAAAGTTCTGGAGGGACGATGGGGGATTTGGATTGAACGGGTGACAAAAAATGTGGGGACCGAGAAAAGCCGAATATCCTCCTAAGGATTTTGAAATTGGAATGGGAGGGGGCGCACACAAAGTCAAAGATGTGATCGTAGAGGGAGACTCGAGCAAGTACTCCTCATCGGCGAAAAGGTTTAAAACATTAAAGTTTTCAAATTCTCCATTCCACTGAAATTCATCTTTAAAAACACATGGGATGACAACAAATGAAAATTTGGCTCTCGCTCTGATACTTGTTTGTAGGTCCTAAAATAACCAAGTGCGAAAAAAGTGTATTTCAAACCAAACCAAGTTGTGTAATAAATTAGCTTAACCAAATTTTATCTTGATTAATCCTAAACATGCATCTAGTGATTAAAGAAAGTAAAATAAATTAAAGATACTCACAACGCTGGAGGTACGAGGAAAACCCCAAACGAGATAAAACCTTGGACGGCCTAAGCCAGGCAATCACTATGAATAATGGTTTTACAAAGACATATTAGCCTTACTCAACGACTTGTTCCCCATGGGTCTTGACGCTCCTTATGATCTTCTACCATTATTTAATAGTGCCCACACAGAAATTCCATCTTCCATGATGTTCGTCCACAACACACATTTCCACGTATGTCTCGGTGTCCACCGATATGGCTTGATTCGTCTACGATGTTGAACACGATATACGTCACTTCTCCACCGCAAAAATAGCAACACAAGTTTTTCAAAGATGGTTGAACAAGTTCCAAACTTGATGCAAAACGATTTCTATAGCATATGATAATGAAAGATCGGGTTTTGACACATAAAGGATGATTTTTTTAATGAAAACCTTTGCAAACTGTTGTCTAGAAAATGTAACAGTGTTGTGAAAATATTTGGCTCTGCGCACCCGGAATAAATGAGACGAGACTTCTTTAAATAAGGTTTTTAAGTCGTTGCAATCGTTCAAATGAAATCCAATGTCGTTCGAATGACTTGCCATGTAGTTTGAACGAGAGGCATTGTCATTTGTGCGGCATCAAACACTATTTTATTTTTGCACGCTTCCTAAGAAATCAGTTCGATTTCAAATGTTTCCAAAATGACTTTGTCTTAGATTAAACACCTTAAAACATATTTATCTTTTATGTTTATCATTTCTTAAATCGTTTATTTTAAAATTGATCCTTAAAAAATTCCGATTTCCAAAATCATTTAGCCATCATACCTTAGAGAAATTCATAATGCATTATTCAATTTGACTGAAGACTTAAAACTTGCATCAATAACACGGCATGATAATACATTAAATCTCGGACGCTACGTCTTCAAATTAGCACGTCATAGACTCGTGGGATTGTGACAAAAAAATCTATCTTTGACTCAAACATGTTTTGTTCCGAGAATAAGTCAAAATTACATTAAGACTCAATTGAAAATTTGGTCCTTACAGACTTATTCCTACTCAACCACAATCCCCACAAAATACTAATTGGTATTATACTATGAAGATACTTGGAGACCTTTGAGTTACCATATTGAATCAGCTACTGAATAAATAGCCATGAATTGAAGTAGATCTGCTGCTGATATTTATCAAGTTTTTTCAGAAAACCCAAACTTTTGATGCAATAGGACCTATGAAGAAGAGGTGATTAGGGGATTCAGTATGATAAAAGCAACATTGGCATCTTGAATCCAATTTAAAACCAAAATTTTGAGCCATGGAATCTATAGGAGCATTGTTTATAAGGTCTATCCATGCCAATACTGACATATTGGGAGGGATCCTTGAGTGCCAAATAGATTTAAGTACGATAGAAGGCAGTTTATGACTACTAGGAATCTCATAAGAAAAAGCAAAACTGAAAGCCCCAGTGGAAGATCTTTTTCACACTAAAGATCCTTCAATCCAATCTGAATTACACTCCACTAACTTAAGTTGATTGAAATCTTCTAAAAGTTATTGATCCATAACTCTTATCTAAATTTTCCTAGTTGAATTCATAAAATTAGACCATAAGCTTTTATTTTCCTTAAACTTCCAAGTTAGATTAACATTAGTAGCTTTAACAACTATATTTGATCTTCTAATGTCTAATCCTCCTTCCTTTTTAGGAAAACATAGAGACTCCTAATTAATCCAACGATACGTTTTTCCATACTCCTTATTTACTCCCTAAAAGAAAGAAATTAGTAACTTCTCAACTGGTTTAATAATCATCCTTGAAGTATTTAAAGACAATATATTACAAAGAGGAATTGATGACATAACAAATTGGATGAGAGTTAATCTACCTCCCGTAGTTAAAAATATGGACTTCCAAGTATGAATTTTAGAGGTAATAGATTGAATAAGAGGCTTAAAGTATATAAATTTTCTTCTAACTTTAAAGAGAGGCAACCAAGGTATCTTAATGGACCTTCATCAAATTTGAAGCCAGTGACTTCAGTAATTCTATTTCTTAAGTGAGCATGGCTTTTAGCACTCACTGGTAAACTATTCTTGGATTTAGTAATCAATTGGCCTGATTAAGATTCAAAACTCTGTAAAAACTTCATTAGATTGGATAAACTTCTCTTAGAACCTCTTATGAATATTATAATTTCATCATCATAGCTCAAATGACTGATTAAAGTGCAGCCTCTAGGATGGGAAAACACGCGTATAACCTCTTTAGCCATTAAATCATTTAATACCCTACTAAAATTCTCAACCATAATAATGAAAAGGTTGGGGGATATTATATCCCTCTGCCTTAATCCCCTAGTTGATTTGTAAAAACCTTTAGGTTGGCCATTTATAATCACAGAAAACCAAGGAGAGGATATACATCTCCAGATTAAGTCTATAAAGGTTTCTGAAAATCTAAAAGCTTTCAAAGATTTTATCAAGAATAGCGAAGAGGTCATATCATAATCATTTGTCATATCTAACTTGATTATGGTATTTCTTCCATAAATTTTCCTATCAATAAGTTGCATCATCTCTTGAGACAACAAAATATTTTTATAAATATTCCTACCTTGAACAAAGCCAGATTAATTATTGGAAATAATTAAAGGGCGAATTGGGACTAGTCTAGAATTTAGTAGATTGGTCATAACCTTATAGCAAAATTTCCAAATACTGATTAGTCTATAGTCTCTGAAAAAGGATGGTCTATATACTTTAGGAATGATACATATATGGGTTGAACTCCAGGACTTCAGCACCTAAAAAGAAATCTTGAATGGCAATTGTAAAATCCTCTTTGATTATATCCCATCAACATTAATAGAAATATCCATTATATCCATTTGATCCAGTAGCACTATTCTTGTTCAAATCTTTAATTGCCTTTATAATTTCTTCTTATGGAATATCATACAACCTGCTATTCATTTTATTTATGATTATGTTGGGAATAACTTGAAACATATCTCTATGTTCTTGGATACCTGCAGAAAATAAAGATGAAAAATAAGGTATAAACATGTTAGCTATTCCTTCAATTGAATCACTACATGTCCCATCTTCATTTTCTATTTTTTTAATGCATAGCTTCCTTCTATCTTATTGGACTTCAGCATAGTAGAACTTTGTGTTCCTATCTTTATCTTACAACCAATCCATTTTAGATTTTTGAAACCAATACAACTCTTCATTAGCCAAAGCTGAATTCAGGTTTACCTTAGCTTTAGAAAGTCTTTCTCTTTCAGATTAATTATGATCAAGATCCAAATATAATTCCGCTTGAATAAGCTTATCCTCCACCTTAATAATCCCTTCAAAAAGATCTTTGAATTCCTCCTTACTCCATATCTTCAATATGGTCTTCAGTCTCTTCAATTTGAAAGTAAAAACTTATATTCTTCTACCAGACATTTATACCACTTGTCTAAATTCTTCATGATGACTCCACACATTAGGAATTCTAAAAGTTTTAATTACTATTTCCTTAGAATGGGGAATATAAATTATGAGAGGATTATGTTCTAAACAATTCCTATTAAGGTGATTGATAACAGAATTAAGGAAAATTTCAATCCATATTGAGTTTATAAGACCTCTATCTGACCTTTCAAAAATCATAGAGCCATTAATCTCTTTTGTCCAATTGAACGAATCCCATATATTGTTAAGAGCAACTTGAAATAAAATCCTTAAACTCACTTGTATTATGTTCTCACTTGTATTAGGTTTGCCAAAATGCATAAAAATGTCGAACAAGACCCGAGCCAGGGAAAATAGAGTTTGAAAAAAAATATGTAAAACACAATTGGACTTGTTTTTAGGCTCACGAACGGGGTCCTATTTTGAAAAAAGGCAAAATTGAGCAAAAATTTGGGCGGTACGCCGACTCGTAATTTCGGCAGAGTTTCGAATGGTAACTGAAAAAATTACATGTGCCCTAGGTTTGATTAATATATGAGGTTTATGCAATTATTGGGTTAGTGGAAGGGTTCCCCTCTTTGGCAAGACTTCCACGATATACCTCGTTCTTATAAGGGCAATCATTCATCGGTACGTGTGGATTCGCTATTTAATATACCTGAGTGAGTGAATTTTCTCACTATATAACTTATGGGGATAGAATGTGTTAGAGAGAATTTGATATACTCGGTGTACGTGAACGAGTTCCCTACAATATACTCATGTGATGACATCAGTTAAGAGGTACGATGAGGGGGAACCGTTCGATATACGTCAAAGGTACAAGGCTAATGGAATATGAGAGTCATATCGCTTAGGCTAACTGCGACCCACAGGTCCAGCTCCCATCACAAAGTGACCCCATAGTACGGGAAAAAAATTCATCAATATAGCCTTGCTCTTGGTGATGTAGTGTGCAAAAATACATGAGTCTTACTTAACATATTATGGAGAGAGAGTATTTTTTTATCATTTTTTATTTGCATGATGAGTAAAGGGAATACTACACTAATGGGGAGCATATACAAGTAAATCTAACATGGAAACTATATTACACATGGATACATGTGAATGAGTAAGTGACATGGGAATATGTATAAGTGAGTGTGTGTGGTAGTGAGTCTATACATGGATAAACTAAAAGTGGTATGTGACATGTGTAAGTGACCATATATACAAGTGTAAGAAGTGTGGGTGTGTGCTAGTGAAGCCTAAGCATGGATATTCTAAGTGGTGTGTAAATCATGTAAAGTGAAACTAAGTGTAAGTGTGTGAAGTGTACATGGAAAGTATATACAAGTGTGTGAAGTGTATAAGTAAGTGGGAGGTTATATATATATATATATATATATATATATGTGTGTGTGTGTGTGTGTGTGTGTGAGAGAGAGAGAGAGAGAGAGAGAGAGAGATAAAAAGGGTAAATAGAGGAGAAAAGGTAACATGCGGGTAGGTGCATACGCACACATACAAAAAATAATAATACCCATGTAAAATAGAGTCTAGTCCTCTTATAAAAGTCCAAAGTGGAGTAGCCACTATGGCCATCCCGAGAGGTTGTTCTAGGGGTCGATGCGGTGTGCTCTTAAGTTTGATTTCTTCATCCTTCCCCTTCTGGCATGCATGTTGGATTGCGTCCTTTATTGGGGAGCTCGGCCATCATCGATGTGGGGTGATATGTAGTGATAGAGTCTCCAATCTATTTTGTACAAAATAGGTAAAAGAAATGTCGCCTCGAGAGAACGGCATCAAGGACAATACTGATGCTTGCGAAACCAAGTAGTTTAAGGGTTTAGGGACTAAGTTATGGAATGAAAAGGAGTTAGGAACCAAGTTATGGAATTGAAAGGTGTTAAGAATCCATCCCGCCCTTTCGGTCTCTCATGGGCATGTGTCAATCTTTTCCTTTAGAACTCCATGATGTGTGCACTTATGTGCATAACATAAATGGAAGATGGAATCGTCAACTCGTGTCATGGATAAAGGCAGATCGAGGTCATATTTAGGAGTGTTCCCAAAATAGCAATTAAAAATATAATGTAAGTGTTCGTTGATTCACAAGTCATTATGAAGGAACGATTGCGTATATAGAACACGACATAAGAAAGTGAGCATATAAAATGTATATATCATGAATATATGATGAGAATAAGTAACAAATGTGTATGTAGAAAAAGGTGTTTTAGAGTGAGAAAATGTGATGAGAAATCCCCATTTGGAATTTATAAGTGAACTCTCTTTTTCTTGTTTTTGGATTTATTTTTCTATGAAAATAAAGTATATGCGAATACAAATAATAAAGAGTTCAAAATTAAGATGTGTGATGTAATGAAGTAAAGTGCTAAAGCAAAAATAAAGTAACTAATGCAAAATTAAGAGAATTTAAAGATAAAGGGTAAGAATTATACCTCCTTGTGAAGACTTGAAGTATATCTTGATTGTAAATGTGTTAATCTCAAGATGAAGTGATGGCGGTTTGAGGAGGTGGGTGGGAAATTACTCTAAAGAGTATGAAAAGTATTGAAGAAATGTAGTAAATGGGCTTTTAAAAAATGAAGAACTCTAAATTCGAGGAAATTCTCTCTGAATTGCTAAGAGGAGTGTTCAGGGTAGCCTTTCAAAGTATGTTTATGACCTCTATTTATAGGCTTAGGGGTTCTAATCAGCATGGTCCAATACCTGCCTATCAGCATAGAACCCTAGGCACACTGTCGATAGATAAGGTCCTAGGGTTGCCAATTGGTAGTGTGAGGTGGGTTTTTTAAAAAATAGTCGTAAAACGAGAATCGTGAGTGAGAATCGACCACAGTGTCGATTTTCGGATAGGGTATTTAGAGCCTTTCAAGAATATATTAATCCATTCTCGGGATCGGGAGTCGACCAAAGTCAAATGTGGATCGAAAGTTCCCATTAGTCACTAAATAGGAAATTATCAAAGGAAAATTTATCATTCGTCCTAACCGTAACACCGATTCACGCATGGGATTGACCGTTGGAAAGGGTATTCAGAGCCCTTCGAGGATTCATTCAGCTTCATTCGAGTTGAAGAGTTAACATGAGTAAAATGGAGATGTAAAGTCGATTCATGCGTGGGGTAGAGTGTTAGAAAGGGGATTTAGAGCCCTTCAAAGATTCATTGAGCTTCTACTTAGGCGAGGAAGTTACCAAAGTCAAAAAGGGGCCCAGGGATGCCTGGTGCCCTCTTGATTTGTTTTTAATAGTAAAATGAACTGTTTATCGAACCGTAAGGCCAATTCATACTGAGGGCAAACCGTTGGAAAGGAGATTCAGAGCCTTTCAAAGATTCATTGATCTTTCTCTTAGAAGATAAAGTTGATCGGAGTCAAATGGGGACTGGTGTCTATAATGTGGAACTCCATGACCTTAGATTGTTATTACGATTTGATCGAATAAATCAAATTCTGAGGACTCTTCTCATCGGCCTCTTTTGGCTATTATGCTCGAGTCATAGTCGCTTATCAAGTATGTTGGGTACGTGTCAGTTGGTCATTCTTGATTGGATAATTCTCGAAAATATTGTTTAATATGCATGCCATATACATGTGCATAGATTAGGAAGATAATACTTGAGTGTTTGCTTTCTACTATAATGGTTTTGTTTGTGCATTTTGTGAATGTGAGGGGTTTGGTGTGAAGGTTGCCTGGGTATTGGCTAGATTCTATAATTGATTGGGAGATGAGATACGTTAAGTGTGTAAACTAATCAATTAAATAATTTGGAAAAGAGTCATAAATTCACCTGTCTTCACTTACTTACGAGGTTAGAGAACTATGTTAATGGGGTATTGACAAATCAATTTTAGTGGATTCTTAATAACTATCATAAATTAGTTTACTAACTGTGATATATAACTTTATCCTCATTTCTCATTGGGATCATGTCGAGGTATTATTTTTTTTGGCTTCACCCATGTATATTAATCTTTTAGTCACAAATTTGATTTACCATGGGCATTTGGGGGATGTTAAACTTACGATCACGTGTTGGTTTAACGTCATTTCATATAGGGACATATTTCCTTTATTTAATGGTTTATACTTTATTTATTGAGCCATTTGATATTATGAGATGGTGGTTTATTATAAGCATTAATAGTTTTATATGTATCTCTACTTGTTTTGAGAATCTAATGATAAGGATGGATCTCAGATTCCACTATTGTTTATCTTTTGACTTTCTTTTATTATCTATTATTAATTTTATGTTTTTTTTATACATGCTAAGAATGTTATTTAATTGTTAAATGCCTATACTTTTTTATTTTTAAGAATGAACACCTTAGATATGACGACATTAGGTGTCAGGGGTTTTCTTTTTTGGATTATTCCCTCGACATTAGGTCCCACAGATCGAAGTATGTTCTTATAATATCGAGTCACACTATAATTAATTGATAATTAAGATTTAATCATAAGCTACACATATTAGATATTTAATTAATTTAATATGATAATTAATTAGCTTGATAAGATGATTGACTTGTAAAATATGTTAACCTCCAAGTAGGTTCGTATAATGTTTAGAAAGTCCGGTTTAAGATTATTATAGTGACATTTTATCTTGTTGAGATAGTATATGGATTGGTCCAAGTTTTAGGCCATTAGGAGTTCGTTTTCATGCTTTTTAGTTGACACTTTTTTAGTGACCTAACCTAATTTCGGGATTAGTGATTTAATATAGCCTATTAACTTAACCTAATAATCATAATACACTTTTGGAGAACCCTATAACTTCTAAGGAAGTGGTGGATGAAACCGTAGCTAAGAATTGACATGAACAACGAAGGTATTGACATGAACAATGGAGGGAATTCCTCAATCAATCCAAGGCATGTTTATTTTGTTTAAGAATAAAATTAGATTTGTGTTAGAATCATTGTAATGTGTCAGAATCTCTTAAGATAACTATAATTCTGATTTTATTCATAATCAAACCTTAATTTGTAATTAAGATCAATCTAATAAAGAACCTTAGTTTTGTATTAAAGAATTCATGTTACTTTGTTAAAGAACTAATCAATTGAGCCTTGAATCGTTGTAATCAGGCTTAAACATTATTAGATGTAGATCATACTTTCTTTAATCTTTAAAACCCTAATGTAACCTTTTAAATTGATGATAATCCATAAGCTAATTAGATTATTTATATATAGAACATAAACATAGGGTTTCTTTTATAATTTTTGAGATTTGATATTAAAACGAGTTATTTATCACGAAAAATGTACATAAATAAGTTAATAACTACCATATGATGTTTACTTATTAATGAGATGGGTTAGTATTATTGTTTTGAGGTTTTTAGATTAATTTGGATTGAGTTAGTTCTGCCATTAATGAGCTAGTGCGAAGTTTAAAGGTACCGGGGGCGAATAGATTCGTAGTTGTGGTCAAAAGATTCAATTCAAGACGAATCGATTCGAGTTGGTAGGTTATCCTAGATATTGTGTTTTAGGGGATTTTTAATGATATTCCTAATTAAGTTTACTTTAAAGACTTTCAGATAAATGAAAATATAGCATAACCAGTAGGTTTGAAGATTGAAGCCTAGGTTAGAGAATTTAGGATTTCAATCAAAACTTATAAATTTGAGTAGCATTTAGCGATTAAGTTAATCAGATAAAAGATGACAATGTATTTGTGATCCATCGAGTAGGGTAGTGAGTGATTCAGAATGATTATGTAAACCATAGTTTGAAGAATATGCCTTGTATATGGGCATTGGTTTTAGGACAATATTTATAGTACCAATTGATACTCCACGATTGTGTAGAACCTATGATAGTTTATAACATATTTGTAATCCATCGAGTAGGGTAGTTCTTAATTTATAATTTTCCTCATTAACGATAGGTGTGACACAATACCAAGACTTTGGAGCCTTAGTATTTTGGGCTATTTTTATATAAAGTATTTAAGTTAAATATGATTAATAACTTGTAGTGAAATATTTTATCTGTGTATCCAAAATTGAGTAACGTTTGTGTTGAATTGTTTGAGTTATGGGAAATCATACAATGTGTGTGTGTGTGTGTGTGTGATGTGAATAACCAACTAGGGCAATTTGATGGGGCTTATATGACATTAAATGTGCTTTCTACCCCATTGATAGATGCAAGCTTTACCACGCTTTATTTACCTCAAATATACGTGATGATGTGCACATATGCTGAGTGGGGACAATAGGGATTAATCCTCAGGTATATCCTTAAGTATACGACTTGTACTTTTGGTGTGATAGCATCGTGATTTCTCGTGTTGTTGATCTTTGGAGATTATAGGATTGGGATTATGATACCCCCTCTTATTAAAATAATTGGTGGCTAGCCATATATAAAATAAAATGGTAGTCTCATATGGTTCATTCTTAGTTTCATTGTCGAAACATGTTGAATTACTAACCACCTAATTAATTTAACAAGGAGTTCAATTTTATCTTTCATTAAGATACAACAATATTAACCAATCCATTATAATACCATGCACAGTAATCATAATAAATGAGACCATAATATAATGTCTAAAGCTGAGATAAATAGAAAAATTCCCCGAATAAACCATCGGGTAAAAACCAGTGCATCCAAACCAACTGTCTAAAATAAAAGGAAGTCCATAAGTTTGAAATAAATGGTAAACACTCCCAATCGATAACTAAAATCAAGAACCTAGTCTAGATAGTAATAAATTAAGTGACTACTCTGAATCCTGCAAACATCCACATCATCTGCAGCTACGTGTCCCTGAAAATAATCATCACCCTTGACCTCCCTCTGGATGGACGCGTAAAAGTTTTTGAAAATGTTTGATACGGGTCGGAGCCCACAACCTTTGAAAATTTTTTAGCAAGTGTATAAGATGCAGTTATTGAAAATGTAAATTAATATTCATATTTAAAGTGGTAGCGCACTCACAAGAGATAATCTTTACCGCTCATCTAATGTGCGCACCTAACGTATTTTCTCAACCTGCCTAGTTATGCTACCCCGCCTAACTAACCTCATCCCAATTTATAATGCATTACCCTATCTCAAGTTTTGTATATCATTGGTTTAATACTTAACTTAATTCGTTAATTAATTCATTATTTCATTACTATTCATTCCCATACTCCGATGATTAATAATATTCACGATTAATTGCTTATGTTCGTATATAATTGTCTATCTCTTTATATACATATATTTAAAACACATCAAATTCATAGAAATACATATATCTCTCACTATAAGTATATAATCGCTATCCCTCCGAGCTTTGCCTCACTGGATATGAAATCACTTATATGATATCAAGTTCCAGGGAGTCCACCATAACCTAGGCAACCGGGTCGGGATATCACCACTGAACCAAAAAGTGTAACAAAAATTGGAAGAGGTCACGGACTTAAGTATGTCGTCATAACCATATCATATTATTCTACGGGACTCCAACTTTACATAGCGTGATCATGCACAGTCCTATGACCCAGGGGAACAGTACTACCTCTACTGAGATTATCCTGAGTAACATCCCACAGCGCACAACCTCCACCGATAGCATATCCGCTAGGATGGGTATGTTTCATATAAATATTGTGCACATGCACACGCACACACACACACACACACACACACACATATATATATATATATATATATATATATAAATCGCTAGCCTATAAGTCACGAGTCTCAACCCGACTCTTAAACATTTAATTATTCACTAATTAAATTAAGCATCATTACATAACCATTCTAAAATGCCCAGACGTTCCCAAACAACTCGCAAATAATAATAATATTTCTCGAATTATTTTATCCCAATTTCTAATTTATATTCCGAGTGTTACCCCTCCAAAACACTCGTAACCATACTTCAATTCCATTCTCCCCTGCTCGAGGTCGAATAACTAGGTATAATATTCCCCAAACTCCTATAATACCCATGGACCTTTTTACAATTTTTGATTTCTCAAAAGCCCCTTGAGTTACATTAATAGGCCTGATTGTCCCTCATAGCAGGTCCAAATCGATTCTAGTTCATAGCCAAATCAATTCGGCTGCCGAATCGATTCGCCTATAAGGCCGTATCGATTCATATATGGGCAGGAGCCCAGTTCTTGAATTAAAGTGACATGATTTCTAATGTCCCAACATTCAATTCGCATCCTTAAATAACTCCAATAATATTTTGAATCTTCCACTTGTACATAAAACCTAATCTAAAATCATCCTATGATTCACAAATCCCATAATCATCATCCCAATTCATGAATTCAACATATTCAAGAATTTATCCCAATTTCCAGATCTATTCACGTTGTATGTAAAAACAAAGAGAGGTTGGCGATTAAAGTGATTTGGGAGAGTTTAAGGTAGAGAGGAGTGAATTTAGTTGAAAGGTAGTGCATATGGAAATTACGCGCCCAACCTCCATATCTTTTTTTCTTTTAATGACATTTTCCACACTTATCAATATATTGTAGCGATTTTGTTCAATTTGTAATGGTTTTTAACCGTCACAAAGTTGTGATGGATAACATCCGTTTCAAATAGAAAAAATAATCCATTACAAAATAAGCCTTTTGGTGTAGTGCTTATTATATAAGTAATAATATAAAGGGTATAGATACAATATTAATCCTAACCAATTAAGAAAATCCTAACAATGAGATATTATACCTTGTTATTTAGGGTATCAAAACTCCCCTACTTAACCTTCAATTTAACAGTCTTCCGTGAAATCCTAACCTTATTCATGAAGCATCAAAACCTCCATATCCCAATAGGTTTAACCATGCACCAATCTCAATTGTCCCAAATCCCCACCGCCTCTCAACTCCCAATAAAACTAAATTCCATATGTGGGATGTAAAATCTAATAAGGAACCCTCGTAACACTTTTTTCTAGTCTACATGTTTATCAAGATCCAATGGCGTGAGACCCTCCAAACCACTACTCGAAACAAGAACATAACTCGAATTCCTTTATCCTTATTTGTCCTTGACTAGACCACCAACCTATACAATACATAACACTAACCCAACTTTCTAACCCACAGTATCGACTATTTAACTAAGTCAGTAACTCACATATTATAATATTGAGTATTAAACTAACTCCCCTACTAACATACTATAGAGCAATAACTATCTCTCTAACCTTCCTATTATAACATAGAGTAACCAACTAACTCGTCACTGTCCCAATGTAACATAAGTAATAAATAACCCATGAAGCTCTAAACCAACACCTTAGCCAACCGATCCTAGGGGTAAGTAAACTCACTTATAAAAAATCATAAAAATAATTACACACAAACTATATACAATCAATTATCAAATCACATATCGGTTCCTATCCATTAATAAATACTCTAAACATATCCAAACTTCATAAGTATTTACAAAGGTCCTTCTAACTTAAGGATCCTACCTGCCAATCTCAATTCCCATTCTACAAGTATCCTAAACATTGATTCACTCATGGAAAACCGATATCATTTTAGGCATAGATTAATGTCGATTACTTATTTATTATTTGTAATATATATTGTTATATATTCTCAACCCTTAATGCCCAACTACTAGTTTTAAAACTAATTAATAATAATTCAAATTGACCAAATGCTCGGAATCAACCAAGAATCCAAAACAACACATTGTCCTAACATCACACTGTCATATTGATATGTTACATGCCCAGATTAATCTGGGTTACAAAACTCTGAAACCCTGCCTAATTAAATATCGGGTGATCAGTCATTTATTAAATTAAATCAAAGTGTCCGGTTGGTTCATTCTAAGTATCACTGTCGAAAAATCATGTTCTTTATTTATCACCTAGTAAATAATTAATATATGTGTCAAAACATTTAATTTTAAAGATTAAGTTCCAAGGTTATAATTTAATATAAGAAAACATTTTCATGAACACGGATAATAATATTGAATACCAAACCATCCAAGTGGAATAAACATGCAAGATTAAACATCCAAATAAAATATCCCAAATCGAAGGACAATGTAATAAACAAAAGCAATCCCAACTAAAAAAGAATACTGAAATAAATAAAGGGTACAAATCTCTCTGAGTTAAATGAAAACTGGAAATCGGCGATACATTCCCTATCTAATCATGACTAAATAGAAGACTGAGAAAACAAGGGTGAAGTCATCTACTGCTAGGACCTGCAACTCCCACACTAGCTGCAGCACATCAATAGTCCAAGGATCTCATCCTGACGCCCCTGTGGCTGGGCACATGTGATATATATAAATATATAAAAGAGAAAGAATAGATGATAAGAAACGGGTCAGAGCCCGAGTGTAAATTAGCTTTTAAAATTGTTTAGCAACTATATAAAATGCATACCAGTTGATATTACATACAGGTTAGTACCTCGACACTCACTTAATAATTCTCACCTATCAACTAGTGTGCACGCCTAACGTACTACCGAATCAATTGAGATAAAGCTAACCCAATTAACTAGTCCAACCCACTCTTCCCTTATCAATCCTAATTCGTGTGATCACATTACTAACATTTATATATGATAACTTTTCTTATGAATTTATCGAGTCGGCTATGTACATCACAATATATCTTTAACCACTTAATTTGTTTAATATCAATTATCCAATTTTATCTACATACAAGCACAGTAAAGGAATCTCAGGTATATGTATATATATTTATCACTCATATAATATTTATATTAATCGGGCACCCCACATAAAATCTATGGTACTGGCATACTCTTCTATCAAGTCCCTATACCTCTCGTACAAATGAGGGAAATACTAGTTTGGATCCACTCCCTAACCGTACGTGTACAAAATACACATAATGGAGGCAAAGCATATTTCCATGTCTCTAAGAGGTCAGCACATACCCTCACATCTCTTAGGATCACGTGACTCCCATTCTCAGATATCCTGTACCAAGGATGCTATGTTCTAGGGTACAAGTCAATATCCCCCATAAAGGTCCAATCGAGATAAGACTCTCCCGATGCAGAAACCTCCGTGATAGCATGTAGCGCGGGTATGATTACACACAGATAATAACATACTTTCTCTCTCTCTCTCTTAATATATATATATATATATATATATATATATATATATATATATATATATATATATATATATATATATTCACATTATTCAGCTACATTATTCAGCTAGGTACACACACGACCCATAATATATTCTAATCATACGTGGCACATAACGCCCGAGTTCTACGTATACTTAAATCATTCTTTTATTTTTTCAATTACCGCAAGTCCTTAAGTACTTCTCGACTCTCGAAGTGTATCACTTTGATAAATATAAAATCAGTAGGTGTACACTCTCTACCCTACTGGTCTAAGTGCTTTTTAATTCTCTGTAAGGACACAAATTTCCAATTGAGTCCATATATAGTTTTGGCTTAATTCCGAACAAAAACATTTATTCATAGGAAAGTATTTGATTGTAATATTCTCAAGCCTATGAAGTGTTTGTTGAAGACGTAGCGGCAAAGAGTATAAAGCTTCATCAATATGCCGGTTTGCGTGCCTCGTTTCTACGTCATCAACTAAGGTTCCATGCTCCCAATGTATGAATGCAATTATATATATATAGGAGCTTGGAACAAAGTTTATTGGGTGTTAGGTTTAATAAAAACTGTGTTTTACTTTCAGAAAAATTAATTAGAACTTTATGTTAAAGTATATAAAGTTTCTGGGCCAAAAATTGAATTTTATGAAAAATTCTGAAAGTCGTTCGAAATGTCGTTCGAATGAGTTTTTCGTTCGAACCAGGTTTCGTTCGAACGAGTTTTCCAACGAGTCTAAACTGGTCTGTCGTTCGATACGTCGTCCGAACGAACTTTCTGTTCGAACGAGGTATCTAACGAGATTCTAACGAAGTCTATACTGGTGCGTCGTTAGAAGTCTCGTTCGAACGAGAGTTCGTTCGAACGAAATGTCGTTCGAACGAGCTGTCAGGCGGGAACAGTTTTTGGCAGTTTTTCACCCACTTCCCCACTTGGTTTTTAACCAACTTTTTCAGACTTTATGAAGTGCGGGAATCACATTTTCCAAACCAACATTTCCATAACTTTTCCAAAATATTTCCATCTCTTAGAGAGTGTTTGAGCGCAAAAATGGTTTAGGAAAATGTTCATGTTTTGAGTGTTATTTTTCAAAGAGAAAATCCTTCACACTCTAGTTTACACCCAATTGTGTTTAGTCTAAGTTCTTATTTACATATCAAATTGCTTGGAGTTTTGGCACCGGTTTATCTCTACCGAATTCAAGAAGAGAAGTTTTGGTTTGCTTCTACATCCATCAAAGAAGAAGACTTTTTGTTGAGATTCTACCCACTTGGAGAAAGGCTCCATGCTTGGGTGACGGTGACCATATTTAGTTCTATCGGTGGATTCCGAGACCGCGGTGGTGTTCCGAGGTTGTCCGCTAGGAAGAGGTTTCTACGAGAAGAAGCGTCGAGGCTTGAGAGGGATCAAGTCAGTCGTTGTAAGTCTATATGTCTTGTAATTGTAATTCCATATCTAGTGGACTTGTGGCTAGGGCCGTCCGAGGTTATTTCCCGTCTTGGGTTTTTCCTCGTACATCGCGGCGTAGTGTGATATTGTTTATTTTATCTTGCATCATAATTTAGAATGCATGCTTAGGATAATTTCAAGATAAAATTTGGTTTATATTATCACACTCATTTAATTTGGGACTAAATTAAATATTGGTTAAATTTGGTTTACTCTAGTCATTTGCTAAAATTGGTTTCGCCTAACTTTGGATAATTGATAATTATGACTTAGGCAAATTCTTGGACTTGAGTTGAATTAATTATTTGGTTTAAGATTTTAATTTGTTTCAAGTAAATTAAAACTTGTTGTTGATTTGAAAGTTGAACCATCACCTTTATAACGCTTCCGCATCTCTTGAGTTTACATAACAAGGAAATTATATTTTATTTGAGATAATTAGAAACCGGGGTTCCACATTGCGTTTTCAAATTGGTATCAGAGCCAAAGCGATAAATTATTTTGTTAACGATCTTTTAAATAATCTTTGGCTAAAATGGACTTTTCCCCATTTTCAAAATTTCCTATTTTCGATGGTTCAAACTACGCGTATTGGAAAGCGTGAATGAGATCGGCACTAAAATCTATCGACGAGAGAGTTTGGATGTCTGTTGTTACCGGGTACTCCCCACCTACTTACTTAGTTGAAAATGAACGTGTTATCAAACCCGCCGATAGATGGACTGAAAATGAGTTTAAACTTGCTAACATTAATTCCCGAGGTTTAAATGCCTTATTTAGCGCTGTCGCACCGGATGAATTCCGACGTATTATGACGTGTGAAACCGCTAAAGAAGTTTGGGATATTTTACAATTAACTCATGAAGGAACTAGTGTCGTTAAAGCTTCAAAACTCCAAAACCTCAGCACTCAATTTGAAACTATCAAAATGGATGAAAAAGAAACTTTTGATAAATTTTATGCTAGACTTTCTGATATTGTTAATTCATCTTTTAACTTGGGAGAGAAAATACCTGACGACCGTGTTGTAAAGAAAATTTTAAGGTCCCTACCCGATAGATTTATTCCAAAAGTGACCGTTTTAAATTCTTTACCCACTTTAGCCTCTACGAAATTAGAAGAGCTTGTAGGTGATTTACAAACCTATGAACTAGATATGTTTTCCTCTAAAACTGAAAAGAAAATCGAAAAGGGCGTTGCTTTAAAAGCCCGAAAAGAGGTCAAACAAGTAGTAGAGAGCGAGAGTGATAGTGACTCGGAAGACATGGTTTTATTTGCTCGTAAATTTAGAAAATTTCTTAAAATTAACAAAGGTAATTTTAAAAATGATTTTAAGAAATTTGATACTTCTAAACATGATAAAAGCGAGAAGGTTTCTAAAGCCGAGAAGATCCCTAAAACTAGTAATGACAATTTAGATAGGGACGAGTCTAATAAGTGTTTTGGTTGTGAAGGTTATGGCCATAGGGCTTTTGAGTGCCCCACTAAACTAAGGAAAGAGGGTAAATGACCCATTTCATGTAATGCGACCCTTAGTGATAGTGATAAGGAAGAGAAGCCCGATTCCCCCACTAAGAAAAATTTTGTGGCTTTTATGGCTAGTCATGTGAGTGATAGTGAGGACTCATCGAACGATGAAACGATAGCACATGCCACTTCCAAGGTCATTGTACATGATTCTCTTATTTTTGATGATAGTGAGAGTGAAGAAGAAAGAGAGAGTGAAAATGAAGATGAGGTTGATATGAGTGAACTTCAAAATGCTTTTCAAGAACTTTATACAGAATCTATTAAGTTGAAAAGAGCTAATTTGAAGTTAGAAGCTAGTTTAAGAGTGAGTGTCAAGGTCGGTGATGAAAATGCTTTAATAGAAGACCTTAGGACACATGAAAGGACTCTTCAAGAGAAGCTTGAATATGTAGAAGGCGAGAGAGATAGCCTTAGGGGTTTAATGGAATCCTTGAAAAAGGAGCTTCTTGCTTTTGAAGAGCGAAATGCTTTATTAGAGTCTAACATTTTAGAATTACAAGATAAATTAAAAGACTCTAGTAATGTCAAATTTGATTTGGAGTGTCGTTCGGAAAAACTAGATAAAATGTTAGGAACGGTCCAAATTAAAAATGACACTTGTGGTTTAGGCTTCATTACTTGTAATGAATTTACTCATAATGCCAAAACCAATGTTTTAGGAGAATCGTCTAGGAAAGATTTTAGAGATCACTCCTTAAGAAAATCTTTTCGTCATGTTCTTACTTGTACGCATTGTGGTCGAAAAGGTCATCTTAGGAAATTTTGTTTAGATCTTAAACGAATTCCTAGAGAATCCCATAGTAAAGTAACCACGGTAATTAACGTGCCAACACCCCAAGATAGTCATTCTTCATTAATTTGGGTTAGGAAATCCGACTTGGTTGCCTTACAACATAGGGATTTTGATTCTCATTTACTTTCACATGCTTCCTCCCTTGCTAAATCTATAGGATGAATGTGTTAGTGTTTTGCATACTTTAGCCTTTGTACTTCATGCTATATTCACATGCTAAATGTATGCTTGTTTAGTCATTTTCTAGTCATTGCCTTATTTCATATCACATGCTAGAAATCATGACTTGTTTATCTTTTTGTATTATATGTTGTGTTTGAATTAATTGAAAAAATATAAAAAGATTTTTGTTTATCATTTGTGTTTTATTTATTTCATTTAAGCTTAATGAAAAATTCAAATGATTTTTGTTTATTCTTTTGAGTATATATCTTTATTTTTTATTACAAATGTTAAAAACTCAAAAATATTTTGTTTTGTGTGTATTTTTGTTTGACACACTTTATGTGGCATATATTTGTGTTTGAATCCCATCTTTTACGCTCCCACGTGACTAGAACTTTTGGTTTAGATTTTCAATCCTTAAAATATTCTTAACCATGTTTTATATGGAGTAGTTGGATTTTGTATTGTTTAAATGGATTCTATTTTTATATGCCTCTTTTCACACATGCACGAGCTCTTTTGAAATCTTAATGTCACATGTTATATTTGAGCTTTTTGAGGTGTTCTCCTATCAATCTAGTCATCTACATATCTATGACCTAGGAGGACTAGTGCATGTCAAAATCCGTTGCATGTGAGATTTGTGTGAAAAATGAAAACATGATAAATAAATGTGCACGGGGAAGGGCTCCGAAAGGATGAATTAAATCCTTTGCGATAGTAAGCCACCGTTTATTGGATCTAAAAGAAATACGTGATCCAAAGGCCTAAAAACAGAATATTTGGCATTAAAAATAAAACAATTGCCAAGGCCTATGTTTGTTTGATATATTCATTCAAAAACAAAAGAATATATATATGCTTATTGACGGAGAATTGGATGGTATCTCAACGGTTTGCACAATGTCCGTTTATCCTAGTTGTCTTTAATGTCATGACTCTATTTGGTTTTTAGAATCATCATCATGCTAGGCTTGTATGCATTGTGTATGTTTGTTCATTGAGTTCAATCTTTATATTGTCACATGAGGTTATATCTAATTGTGATGAAGTTTGCAATCAAATGAGAACTCCGTGAACGTTTCTTAAGTGTTTGGGTCTAAATTTTCTTGTTGCTAGTTCACACCCCTACACTTCCGTTTCCATATGACACATTTTTGCCATACGAGTGTGCAAACTTATTGTATTTTGTGTCATGTGTATGTTTATATCTATCTATATATGCAAGTACTTATTGGTATATTTATAGTATATATATATATATGATATTTGTTTGTCTTTGCCTTGCTTTTATTGCCCATATGCTATCATGCCTTGCTTCAACATGTTGTTTATTAGTTCTTAATCCTTTGCCTATTCCTGAACAAAAAGGGGGAGAATGATTAATGATGATGATAGGGGGGAGAAAAGGTATCTAATCCAATGATTAATGATGATGATAGGGGGGGAGAAAAGGTATCTAATCCTATTATTATCGTATCTTAGTTTGGGGGAGATTTATCTTAGGGGGAGACGTCTATCTAAGTAGGTCATGTGTTTAAAGGGAGAATTATTTTAAAGGGAGAATTAATTTAGAGGGAGTAATTAATTAATTGCATTTAATACTTTGATATTCCCTATGCATTTGATGAGTTTGCTTAAGTGTGCAGGAATTATTCTAAAGCGGCATCTTTCAATGGCAAAGCGTTTGATCCTTAGGTTGAGTCAAGTTTGGGCGGGTTATGTTTTGAGTCTAGTAGAGCTTGACGGCCCTTTAGGATTTTTGTTTGGTTTTTGTCCCGGAATAGCCAAAGGGGGAGATTTGTAAGGACACAAATTTCCAATTGAGTCCATATATAGTTTTGGCTCAATTCCGGACAAAAACATTTATTCATAGGAAAGTATTTGATTGTAATATTCTCAAGCCTATGAAGTGTTTGTTGAAGACGTAGCGGCAAAGAGTATAAAGCTTCATCAATATGCCGGTTTGCATGCCTCGTTTCTACGTCATCAACTAAGGTTCCATGCTCCCAAGGTATGAATGCAATTATATATATATAGGAGCTTGGAACAAAGTTTATTGGGTGTTAGGTTTAATAAAAACTGTGTTTTACTTTCAGAAAAATTAATTAGAACTTTATGTTAAAGTATATAAAGTTTCTGGGCCAAAAATCGAATTTTATGAAAAATTCTGAAAGTCGTTCGAAATGTCGTTCGAACGAGTTTTTCGTTCGAACCAGGTTTCGTTCGAACGAGTTTTCCAACGAGTCTAAACTGGTCTGTCGTTCGATATGTCGTCCGAACGAACTTTCTGTTCGAACGAGGTATCTAACGAGATTCTAACGAAGTCCATACTGGTGCGTCGTTAGAAGTCTCGTTCGAACGAGAGTTCGTTCGAACGAAATGTCGTTCGAATGAGCTGTCAGGCGGGAACAGTTTTTGGCAGTTTTTGGCAGTTTTTCACCCACTTCCCCACTTGGTTTTTAACCAACTTTTTCAGACTTTATGAAGTGCGGGAATCACATTTTCCAAACCAACATTTCCATAACTTTTCCAAAATATTTCCATCTCTTAGAGAGTGTTTGAGAGCAAAAATGGTTTAGGAAAATGTTCATGTTTTGAGTGTTATTTTTCAAAGAGAAAATCCTTCACACTCTAGTTTACACCCAATTGTGTTTAGTCCAAGTTCTTATTTACATATCAAATTGCTTGGAGTTTTGGCACCGGTTTATCTCTACCGAATTCAAGAAGAGAAGTTTTGGTTTGCTTCTACATCCATCAAAGAAGAAGACTTTTTGTTGAGATTCTACCCACTTGGAGAAAGGCTCCATGCTTGGGTGACGGTGACCATATTTAGTTCTATCGGTGGATTCCGAGACCGCGGTGGTGTTTCGAGGTTGTCCGCTAGGAAGAGGTTCCTACGAGAAGAAGCGTCGAGGCTTGAGAGGGATCAAGTCAGCCGTTGTAAGTCTATCTGTCTTGTAATTGTAATTTCATATCTAGTGGACTTGTGGCTAGGGCCGTCCGAGGTTATTTCCCGTCTTGGGTTTTTCCTCGTACATCACGGCGTAGTGTGATATTGTTTATTTTATCTTGCATCATAATTTAGAATGCATGCTTAGGATAATTTCAAGATAAAATTTGGTTTATATTATCACACTCATTTAATTTGGGACTAAATTAAATATTGGTTAAATTTGGTTTACTCTAGTCATTTGCTAAAATTGGTTTCGCCTAACTTTGGATAATTGATAATTATGACTTAGGCAAATTCTTGGACTTGAGTTGAATTAATTATTTGGTTTAAGGTTTTAATTTGTTTCAAGTAAATTAAAACTTGTTGTTGATTTGAAAGTTGAACCATCACCTTTATAACGCTTCCACATCTCTTGAGTTTACATAACAAGGAAATTATATTTTATTTGAGATAATTAGAAACCGGGGTTCCACATTGCGTTTTCATTCTCAGAAGACCTAATTTAACGTACGCACGATTTCCACTCCATTTTATACCCCCGAAATTCCCACAGTTAAATATCATATAAAGTCGTATTGCCCGAATCTTACCTATAACCTACTAGTCCTTCCCAAGTCCCATTATGATATTTAAATTATGTCCAAGGGTCCTCACACATTGGAATCAGATTAACATTAAAAGGGTAAGAAGTTTCAATTTCCAGGAGGAGTTAATCGATCGATCTAGTCGATCGATCGACATTATTGAGTCGATCGATCGATCGAGCAGTTATTGTCCCAATTTCTGCAATTCAAGCCTACGGGTTTCTTCCAATTTAAATCATCAAACATCCATTAACATGGCCCAAATTCCACACCAAGCATCATGAACATTATACAAACCAATATGGATGATTTCTAACGTAAAACATTCATTAATTTCTCAAGAATTGTCATCAAATGGATTAATTCAAGAATTTATCATTTAACCCTAGTTTATCTAATTTTCTCAAGAATTCCATTGGTTTCCAGATTTCTATCTCTACTGGACATCAAATTTTGTGGTTAATACTCTACATATAACAAGATATTCATCCTAACATAGTTTCTACTCCAGATTGCAATAATAATCTCCCAAACAACATTTAACTTTCATGGAAACATAAAATCATCATCTCCTACACTAGCATGGGTGTGTTATCAACTAAAGAAGAGCAAGTTAGATACTTGCCTCAAGAATGAAAGTCTAAATTGTAGAATATGATGGGTATAATCCCGCTCCTCGTTCCCCGATCTACGAGTTGGTGGTGAATTTGGTGAGAATGGTGTAGGGTTGGTGGTTCTCCTCCTTGGAAATCTTCTCTCTTCTCTCTTACTTAGCCTCTATAAGGATATATTTCTCATGTCCGTTATCTTACATTTGTGTATGTCGTACGCCGCTACAAAAGGCACGTCTCTTCACGATCTCACACAACGACCTCAATTCGAATTTTAGGAATCAAACATTCATCATCTCCATCATGTGTCCCATATCTTCCTTAACGACTTCAAATTCCACGATTTTAGGGACAGTATGCAAATACGCAAGAGAAATCATAACAGTGAAAGAATGCAAGATATGGAAGTTCAAGGGAATTTTAGTAAATTTACAAACACCGTTCGGAGGTCCGGCCAACTGAAAAGTTGAAGAACTCGACATAATAAAGATACTGGAAGAAACGGAACCTCAATTCGAGCTACGGTGAAGAAGCATTGGCCTTTTGAAAATGGAGAAAATTTCGAGAAAAGACTTAGAAAAATTCCATGTCCTTTTAGCCCCAAAAACCAGTGAACTTTCATAAACCGAAGGCCAAACCGGTTCGGGGGCGAACCAGTTTGCAGTACACCCGAACCGGTTCGGGGTACCTGACACTGGCTAGAGTCCCAAAGTTTTAAAATTCATTTTGGATTCCTATAAAAGCAAACTTCGGGGGAGTTATTTTACAAGACCTTGAGAGACGATTTTGAGAGTTCTAATTACTCTAGTCTTCATATTTTTTAGTCCCAAGACTCATGTTTTGATTCACACATCATTTCCATACCTTTGTGAATCATTTTGAAACCCAAGAACACAACTCTGGTTTTGTTTATACTCATGGAGAAGGCATCTTTCTTCTTCATTATTGCTCATCTGGAGTTCCTGAGGGAGATTCCAGCCAACGACATCAAAACCGATGTCTGCGGGTATTTTTGTGCCACACTGTATTTTTATTGTAATCCGTGTAACCGTATCTTACAAAAATATAGTGAAAATAAATGGTTTTGCCCCTTTGGGGGATTTTTTCTCACTTATGTGTGTTTGAATGTTCTTGCATGATTTCATCATCTTCAATCACACCTAGATGCATGATTAGGATATTAATTTTGAAAAACTGAGTTTAATTAAATAACTTCTTAATTTTAACGCAAGTGCACTCCTTTCGAATTGGTATCAGAGCCAATTACACAATTATACCGTGTAATTTTCCGCAAAAAAATTCTAAGATATCAATTTTCTAAAAAATCGATTTTTGAAAAAGTGCATGTTCATAATGGAGAAATTATATAATAAAATGTCAGTTTTTGACGGGACAAACTATGCATATTTGAAAGCCCGTATGAAATCTGCATTAAAATCCATTGATTAAAGAGTCTGGATTTTGATTGAAAGAGGGAGGACACCTCCCTACATCACTGTTGAGAACGTAACTAGTTTAAAATCTATCACTGGTTGGATTGAAGAAGAATTTAAATGGTCCTCTTTTAATTCAAAGGGTTTAAGTGCTATTTTCGGATTCGTCACTCCTGACGAGTTCAAACGGATAATGACGTTCACCACGTCAAAAGAGGCATGGGATGTTTTACAACTTACCCATGAAGGAACCAATGCTGTGAAAGAGTCTAAACTGCAAAATTTAACAACCCAATTTGAAACCATCACCATGCATGAAACTGAATGTTTAATGATTTTTATGCTAGGCTGTCTGATATTGTTAATACTAGCTTTAATCTTGGCGAACAGATTCCTAATGCTAGAGTTGTTAAAAAGATTTTACATTCACTGCCTAAGCGTTTTATCCCTAAAGTCACTGTGCTAAATTCTATGGGTAATTTAAATATGCTAAAATTGGAGGAACTCGTAGGAGAGTTACAAACGTATGAAATTGATATGTTTTCTAAATCTGTCAAGCCTAAAGATAAGAGAATTGCACTTAATGCCCAAGAGAGAAAGAGTGAGGGGTCGACAAGAAAGAGAGTTGAGTCATCTATAAAAAGGGAGATAGAAATGTCTGATTCTGAGTGTGACCTTGATTTAGATGATTTGGCTTTATTTGCTAAAAATTTGAAGAAAAATGGAAATTTCAAAGATAAAAAGAATTTTGAGAAAAATAAGGGTGAAAAGAAAAATGAAAAAGATTTTAAAGACCCTCCTAAGAAAGACAGTGAGAGATGCTACGAGTGTGACGGTAAGGGTCATAGAGCTTTTGAGTGTGCTACTAGGATGAACAGAGAAAAGGGCAAAGGTGTCCTTAATGCTACCCTTAGTGACAACAATGAGGTCGAGTCGGTGAACTCTAGAGATGAATTGCCGCATGAGTGTAACTTCACTGCATTCATGGCTAGTCATGTGAGTACTTCTAGTACTCCTCACGACGATGAGGATGCTGCTTCACAGGGACACCTCGACAGTGAAAGCGATGTGAGTGAGGGGGAGGATGATGAAAGTGAGAGAGAGAGTGATCTTCAATGCCCCTATGTCGAGTTATGTTCTGAGTCATTTAAAACCAAAGAGCGTAACAAAGCGTTAGTACTTAGGATCACCGCTTTAAAGAAAGATTTAAGACTGTTTGGAGAGAGAGAGAGAGAGTTGGTGTGAGAATAAAAAAGAGAAAAGATAAACTTGAGAAGATAAGACGTTTTGAGTGCGATGGGATAGGGCACAAGAAATTTGAGTGTCCCACTAGACTTAGGGGAGAGGGAAAGAAAGCTGCCATGCCCACTACCCTAAGCGATAGTAAGGATGAGGATGAAGACGAAAGTGTGATCCGAAAAGATTTTAGAAAGTTTTTTATCGAGACCATGGAAATAAAAAGGTCAAATAGGATCCTAGTTCTTAGGATTTGTGAGTTGAAGCAATAGAATGATGAGCTAAAAAGGGAAAAATATGACTTGACCAACACGGTGTCTAGTCTGACGACACGTGTATCCCATCTCGAGGATGATCTCAAACAAGCACGGGAGGTCCAAGTCTCGTTAAAGAACGCATCTGATAAGGTTGATAAGATGGTTCTCTATCCCATTTTGAATAAGGTTGGAAAAGATCATGACAGTGCATTCACTACTTTTAATGCACCCGAGCCTATATCCACTTTGGTGAGTGAGTCTCATAGGTGCCCGTCTAGGAAAACTCATCCAAAATTTCTTGATAAATTAATTCCTAGATCGGTTTATGTTTTCTCCCACTGCAAGAAGTGAGGACATCTTAGGGAGTTTTGTTCTAAGTTGGGTTTTGTGCCACTTCATGCCTCTTCACACGTCCCCGCACATGCACCCATTCATAATATTTTTCTTGCACATAATGATAGAGAGTTTGCACATATCCGCGAGAAAGTGAAGTTTTTTATCAAGACCACACATGATCTTTCAAAAGATGTCACCATCTTTGGAAAACTTCACCGCTCTTCCTGGTTGAGGTCTTGACATGTTTGCTAGCATAGGGTGTTTTACATGATGTCTCTTTTGCCTATTTCTAGCATTTACCATTAGTTTGTTTTATTCTCTGATTTTTATATTTTTTTGAAAAATCCAAAAAAATAATCTTTTAATTTTTTTTTAGAAAAGCACAAAAATATTTTTGTATTTTATTTGCACTTTTATGGATGAGCATTTAAGATAGCCGAGACAGAAATTTCATTCCATTTATCCATGTGACTGTTTGATAGTGATTTGAGACGCTACATCATTGCATCCATGTGCTTTACATTGTTTGGAGTCTTTGAGATGTGATTAGTGATATCTTTCTACATGTTTGACTCCTATGTCCTTTATTGTACACATGCACGACTATATTTGATTATTGTAGTTGTCTATCACATATTGTCTTGAGTGTTTCCATCTCAATTCTGTCTATACAACGAACCTTATGCGATAAAACTTGACAAGATTGTAATGCATGTAAAAAACCGTTTGGTGAGATTATGTTTTTAAATGGTGAAGGGCTACGAAAGGTTCTTATATAGCCTTTGCCATTAAGCCACCGTTAAATCGGACCTAAAAAATTGAGGAATTTTATTATCCGAGGTCCAAAAGGTTAAAAAGGGCCCGAAAAAATTTAAAGGCAACAAAAAGAAATTCATGCCAAATATGGGCCATTAGGTTTTACCATCAATTCTCTAAAGTTTGAGAATTTAGACTACCTCTATTAAAAATATAAATTTGTGGGAGTTTGGTTGGAGAATTTAAACAGGTTTGCACTTCCTTGAAAGTCCTGAAAAGGAATTTTGAACATTATTAGTGTGGAAATCACTTTGAGCTTTGATTTGTTGATTTGATTAAGTCAATGTCTCTTATTTCCATTTTTTTACACCTAAGAAAGACGTTGAGTTCATTCGTTAGGAGTATCCGATATTCATCGTGCACATATGTCATGTTTGTATGCATTGATTTTCCTATCGAATCTGATCACACCCCTTCATTTACGCTATCATCGACTTGGTTATTTTTTTGTTTGTTCATGGTGTGATTCTTTGTTGTATATTTTGTGAGAAAAATTTTGAAAAATTCAAAAATACTAGTTTCTTACATTGGGACGTTCTCCATTTGCATTTATTTCTGCTTCTCATATCTGTCTATTTGGGGACATTATAAAAAGGGGGAGATTAAAGAATTATCATATTATGGGGGAGTTTTTGAGATTTGACGCATGGTTTCATCATATATTGGTATCCATGTTTATCTCATTTCAAACTCGATGTGTCACTTGGTATTTGTTTTATATCATGTGTGTAGGTACTACATTGATGATTATTGAATTGCACACCCTGATGAGAAAAGCTTTGATATTGTTGAAGATCTGAAGAACAAACGATGAAGACTTATTCATTTGTACCTTTCCAGTTTTGGGTTCATGGGAGGGTAGATTGGTATAGGCCATTTGGTAGTTGATAATTCGGATTTTTTATTTTGTACCGGCATAAACATAGGGGGAGATTTGTAAGGAAATATTTCTCATGTCTGTTATCTTACATTTGTGTATGTCGTACGCCGCTACAAAAGGCACGTCTCTTCACGATCTCACACGGCGACCTCAATCTGAATTCCTGGAATCAAGCATTCATCATCTCCATCATGTGTCCCACATCTGTCTCAACGACTTCACGTTCCATGATTTTAGGGATAGTATGCAAGTGGTACGCAAGAGAAGTCAAAACAATGAAAGAAGGCAAGATATGGAAGTTCAAGGGCATTTTGGTAATTTTACAGACACCTTCCGGAGGTCTAGTCAACTGGAAAGCTAAAGATCTTGACGCAACAAAGATACTGGAAAAAACGACACCTCAATCCCAGCTACAATGAAGAAGTTATGGCCCTTTGAAAATGGAGAAAATTCCTATAAAAAACTTGAAAAAATGCTGAGTCCTTTTAGCCTCAAAACCAGCGAACTTTCGCGAACCGAAGGCCAAATTGGTTCGGGGGGTGAACCAGTTCGGGGTACCTGACGCTGGCAAGAGTCCTAAATTTTAAAATTTGTTTTGGATTCCTAAAAAGCCAACTTCGGGGGAGTTATTTTACAAGACTTGGAGAGACGATTTTGAGAGTTCTAATTACTCTAGTCTTCATACTTTTTAGTCCCAAAACTCATGTTTTGATTCACACATCATTGCTATACCTTTGTGAATCCTTTTGAAACCCAAGAACACAATTCTGGTTTTGTTCATACTTGTGGATAAGCCGTCTTTCTTATTTATTTCTGCTCATCTGGAGTTCCTGAGGGAGATTCCAGCTGACGACATCAGAACCGACGCCTGCGGTTATTTCTGTGTCACACTGTATTTTCATTATAATCTGTATAACCGTATCTTACAAAATTATAGTGAAAATAAATGGTTTTGCCCCTTTGGGGGATTTTTGCTCACTTATGTGTGTTTGAATGTTCTTGCATGATTTCATCATCTTCAATCACACCTAGATGGATGTTTAGGATTTAATTTTGAAAAACTGAGTTTAATTAAATAATTTCTTAATTTGAACGCAAGCACACTCCTTTCAGCCTCTCTGCAACTCAAGTGTTTCTAACCCTCGAGGACTCCACCTTCCATCATATATAAGCTCACAATTTTCATCATTAATTAAGGCCGAAAATGGAAAATTATCGAAATACCCTCCCGAGTTACCGATTAGGCCTAAAAACGTCCCGAGAACCAAACTAAACCCCCCGGGTACACTTTTTTTTACTATCTCGACCTGTTCAGACACATTGATGCACTCAAAATGACCATACGGCAACTTAGAATTAATTTACTTTTTATTCCATTAATTTAGTCCCGACACGACACTCGTGCATCTCGACTTAATTTCTATAATTGTCGTATTATTCACTCGTGAAAATTTTAATAAATTCAATCTCATATATTACTTTACTCATTTAGTAATATTCAACATAATTCTCACCAATAATTACTAACTCCGGTCACTCTAGTAATATCAATTTTAAAATCTGAATTAATATTAAATTAATTTATCCCAATTTAATTTAATTAATCCCATAATTAAATTCCATAAAAATACGGGGTATTACATACTCCCCCCCTAATAATGAAATTTTGTTCTGAAATTCAAAAAAATAAGGCATACCAAGTAAAAACAATTCAGGATACTTTTCGAGCATATTTGCCTCGCGCTCCCAAGTGGACTCCTCTATATTATGATGCTCCCACTGGACCCGTACAAGTGGGACTACCTTCGACCTCAACCTCCTCTCACTATGGTCTAGGATATCCACTGGTCTCTCCTCATAAGAACTGTAGGGCTTCAAGTCTATCTCCTATATCGCAATGTGAGTGTGGGACAAATCATCCCGAAGATACTACCTCAATGACGAAATGTGGAACACTTGATGAATACGGTTCAAGTGCTCTGGCAACCCAAGTCTGTATGCCACCGATCTAATCCTCTCGATAATGGAAAATGGTCCTACATACCTCGGAGCCAATTTTCCTTTATTCGTGAACCTCATCACTCCTTTCATACGAGACACTCGCAGTAATACTTGGTCCCCCACGCTAAACTCCCTGAAGATCCGCTTTGCATCGGTGTAGCTTTTCTGCCTATCTTGGGCTATCCGAATGAAACTCTTGATCAACTCAATCCTGGATGGTGTGTCCCGAATCACCTCTGGCCCGAGTAACTTGTTGTCCTCCACCTCTAGCCAACAAGTGGTATAACGATAAGGTCTGTCGTACAACGTCTCAAATGGGTCCGTACCAATCATAAACTGGTAGGAGTTATCATAGGCGAACTCCACCAATGGGAGGTACTACTCCCATCCCCCTCCAAAATCAAGGACCCACATGTGTAACATATCCTCTAGCATCTGATTAGTACGCTCAGTCTGCCCATCCATCTGGGGATGATAAGCCGTACTCAACCACAGCTCGGTGCCCATAGCCTCCTGAAAGCTCTCCCAAAAATGTGACAGAAAAATCTTATCTATGTCAGACATGATATCTAGGGGTACCCCATGTAACCTCACTATCTCAGTAATAAATAACTGGGCAAACTGTCCCGCAGTGTAGCCTGTCCACACTGAAAGAAAATGTTCTACTTTGGTCAAACGATCAACCACTATCCATATAGAATAGTGACCCTGTTGTGATGGAGGCAACCCGGTGATGAAATCCATGGAAATGCTCTCCCATTTCCACATAGGGATCTCTAGCGGCTGAAGTAACCCTGGCGATCTCTGATGGTCCACCTTTACCAGTTGACAGGTAGCACACTTGGACATGAACTCTGTAATTTCCTTCTTCATCCCACTCCACCAGTACTGTCTCCTCATATCCTGGTACATCTTATCCCCTACGGAATGTACCAAAAATCGAGATCCATGTGACTCTATCATCACTGAGTGATGTAAGTCCTCTTCCTTTGGGACCACTAATCTCCCATTAAATCGTAAATCCCCATCTGAACTCACTGAGTAGGAATCTGTGCCTTCGGCTAGAAATCGTACAATCTAATCCTGGAAAAAATGAATCAGCGGCTTGGGCCTAGATCACCCTCGTAATAATCTCTGGTGTGACTGTCATAGCAAACATAAAGGATTGGGGCACTGCCTCCTGATATCCCAACTCTTTTCACTTCGCCTTCCACACTTTTGCCACCTCACCTACAGGCTTATGGCTCAACGCATCATCAACTAAGTTAGCCTTCCCCGGGTGGTACTGTATCTCGAACTGGTAATCTTTCACAAACTCCATCCACCTACGCTGACGCATGTTCAACTCCCGCTGAGTGAACAAGTATTGCAGTGACTTGTGGTCTGTGAACAGGCAAAACTTCTCCCCCAACAAGTAGTATCTCCAAATCCGTGGGGCAAACACAACCGCTGCTAGCTCTAGGTCGTGGGTGGGGTAATTCCTGTCGTGAGGATTGATCTTACGAGAGGCATAATCTATGCCCTGCTCTTCCTGCTGAATTACTCCTCCAAGTCCCTATAGGGAAGCAACAGTATACACCAGTTACTCCACTCCTGGCCTGGGTAAAGCAAGAACTGGCTCCGAAGTCAACTTGTCCTTTAGCTCATCGAAATACAACTGACAAATGTCATCCTATACGTACGATACCCCCTTGTGAGTCAGATTAGTCAATGGACCCTCTATCTTTGAAAATCCTCGAATGAACCGCCTGTAGTACCCTGCCAATCCCAAAAAACTATGGATCTCTGACGGTGTCTTGGGCTTCCCCCACTCCCTCACCACGGACACCTTCCCCGGATCTACGGATATTCCCCTGGAAGAAACAATATATCCCATGAACTGGACCTTGCGCAACCAAAACCCGCACTTCTCATACTTATCATACTATTGATGCTCTCGTAGAGTCTGAAGAACACGTCCCAAATGCTCGGCATGCTCCTCCTCAGTCTAGGAATAGATTAGAATTTCATCTATGAAGACGATGACAAACTGATACAGGAACTCTCTGAACACCCTGTTCATTAAGTCCATGAACACGGCGGGAGCATTGGTTTGCCCAAATGGCATAACCTTGAACTCGTAGGATCCATATCATGTCAAGAAAGAAATTTTCAACACATCCTTCTCCCTAATCTGTAATTGATGATATCCCGATCTCAAGTCTATCTTTGAGAAGAAGGAAGCTCCTCTCAACTAGTCTAACAAGTCATCAATTCAGGGCAACGGATACTTATTATGTATCGTGACTTTATTCAACTCTCGGTAGTCCACACACAACCTCAATGAACCATCTTTCTTCTTTACGAACAGTACGGATCACCCCAAGGTGAGGTACTCCTACAAATGAAGCCATGTCCCAACAGCTGCTCAATCTGATCTCACAACTCTCTCATCTCAGTTTGAGCCGTACGATAGGGTGCACGGGCTATCGGCCTAGTGCCATGCATCAAATCTATAACGAAATCTATCTCTCGTCTAGGCGGTAGTCCCGGTATCTCCGGAAACACATTGAAAAACTCGCGAACTACAGGAATCGAATCAATGGGAATCACTACCTTTTTAGAGGTCTCCTCCTCTATGTAATATAAATGGGTGGACGACCCTCCCTCAGGACGAGGCATCGCCACCAGAAACATCCCCTGACCAGGAATAGTAAAAATAATACTCCTACTGACATAGTCTATCATGGCTCTATAAGTAGCAAACCAATCCATGACAATAATGGCATCATGCTCATGCATATCTAAGACTAACATATCTGCAGGCAAAATCAGGCTCCCAATCTCTATACCTAATCCCCAACATATAAAGAAAATCAACAACCCATTACCCTGCGGTAAGTCTACACATGTCACTGTACTCTCTGCCGAGTCTAACAACCCTGTGGCCCATGCAAAACTAGTTGTTATGAAGAAGTGTGAAAGCACAATAAGCCGTACAGATCCTAAGGACACTTAAACCTGATCCTCTGATACCACCTGTGACACCCCGCCTAATTAAATACCGGGTGATCAGTCCTTTATTAAATTAAATCAAAATGTTCAGTTGGTTCATTCTTAGCATCACTGTCGAAAAATGATTTTCCTTATTTATCACCTAATAAATAATTAAGCTAAGTGTCAAAACATTTAATTTTAAAGATTAAGTTCCATAGTTATAATTTAATATCCGAAAACATTTTCATGAATACAGATAATAATATTGAATACCAACCATCCAAGTGGAATAAACATTCTAGATTAAACATCCAAATAAAACATCTCAAATCAAAGGACAATGTAATAATCAAAAGCAATCCCAACTAAAACAGAATAGTGAAATAAATAATGACTACAAATCTCTCTGAGCTAAATGAAAACTGGAAATGGGCGACACATTCCCTATATAATAATGAATAAATAGAAGACTGAGAAGACAAGGGTGAAGTCGTCTACTGCAAGGACTTTCAACTCCTACACCAGCTGCAGCACGTCAACAATCCAATGATCTAAGCCTGACGCCCCTGTGACTGGGCACCTGTAATATATATAAATATATATAATAGAAAGAAGAGATGACAAGAAACGGGTCAGAGCCCGAGTGTAAAATAGCTTTCAAAATTGTTTAGCAAGTATATAAAATGCTTACCAGTTGATATTACATACATGTTAGTACCTCGGCACTCATTTGAGAATTCTCACCTCTTAACTAGTGTGCACGCCTAACGTACTACCGAATTAATCTAGATAAAGTTAACCCAGTTAACTAGTCTAACCCACTCTTCCCTTATCAATCCTAATTCGTGTGATCGCATCACTAACATTTATATATGATAACTTTTCTTACGAATTTATCGAATCGTATATGTACATCACAATATAGCTTTAAACACTTAATTTGTTTAATATCAATTATCCAATTTTATCTACTTACAAGCACAGTAAATGAATCTCAGGTATATGTATATATATTTATCACTCATATAATATTTATATTAATCGGGCACCCCACATAAAATCTATGGTACTGGCATACTCTTCTATCAAGTTCATGTACCTCTCGTACAAATGAGGGAAATAATAGTTTGGATCCACTCCCGAACCGTACGTGTACAAAATACACATAATGGAGGCAAAGCATATTTCCATGTCTCTAAGAGGTCAGCACATACCCTCACATCTCTTAGGATCACCTGACTACCATTCTCGAATATCCTGTACCAAGGATGCTATGTTTTAGGCTACAAGTCAATATCCCCCATTAAGGTCCAATCGAGATAAGACTGTCCCGACGCGGAAACCTCCATGATAGCATGTAGCACGGGTATGATTACACATAAATATTCACATACTATATATATATATATATATATTCACATTATTCAGCTAGGTACGCCCACGACCCATAATATATTCTAACCATACGTGGCACATAATGCCCAAGTCCTATGTAGAATTAAATCATTCTTTTGTTATCTCAATTACCGCAAGTCCTTAAGTACTTCTCGACTCTCGAAGTGTATCATCTTGATAAATATAAAATCAGTAGGTGTACACTCTCTACCCTACTGGTCCAAGTTCTTCTTAATTCTCATAAGACCTAATTTAACGTACGCACGATTTCCACTCCATTTTATAGCCCCGAAATTCTCACGATTAAATGTCATATAAAATCGTATTACCCGGACCTTACCTATACCCTATTGGTCCTTCCCAAGTCCCATTATGATATTTAAATTATGTCCAAGGGTCCTCACACATCGAAATCGGATTAACATTAAAAGCGAAAGAAGTTTCAATTTCCAGGAGGAGTGGATCGATCGATGAAAAGGGTCGATCGATCGATCCAGTCGATCGATCGACATTCTTGAGTCTATCGATCGAGCACTTATTGTCCCAGTTTCTACAATTTAACCCTACGACTTTCTTCCAATTTAAATCATCAAACCTTCATTAATATGTTTCAAATTCCTAACCAAACATCATGAACATTATATAAATCAATATGGATGATTTCTAACGTAAAACATTCATTAATTCCTCAAGAATTGTCATCAAATGGATTAATTCAAGAATTTATCATTTAACCCTAGTTTATCGATTTTTCTCAAGAATTTCCTTAGTTTCCAGATTTCTATCTCTACTGAGCATCAAATTTCGTGGTTAATATTCGACATATAACAAGATATTCATCCTATCATGGTTTCTACTACAAATTGCAATAATAATCTCCCAAACAACATTTAACTTTCATGGAAACCTAAAATCATCATTTCCTACACTAGCATGGATGTGTTATCAACTAAAGAACACCAAGTTAGATACTTTCCTCAAGAATGAAAGTCTGAATTGTAGAAGATGATGGGTATTATCCCGCTCCTCGTTCCCCGGTCTACGCATTAGTGGTGAAATTGGTGAGAATGGTGTAAGGTTGGTGGTTCTCCTCCTTGGAAACCTTCTCTCTTCTCTCTTCCTTAGCCTTTCTTCATATCTAGTGTTTCTAACCCTTGAGGACTCCCACTTCCATCAGATATAACCTCTCAATTTCCGTCATTAATTAAGGTCTAAAATGAAAAATTACCGAAATGCCTTTCCGGGTTGCCGGTTAGGCCTAAAAACGTCCTGAGACCCAAACTAAACCCCCGGGTATACTTTTTTTACTATCTCGACCTGTACGAACACATTGACGCACTCGAAGTGATCATACAAGCAACTTAGAATTAATTTACTTTTTATTCCATTAATTTAGTCCCGACACGTCACACGCGCGTCTCGACTTAATTTCTATAATTGTCGTATTATTCACTCGCGACAATTTTAATAGATTCAATCTCATATATTACTTTGCTCATTTAGTAATATTCAACATAATTCTCACCAATAATTACTAACTCTCGTCATGCTAGTAAATATCTATTTTAAAATTCGGATTAATATTAAATTAATTAATCCCAATTTAATTTAATTAATCCCATAATTAAATGCCATAAAAATACGGGTTATTAGAATAACCTAGAATTCCAACCTTATTTTTATTGCATGATTTTTTTTAAAATTCATATGAATTCAATCTAAACTAATTTAGATTAATTTCTAACATTTTGACATTATTCTAGGATTAGAAAATTAAATCACCCATCATCCAAATGACTTTTTTTATGGAAACTTGAGCCTAGGGAACCCCGTGAGTAAAAGAAAAGAAAAAGAGGATTTAGTATCCCTTATCAAAGCTTACAATGAAGAAAGATATGGAAACGGGATGTGAGAGTGCCTTATAGATGGCACTAACTATATCCAAGTGATGAACAATTCTAACAAGATTAATAATAAAGTTAAGCATATAATATCATAAGAACCCTCATCTGAAAAACATAAGTTCTAATATGCAATTCATCTACATAACCAAATTCAATTATGAAATTAATTATTAACATAATCGATAATATGCTCATTTCATCAAACTCGAATTTTAATTAAAAGAAATTATTTTTTTGTTTATAATTTGGTGGAACAATATTTCTAAATATCATTGGCCACATATTAACCCTAATTTCATCCAATCCTCACATATAAATATATGACTTATCATTATTTAGATTAAATATTCATAATTTCACACGATGAACATTTATTTTTAATCCCAATTAAAAAAAAAATTAAAATTAAAATTCCAACTATAACTATTCCATATAAATTTTATCAATTTGGTTGAATTATTCAATTTAGATTCCTTATTACTAGACTATATAATATAGCTTCACAACTTATTAATTCTAATTTATTCTAAACATATTATTATCATTACATGAATCCAAAGATAAGAGTAGAACAAATTATTTGTCTTAATATAAATGAGTGTATTTTGAAGAAGACGATTGGCCTATCTTGTTAATCCGCAATTATCTTCTTTAAAACTTCAAGCCTTCCTTCCAATTTTACCTCTGACTTGCTCCCCAAATAATCTCTTTCTTTACATTCCCCTCTTTTAGGTTTAGGGTTTTAAGAGACATAAGATAACCTAACTTATATTTTTATATTTGTAATCTCGTCACTTTTGTTAACCCTAAGTTTAAATTATCTTATAGGTGTCCAAGTCACTCCCAATCATGCCAAATGTTACAAAATAGGTCACCCCCAACCCATAGGTGAAATCTCTCATCATTAGAACACTATTTAGGATTGCAAATCTATATTATAACTCTAATACGATAGTATTAGAGTTATAAATGAGTAACCTTGTAATGAATGCTTACACTCATTAAACAAGAATCTCTTGCCCTTCTCTAAAATTTATACATTCCCTACTAGACTCTCTATATACCTCTATTTTCCTCTACAATTTTTTCATTCGTATTTTTCTTTTCATTTCTTGACAAAATCAAATAACCAAATGCTTATATGTCCTTTCCCCTTCACTTGACAATATATATAATTAATTTCATTTCCTCTCACACAACAACTCCCCCACCAAATCTTCTATATTCCTCTTTACACATTAAACCAATTTCTCCAATCCAATTGGCAAAGGCGGTGTTTGTGTAACAAGCAAAAAAAAACACATGGAATCGTTAGTCGAGGCTTACTTTCTTTGTCTCTATTTTCATTTGAGATGGCAGAGCAGTTAATGGAGGAACAAATCATTGAGTTCAAGGAAACTTTCAGTCTTTTTTGACAAGGATGGCGATGGTAATATATATACTGTATACATACACACTCGCACATACTTTTGTTATATGTGTGTTGTGCATGTGTTTATTCGTCTCTATTATTATTTATTTATTTATTTAGGGTTATTTTGTCGTTGCGATCTGAAATGGTTCTGTTTTATGGATCTGTGAAATCCGACGATGCCCAATTAAAACCCCCAGCCATCATCAACACTCATTTCATACTCCAAACCTAAATTACCACTAACTTAAATCACCCGCGCATCTAAGAAACGAGTCATCTTGGTTGAAAATGTATCCTTCCCCGTTATTTTTACTCACATATATATATATATATATATATATATATATATATATATATATATATATATATATATATATATATATATATATATATATAAACTACTTTTTTTATGAATATATATAAAAACTCTTAAAAAATAGCAAAAACAGTTATTTTTAAAAATATATATAAAAACAGTTTTTTTAAATGTTTTTACAAATATATATATAAATAATTATTTTTTAAATGTTTTTTATAAATATATATACAAACTGTTTTTGATACAAAAATATATGTAAAATAACAGTTAAAAAGTTTTATAAATATATATAAAAACCTTTTTTTTTACAAATATATATATAAACTTTTAAAAACAGTAAAATGGTTATTTTTTTTTTAAATATATATCAAAATAGTTTTTTTTAATTGTTTTTACAGTTTTTTTATAAATATATGCAAAATCAATTATTTTTTAGATATTTTTTAGATATATATAAAGCTTGTTTTTAACTGTTTTTAATAAAAAGTAGGCAAGATAACAGCTAATATATATATATATATATATATATATATATATATATATATATATGTCCAGTTTGTACGTTGTCATATAGGATTCAAATTGTAAGGTCTTTATCTTTTATGGAATTTGATCCTGTTATTTTCTTTTGTATTGTTTGGGGGATGGAAAAAATTATCTTATATTTTTTTAAACAAATGATAATGATTGTAGATAGTTCATCATTTAGCACCGTTATAATTTTCTGTAGTCAACTCAACAAAGTTTGTACGTTGTCATATAAAATTCAAATTGTCTTATATATGCCTATCAAGACTTCGTTCGAATTTTGTATAGTAAACTCAACAAAGTTTTTTCGTAATTATTTAGAGTCGACTACATGAATCTTAAAAGGTTTTATTAAGTGACGCGAAGTTGCCTTTTACATACAATATTTTTATACCATTGATAACTTTTCATTAGTTTGAATCTCTTTGACTATTTTTGTATGTTAAATACATAGTAAAAATGGATTAGTTTGAGATTGTTAATGATAGAAATTCTTTAACAATTTCTAAGTTATAATTTTGACACAGTTTCATGGCTAAAACCTTAGTCCGTACACGACACAAAATGACATTATGTAAATTTGGACCAAATTCGGATCGTACCACTCCATCGTGTCAAAATTGTCACTCCTAATTTTGAATAATTGTCCCTACTCATACTATAAAATATAAAGCATAATATATTTACAAATTCTATCAACTATTATCAATTTATATTCTTAGGATTGTTTTAAATAAATCTTAAGTATTTTTTCTATAAAACGCCCGCGCATCGCGCGAGTTACATCATAGTAATCTCTAAAGTTCAACCCAAAATTATAATTTACTAAAGCATTAATTATGCATATATGACAGAAAATTAAGACTATTAATTAGTACTAATGAAAAAATCATGTGTCTCCCATGTCTTTTAAAAAAACAAAATAAATTTAAAAAAATTAATATATAATGTGACCCTCATACATAATTTATATAACTATATAAAAATTATAAATCAAAATAGTGTGAGGATGACACATGTCAAATGCATTAAATATCAATAAGCCGTAGTTGTTAATTACTACTAGTTTGCAACCCGCGCGATGCGCTGGCGTGATAAAATTATTGTTTAACGTTACAAAAAATAAGTGGTGTGCCATTTTCTCTTCAAGTTCACATATTTAAAAAAGAAACAAACAAATCAAAACTACATCATCTTATTATTAAAAAAAAAAAAAAAAAAGTAATCTAAGTAGAAAGTTGCAATTGAACACACACCACAACCCCAAGCATATGGGTTTTCGTTATTTATTCAAAAAATAATTATAATAAAGCATAAAAATAGCAGAAAATGAAAAAACAGCAACCTCATATCGAAATTATTCCTTGTTCCGTCCCTGGATTTCAATGGCAATTACATGTGTAAAAACCCTATTTCTGGAAATGAACTGCATGAATATATTTTAGATTTAAGAGATTCATGTAAAATAACTTCAAAAGAGAAGCACGTTCATGGAATCCAATCAAGGTCTAGGTGAGGTCCTTTGCTATCAACCATGACTTCATCACCATCTCTATATAATTAACAGTACAGAAAGTAAAAGGCAGGAACAATCTATTAGTTTAAAAATAAAAAAGCAATTCTACTCCTCATGTTTATCGTAAAACAATTTTACTCCTTATTTTATATATCCGTGTGCATGTAAAAGAAAAAACAATTAAGGCATATTGAAAACATATTTAAAATAATAGAATGCTATTTTGTTGATGGATAATATGCCTGAATATCTTAATATTATTTTAAATAATTACAAATTAATATTTAACCAATATATAAAGTTGTTATCAAAGAAATTGTTATGTTTAAAAGTACATAGAAAACTACGTAAAATAATTCTAAAACATTGAAAATAAACTCATCAAATAAATTACAAAATCTTAATATGTAACACTAAACATAAAAGCTATATATCTTTTATAAAACAGTAATTTCAAAAAGACTTAAATACAAAAATTAAAAAATTAAAAAAAAAATATTTCTATAAAACGGATTTTAAAAAATGCATTTTTAAAAATTGTATTATTTATTAAAAAAACTGTATTTTTAAAAAATATATTATTAAACAACTGCATTTTCAAAAAACATTATTTTTTATAATAATAATATTTTTTTAAAAATAAATAAAAAGTAGATAAAATATAGAAAAAACAAAAAACCAATAGAAACACTATTTTTTTATATAAAAAATTATAGTTTAAAAAAAACTGTTTATAAACCATATTTAGTTAAAAGTGTATTTTGTTATAAAAACTATATTTTTAAAAAGAAATAAAGAAAATATACAAAAAATATACAAAAGAACAGAAACAACAAAAATATGTATTTTTAATTTTTTTTTTATTTCTTTATAAATCGTATGTTTTAGAAACTGTTTGTATGAAGAGAAATACACCCTTTATAAAAAATAAGTTTTTAAACAGTCATTTTTATTAAACAAAATCAGCTTTTAAAAAATGTACTTCTATAAAAAAAAAAATTAAAAAAAATTTAGTTTTTCAAATATGCTTCTTAAAACATAATCTAATAGTTAGTGATAAAAATGATTTATTGAAAAACTGCATTTTTAAAAAAATTGGACTTTTTATTAAAAAATATATATATTTTTAAAAAGAAATAAAGGAAAAAAACAAAAAATATAGAAAAAAACAAAAACATAAAAAGCTATTTTTTATAAAAACTAAATTTTTAAAAAACTATTTATAAAACGTATTTTGTGAAAAATGCATTTTGTTATAAAATTTGTATTTTAAAAGGAAATAAAGAAAATAAAGACAAAAAAATAGAAAAACAACAAAAGGTTATATTTTAAAAAATTGCATTCCTTAATAAACCATAGTTTTTAGAAACTGTTTTTTGTAAAAAAAATACAGTTTTTGGTAAAATAAAGTTTTGAAACAACCATTTTTATAAAAAAAAAATAGAGTTTTTTTTAATAATTTCGCTTTTATAAAAAAATATATTGAAACCCAATGGAGCCTATTATGTTACCTAAGTAGATAAAAAAAATACTTCTTAAAACAAAATGTAATTGTTACTGAGAAAAATGGAATTACCTCTGATAATTGATGGGTTACAACCCCCATAAATGATATAAAGGACTGCGCAGTATGTGATATTTGATGCTAGACTCTATGAAAGAGAGGCAACACTGATGAGCGTTAATTAGCAAGAAGAGGAAATGTAAGGCATGTGTTTCCAACCATGCATATGGTGAAGATATAAAGGAAAATGGGTGGAGGGGTTTTGTCTTATCTTATGCTGCCTCCTACCTGGAGGGTGGGTGTGGAACCCATGACGGAGCATTGAGAGAGAGATAAGATGGAATATGGACAATAGGGAAGTGGAATACGAAATGAGACTACAAATAAATGATAGGAGGTATTGGGAAGGCAAATAGTCATTGAAGTCTCTTATTTCAAAATTGTAATCCGATTACCTAAATGCTTATTTAATGAACCTCACAATCCTTCGATTATCGGGTACTCTATCCCCATTCCCAAGCAATCCCCATTCCCAAGCAACATATCTAAAAGGCACGAGTGAAATTATAAAATATCCTTAACACAAACATCTCTAAAAACAATCCAAATATCTTTAAACCGTATCTAAAAATACTCCCATCTAAACCCAGATCACCAAGTCAGTTCCACATCCTGCTCGGCTGTAGATGCCCCCGTATCTGGAGACGACTTCGACGCTCATCACCAGTTCTCTCTCTTCCGTTCTTTTTTGGTTTCTTGTAAGGTTGGAGATGATAGAAGTGTGAAGGACCAGTTTTGGTTTCTTGTAAGGTTGTTGGAGGCTTTTGACTGCGTAATTAGCCCACGAATTAGGATGATGTGATGGTTTAATTTCAATTGGATTTGATTTCAACCGACGGTGGTGATATGGTTTGATTTCAGCTCAAGGATTTCAAGATGGATGTGGGTTTAGGGTTCCATTTATGATTGGTGGTGATCTGAGTTCCATTTACGATGGGTAATTGGTTAGTGACTTTTCACTGTTACCAACGATTCGGTGATGAGAGTGGTGATTTCTATTCTTTTTTTTTTTTTTCATTTTTTTGTAAATTTTAATTGAGTTGAATGACACATGTCACATGTTTATTTGTTTTTTTAAAAACAACTATTACCTATGAACTAGCATACAACTCGCGCGATGCGCGATGACTTATTAATAATATTCATAAATCAACTATTATAAAAATTACTTATATCAACCATTTTTAGTCCCTAATGTCACATAATATGGATAAAAGTCTATCAATTGTCATATTTAGGAATTTTGACAATTACTCTTTTATATCCTGGAGTACGCAGTTTCATATTTATGATTTTATAAATTTTAATCTCATTCCCAAAATTTAGTGAATAGTGATCCCGTATATTATTTAAATCATAATTAATCTAGTAACAACTATAAATGCATCTAAACGCCCCATTTTAATTTACGTAGAGAATTACACTTATCCAAAACAATCCAAATAACGATAAAAACAACAACTTCAGATGAATAACAAATGAATTTTTAAAATTAGGAATAACTATCCTTGCTCCCTTTTTTTCTTTCCAAAACCACATGTATCACCAAGTAACTATGTTACTTTACTTCAAGTGTGCATAAACATTGACCATTTGAGAAATACATATTATTGACCTGTTTATATATAAATATATATATATATATATAATAAATTTTTCCTATTCAAATCAAGTTTACATTATTTCACCCCGCTTATTAATAATATTCATAAATCAACTATTATAAAAATTACTTATATCAACCATTTTTAGTCCCTAATGTCACATATAATATCGATAAAAGTCTATCAATTGTCACATTTAGGAATTTTGACAATTACTCTTATATATCCTGGATTACGCAGTTTCATATTTATGATTTTATAAATTTTAATCTCATTTCCAAAATTTAGTGAATAGCGATCCCGTATATTATTTAAATCATAATTAATCTAGTTACAACTATAAATGCGTCTAAACGCCCCCTTTTAATTTACGTAGAGAATTACACTTATCCAAAACAATCCAAATAACGATAAAAACAACAACTTCGGATGAATAACAAATGAATTTTTAAAATTAGGAATAACTATCCTTGCTCCCTTTTTTTCTTTCCAAAACCACATGTATCACCAAGTAACTATGTTACTTTACTTCAAGTGTGCATAAACATGGACCATTTGAGAAATACATATTATTGAACTGTTTATATATATATATATATATATATATATATATATATATATATAGTAAATTATTCCTATTCAAATCAAGTTTACATTATTTCATAACAATTTTATGCTAAAATATACATTAAAAACTATAGAGAAAGAGCATACTCCTAATCTAATATGAAAGATCTCCAACAAACATTATGTTACCAATTTTATCTTCATAATTATATTCACATAAAACATTATAGTTATCTCTCTGAGTGTAATTACATGAAAAAAGGTGTGTGATAAAAAATTGACATGAATGTTTAAATTCGTGGCTTAATTTAATAACTTGATATACTAATTTTTATTTATGCTCTTGTTCAATGTATGATTGAACAGACCATATTAAGTGACTTAATTCATAAAAAGTTTCTTTTCTACGATATCTCTTTTACACAAATTGGAAGAAAAATTATCAAAGGCTCTATGACAATAAAACAACAATATATTTCCATAATTCATCACCTAGACTCATATGTTCGTATACAACTCCAATATCTGCGATCATCTATTCCCATTATTGTCAACCTATCTGAAGATATTGACAAAAAATACAACCCGAGCTTTTATACCGACAAAGTTTCTGCCCATGACACAAATTCAAAAGCCCATAAAATAAAATTAATATTTTATCCAATAGAAAAGAAATAGACATGATATGTAATAAACAATACAAAAAAACCTTGTGCCTTGATCAAAAGAATTGCGTTGAGATAGCCTTGCCTAGATATCTCTCTTACACCAATTGGAAGGGAAATTATGGTAGGCTCTTTGAATAAGATAATCAGATTTGGAGGGTAACCTGGATTCCCAAACAAAATCAGCAGATGAAACACCGCTAAAATCCCAGTTGAGAAGAGCTACTTTACAGATCTCGGGTGGGTCCAAATACTCATGAACCGAAGTCACACAATTCTCGGGCAAGCCTCGGAGACTGGTTTGGATGGCGTGTTGGCAAAAAGGAAAGAAAAATCATATCCCATAAGATTTCATGAAAAGAATTATTTTTTAGAAGAGGGTGGATATGGTTTGTTGGTAAGTATATATATATTTTGGAATATTGGTATAAAGAAGGGGAAACAATGGTGGAGGAAGAATTTGGTAAGTTGGGGGGATAAAGAACGGACAGGGAATATGTATATGGGTTTTCACTAATTACGGAGAGAGAATGAGAGAAGATCTGCTTGGTATCCGGATGGCACAGTGGGACGTGTAGAAGATAACTGAAAGTGTCCACGTGGATGCTTTAAAAATGAAGGAGTAATTACTCGTGTCTTCCATTTAAGAGCTTGGATTACGGAACTTTGGGCTGTGATTTTACTGCCGAGAGAAAATCAGGGAAGAAATTACAGGGAAGAGATTACGCATGTGGGTATAAATCAGAATTGGTGGGTTACGTGTGTGGGGGAGGATTGCGATTTTGCTGCTAATAAGAGAGAAAATTGGGGAAGAGGTTACGCATGTAGTTTATGTGGGTTTGACAGATTTGAATTATGTTTGAGTTAGGGACACATGTGTGAATGGTGTGGAAAGTTATAGACACGTGTGTGAATAGTGGAGATAAGGTTTATCTCTCTTAATGAGAAAGCTTAAAGAATTGTCATGCGTTCTCCGCTATGACGTGGCACTCTAAAATTCATTCTCCAAATACAAATGAGTTATTATATAGAGAGAATAGATCCATGCCATTAAACACTTAGATGACACATCATTTTTTCATTGCTAGTAATTAATAGTGTTAATTTTCGAGAGAAAAAAATGAAAGTACAATGTTAAACATGCAGAAAAATATCAGGTTACGAAAATGAAAAATAAAAATAAAGTTCATTTCAAATCTATGTAATTTACCCTTTACTAAAATCATCACAATCCAATATAAATAAAATCAACTCATAAAGCATATTAGGCATAAAATTTTCATATTTATCCCCTTAATTTATGTACTTTTATGGTCTTGTGAATTCATTTAATTCGGATGTATCTCATATTCATGCCACTAACCCTTTTCGTCTAGTATTTCGTGTTTTATGTATTTATCTTGCGTTTTACAGGTATTTCATGCAAGTTAGTACGAGAGAGAACTCGAAACAGTGAAAGAAATATAATCGGGGATTTGAAGGGAATTTTCTCAAATTTTCATCCTTATTCCAGATGTGGGGCCAACTGAAAAGTTGAAGATCTTGAAGTCACAAGAATACTGGATAAAACGACACCTCAATCGGAGTTACGGTGAAAAAGTTATGCCCGTTTGAAGATGAAGAATCAAAGAGGCAAAACTAAGGAAGGCTAAAAGTAGAATATGTTCGATAGGCTGGAAAATCAGAACTGGTCCGTTTAAGGGAACTGGTTCCATTAGTCACAGGCCAGATCCGTGATAAAAATTAGTCACGCTTTATAAGTGTGACAAATTGCCAGATGCGAGATCTTTATTTTGGCCCTACTTTTTAGCCTAGAAAGTTTTATATTTTGAGGACTTCTTTAAATGACCCAGGACTTATATATACTCATATTAGGAGCCTTTAAAGATATATTTCATTGAGGAAAAAGATCCAAAACAAAGAGAAACAACTAGGAGAACAATTTACATATTTTGCACTTTTAATTCAAGAGCTTTTCCATTTTTTCTTCAAGTTATGATTTCTTCTTGCATGTTTGTGTTCTTCAACATTGGTAACCTTAAATTCCATCACTATTATTATTGTTTCATTATTTTCATGGGCTTATTAATGGATTTTTGCGTAGTTAATACCACTATGTCTAGCTAGTTCAAGTGTTGGGATCATATTTCTGCCATTGATGGGCATTGAGCTTTGAAAGTTAGGTTTTGGGTAGAAATATAATTAATAGAAACCTCTTGTATTAAAGTTGGAATATTATGCGTTTAACTTTCTTTGTCATGCAACGTTAGTGTTTATAGCGATATTCCGAAATTAATCCACTTGTGATCGTATTCGAGCAAAAGTTTAATCTTTCATTGTTGAATTAAATTTCTTCATGTTTGATGTTTATGATCAATTGAATATGCTCGGTTAAATATTTTCGAACCAAAATCCTTTATACGCATTGTTTAGCTCAAGGCGAGGACGTGATCCTAACCCTGTTTTCTTACTCTTTGCTTAAATTTCAATTAGTTTTAGTTAAGTACTTTATTTCCTCCCTTTTTCCTTTCTCACCCCATCATCATCTTTTAGACCTTTATTTTAGAAGTAATGAATCAATTAAAATCTATTAAACATTCCCGGTGGATTCGATACCCATACTAGCCATTATACACCATAAGAGTGTGTAGTTAATAGTTTAGGATTTTTTTCATTGCGGTTGGAAGCCGATAACAATGATTAGTGTATTTACATGGACACCCGATTTTTGCCTCGATCAAAATGGCATTGTTATCGGGGACTATTTTGTTATAGATTATAATTGATTTACAATTTCGTAAGATATCTTTATGTTGTATTTTTTTGTTTTAACCATTTTTTCAGGCTTGCACATTTGAGCACCAAGAAACGTTGAATTATCGGTCTTACACCTCTTTATGTGGATTTCCCATCTACAAACTATTCGGTAATCATGTCTTTTTATAGTGAGTTCGGTAATTATAATAGTTAATATGGGAATAGTTATCAAACTTGTTATTCTCAAGAATTCGCGCCTCGACCTATTACCATTGGTGAGGTCCTTCAAATTCTCGAGAATGAAAGACTTGAAAAAAATATCGGGAAGAAAATCGTTTGGGGGAGCAAGAGTTGGATGCATTATTCGAATCCAATGACGATTTTTCTTCCGATATTTTTGAAGTTGAAGAATGTTTTCAACCAAATGTGGAATCCGAGGTTTTTGAGCCAAAGGATCCTACTTTCGAAGGATCCAGTATGAAAAATTTGAGCCATCGAAAACAGGAGGTCTACTAAAATTTCCAAGCCTAAGTAATTGACTTGAATCATCCATTAAAACAAGGTAAATAGAGTTTAACAAAAATTTTGAAAACGATCTTTAAAAGTCTAGCACTGATACCACTTGTAGGAACCCAGCAACTAGGGCGATGCGCAAAGACTTTTATGTGCGGAAGTAAACTTATTGTTGAGTAAACACCTTAAACCTACGAGTTTATACGAATGATGCAAAGGTGACCAAATTAAACTTTTACTTAATTTGTTAACTTTATGAAAATGAATTTAATTTTCAAAGTTAATTAACAGTCCGAATTATTATCTTGTTAAATCAAGGTGATTTACAAAAATAATAACCAATTCAGTTTTAGGCGAGTTTCTATTTAATTAAATCTACTTTTTCATGTGAGGTGATATACGAAAAATATACAGCACACTGTGTTTATTTTACGTCACAAAAACCCTTCCCCGGGAAAAACGACGAACTCCTCTAGGAGTTACCTAATCTACTTCCACTAAAACAATAAATCAATAGGGACGATTTACAACAACAAACTCGACAAATAAAGAAGAAAGATATAGCGATTACCCCACTCGACCAAGACTCCTTCCTGGTTGCTTGTTCTGTTCTCTCTTTAAAACTGTCCTCGCTTGTTCTTGCGTTTTACACTTCTCAGCCTCTCCCTTTTGCTCTTCTTAGCTCAAGATTAGCTCAGTGCCTATTGTTTTATTTTTTAGTGAAGTGACAATGTGTGGTGTACTATCCTATATGAATACACACCCACACTTAATGAATACACACAGAATGCAATGCAACAGATTATATCTCCTATATATCTTTGCAAGTCTTGTGTCATTAAAATCAAGTCTTCTTCTTGACTTTGAATACAATTTTGAAAATCTTTCTTTTCTTTCTTAAATCTTGAACACTAGACTTGTTCAGATATTTACACAATAAATGTGTCTACGTGATTATAACGTGATAGAATATGTGAGTGATATGAGAAGAAAACAGTTCCTGAAAATCACTTACACAATCAAATAATCATGTTCACAGAATAATGACTTCAAATATATTCAATCAAATCAGACACTCAAATATTCACAATATATTTTTCAGAAAACAAATATTAGATTAAATCAGATTTTAATCTAAAATCTTATCAAGACTATTTTCACAAATATTTCAGATTAAATCAAAATAGTCTTAGATACTCAAGAAAATAATATTCAGTCCAAATTTTAAATCTTCACAAATCAGATCTCAAAAATCTTAGGTTTAACTTTCTAAACCACAAACAATACAAATCTGAATATTACCAAAATATTTTCTGAAAAATCTGTTTTAAAACAAAATGTTTAAAAACATTCAAGATCTCACAAATAAGTCACAAGGAGAATGTTCACACAAAATTAATTTCGTGAATAGTCTGTGTTGTGTACAAATATTAGATCTAAAGACTGATCTAAAAATACACACAAAAATATGAGAGAACTCACTCACAAAAATAATCTAATCTTGAAAATTCGTAAGTGCAAATTTAGAATGAGAGAAGTCCAATCTTCATTTTCGTTTCGAGAGAAATCAACGCTTGAAGATGACACAAAAATATTTCTGGTTTAATCTCTCTCTCTCTCTCTCTAAAGATTTTGACAGAGTTCTGCTACAAAAATTATTTTCTCAGCTCTACAAAAATGATACACAAAGGGTTCTATTTATAGAGTGCACAAGTGTGTGCAGATTGGTGTAAAATAGGGTCACATGGATCACCAAAGAAATACACACAACCGTTGATTAAAATAGATCTGAGGTCTCACAAAGAAACACATAATTTAGTGTTAAAAATGTGACACGTGTAGTGCAAACTGTTACACACTAACAGAATAAGAAACAGATAGTTATATAAAACATAGTCGTTTTGAAAAAGTATTGAGGCCAGCTGTACGAAACTGCGTAACAAAAACGCTACAAAATATTACCGTTGAGAAGATAAACACACGTCGTCGTTTTTGTTAGAAAGCCAAAAGTCGATTTTAAAAAAATGCGACGTCGTTTTTAAAATACCCGAAGCCAGCTGTAAAAACTGTAGCGTAATCAAAACGCTTAAACAAAATATTATCGTTGGCCACGGTGTCGTTTTATAGAAAACCAGTTCTGGTTTAAGAAAAAAAATGTGGGCGGAGTAAATGATATAACGTCGCCGTTTTAAAAAAACACAAAATCGTAAGCAATAACACAAGAAAACAGGGGCGGTCAACTCAACAGACGTGAGAGGTCATGTCTGCTAGGAACAGATCGACCTGATAGGGTCTTATACACACCATCAGACTGTATGCTAAGCATGCCTTTACAGGCTAGAGACAGGCGCATGGTATTGGTCCTGCTACAGGGACAATCCTGACAACATATAACATATAATAATATATACTCTAGAGGACCAAGACAAAGCTAATAGATGTGGCAAAATCTAAGGGGCAAATCGTTTAAGGCTATAAGCCTATATCAAATTCCTATGCGAACATCTAGGCAGGTATATGATAATGACAACCAACATATGTTAACATACATATACATGTATATATAATTAGCCATGTATGAATGCATGTATAAAATAATATATTACTCATATGCATTCAATATACTATAGCAACAAGGATACACGCATGCTTTACTATTATGGCAAAGCCAAAAAAACATTAAACTTATATACACATTGGACAAAACCCACATATATTATATAGTCAAATCGCAAGCAAATGTTAACAAAATTTATTTTTAATTTAAAAAAAAATTATTCTGCAATTTTTATAAAAAAAATATTTAGTATCAAAAATTATTTTCCAAGAAATATTTTTATTATAAAAATTTCAAATAAAGTTTTTGAACTAAAAAAAAATATTTATTATGAGAAATATTGTGCACTATCATAAGATATGATAAGCCACATGCAAATGCAATGTGTTGCCGTGTCCTACGTGACAGAAATTCCTATGAGCCATAGAAAAAGAAAAGTACCTTTTTCTGAGAGGGCGGACTGAATCGAGTGCTCTTTTGATGTAGATGAACAAGGAGAGCTTGATGTCGATAGGGGGGACATGCAAACCTAGATTACAAAAATATTTTGTCAAAATTCACGTCCAACTAGATGAAGTCCTATATAGCTAAAGCACGAAAAGCAAACCCTAGATGTGCTCTATATAGGGACCTTCACACTCCCTCATTGGACTAATTTTGACAAAACCCTTGAGTACATCAAATGATATAATAAGGTAAAATAATTCTTAATATGTCCTATATAAAAGAGTATCTAACTACCCACTCATCCTAGAAAAGAAAAGACACAACTCGGATGCGCGGTTGATGAAAACCTGCAAAACATAAATACACTATATGCCGAGAAATTAAGTAAGTTGCTCTACCAAAATATTAAAATAACATAATTAAATGTGCAGAAAATAATAAGACATGACTTGTATGAAGAATATCAACAACACAAGATTAGAATATGTACTCAACTCTTCCCCATTTTGACTAAATTAGACAATGGTAAGAAGAAAGAAAAATAAGTGTTCATAATCTGCAAAATAAGCGCCTCCTACATTAAATATGGCTTTAAGAGATACCAGTTATTAGTAGATACCTTTATCCTAAAACCTCGGAGATCTAATAATGAAAGTATGCAGAATAAACACAAGAAAAAATTCAAGTACAATCTCTCCAATCAAATGTTGAACTTACTTAAAAACAAGAGTTATCTTAAGGTATAGAAACCATATCAGCAAGCTAAAAATCACAAGCAATAGAAAGAACAACCCTAATTGTTTAAGAGTTTTTGGAGCATTAAACTGGTAGGAATATCTATTAGCGTCACAATACTTGGTAACTCCATTTTGATTAAACTCATCTCCCCCATTATTGAATAAATCTAAGGGTGTGGTGATGTTTAAGTCCTTAACCTTCTCGTGAGGAGACTTAATGATTTTCTCACTCTCGCAAGCGTCACATACATTAGTTGGGCATATCTTCGACTTTAAAAAATCCATTTGAGGTCTCAAGTCACAAGTCCTAATCCAAATAGGCGAAGTTTTCAAAGGCTTTTGTGCCTTTTGGAATTTAGGATAAGATTTATTTTTCGAAAATGTGTTCTTGTTAACATAAGGCCTAGACTTACTAAAGAAATTATTCCAATTATTATTAGTGCGCTGCCTACGAAAATTTGTAAATCGCTTCACATTTTGGTTGTGACTTTTAAAATGAGTACCTTTCTTGCGATTACCAAGGCATTCCCAGTTTTGGTGACGAAAAACATCACACCTATTACAAAATTTACTAAAAGTAGATAGGTTAGATTTGTGGTGTTTTCCTCTACATGCTTGACAGATTCATTAGGAACAAATGGTTTAGGAGGTCTATAGAGTCTCTTGGCCGGAGGGAAATATTTTGATGTAGATGGTTCTACAAAATTTTCAATAAAAGTATCAATGTCATTTTCAAAATCACTTTCAATTAAGACTTGTTTTCCTTTATCCTTTTCAGACAACTTACTTTTCAACGGAAGAGACATTTCTTCTTGGGCTTTTACAAATAAGATTGGTCTACTTGGATCAACTTTTTCAAGAGGACCCTCAAATCCTCTAGTATCACCCTTATATCGTTGTTCAGCAATCAATTTGTCAAGGTCAAAACATTTAAGATCACGACTATGACACATTTTGAAAGCTGTTTCACAAACTTGTTTGGATTTTTCAACTTGCAAAAGTGCTTCATTATATTTTTCTTCAAAAGAAGATAAATTTTCATTTAAAGTCGTAATCTGAAATTTAAAATCAAGTGATTGTTTTTCAAAATCAGTTTTGACATTGTTCATTTCAATAGAATTTTGTTGAACAATCTTATATTGATTCTCTAAGGTCTCACTAAGCATTTTTACCAAATTCGATAATTCTTGGCTATTTTGCAAAGTACTAACATACAATTCCGAGAAATCATCATATGCAACAACATTTTCATTATTCTCCGTGTCAGTGTGTGAATTGTTGCAATCTTCAGACTTAGTCTCACATAAATATGCACGTTTAGCATCAAATGGAGCCGTTAATTCTAGCATAGAAGGTTGAATAGCTAATAAAGATTTAGCAACATCAATTAAATCAAGCACTTCATTAGAATTAGAATCAGAATCAAAATGAGAATCATCTTCGAAATCAGTCATTCCTGCTAAGTACACATCTCCACAACAGTCATAAACTTCTCCTAAAAATGCAAGGCAATTTGGTTCAGAATTTCCTTGGTTGTCTTCTGATTCAGAATGAGAAGAGTCATCCCAAGTTTTAGTTATGTTTGCCTTGTGTTGCTTAGAATGTTTGGATTGTGGCTTAGACCAACACTTAGCAATAAAGTGACCAAGTTTCCCACAATTATGACAAGCCAATTCAGATTTATTAACCTTACTACTTCTACTATCATAATCAGAAATTCCCTTTGATGTTCTATTATGGTGTCGGGTGAACTGACCAGATTGATTATTCACATGTGTATGTCTCTTAGCAATAACATTTCTTTGCTCCAAAAGTTTCTTAAATTGAGAGGACATAACAACAAGTTGATTGTCAATCTTATCAAGATCATCTGATTCCTCATCAGAATCATCATCAGAAGAGGATTGTTGTTTAACTGCCTTATACTTATTTTTATTAGGATAAGTAGTTTTAAAAGCAACTCTAAAGGTATTGGTCGACTCATTCTTAGCATAAGATGTGAGAGTCTTCCTAAAGGCTGATTCAAGTTCCATAGTTCTCAATTTAGAGCTTAGCAATTCAGGTGTGAGAGAAGGATCATTCATTTCTTGAATGATATAACGTTTATGGTCAAACCTAGGTGCAAGAGATCTCAGAATTTTAGCACACACATCTTTATCAGAATATTCAACACCATTCGCATGCAATTGGGTAACGATGTCAGTCAAACGCATATAAAATCATCAAATGGTTCATTATCGTTCATAACTAGCATATTGTATTGTTTAACCAACATTTATGTTTTACATTGCTTTACTCTATCGTCACCCTCGTGTGCAATAACTAAAGTATCCCAAGCATCCTTACTAGTAGTGCAATGACATATACGTTTCAATTCATTTTCACTCACACTCATGAAAATCGCATCTCTGCCCTTATTATAGAAATTGCTTATCTTTTTCTGATCAGCACTTAATTCATTAATTTTCAGCTTTCTTAAAACAATACTACATTCTGCTATAGGAGTAGTGGGGTGCCTATAACCATTTTCCATCAAATCCCACAAGTCATCTCCTAAAGTGCCTTGAATAAATGAAACCATCCTGATTTTCCAGTATGAAAAATTTGAGCCATCGAAAACAGGAGGTCTACTAAAATTTCCAAGCCTAAGTAATTGACTTGAATCATCCATTAAAACAAGGTAAAAAGAGTTTAACAAAATTTTTGAAAACGATCTTTAAAAGTCTAGCTCTGATACCACTTGTAGGAACCCAGCAACTAGGGCGATGCGCAAAGATTTTTATGTGCGAAAGTAAACTTATTGTTAAGTAAACACCTTAAACCTACGAGTTTATACGAATGATGCAAAGGGGACCAAATTAAACTTTTACTTAATTTGTTAACTTTATGAAAGTGAATTTGATTTTCAAAGTTAATTAACAGTCCAAATTATTACCTTGTTAAATCAAGGTGATTTACAAAAATAATAACCAATTCAATTTTAGCCGAGTTTCTAATTAGTTAAACCTACTTTTTTATTTGAGGTGATATACGAAAAATATACAGCACACTGTGCTTATTTTAAGTCGCAAAAACTCTTCCCCGAGAAAAACGACGAACTCCTCTAGGAGTTACCTAATCTACTTCCACTAAAACACTAAATAAATAGAGACGATTAACAAACAACAAAATCGACAAATAAAGAAGAAAGATATAGCGATTACCCCACTCGACCAAGACTTCTGCATGGTTACTTGTTCTGTTCTCTCTTTAAAATTGTCCTCACTTGTTCTTGCGTTCTACACTTCTTAGCCTCTCCCTTTTGCTCTTCTTAGCTCAAGATTAGCTCAGTGCCTATTGTTTTATTTTCTAGTGAAGTAATAGTGTGTGGTGTACTATCCTATATGAATACACACCCACACTTAATGAATACATACAGAATCCAATGCAACAGATTATATCTCCTATGTATATTTGCAAGTCTTATGTCATTCAAATCAAGTCTTCATGACTTTGAATACAATTTTGAAAAGCTTTCTTTTCTTTCTTAAATCTTGAACACTAGACTTGTTTAGATATTTACACAATAAATGTGTCTACGTGATTATAACGTGATATAATATGTGAGTGATATGAGATGAAAACAGTTCCTGAAAATTACTTACACAATCAAGTAATCATGTTCACAGAATAATGACTTCAAATATATTCAATCAAATTAGACAGTCAAATATTCACAAAATATTTTTCAGAAAACAAATATTAGATTAAATCAGATTTTAATCTAAAATCTTATCAAGACTATTTCATAAATATTTCAAATTAAATCAAAATAGTCTTAGATACTCAAGAAAATAATATTCAGTTCAGATTTTAAATCTTCACAAATCAGATCTCAAAAATCTTAGGTTTAACTTTCTAAACCACAAACAATACAAATCTGAATATTACCAAAATATTTCCTGAAAAATCTGTTTTAAAACAAAATGTTTAAAAACATTCAAGATCTCACAAATAAGTCACAAGCAGAATATTCACACAAAATTAATTTCGTGAATAGTTTGTGTTGTGTACAAATATTATATCTAAAGACTGATCTAAAAATACACAAATAATATATGAGAGAACTCACTTACAAAAATAATGTACTCTTGAAAATTCGTAAGTGCAGATTTAGAATGAGAGAAGTCTAATCTTCATTTTCTTTTTGAGAGAAATCAACACTTGAAGATGACACAAAAATATTTCTGGTTTAATCTCTCTCTCTCTCTCTAAAAATTTTGACAGAGTTCTGCTACAAAAATTATTTTCTCAGCTCTACAAAAATGATACACAAAGGGTTCTATTTATAGAGTGCACAAGTGTGTGCAGATTGGTGTAAAATAGGGTCACATGGATCACCAAAGAAATACACACAACCGTTGATTAGAATAGATCTGAGGGCTCACAAAGAAACACAGAATGTAGTGTTAAAAATGTGACACGTGTAGTGCAAACTGTTACACACTAACAGAATAAGAAACCGATAGTTATATAAAACACAGTCGTTTTGAAAAAGTATTGAGGCCAGCTGTACGAAACTGCGTAACAAAAATGCTACAGAATATTACCGTTGAGAAGATAAACACACGTCGTCGTTTTTGTTAGAAAGACAAAAGTCGATTTTAAAAAAATGCGACGTCGTTTTTAAAATACCTGAAGCCAGCTGTGAAAACTGTAGCGTAATCAAAACGCTTAAACAAAATATTACTGTTGGCCACGGTGTCATTTTATAGAAAACCAGTTCTGGTTTAAGAAAAAAACTGTGGGCGGAGTAAATGATATAACATCACCGTTTAAAAAAACACAAAACCGTAAGCAATAGCACAAGAAACCAGGGGTGGTCAACTCAACAGACCTGAGAGGTCATGTCTGCTAGGAATAGATCGACCTGATAGGGTCTTATACACACCATCAGACTGTATGCTAAGCATGCCTTTACAGGCTAGAGACAGGCGCATGGTAGTGGTCCTGCTACAAGGAAAATCCTGACAACATATAACATATAATAATATATATTCTAGAGGACCAAGACAAAGCTAACAGATGTGGCAAAATCTAAGGGGCAAATCGCCTAAGGCTATAAGCCTATATCAAATTCCTATGCGAACATCTAGGCAGGTATATGATAATGACAACCAACATATGTTAACATACATATACATGTATATATAATTAGCCATGTATGAATGCATATATAAAATAATATATTACTTACATGCATTCAATATACTATAGCAACAAGGATACACACATGCATTACTGTTTTGACAAGGCCAAAAAAATATTAAACTTATATACACATTGGACAAAACCCACATATATTATATAGTCAAATCGCAAGCAAATGTTAACAAAATTTATTTTTAATTTAAAAAAAATTATTCTGTAATTTTTATAAAAAAAAAATATTTAGTGTCAAAACTTATTTTTCGAGAAATATTTTTATTATAAAAATTTCAAATAACGCTTTTGGACTAAAAAAAAAATTTATTATGACAAATATTGTGCACTATCATAAGATATGATAAACCACATGCAATTGTAATGTGTTGGCATGTCCAACGTGACAGAAATTCCTATGAGCCATAGAAAAAAAAAGTACCTTTTTCTGATTGGGCGGACTGAATCGAGTGCTCTTTTGATGTAGATGAACAAGGAGAGCTTGGCGTCGATCGGGGGACATGCAAACCTATATTACAAAAATATTTTATCAAAATTCACGTCCAACTAGATGAAGTCCTATATAGCTAAAGCACAAAAAGCCAACCCTAGGTGTGCTCTATATAGGGACCTTCAGTTACTCCTACTTATTCAATTACGAATCTGGTCTAGATGAGGTTCTGCGTACTTTTTTATGAAGAAATCTTAATATTTAAAGGGGGGGGGGGGGGGGATATGCAGATAGTTTATTGGAAAAAACCTATTATTAGTAAAGTGAAATTGAATACAAATAGTTATTCTAAAGGTAATCCTAGAGATAGTGGTTTTGGTGGTATTCTTAGAATTGAAGAGGGTTTTTTAATTTGGGCTTTCTCATATTATGGTGGTTATTGTACTAATAATGTTATTGAAACTACAATAATTTTTTAGGGAATTGATCTTCTCAAACAAAGGCGGATAGTTAAGATAGATATTGAATCAGACTCTAAGTTGCTGATTGACACTTTTAATTTCAATATGATCAAGATTCCTCGGAGAATTAGGCATCTGATAAAGGAGATCTTTCAAATTAGTGAGGGTATGGATGCTAATTTCATGTATTATTTCAGAGATGATAATATTGTTGTAGATTTTATGGCTAATTTTGGAGCTAAGAGTAAATCATTTACATTCTTCAATCAATTTGAAGAGTTCCCTCTTTGTGCTAATGGGCATTTAAATTTAAATAGATGGCATTTGCCCTTATTCAGGCTTTAAAAGGGAGTTAGGATTGATGATCATTAGCTTTGTCTCTAATTTCTTCTTTATGTTTTGTAATGGGAATTCTTATAAATTCCCAATTTTATTCATGTTTCACTTGTTAAGTGTAATGGGGATCTTTATTAATCCCCGTGTTTTCATCTTTTGTTTGTTGAATTATTGGGCTCAACAGTCAATAACTCTTACTACTTTCTTTTCTCTTAAACTTGTAATAACCAATGGAGAGGATTTTCCTCTGTCGATTTAATAATATATGTGAGGGACCTATCCATCCTCCCTTAAAAAACTAGAACATAAGTCTAACATGTAAATGTTACCAACTAACTTAACAATTATTTTAATGATTTAATTAATAATTAAACTAACATGACAACATCTCAATAAAATTTATTTATTTTATAATTTAATTAATTATATAACATGATGATATATTGCAGTTAACAAGCAATTCCTTTTATTTATAGTTACCCTAATAATCTTGCATATGTGTCGAGTTTCAAATTAACTGACATTATCGATTATCATAATATATAGTCATATGTCATTATTTTCCATACGCACTTAACCTCACCATGCCAAAACCCTAATTATTTAAACCCTTATGCCCTTTATCTAAATATTTACCAAGTAGAAAAATAATAATTTATGTTTATTTAGTTTTTTTGACCTTCAGAGTTATTCTTGAACTCGCGTGTATTATTTATTTTCAATCCTTTGTAACCCATGTACAATTACCCAATAATACTTTAAAACATTTCTAAGGAATGCGCCCCAAGTCCTTAGTGATTAACACAAAAACAAAACAGAGAACTAAGCTTTACTCAATATTCCATTACTAGATTTTTTTAGCATTGAGATATATAAATTTTGTAATTTTTTATTATAACAATTTCCTTTATGTTCATAGAATTTCATCGTACATTGTAAATGTTAAGGTTGTTGTTTCCCTGGTTAGTGATTTAAGGTTTAGTCAAAACTTGAAGGGCTCTAGTCTCTCCATAAATTTTTTTGGTAGCTCACATTAATCGTTCCCTTTAACCATTAGGTTAATTTCAAGTTCATGGTGTGTCACACCAAGTTTTCCTTTTAATATGACTAACATATTATGTGTCTCATGTGTACCGAATTTATGTTATGTTGTTGAGTCCATGCTAGATAAGCATTAATTACACATTTTATTCCATTATCTTTTATAGGCTTACACTTTTAACTAGTTTACATGTTGGTTTTTATGACTTTCACTTTATAAGGTCAATCCATAACAATCCATACGTGGATCTAAGATCAATGTTTAATAATTAACTATTTATAAATAAAAACCAGTTTCTAAATATTGCAAAACCTTTATACATAATAAGAACATTTTTTTGTGTCAATCGACACCTTGAATGTTGGTGTTGTTAGAGCACTTAATTTTACTAGATCATTTGATTTATATGAAAACTAAGTTTCAAGAAAAAATGTGACAACCCGCTCACCAAAATAAGGGGTGACCATCCCGATACTCCAATAATAATGGGAATCACAGATGGATAATTCTCAGCATCACAATAATATAGTAAGTATACGAGATAACCACCCGCTATTTTAGAAAAACGGATTGTCAAAATAAGAATTTATAATTTAAATGAAACATTTGATCCAAATTAATTATAAGAAGGTGGATATCCAAGAAGGCTTATAAAAGCTCTAGGCCACATGCCCGAATAAAGGACCCGATCATAACTAGAGTACAAAAATCGAGTCGCCTACATCAACAATATCCCGTAACCGACCACAATGTATTACGGCTCCTAGACACTAAAATAGGAAAGTCAGAATGGGCGTCCTTGCGGTGGAGCGCCTGAGCGAATGAGCAATTCATGCAAAACAAGAAATATGAACGGGTCAGGGCCCGATTTTATATAATCACCATGTGAATAAAATGCAAGATAATGATGGGCAATTGATACCATGAATAATGTCAAGAAACTATATACTAATTCTAGAACACAAACTAAGACAACATGGATGATCAAAATTTTAAATTTGATTACACAAGAAAATGAAAATAAGCACGGCTACTAAGAATCACCATCCTTTAAATTAATTCATTTCATCGTTCCATTTCTCCTGAGGAACATAATCACAGTTATATGCTCTTTATGGCATTTATCATAAATCAAGACCCACTTGAATAAGAATACTTATATTCATATACATATAACGATTCTAAGACCGCCCGTCCGGGTTTCCCCACTGTGCGCGCCCCTAAATGGCTATCATCTTCCAGGGCCTATCACCAAGACAACCTGGGATCCTAACGCAACGTCGGGAAGTGGTCATACCCCTACGAGTGAGTTATAACCACACCCGAAATTACCTCACTAGCGCAAAAAAACAAACATGTAATAACTGGTATATGGCCGAGGACTATATTCACCCTGCATTCACTAGCCAGGGGACTTCACCTCATGCGCGAACTTCCCTCGTGATAGCATTTAGAGAGGTGTGTTTAAGTAAATTATCATTTACCATATTCATGTTTAAGTAAATTATCATTTACCATTTTCATTTTTATTTTAATAGATACATCACATTTTATTCGGAGTCATACGTGACTCATGCCATCGCTGTGACCTTAATGAATGAATAATCTCCCAATAATGTGACAACTACTCTTCAATTATTTCTACACCTCGAAATATCACCTTAGCTAATTAAGGTAAAAGAACATCAAATCTTCTATTTACAAATCCCCAAACTAAGCCCTATCCATCCCCTTCTAACATAAGATAATTGCCTACCCAATATAAGACTCTAGGACACTAAGTTTACTTCATTCAAGAAGGTTCCTTCGTCCCTATCTTAAGAGAAAGGAACTATAATACATTTAGGATTTATGGGTGAGAAAGAGGGGACCGGTCGACCGGTCAGGAGACCGCGGTCGACCGCGTCTCAAGATTTTGTCTAAGAAGAAAAGCAGAAAGCTGAGTTCGGAGGGGCCGGTCGACTACTCAAGGGACCGCGGTCGATCGTTACCTAAATTTATACTCATGTGGGAAATTAGTGGTCTCCCCCTCGATGACCTGGTCGATCGGTCCTAGGACCGCGGTCAATCGCGCTTAGCAGACCTAGAATTTCCTTTCTCTTCTACAAAGCTAAAACCAAAGCCTGACTTCATATTCTTGCCTCTCTTCCCTTAACCCACATCAATAACATAACCACAACAGTTCTACACTTCAACAAACCAATAAAATCCATTTAGATCCTACAAATTCAAGATCTAACGATTTAAAAACCCACATATGTATCCAAACCTAATATTTGCCCAAATCTCCCAAACATAACACTATCATTACAATTTATCCACAAGAAATCATATATTTGCAAGTAGAAAACCTACCTTAGGGTTGTAGTCTCGGATCTTCCTTCCGGTAGCAACGATTCCAAGGCAAACTCTTTAATTTCCTTCTTTCTCTAACTTTCTCCACACTTCTCTCTCTCTTTCTCTCTTCTATAGGGTTTAAAATGTGTAATGGAAGAAATAAAATAGGGTTGGAAGACTTATACGGGTCTTTAACCTTAATTCCCAATTCTAAATGTAAGTATACCAATAAAATAACTCGTAACCACATATTTAAGTTATAACCAGATAAAAGTGCCCGGAACCCAAAAAATCAATATGGCACTTATTTCGACTATCTCGCATGTTCAGAGACTAACTACGCACTCCAAATTATCATTCGAAAATTTTATAAATTATTTCAAGTTCTGGCTCCAATTAAACCATAGATGTCGTTTAAAGCACACGACACTATCAAATGCCACATGATGATATTTACATACACATACAGTAAATATGCAGCAATCTAGTAAATATTATCTTTTAACTCATTCAATTAACATTTACTCCATTACCCAATATTTTATATAATTACTTCACACGGTAAATTAATATAAAATAAGTCTCTTAAAAGTAAGGGTTGTTACATACTCCCCCCCCCCCCCCCCCCCCTCATGAGGGAATTTTGTCCTCAAAATTCAGGCGTAGCTTGTAAAAAGAGATACGGATACTTTTCTCGCATATCGTCCTCATGCTCCCACGTAGATTCTTCGGCGTTATGATGACCCCATTGGACTCGCACCAAGGGTACCACTCGTGATCTCAATCTACGCTCTCCGTTCTCTAAGATTGCAACCGGTTGTTCTTCATACGAAATATCGGGTTGCAAATCGACATCCTCCCAAGGGATATGCCACACGGCTCCTTCGCACCTCTTATACTTTTTCAAAGAGGAAACATGGAACACATCATGTATTTGTTGTAAGGGTTCTGGTAAGGCAAGTTGATATGCCACTGGGCCTACCTTGGCTATAATAGGAAAAGGTCCAACATATCGCGGCGCAAGCTTTCCTTTCTTCCCAAAATGCTTTATACCTTTCATTGGCGATACATGCACCAAGACTTGATCTCCAACTTCCATCTCTGCATGCCTTTTATTTGCATCAGCATAACTCTTTGGACGATCTTGAGCTATTCGGATGCGATTCCGGATGAGTTCAATCTTGGAAGAAGTATCTTGGATCATTTCAGGTCCAAGAAATTTATTATCGCCCACCTCCAACCAATAAGTGGGTGATCTACACGGCCTTCCATAAAGGGCTTCATAGGGCGCCATTCCAATAGTAAATTGGTACGAATTATTATAAGCAAATTCAACCAAAGGGAGATATTGTTCCCAACTACCTTTGAAATCAAGCATACACATTCGGAGCATATCCTCCAATATTTGGTTGACTCTTTCTATCTGCCCATCTGTTTGAGGGTGATAAGAAGTACTCAATTTCAATTCGGTTCCATAGCCTCTTGGAAACTTCGCCAAAAGTGGGAAACAAAAATCTTATCTCGATCAGAAACTATATTTATTGGCACCTCGTGGAGTCTAACAACCTCCGAAATAAATAACCGGGTATAACGAGCGGTATCATAATCTGTGCGCATGGGTAGGAAGTGTGACGACTTAGTTAAGCGATCAATAGTTACCCAAATAGAATCATGACCACTCTGCGACCTTGGTAATCCCGTGATAAAGTCCATCAATATACTTTCCCACTTCCACACCGGGATCTCCAATGGTTGTAACAAACCAGCTGGTCTTTGATGATCTACTTTCACCAATTGACAAGTGGTACATTGGGAAACAAACTCAGAAACATCTCGCTTCATGCCCGCCCACCAATACTGATGGCGCATGTCTTGGCATATCTTGTCCCCACCAGGATGCACTATAAATTTAGACCCATGAGATTCCGTCATCACGGACCATCTTAAATCCCCTTCGTCCGGCACAATAAGTCTCCCGTGGAAACGTACCCCACCCTCAGAAGTGATAGAGTAGGATTATGCTCCCTCGTTCAACAATTGGCATATACGGTTTTGACAGCCTTTGTCCCTTCCTTGAGCTTCTACAACCCTTGACACAATAGTAGGCGTAACGGTCAACATCGACATAAATGACCTAGCAACTGCGTCCTCCTAGCTAAGCTCCTTCCATTTAGCTTTCCATACCTCCACTAACTCCCCCTCAGGCTTCCGAATCAAAGCATCCGCCACCACATTTGCCTTGCCTGGGTGATAGTGGATGTCAAATTGATAGTCTTTCACAAACTCTAACCACCGGCGTTGACGCATATTTAAATCTTTATGGGAAAACAAATATTGCAGCGATTGTGGTCCGTGAAAAGACTAAATTTTTCCCCTAGGAGATAATGCCTCAATATCTTCAAGGAGAAAACCACTGAGGCAAGTTCCAAATCATGCACCGGATAATTCTTTTCATGGGGATTTAGCTTGCGAGAAGCATAAGCAATAGCCCGCTGCTCTTGTCGTAGCACGCCTCGCAATCCTTGTAGAGAGGCGTCGATAAATACTAAATATTCCAATCCTGGCCTTGGTAACGTAAGGACTGGAGCAGAAGTCAACTTATCCTTGAATTCGTTAAAAGCTGACTGACAAGAATTATCTCAAATAAACCTCACCCCTTTCCGGGTTAAATTTATCAAAGGGCTAGCAATTTTAGAAAATCCCTTGATAAACCGACGGTAATAACCAGCCAAACCCAGAAAACTACGAATCTTGGTAGGTGTCATGGGCTGACCCCACTACCTTATCGTAACAACTTTACTTGGGTCTACCGAAATACCTTGTGCTGTCACAATGTGACCTAGGAACTGTACTTCCTGCAACCAAAAGCCGTACTTTTCAAACTTGGCGTACAACTGATGATCCCTCAACGTCTGCAGGACCAACCGCAAGTGAGTAGCATGATCAGCTTCTGTTTGAGAATATACTAGGATGTCATCAATAAACACGATGAAAAACTGATCAAAGAAGTCCCGGAACACCCTATTCATGAGGTCCATAAAAACTGCGGGGGCATTGGTTAGCTCAAAAGGCATAACCAAAAATTCGTAGGACCCATACCTGGTTAGGAAATCAGTTTTGGATACATCTTGATCTCGTATCCGCAACTGGTGATACCCCATCCTCAAATCTATTTTAGAGAAGTAAGACGCTCCCCTAAGTTAATCAAACAAGTCATCAATCCGAGAAAATGGGTATTTGTTCCGGATGGTGACTTTATTCAACTCCCGGTAATCCACACACAATCGGAGAGAACCGTCTCTCTTCTTCACAAATAACACTGGAGCACCCCATGGCGACGTACTACGCCTAATGAACCCTTGCTCTAATAGGTCCTGAATCTAATCTCTTAACTCCCTCATCTCTACAGGAGCCATACAGTATGGGGCTCTAGCAATCGGTCTCGTTCCCAGCGCTAAATTAATTATAAACTCAATCTCCCTACTCGGAGGCAAACCCGATATTTCTCGAAAAACATCTTGGAAATCTCTAACAATCGGAATTTAATCTAAGGAAACAACTACATCCTGAGAAATCTCTTCCGCAATACAATACAAGTAAGTGCTAGTACCTCCTTCCGTATGAGGCATAACCACCAAAAACATTTCATGCCCCGGAATGGCAAAAACTATACTCTTCCCATAGCAATTAACTATCGCACGATACTTCACTAGCCAATCCATACCCAGGATTACATCATACCAGACCATATGTAGGACGAGCAACTTGGCCTCAAAACACAAGTCACCAAGATTTATCCCTACTTGTTTACAAACAAAGAAAATGAGTGAACCATCACCCATAGAAGATTCAACACTAGTGAAGGTACTTTCCGCATATTTAATCAACTCTGTAGACTGAGCAAAACTTCTAGAAATAAAGTAGTGTGTCGCACCCGTGTCAAACAATACACGACCTAAGTGCCCCTGAATGAGAAACTAACCCTCAATAGCTGGCGGCGCGGGCGGGGCTGGAGGAAGCATAGCATCTTGAATGTGATAAACACGACCATACTGTAGCTGTCCCGGTTGTGGAGGGACGACTGGATTTGGTACCTATGGCGATAACTGAGCCTGTGGTTACTGTGGAACCCTAGGAAGCTATCCCCCAATCAACAGAGGACATGACCTCTTGAAATGTCCCGGCTCTCCACATTGAAAGCATCGATTCATCATGTTCTCCTGATTTCGACCCCGGTTATTTCTAAACTGCCTGAAGCCTTGGCCCGGATGGACTCTACCCCCATTACCACCCCGACCTTCTTGTTACTGTTGCGGGGCACCTTGACCGTGCCTAATATTACTGCCACCAACATTGAATCCGCCAAAACGCTGTCGTTTAGACAAGCCCCCTTACTGGGGGTCCCTTTCTTTTTGTTTGTTTCCCGAAGATTGGGATGAGGGAAATGGTCCTCCTCCTATCCCATTGCCTTTGGGTTTCCCAGCTTGCCCCATAACTGAAGCCTTCTTACTACCTTGAACATACAACCGATTTTCTTGACAATGGAGTAACGCTGCATTCATCACATCTCCAAAAGTCTGCAAAGCTGGATTGCCCAGCAAATGTTGCCGTATCCTCCAGTGCAAACCCCCAATAAATTTGGATATCCTCCTCTCCTCCGGAGTCACCTCATCAGGTACAAAACTAGCTAACCTAGTGAATTCCTCTTCGTACTCCGCAACTAAACACTCTCCTTGCACCATATCCTGTAGTTTTCTTCTTATCTCCCTTTGAAATGCGGGAGGAAAATACTTCCGATCAAATAGAACCCATAAATCATTAATGGTCATAGCCCCCCAGCTCTGGCGTAGTCATCGACTCCCACTAATGTAGTGCAACTCCAACTAATTTAAAGGTAACAAGGATTTGCTTTCTTTCCTCACTACACTCCACCCGCAGATGACGTTGCTTATCCTTTTTCCACTGATTAGCTACTATAACGTCAGAACCTCCTTCAAATTCTAGGGGATGACCCTTCAAAAAGGATTCCCTAACTCTCTCCCATGGAGAAGGTCCCGCAGGAGCTTGTACCTCTTGGGCTCATTGCAGTTGAGCTTGTGGTAATTGCTGAACCACGGCAGTCATCGCTGCGTTAACCGCTTGGGCCATAATATTAGCTACCTCATTAGAATTTATAGTTCCCTGCTGCGGTGAGGGAGGACCTCCCTCCTCTTCTACAACTCTGTTCCTTCTAGCGGGACGACCTCTCTTAGGCGGCATCTGAGATGAAGAAACAATAGAGTTAAAATACTATAGTAAACAATCTAGTTCGCAGAAGGTCGCAAACATAGGCAACAAAATAGTCCTAAAATTAAGATCTATATCAAAGAACGCTACGATAGAACATGACAAGTCCGCATAGATCCTAAAGACTCTAGAACCTGATGCTCTGATACCATCTGTGACAACCCGCTCACCAAAATAAGGGGTGGCCAGCCCGATACTCCAATAATAATGGGAATTATAGATGGATCATTCTCAGCATCACAATAATATAGTAAGTATACGAGATAACCACCCGCTATTTTAGAAAAACGAATTGTCAAAATAAGAATTTATAATTTAAACGAAACATTTGATCCAAATTAATTATAAGAAGGTGGATATCGAAGAAGGCTTATATTAAATCTGCAACAAGTATACAAACAAAGATCCGAATAAGCTGTCGATCCACAGTCCTTACAAACCAAAAGTAACAAGTTAATTAAGTTACATATTACATTACATTAAACAATTACAAAAGTTTTGGGCCACACGCCCGAATAAAGGACCCGATCATAACTAGAGTACAAAAATGGAGGCGCCAACATAAACTATATCCTCTAACCGACCGTAAATTATTACGACTCCCAGACACTGAAATAGGAAAGTCAGAACGAGCGTCCTTGCGGTGGAGCACCTGAGCGAACAATTCATGCAAAACAATAAATATGAATGGGTCAGGGCCCGATTTTATATAATCACCATGTGAATAAAATGCAAGATAATGATGGGCAATTGATACCATGAATAATGTCAAGAAACTATATACTAATTCTAGAACACAATCTAAGACAACATGGATGATCAAAATTTTAAATTTGCTTACACAAGAAAGTGAAAATAAGCACGGTTACTAAGAATCACCATCCTTTAAATTAATTCATTTCTTTGTTCCATTTCTCATGAGGAACATAATCAAAGTTATATTTTCTTTATGGAATTTATAATAAATCAAGTCCCACTTGAATAAGAATAGTTATATTCATATACATATAACGATTCTAAGATCGCCTGTCCGGGTTTTCCCACTGTGCGTGCCCCTAAATGGCTATCATCTTCCAGGTCCTATCACCAAGACAACCTGGGATCCAAACGCAATGTCGGGAAGTGGACATACCCCTGCGAGTGAGTCATAACCACACCCGAAATTACCTCACTAGCGCAGAAAAACAAACACATAATAATCGGCATATGGCCGAGGACTATATTCACCCTGCATTCACTAGCCAGGGGACTTCACCTCATGAACAAACTTCCCTTATGATAGCATTTCGAGAGGTGTGTTTAAGTAAATTATCATTTACCATATTCATGGTTAAGTAGATTATCATTTACCATTTTCATTTCTATTGTAATAGATACATCACATTTTATCCGAAACCATACGTGATTCATGCCATCGCTATGACCTCAATGAATGAATAATCTCCCAATAATGTGACAACTACTCTTCAATTATTTCTACACCTCGAAATATCACCTTAGCTAATTAAGGTAAAAGAACATCAAATATTCTATTTACAAATCCCCAAACTAAGCCCTAACCATCCCCTTCTAACATAAGATAATTGCCTACCCAATATAAGACTCTAGGACACTAAGTTTACTTCATTCAAGAAAGTTACTAAGTCCCTATCTTAAGAGAAAGGAACTAGAAGAGATTTAGGATTTATGGGTGAGAAACAGGGGACCGGTCGACGGGTCAGGAGACCGCGATCGACCGCATCTCAAGATTTTCTCTAAGAAGAAAAGCAGAAAGCTGAGTTCGGAGGGGCCGGTCGACTGGTCAGGGGACCGCGGTCGATCGCTACCTAAATTTATACTCACGCGGGAAAGCAGTGGGCTCCCCCTCGATGTCCCGGTCGATCGGTCCTGGGATCGAGGTTGATCGCGCTTAGCAGACCTAGAATTTCCTTTGTCTTCTACAAAGCTAAAACCAAAGCCTAACTTCATATTCTTGCCTCTCTTCCCTTAACCCACATCAATAACATAACCACAACAGTTCTACACTTCAACAAACTAATAAAATCCATTTAGATCCTACAAATTCGAGATCAAATGATTTAAAAACCAACATATGTATCCAAACCTAATATTTGCCCAAATCTCCCAAACATACAACTATCATTGCAATTTATCCACAAGAAATCATATATTTGCAAGTAAAAAACTTGCCTTAGGGTTGTAGTCTCTGATCTTCCTTCCGGTAGCAACGATTCCAAGGCAAACTCTTTAATTTCCTTCTTTCTCTAACTTTCTCCACACTTCTCTCTCTCTTTCTCTCTTCTCTAGGGTTTAAAATGTGTAATGGAAGAAATAAAAGAGGGTTGGAAGACTTATACGGGTCTTTAACCTTAATTCCCAATTATAAATGTAAGTATACCAATAAATTAACTCGTAACCACATATTTAAGTTATATCCACATAAAAGTGCCCGGAACCTAAAAATACAATATGGCACTTATTTCAACTATCTCGCATGTTCCGAGACTAACTACGCCCTCCAAATTATCATTCGGAAATTTTATAAATTATTTCAAGTTTCGGCTCCAATTAAACCATAGATGTCGTTTAAATCATACAACACTATCAAACGCCACATGATGATATTTGCATACACATACAATAAATATGCAACAATCTAGTAAATATTATCTTTTAACTCATTCAATTAATATTTACTCCATTACCCAATATTTTATATAATTACTTCACATAGTAAATTAATATAAAATAAGTTTCTTAAAAGTGAGGGTTGTTACAGAATATGTTTAGAAGAAATCTATGTATGAGATTCAAAATCTCATATCTTTATGGTTCTTTCTTGCTTGAACCGTGAAATGGCGGTGCGACTATCACAAAATCGGGATTATTTTTCTCTAAAATCTTAATGATCTCAAAACGGTATATTTTGTGAGCTTTTATATCTTTGGGACTTTGGAATATCCAAAAATAATTCCACCCCATTCTGACGTATGGCTTTCAAGATATGCCTCCAACAAGGTGGACATTGTATCGTGTCACAAATTTGTTTATCCAGATAAAATTTGATGTTCTTGAATTGATTTCATCCCTAAATGTTATATATGTGTAAAAACCTACAACTGTCATATTAAGGTTTATGTATATTGTGACACATTAATGAATATTAAATCATCTTTCTTTATTTCTTGATTCAATTTTTTATCTACTTTATGTTATCAACCTGCTTCACTAATAACTATTTAATAAAGATACGTGAGGTGGGGTAACCAAAATTTCTACAAGTGATTTGAAATTTGGTGAATTTTCCTCTCTCTTTCAAGAACAACTAGTATTTTCATCTTTTTTGACTCTCCAATTATTCGAAATCAATTTTACAAGGTTACAGTGTGAAAGCGGCCTCAAGATCTTCCTTATTATTCTTTTCGATCCAAGATATAGCATATATGTATAGGTACAAAAAAATCACGACCCTATCAACACTTATTATGTATTTTTCTTAGCTATAATGATCCAATCCTTAATTCAAAGGTATCGGGTTGCTTATATATTTTAGCACGGGGATCGCTAAAAGAAATAGGAGACTAACTTTCAATAGAAATAAGAATTCTAATTATACTCTATAATTAATTGCATAATTCAACAAATTATTATTTATTCTAGTATATAACAATATTTTTACTATAATTCACTTTCTCAAATCTATAATTTTGAACATTTTGTTATTAAATGCTTAATTATCTCCCCATGTAAGATTACATATACCCATTAACTAAATCATATTGCTGACATTTATATCTAATTGACTTATTATAAATTCCTTTAAATCTTTTACTTAACTTATTTGATATGCCATATAACTAAATCTAATGGATGAGTTTGACATAGACAAACCTTATAAGCTATATCATTAGTGTATCATCAATGTCTATAGTGAGACGTGGATTCCATCCATAATTAACTTTCACGATGCACTAATCACCATTACCCAATCTATTGAGCATATTGATCCATAAATTAATATCACCTTATAGGTCAAAGTAAATAACAACCAATGCACATGTACATCAATTTTGCCTAGATTAAGAGACTAATCTCTCATAATAACCATGAGATGTGTATTATCTTGTATAGTTATTATATAGACAATTATCTCAAATTGGTCTTATTCAATACAATTAAAGTGTAGTAGCATAATAAGTCGAAACTATATTGTTCCCCGTAAGCAAGACATACCTACTAAAATATTGTGCTATATTCAACCAATGGTGTGTCCATCTCCATCTAAGATTGCGAATCATCCTTATATTCTACAAGAACCAAAATTTGACTTTTTATGTTTAAGTCAAACTCCTCATAAGAAATCATTTACTATGTAAAATAAAAGAATTTATGCATCAATATATATATATATAATGGAGATCATTATTAAATGGACATACTTAAACTCATTAATGAACCATGACTTTTAGCATATAACCCCAACAATCTCCCACTTATACTCAAAGACATGGCACCATGCATCTAACATCCATACCTCACACAAAAAACAAGATTCCTATCGGTTGTCAACTAGTGCATTCATATCCGATAAAATCAACACAGTTTTATAAAATTTCTCATACCGGGTGAAATATACACTTTTTGGAGTATTATGTCTAACTGAATAGTTGAGTTAGTAACCTATAAGTTATTTAGATCTGTATTTGGAAACCAAATATATATGAATTAACCCTAATGTCCTTTTCTAGATTTGGAATAAAAAGGGGAAATATATCTTGTAATCATGCATAGAAAAATCTAGAAATAAATATATCAGTATGATAACATATATAATTCAAAATAAAATATTTCTATTGGTAAAATGGCAATCTGATCTCAAAAATGAAATAGACTTTTCTAATGTTTTCATACTGATGTGGGTGGACCACCACACATTTATCACACCTTTTGTAAAACCTCAACACATCCAACCATTTATCAAAATCAAGGACTTGATTGCCTAATATAAAGGGATGGTCCATAATTCTAGTGTTTCTTAAGTTCATAATTAACTTCTTAAGCTTCTATAGCAGTCATTCTCGGTACTTCATTGTGATCTTATATGTTATAAAAGTTGTGATAGTCAAAAATCTCTAAATTACATTGTCATATGCCGTAAAAAATATTAATAACAATAGTTAAGAGACGTTGGAAAGAAGTTAACGTGGATAATAATGATAAGATAAAACTTATCCTCACAAGCCCAATGTTGAAGGAATTAGTCTTCATGTATTTATCTCTTTCTCTAAACTCACATGAAATTGATGGGTTTGATCCCATATTGCGGAATCTTTTTGGTACTATATATCATTACTTTTCTCAATAATGCCAAGTGTCCACGTGAATGAATACTTTTATTATAATTCCTTGTGGTTACGATCAGAGACAGATGCATAATAGGGCGCAGGCCCCTCCCATGTCTCTAATTTTTAGGGGTACTATAAGTAAAGATAAGAAGTTAGAAACATAAATAACAAGGTTTTTTTTGCAACTTTTAAGTTTGTATAAAAATCGAATTAAAGCTATAATTTGTATAAAACTCGAATTAACTCCCAAAATACCTCGGGGGCTCTAGCCCCCAGACCCCCAACACCACTCGAAACTCCTCCCCCCCAAAAAAAATCTTGGATCTATCACTAGTCACGATGGGTGACTATCCCAAGAAAACAAATTCTCCTATTATAATAAATTTACCTTACGAGTGTAAAAATCGTGATCCATTTAGATGGCTCTGACCACTATGAGAATTGATAATCCTCACACTACAGTAAGGTATAACAAGATGACATTTATTTTTGTGGTATGAAAGACGTTCACTTAAGCCTATTAAACCTTCAATAGTCATTCTTCCAACTTGTTGGTGTTTTTTCCCAGCATAAATGTTTTACTACACGATATTGAATCTACTAGAATTGAGTTTGAATGAGTCCATTATCTAAAATGAGAGTAAAGGAAAGTATCTTGAAAAATAATATTTACATATGTATATCTATATCTCTTTAATCATCCATTATGAATGATTTCACATCTGAAAGAAATTAGATTATTCTCTTTTAACGCGTTGTTACTCAAACTAACTTATGGCATAATATTTTGGAATATAATCCTTACTCCACATATGTAATTCTTAAATTCCTGAAGAAGTAGTTATATAATTATATCAATAATAATAAACCATTTATAGTATTTCATTAGCTCTAATACTTCTTGGTTATTTCCTATGTAAATAAGATTCACAAATTGAAAGTGCCCTCACTTCCAATGAGTGTGAGACCCCGTAATCTACCAGTGTACAAATTCATTTAGAAAAAATGATCTGGGAATTTAATGGTGGATATATATTATGGTTTAGCATAGAAGAATCTTATTATTTTAGTGAAAAATCATGAATCTTATTCAAGACTTATAGTGTTTTCAATATAGGATTGATTTTATAAAGATTATCTTTTTTAGTGCAATAATGGATATAATATTTATTACAACTAATAACTTAAATTTCATTCATAAAAACTAAATACCCTTCCATAAAAACATAGAAGTCGAACTAAAGTTCATTATACTAATAGGTACTTGTAATAAATCCTTAGTTATCAAAACAAAGACATATGTCTCCCACTACAACTATAAATTCCCAGTAGCATATAAATTTACCTATCACTAGCTGATTGGTGACATGAAACCAATTTATCTATTACTCCTATGTATATAATCTAAGTTATATTATCACAAAATATTATAAATATTTTCATGGACTATGTATCTAAATAATATGACTAACTTCCACTAGTATTCTGACTGCTCTTAATGAATTCACTTGTGATTACTCAATTCACTAATTATTCCTAGTCACTTCCTAAATTCTGACGTACAAGTTTTTGAATTTACTTCTACTTATATCCACCTTTTTTTCTAAGAAGTTTAAGTTATTTTTGAAACTTGAATATTCATATGGCTTCTTGACAAAACCCTTTGTTGGAAAGGATGTCGACCTGGGATTCCCCTAAATTTCACCTTCTTAGATTGCTAGTTCATTCAGATGAGAAATCACGTTCATAGCATAATTTCAAAAGTAGGGTAGTTATAATCACATTAATATTCCTTTAAAATCATTCTTGAAAACCTACCTAACTATGTGATTCGGATAATCAAGCACTAGATGCGAGGTAATCATCATATCATAAGTGGTGGACATCGATAGACGTTGGTGTTGGAATATACTTTACTTGATGAAAAAGTCATGTTGTATCATATCATTAGTCTTGTCCACTTATATTTTAAATTTCCTTACATAATTCCTATAATGTGATTATTCAAGACAACATTGAGAGAATACAAACACTCATTTCTCTAGCGTCAACACTACGTCGAAATTATATTCAGTCCTTTAATTATTTCACAAGGCATATAAAATTGAGTATGATAACAAGTGGGCATTAGAGATAAAATCTAAATCTATAGAATCACATAATAAAGAACATATTACAATAGTTAATTAACTTTAAATTAAATTTAAAGTTGGTTCCCCCTACCAATTAAAACAAATTCGTCAGCATCCCAATTACCATTTTAGTATCATTCCTCTTTGGAAGACCTAAAATCCATAAACACATTAGGCAGGTCATTTCCTTTTAATTTTACCATGTAGACAATGACTATGCCAAATAAAATAAATAGTCGATGCTTTGGTCCCACAAAATAATATCATTCCTACATCAATTTTATGTCTAAGTGTCTACCACCAACTAATTTTGGACTATCCCATATCTCTTGGACTCATCCTTTGAAGGGGAACCCGTGTGAATATAAGGCCAAAATTACATGTAAGAAAATTTATACTTGCTACCACAATAATTGATGTTTCTCTTTGCTAGATCCATTTATTATTGAAAACCTACAAACTGTTGGTTGAGACAACAATATTTTATTTTGTGACTAACTCCCTCTATCACTTAGTATTATAAATTTTTTGTAAGGGTTATCAAAAGGACAATATTAATTTTAATATTTTAAAATTTTAGGGTAACTAACATGTGTCAAAATATCAGGTCGCCTGAATTTTTTATGCTTGCAAAATACCTGTAATGAAGAAAAATTCTAATTCCTTATATTTTTTTAAAAATAAAAACAATTATATTTTTAAAATAACAGAATTCAATATTTCTTTTATAATTACACATATTGAAAAAACCACAATCATAAAGCATTTAAATTTAAATTTTAGCCAATGAGAAGCCTCAATTTTGAATTGTCCAAATAAAATAATTAGACTTTCAAATATCTTTAATCAAATTAAAATAACTAATTTCCATATTTTAATCATCCTAAATTTGTTAAATTACTTTAAGTTAAAATAATTTTAAAATTTTAATTTAATATAGAAAGAACCACTAAATAATCATTTCCCGTGAAAATCGTAATCTATGGTCGGGTTCAATAATTTTGTCTATATTGCCCAATTTACTTGTTCAACTAATTTTAATTAATTTAATATCCCATTGAATAAAATATAAATGTTAAATAAGAACCATAGTCACTAAAGAATAAGAAAAGTAAAAGATATAGTCCATAAACAATAAGTAAGCTAAAAATAGGTTCCTCTACATTATGGTCTCTAATTTCTTATGCCATTGAAATTTGAGCTCCAAGAATCCTTCCCATGTAAGGAACCGTGTCAAATTGGAGATATAGCCCAAGTAAAAAAATTTCCATACCGTTTCACATCCGTTAGAACACTCTAGGAGCTTTTCTAGTGCCTAACTACATCACCACATCATATCATCGGGGTTGTATAGTCTGGCTATCAGTGTGTTGTGACACCTATATATGCTTTAGTAATCACTAATTGACACTTATGTAATACGTTATGATACAACATGAGTCCACTAAAACTGTCCAGTTGTTTAAAAATTCTCATGTCTTTAAACTATATTTGGTGCTCGACTCCTTAATCGCTATAGATTTTGATAAACCAAAAATAATTACATGTAATAATTAAAACCACATCTAATAATCTAAAATTAAAGAATTGCTTATTATAATTCAACTGAAGATATAAAAAACTACATATAAACCACCATTGCATTCAATCACATTAAATATAAAAAAACATGCATCGAACCATAATAGAGCGAGGAAAGTCATGAATTATTACAATCATTTCCAATATTAAACATGCATCTGACCATTTATTTAAGACTCTTTCAATATTAAACCTAAAAATTATTACAATCATTTTCATGGGCAATAGGTATTCACCAGTTATCATGAAATAAATCTTCCTCGCATACTAATTGGTCGAGGACTTAATTTTACCAAATTGTTTGATTTATATGACAATGGGGTTTCAATTAAAATATATGGTGGATATATTCAGGTGATTCAAGATTTTGTTCCTTACGGTTCTTTCTAGATTGAAAAGTGAATGAAAGGTGTTACTGTCAAAAAATCAAAATTGATTTTTTCAAAAAATTAAGAACCCTAAAACGAGATCGTTTGCAAAGATTTCTTTATCTTTCATTTTCTATAACCTACAGAAAAATTTCAACCCACCTCGACGAATAATTTTTAAAATATGTCTACGACAAGATGAGCACTGTTCCATTTCCCAAATTTAGTTGGGTAGATGCTATTATTGAATTAATTTCATCCCTAAATCTTCGTAGCCATTAAAATTTAAGCATTATGTTAGGGTTTATCTGTATTAGAATATATTCTTAAATATTGAATCAATCTTCTTGATATCTTCTTGTTTCGATTGCCGATCTACTACACATTCAGAAATCTAATATATGAATCAGTATTTGATACAAATGTTTAAGCAAACAGATCAAATGTTCTTTGAATGATATGAAATTTAGTGAGAGTCTTCCTCTCTCTATCACGAAACACTTGTATTTTTTTTATAGTTCTTGATTTTTCAATTGTCCCGAATTAACCTTACAAGGTGAGAGTTATGAAAAGACCTCGAGATATCCCATGTTATTCCTTTAAAGCCAATGCATACTATTGATAAGCAAGCACTGAGGAGAACGAAGACTTGTTTATTGATCGAATGTATTGGCTTGAAAGGATTTTATTAATAGAATAATCTAGTGGTGGTAGGGTCGTTCTCTCATACAAAATTAGAACACAAGAGGTTGCTTATATAGGGAAGCATGGGGATCCCCAAGAGAAATAGGATACTAGCTTCAAATAATATAGGAATCCTAATTAAACTCTATAATCATTTCCATAATTCCATAAATTATTATTCATTACACTAAAGAATAATAATTTCACCCTAGTCCACTATCTAAAAATTACAATTTTTAGTTCCTTGTTATTAAATACTTAATAATATTCCCACATTAAGATTACAGATACCCATCAATCAAATTAAATTATTGATAATTGGATTTAATTGATTACTTAAAAATTCAAATAGATCGCCCGCTAACTTATTTGATATGCTGGATAATTAAATTCATCGGCCAAATTTAATATAATCAAAACTTATTAGCACATAAATGATATTATTAATCTCTATATTGAAACGTGGATTCCATCCATAACTATATTTTACCATACACTAATATCCATTACCCAATATACCCAGATTATTGATCCATAAATCAATATCACCCAATAGGTCAAAGTAATGAACAAATAATACACATGTCCATCAATTAAGGTTTGGATTAAGAGCTTAAGCACTCATAATAATTATAAACTATGTATTATATTATATATCTAGTGTAAAGACAATTATCTCAAATTGGCCACGTTTAATACACACATAGTGTACTAGAACAATAAGTTGAAACTATATCGTTTCCCATAATTAAGACATACCACCTAAATTATTGTGCCACAATCCTACTGATGGTGTGTCGAGCTCCATTTGAGATTATCAAACATATTTATATTTTAAAAGAAGCGATGATTTGATCTTTTATGTGTCAGCCAAACTCTACACACCAAATCATATACTATGTAGAATAAAAGACACTTATATATATATATATATACGTGTGTGTGTGTGTGTGTGTATTTGTATGTATATATATGTATGGATGTATATATAATTGCAAACATTGGTTATGAATAATCCCGTTAAATGGATATATTAAAACTCACTAACGAACCATGACTTTTAGTATACACGCCCAAAATGTATGTAATTTTATTCATTTACTTGCACGACGATAGAACAAAGTTTTACATTATAGGATAAGTTAAACTTCAGAGTTTCAATTGAAATGATCAACATTTTAATTGAGATAATTTGAAACTATATCATTTCCCATAATTAAGACATACCACCTAAAATATTGTGCTACAATCCTACTAATGGTGTGTCCAGCTCCATTTGAGATTATCAAACATATTTATATTTTAAAAGAACTGATGATTTGATCTTTATGTGTCAGCCAAACTCTACACACCAAATCATCTATTATGTAGAATAAAATACACTTCTATATATACACGTGTGTGTGTGTGTGTGTGTGTGTGTATAATTGCATTCATTGGTTATGAATAATCCCATTAAATGGATATACTAAAATTCACTAACGAACCATGACTTTTAATATACACCCCCAACATGCATGTAATTTTATTCATTTACTTGCATGGCGATAGAGTAAACTTTTACATTGTAGGATAAGTTAAACTTCAGAGTTTTAATTGAAATGATCAACATTTTAATGGAGATAATAGAAATTACATTAAATTTTAGTGTTTGTTTTATATTTAATATAATTATATATACTTGAAGTTAATTTATTTATCATATGATTTTATCTAAAAATACAACTTTGAATTAACAAAGGTCAAATTCAAGTAGCTTAGTTCATTTTAGAGCCTAATTTCTTACCTAATAAATTCTATTTGCATTAATTAAAAAAACTTTTTTTTACTTAAATAACTTCATAATTTGGGATATCACGCCATAGTACCTTGCACTATTTATAATTGATTGTTGTGAGTTTTGGAGATTAATGTAACACCCCGTACTTTTTATGATTTTAAATGTGGAATTAATTAAAATTAAATATGGGAAATTAATTGAAAATTAATTCGGCTTAAAATAAATATTAACTAGCGAAATAAGGGTTGGTATTTATTGATGTGAATTATATCGAACATTACTTAGTGAGTAAAGCAATATGTGATTACGAATTTATTAAAATTATCGTGAGTGAAAAATATTACAATTATAATAATTAAGTAGGGACACACGTGTCGGTTGTGTTGGGACTCAATTTGACGAGATAGAAAGTAACTAATTTTTGAGTCATCTGAATGGTCATTTCGAGTGCGTCATAGTGTATGGAAGTGTCGAGATAGTCAGAAAATTCTACCCGGGGGTTTAATTTGGGTCTCGGGTCAATTTTAGGCCAAGATGGCACCTCGGGAGGGAATTTTGATCAATTGTATTTTTGGGTGAGTAGTACCTACGAATTTCTAAGTTATTATATCTGATTAGATAAGGGGAGGTTAGGTCTAGTTACATGAGAAGCCATAAGAGGAAGAGGAGTTCCAAAGGCTAGAACCACCGTTCCTACACCTTCACCACCGACACCACATGAGCGTAGATTGAAAAGAGAGGAACATCAATATACCCATCTTCTCCAGAGGATCAGACGTTAATATTGAGTCAAGTGTTTAATCTTGCTAAACTGTAGCATGTATGATATCTATGTTAGTGTAGGATGTATCATATAAGAAATTTGTATATTTTGGGTTAAATTGGAAGACTTAATCATAATCTTGTGTTGGAAATTGATAAAGTATTGAACCCTCCATGTATGTAACATGAAACCCATGAAATTTCATTGGTTCTTGGTGAAGAAATCTGAGTTTTAAATTGGTTCTTGAATGAGTGTTAAACTATGGTTTTTCAAAATTTAATTGGGATTAAATTGATTAATGGATGATTGTTGATGAATTCATGATTCTTGTATGTTAGGAATCATTCATATATGTTGGTATAATGTTTGAATTAATTGGTTGGGAGTTTGGAAATTTTTGGTGAAGTTTTTGATGGTTGAAAATGGTGAAACCCGTAGGAAAAACAATGAAGATTTTAAGACTTGTAGGTGGTGAATCGATACAATGTAACACCCCGCTTAAAATAATAACGGGTGGCCAGCCCTATACTACATTAAATCAGGAGTTTCAGATGGTCCAGTCTCAACACCAACTGTCGGTACTCTATGATATAGGACTAACTACCCAATATCATATAGGCGAGATGTTAAAATTTAATGAAATGTGCAACAGATAACCAACTAACACTACTAATAAAAGAAAGAAAGATACATGAAAGAACTAAGATAAATGAAATGCTAGAATAAAAATGAAATAAATAACTACCACATAATATACTACAAAAAGTAGACCCGAATAAGCTGTCGGGTCACAGCTAATACAATAACTGGAATGGAATAAATATAAACATCTATAAATGTCCCTTGGGTACAAACCCGATATACAATGAATCCTACCTAGATTTTTAAAAGTAGGAAGCGACTACCACGCACCTGTCACGGCTCCCAAGACTCTGGACAGAAGGTCATCCGGCATCCATGCGGTAGGACACCTGTAGTAATATATATATATATATATATATATATATATACAAGCAGGAGAGAAAAGTAAACGGGTCAGAGCCCGAGTTGTGAAAAATATTTAGCAAGTGTGTTAACCGTGCATAATAAATATCGGTGCACTATTTCATAATTAAAGTGGAATCGCACTCTCGTGGAACTCCAACTCACCTCTCATCTAAAGGCGCGCACCTATTCGCGTCCTCAATTTTATTAGTTAAATTACCCCCATTTTTTTTTTCTTATTAGGACAACCTAACTTATCATAGGCCTAGCCTATACCCACGAGATCTACGTTCCTATCTTAACCCAAGAATCCACTCCTTTCTAAACCCATTTATATTTGTTTATCAACATGTATGCCATGTTAGGCTTAATGGATTCCGATTTATAATTTATTCAATTATCATTCTTAATGTGTTACCCATTTATATTTGGGTTGAAACATATGATTTAATTTCTAATTTAATAAGCATGCAAAATTTTTATTGACACAACTTCCCTCCAATTTCAACGCTGCACTGCGTTTCGTGCGTGAGGTGTCTCGCAAAGAGAAATCCAAACAAGGAACCACCCCGTTACACTACTCCTTGTCAACGTCGATCCTGGAGATCCATTATGCCACACATAAATATCGACAGAACTTCTCCCTATTCTCAACAATGTACTACGTTTCGTGTGTGGGGTGTCTCGCAAAGCGAAATCCAAACAAGGAACCACCCCGTTACACTACTCCTTGACAATGTTGATCATAGTGATCCATAATGCCGTACATACCATATAATGCTACTACTACTACTAAATATCCAATAATATCCTTTGGATGATGTAACCGAAATATTCCTTAAATGCGATACATCAACCCCCATCAATCTAGTACACCATAATCATCCAAGATGTACTCAACAAAGATTCTATATCCTTTCATCTATAGGATATATAAATATATATATAGGCATTTTATTCTCACCATATATATACATATACCAATCATCCATACACATGACCAAGTGTACATATCATATCTGGTGTACAATGGACATGCACATAATCCACCCGGCTATATATATCGCCGATAAAACTGCATCAATGCTATCATCTTCCCAATGCCCGGCTCACGTAGCAACTGGGGACCACCTGGTGGGGATCAACGACACCCACCTCATGATAACTCACACACACGACGTCCCGGGAAGCGGTCATAGCTCCAACCGGCAATGAGACGAAACATACCCACCACGTCTCATCCCAAAATATATATCTATCGTATAATAACACACGGGACGACTATGACCTGGGGAATATCCACACCCTGCTCTATATGCCAGGATGCTCACCCTCTGCGCGAAAACTTCCCAATGATAGCATGAGCGGGGTATGCTTAACCACATAAGTATATATATCGCTCACATGCGCAATATACATACATCCATATGATCCCATCATATGATCAAATAGTAAACCATCATATACGGTTTAAATATCCATACCATGTATGTCCACATCATAAATATATCCATATATTCATATTTATATATAGATATACGTACATATATTCACACATCGCTATATCATTATATATACAAACTAATTCTCGTTCATATGTATAAGATAGATAAACCCGGCTATAAGTATACATAATCCTCAATATACAAGCCGTCACCACAATTTCCTTTAATTTACCTCGAAATGTGAATACAATCCCTCACTTGAAACATATTCAATCATTTTTCTTATGATGAATAGTCTCCCAAAATCATATGTATATATCTATACATATATATTCAACATTTGGGTTATCACCCAAAATTTCGTGTAGGAAACCATCACTACACATTTCATCCATATTCAAAAGTACATAATTTCCTTTAGTACTATTTAACCATAGGCACATACATGACTTAACAGTCTAAAACCTCAAATTATTCCAACCTCGTTTCAAGTATTGGAATCTCAATGGTCATGTCCCCACAATTACGTGAAAAATATCCTAACTAGAATTTATGCTACCGTTTATTCTAGTCGATAGTACGATCCCAAACGTTCCCAATTTCACCTATGGTTCAAATAAATCTCAGGAACCCTTTCTCCTATTGAGTTATCAATTGTTCCTTAGTCTAAACATTTCTAAGGATATGAGACCCCTCACTCTTTAAGAGTATGAGACCACTCTCTTCCATTTGGCCCCAAATTGTATCTTAAAAATATCCTATCCTTATAAGGATTTGACATAAAGGTCGGCCTAGAAATTTCACAACATACATGGATATTTCTTATCCAATTATTCCAAGAAGTCCCCACTATCATATACTAAGTGAGAGACCCCCCTATAAGTCTCCAAAATATCTCTGACTTCATAAGAGAAAGCCTCAAATTAATAAACCCAACCAAAAAGGGCTAGAGGTTATCCTAGAAAAAACCATTAAGGAAGCCCCTAAGAATAAACTCCAAAAGAAAAAGGGAAAGAAAGAAATCCTAAATTTTGGGGTAAAAACAGGGGACCGGTCGACCGGTCTCAGACCCCCGGTCGACTGCGGGTCCAAATTTTGCCTACGAAGAAATGCAGTAGGCTTTTCCCTTAAGGCGCGGTCGACCGGTCCTCAGACCGCGGTCGACCGGCCATACCAGTTACCTTGGCCGATTTTCCAATTTTAGCAAACCCACGAAATTAATACCCTAAAACTTTCCTTCTAATCCCCAAACTTTCATCAAATCATGATTTTAAGCCCATTAATCAACCCAAAGTTGATCCCAACCATTTCTAATCCATTAAATCCATATTTAAACATTGATTTCAAGATTAAACCTAAAAATCTAGGTTTTGATGTTAATACCCAAAAATCCATTTCTTTAACCCACAAATTATGAAATAAAATACACAAATAGCTATTTAGCAAGATTAAACACTTGCCTCAGATTTGTAGAGGTTGGATCGTCCTTGATGTCGCGGTTTTGGGCCGGAATCTCCAAGCTTTCTTCCTCTCTCTCTTCTTTTCTTCTTCCTCTTTCTCTTTCTCTCTCTAGGGCTTTTTCTCTCTTTCTCTCAAATGAGAAATGGCTTCATCCGTAAGCCTCATAAACCTTTAAAACAAAATCCCAATTTTACATGTTAATACACAATTTAAATGACTCGTTTACTCCAATTCGAGCCAAACATACTTAAAAACATTCCGGAGCCGAAATAAAACCCAATGACAGTCATTTTGACTATCTCGACCCTTCCGGGATCAATGTTACCCTCATAATCATCATCCGGAATACTTTAAAATATTCTCTATTTTTGGGCCTCAATTTCCAAATTTTAAAATTCTCCAATTTAATTAAATTTTATTTTCTCGAAAATTTAATTTCTCAGTCTAAAAAATTATGGGGTGTTACATACAGCTCCTAACCGAAATGGTGAAACCCGTAGGAAAAACAATGAAGATTTTAAGACATGTAGGTGGTGAATCGATATAGCTCCTGACCGAATTGATTCGTCAAGGCGAATCGATTCAGACCAGGCCGAATCGATTCGAATACCCAGTTTTGGACAACTTCTCCCTTTTGTTTAGTATCCTTGGGGGAACGTTCGGGATTAAATTGTGGAAATTATTTTAAACATAAAGGGGAAGATGTTGAAATACCAGTAGGCCTAAGTGGCATTTCGGGCTTAGTCCTAAGAGGGGGAATTAAGGGCTAAACTTAATTAGTATTTAGCGAGGAAAAACCTAGTTTGGAGAATAATTCGAGTCACGGAGATTCTAGGGAAAGGATGGCATAGACCAGTAGGATATAATGAGTTTACCTACTGATATTATGAGAAGAAGAACGAGTACACTTCGGGTGGTGAGAAATACTCGAGAGCATGCGATAAAAGTAAATAGGAAATTGAATAATACGTAGGATATTCAGGAGATAAATATATGACATACAAGACTTGTGATATGGGACGTGTGTAAACCTATATCGATGATATTATATTTATGTGGGGAAAATACTTATTATATGATTTTTTATGTGTATGACATACCTACGCTGCTTGTTATCGGGTAGGAGGTCTCGCATAGTGGACGGTCTTATCTTAATGAGCCCATTGGGGGGAATTTTAGATTCGTACCCAGAACATAGAACCTTGGACACGTGCTATCTAAGAATATGATAGTTTCGAAGGTTGAATGGAGCTTATGTATGTGCATGACCCATTTAGTCGGGGACTATGTTTGCTCCCAATATATATGATTTGCTTTTATGGTTCGAGGGAAATACCAAACCAACAGTCCTTTATACAGTGCGAGATGTACCAAGACATGATAGCATAATATGCATGCACCACAGCGGAGTCTAGAGGTGTTGTATTAGTATATATATGTGATAGAGTGATGAATATATATATACTTGTGTTATGTTCTACTGTGTGAACTTAGTAGATAAGATGGATAGTGAAATTGAAAGTAACTTAAGTGTGGGAACACTTAACTTTGACTGTGAAAACTCTCTCACTCGAGATAAAAGATGTGAAAATATTCATTAACGTATTACATGGGAAATAAGGGTAGATATTATGAGATAATGTATTTGAAAATTTATGAGCTTGAACTAGTTAGGCGTGTTAGTAATAACTAGAATGGTTTAGCGGTACATTGGCATGGACACTAGTTGAGAGGTAAGATTTCTCAAGAGAGAGCCCACATAGCTAACATGAATATAATATCCGCTTTTAAGCATTTTTTAAATACTTGCTAAACTATCTTAAAATACTTTCACTTGGACTCTGACCCCTTTCTTGCAAATCTATTTTCTTTGTGCAACTATTTTAAGTGTTCAGCCAAAGGGAGGCCAGGCGTCGGCTATTGGATGATTTGACGTGCTGTAGCTATTGTGAAAGTTGTAGGTCATTGTTATTAGATGCCTCCACTCTTATCCATTCAGTTCTTGATTTAGTTATTTCAGTTAGGGCAGGTTGCCCATTTTCAATTATCATTTATTTTAGAGAGATATTGTACTCCTTTATTTATGTTTGATGGGATTCAGTTTTATTATGGATTATTGTATTTGAGACTTTTTAACCGGAATGTTTACTCCAGTATTATCTATTCAAGCATATGGTTTCTCATTTTTATTGTTTTGTTCATTATGGTGAATGTGGTAAATAGTTGAAATTGTTGGATAAAAAATGAATGATTAAATGTTTCTGTCACTAGCTTAATTAATTAGTAGGTGAGGAAATATAAATGTTTTTTTACAGTGATGCTAAGAATGAACCACCTGGATATTCTGATTTAATTTAATAAAGGACTGATCACCCGGTATTTAATTGAGCGGGGTGTCACAATTAAAGAATTGAAAGATATAATAAAAAAATATTACCAAATAGATCTCTCTCTCTCTCTCTCTCTCTCTCTCTCTCTCTCTCTCCACACACACACCTTCCCATTGATAAGCAACAAATGTCCTTCACCACCTACAACCTGCCTGCATTCCACCACCATTGAGTAAATCTTACAACCCCCTCCCAACTTTTCCTTCATCAACACTATGAATCTCTACCCGTAAATTGTCCACCATCACCACCACTTCCTCCTTCTCACATCAGCTTAACAAATATCAATACAAAAAAATCCTAAATAAAAAAAAAATCAAACAGGAAACCCTAAATTGTAAAATGAAGCCTAAATTAAGAGAAGGAAAATTAATTCTCTAGTTAGGGTAGACGGTTGGGTTTGATATCAAAATCAAAATCTACATGTGTGTGCGCATATATGATTTAAAAAACATCCATCGAAACCACCACTCCCTCCCCATCTTGTTATCGTTGTCACCTCCAACATCAATATAGCTTTGGGTGTGAACCCCCTAAATCAAAACACTAAATTGTAAATGAAACCCAAAATTAAAATAGAATTCAAATTTTAAACCTAAATCAAAATACTAAAGTGGAAATAGAACCCCTACTGTAAAATCAACCAATAAATTTTTACCTAATTCAAGAGTTTGAATGGGGTGAGATCTCTTAATAGGAGTTGGTGTTGGGTTATATTTTTCGGTGCAATATGGTGACGTTTTATGATTCCCCAAAACAATGGGTCTAAATTGTATTCTTCGATGCAATTAGGTGATGGCATATGATTCCTTGGAAAAATCCTTATCCCGATATATGACCTGGCATCACTAAGGATTCGATAACATGAAGATCTTAGATCCTCAAATCTATTTGGTATTACAAAGATTGTTTTGGAGATATTTCTTAACAAATACATTATTGGATGATTATACATAGTAGTTATCCCTCTCTTTATCAAAGCATGGTAGGGGCATGTTTTTTCGTGTGTGTTTTAGCTTGATCCATAACACGTTATTTTCATGCAAAATAGTTTTATAACATATAATCTTGATTCCTTTGGAGATTTGTGATTGTGTGTTTCACTTTAAGGGTTTCATCAAGAGTGGAATCAATGTATACTCCATCTATATAGAATACAACTTTTGATTTGGTTCAAGGCCAACATTGTTATTAGATTGATCAAGATATCAGGAATTTTGAGATTATTATCGATGATATAGAGGTCTTTATCTTACTATTAGTTATTGAAAAATGGTGAGCTGTGAGTTATTTGAAAAGGAGCAGAAGATGTGTATTCCCTTTATAAGACTTTACCAAGTTTTTAGTGAGGGTGTTGCATTATATTACTTTTTCGATGATTTATCATTTATATTTTTAATAAGAATAAATATGAAATGTATGATGAGTTATTTGTAAATCTTCTCATATAGACCTTATAGGGTGCAATCTTAATTTTAGCACAATTTAAAATTGATAACAAATATTAATTTGGTGGATTCTTCCTTTTGATACTCAAAACATACTCTCAAATGATATTAGAGATACTCCTATTTTGTTATGTTTAATTACCTAGAGACGAAATTGTGCTTATCAGTCCACCATATTAAATGTTTTTTAAAAATTAATTTTATCAACCTTTCTTATTTGATATTGGAGAGAGGATGATTAATAAGACGTAAACAAGATGTTATTTGTCTAATAATAGAATTTAATTTAATTTCTAAAAACTATGATTTCTTTTTTAGTTACCCTACTAATTCTTGTAGATTGGCAAAGACTCCAAGAGCGGTTTAGAAAGGGTAAGTGACAATGATCCACAACAGAAAGACGTATACTAGAACCCTCCATGGTTTACTACACCTAAAATAAATCATGTAAAAAAGCTCAAGGAATTAAAAATATATAATTAAATAACAATATAGAAAAATACACCTAAATGATAATCACATTCTTAGTATCTGCTTGTTCACCCCTTAACGATATAAGAATCCTTTTTCAAGACAACACCATAAATTATCCAAAGAAAAATGGTTTTCAAAAGTTTGTGTGACATGAAGAGTGTAGGTGTGTGTTTATATTTAGCTACTCACCTAAATTCACAATTAATACTATAACCACTTCGAGCAAATTATAACAAATCTAATTGAATTTAGTGATAGTATAGATTACATGCAATGGATGAACTCAAAAGTCTATATTTTAACTTGATATTCTAATTTATAATATAAGATTTAATCTTTTAGTTGTGTTTTGAGAGTCTTTGACAATGATTTCAGATCTTAAATGTATAGAGTAAATCTAAACCATGTGAAAATATTTCAATGGTTTTGAATAGCAAACACTGTTATATAATTAGAGAAATATATAAATATTAGTTAGACTTCTAGATATAGAGAGACCTGAATAAGTCCTTATAAGTACAATTGAAACGTAGATCTATTCATATAGAGGTTAAGATATTTACATGCACGTTTATTAAATATATTATATGAAAAGTCATGTTAATATATACATAAGAGAAATGTGAAGAAAGTGATTACAAGCGATAAAAATGAGTGACGTCGAGATCTTATATTTCAAACAAAATATATATTTTCTTTGTTTTGAAACACTACTCTTAGTTTTTTTCCACTTGGAGAGAATATGAATCATAAATCTTGGAGTTTGATCAAATAAAATAGATGTTTTTGTTTGTTTTCTCTATAACTTTTCGTCATTTTTATCTTTTCTCTGGTTTGTCTCACGCACTCTTTCTTCTTTCCTTTTATTTTTATTTTTCTTTTTTATTCTCTTTATTTTCTCTATGCCCTCGTTTTTCTCTCTTCAATATATATTCTCTCAACTCTCTCTTCACTCTTACCTCACCCAAAATTTTCACAAACGAATTATCGGTTAACCTATTTATAGAGAATAATTGAAGAGTATGGAAGCCGGTTGGATTGGTTTAAAATATACGGTTGTGATTAAATAAAACTAGAATCATTTAAATCAACAGTTGATATGGAAGTGTAGGTTAAAGCTTACTGGTTATAAAGGATTCATCCGATAACAATTTTCTATTATAAAATCTATCTAACACGCATATTTCACTTTCAAGTGATTGATCAATTATTAATCGATGGTTCAAAATTCTCATATATTGTTTGAGATGAAACAAACACACGATCCTCATGATATGTAATTTAATGGTCTACAATTAAGCCACTAATGTATTGATGTATAACATTTGTGTTTGTTATGTGAGAGGGATAATAACCACTATCCGAGTCTAACCAATTGAGGATCCCAGGTTAATTTTTTTTAAAACGATAATCAACACACTAGATAAAGCCATGTAAATGATCCAATTTAAATAAATTATCCCAATTAAAATTGTTTAATTAATTCCTAAAAATTCATAAAAAATGTTAAAAATGAAAATAAATATGGAAAAATATTTTGAGTATTTTTTTCTTTATTTCACATTTTAGGCTTATTTGTAGGTATTCAACTTAATTATGTAGGAGTAAATAATAATATATAAAATGTGTAAAAAGAGAATATAAAGATGAATAGAATTGTATAATACTCACGAGACAAATTATGTGTCTTATTCCTACAGTGACTAGTTATTGGAGGTACCATGTGTCATTCTAGTATCCATGCGCCATTCATAAAAAATCAAATCTAATGTTTTCCGAAGGGTTTGTAAAAATATTTCCTAGTTGTTGTTTTATATTGGCACTAACTACAACTAGTTCCTTTTATTATATGCGTTTGCGTATGACATATTTTTATGTTTTTAGTTCGAGAATGTTGCACACGATTTTTAGACATATTTAAAGAACTTCGATTGCAACAAATAAAGATTAGTAATATTTTTTATGATACCATAATCATTAAAAAAATTGTTTTATCTATATTAGTTGGGAACAACAAGAACGAGTAATGAGATATTCTGACTCAGGGGTAGATAAGGAGATGTAGTTTTATTTTTTTACAAGTCCAACCAATGAGGTTATTACTGATATAATAACACTTGCCGGATGTACTCTTACTGACATCTAACCAACCTGCCCAATCTGTCGTATTATATCCAATGATGGAGGTTGTTGTGTCTTTTGAGTAGCATAACCCATAATTAAAAGTGTCTTTTATGTATTTGATCATTCTTTTAAGTTCATTCAAATGAGACTCTTTGGGGTCAGATTGTTATCTATAACATATACAAATATTCAACATTACTGATTTTATTAGTAGTTAAATATGGTAAACTTCCTATCATACTCCTTAACATCTTGTTTATAGATCTATCACTAGAGTCTTAAAACAATTTTATACAGGAACCCATTGGTGTTCTAGCTGACTTGGCATTTTCTGACCCAAATAATTTAAATAACTCATTTGCGTACTTATATTGAAAAGTAAATACTTTGCCACATTTTTTTTAACTTATAGACCTAGAAAGTATTGTATTTCTCCCATTTGAAGCTCACCATGCTTTCATTTTAAAAATTCTTGAATTTGAGTTTTAAAAGTTGAACAAAATATAATGTTATTAACATATATTTGTTTAATTAAGACCTATTTTTTAAACTTTTTCACAAATAATGTTTGATCAACTCCCCCTCGAGCAAAACGCTTATTAATTAGGAGTTTTTAAAGGCGATCGTACCAGGCCCAAGGGGCTTTTTTTAAACAAAAAGAGAATTTTTCATGGTGCTAGGGTCTATAACCCTTTAGTTGTCCAACATAGACTTCCTCCGAAAGAGTTCAATTTAAAAAGGTGGATTTTACATACATTTGATAAAGTTCAAATTGTAAATGACGTCATAATGTCAATAACAGGCACATATACATTAACACCCTCAATCTGATTATAACCTTATGTGACTAACCTAACCTTATTCGTAATTACATTACTATGATCATTGATTTTATTTATTTTTAAATCCAATGGGTTCCAATTACATTGGTATGTTTAGGACATGGGACTAGTTATCAAATGTCAAATCTTGCTAATTTTTCTAGATCCTCATGCTTGGCGTTAATCTAATATACGCCCATGAGAATTTAAGCGACATTTTTAGCTTCAACTAGTGGGAAAAAAACATGCAAAATGAGCTATTTGACATGTTTGGGATTTAATACGCATGTGTTGCAAAAGATCACCTACTATTTTATCTTTAGGGTAGTCTTTTGAGACCCAATTATGTATAAAGGGCTCTTCAAGTGGGAGTGAATTTGTTTCCTTATTTATTTAATTTTCTAAAATTTCTTCCTCAGAAGTTATAGAAAAAATTTCATTGTCTAGTTTTAATCGCAGTGTTATATACAACTATATTTATAGATTCCACTATTGACTTGGTATGTAAGTTAAAAACTCTATATGCTACACTGTTTTGAGCATAACCTAAAATTATAGCCTTGTCATATATGTCATCAAATTTAAAATGTTGTTTTATGTCTTTAAACACATATCAAATGCTACAAAAAGCGTTGATATACTTTAGGTTTAGTTTCTTAATGTACCAAATGTTGTAAGGATTTTCCTTGGATTTCATTCTAAGGTGAACCCTATTAATCAGGTGACATGCCTTTTAGACAACTGTAATACCCCATATTTTTACGCATATTTATTTTATTATGAAATTATGTAAATTGGGATTAATTAATTTAAAGGGACAAAATTTAATTTATAATTAATCCGATTTTAAGGATAATAATTACTAGCGTGATGAAAGTTGGTAGTTATCGAAAATAATTATGTCAAATTATAATTATGTTGAACATTACGTAGTGAGTAACGTAATATTGCTTCAAAAATAAGAATATGATTGGGGAGAAGATACACGACAGTTAAAATATAATTATTTGGGACGCGCGTATAAGTTGCGTCAACTTTTTATTTTGGGGTTAAAAAGGAAAATTATTTTTAAATAACTCGTACCGCCGTTTTGAGTGCACCAGTGTGTCCAGAAGGGTCAAAATAGTTAGAAAACACTACTCGGGTGTTTTAATTGGAGTCCGGGGCATTTTAGCCCAAAACGACACCCTAAAGGGGTATTTTGGTCTTTTAGGATTTTAGAGTAATTAAATGGACGAAAATAAAGTTTATTTAGAAACAAATAGGGTTAGTGGCCTGTCACTTTCACCTTATGTGAGAAAGAGAGGAAGAACCAAGGAGGAAGGAGAACCACAGGAGAGAAAGGGGGCAAACTCAAGAGATTTCACACAAAAGTTGCGTCAAAGTGTAGATCGCGATGAGAGGATCAACCACATACCAAATTCAACCCAAGAATCAGAAGTCCATCCCAAGGCAAGTGTTTATCTTGCTCTTCTTTTAGCATATATTTTTCCTATTAATTTAGGTTTGATGATATAAACTTAGTGCAATGAAAACTTGGGTTTAATTAGGTTTAATTGTAAAGAAACCTTAAAATTTGGAGATGGGTATGCATGTAGAGGATTTACCCTTTTGTAAACTGTTAAATCTTGATATATTATGCTTTAGTCACGAATTAAATTGAGGATTTTGATTGATTAAAAAATGATGGGTTCATTATAAAGAGGATTTTAGAAATTTAGGAAATTGTTTAGATTCCCTTTTATTATGTGAGGATTTGATCTTTAAATTGTATTAGAAAGTTACCTATTATGACTAGGAATAGTTTAGAAACCTTAAATTCGAAGTTAGTTGAGTTTTGAAGTGAAATTGAAAGTTGGAAAGTTGGGAAAAATAATTTTGGAGAAGAACTGGGTCCGTTCGGTTTTTTCGTTCAAAGACCTGCCCAGGTCGTTCGAACGAACTCGTTGGAAGGAGACTTCTAACGAGAAATCCAACGACCCTTGTAACAAGATGATGAAGTTCGTTCAAAGTTGGAACTTTATTTGAACGAGAATCCTGGAACTTCGAACGAGATTCCATAACTTGATTTTTGGGTCCAATTTAGTTAAAACCCATCCTAGGTATATCCAAGCGAGTGTATTAACCTACGTGAGTAACGGGTTACTTAAATTCCAAAGTTTTAGGGAATTGAGGGTGTGATGATTCTCAAGGTATTGAACTTTTATGGAAACCTAGGAGAGAATGTGATTCCTAGAGAGGATACATATAAGTGAATAACGGTGAGAGTAAAAATGATAATATTATCTACGTACTATGGGAATTGGGTTGCGTGAACGCCTATTAAGTTATATAAGTTGCGTGCATGCTTATTACTTGGAATATTATGTGTATGACATACCTAGTTACTAGCTATCGAATAGAGGTTAGCGTGTTGTGAACTACCATATTTTGTGTGCCTTCGGGGGATTTTGAGTCGTGCCACTAGAGCATGGAACCTAGGTATGGGCTATCTGTGAGAACGATAGTGATGACGGTCGTATGGGTGCATAGGTATGTGTGTAGCGTATCGGCTTGGGACTATGTTAACCTCTAATATGTGTATATATTTTATTGGTTCTTGAGAGATTGAACCTGTTGTCCTTCATGCGTGAGCGTTGCAATGGGACTAGATAGCCGAGTATGCCTAGCACCAGGGGTTTCTTAACCATGGGTGCAATTTTGATATATATAAATATATATATATATATATATATATATATATATATATATATACATATTGAGATTTTATATATGTATACAGAGTTCCTATTTTGTTTTTTTTATATTGGCCACTTTATTATAGTATATACTTATTGGGTCACCAGTTGAGAATTAAAAATGTTATGAGAATGAGTTAAAGCATCTTTAAACCTACTCCTAAATAATATCAATATATTGTCTTTGGGTTATTTAGATATTTTATTCGGAATAGTGGTTATACTACGTATAGTCAGGCAGAGTATCATGACTAGTATGGGTAGTTAAACTCGTTAGGAGTGCACATTAGATTAGAGGTGAGCATCTCAAGTGAGTACGCTAAGTTAACATGAATAATATTTGTGCTAATTAACCAATTTAAGCACTTGCTATATTTATACTATTTTCTACTCGGGACCTGACCCGTTTTTCTGCAAAACTCCTTTCTTATTCCTTTATTTTAGGTGATCATCCAAAGGGACACTAAGCTTAGGAGATCTTATTCAGTTGTCGAGTTGTAGCTGCTATGGAAGCTACATGAAATTTCTAGTAGATGCTTTATAGTCTATTCTTCTTTATCTATCAGTTATTTACTTCAGTTGGACAAGTCGTCCCTTCCTATTTTCTATTTAGAGATTTAGATGTTTTATTCTGTCAGTAGACTTTTATTTCACGTCTTTGGATTGTTGTATGGGATTTTGACTCGAAGTGTTTACTCAAGTTTCTTTATTTTAATTCAACTAGTTATTTCCTTCTGTTTTTGGGATGAATATTATTAGTTAATTATTTCCTTATTTGATGATTGTTAATAACAAGATAAAATTTACACATCAACCTTTTTTAAATATTAGGTGGTTAGTTTTAATTAAATAAAATTGATGGTTTTCGGTTGTGATGCATTATCTAAACTAACTGGATATTTTGGATTTAATTAATGAAGGGCTGATCACCCAGTATTTAATTAGGCGGGGTGTCACAGGTGGTATCAGAGTATTAGGTTCTAGTGTCCTTAGGATCTGTGCGGCTTATTATGCTTCCAACATTGCTTTATTTGATATAGAGCCCAATGTTTAGGATTGTTGATTTCTATGGTGATATTTCGTTCCCTTGATATAACGTATATATATTAGTGAATCTTATTTGCATTCGAGGGTGTTTGAACAATGAAGTACGATGGGCAAGGGCCTTTGGGGGGAAAGGAGGCAGGGCTTAGTTGAGGTTGCAGAGTATATTCGGGGATAATGACTGTAGTCGAGGTCACCCCTGTTATGGCACGAGAGGCCAGGACCGTAAAGACGGCTAGGGCATGCACATCATATGATTTCCAAATGCTGATATAGTCGAACGCGGTGCCAAATTTGACTCACCCAACGTGGTAGAACTGAGAGAGAGTCAGACGAAGCATTGAGGAGAACCATCAGTGGAAGATCTAGAAATGCAAAAATTATGTGTTTACCAATGAAGGTAAATTACCCAAAGACTTGGACTTACGGCGAAGTGTGGATAACAAGGGGTGAAAATTTGGGAAAAGATTTTCTTTACTCTTCAGATTAAAGTTATAATGGTGGGAGTTAACTACCACATTTAGAAGTGGAATGTTGTGTCAATGGAAGGATCTTAGGCACGATTTACGGTTTGACTGCAAGTTCCTTCATTAGATGTTCAATTTAATATGTGAATGATGTTCTGAACTCATCACATGAAGGCCGGACAGAGGTCCATTTATGAGTATGAATTTAAACTTTTAGCAAATTTTGTATCGGTAGAAGTAGATACATATGGAGGAGACGATTTTAAGTGGGAGATCGAATCGTAAGAAAATCTATTAACACTTAAAGGGAATTCTGCTGGACGGCCGATCCATAGGCTGACAATGTTGTGCTTTGTCAATGGAGATGTTAATGCTTCTTTATGTGGAAAGTTAAAAGAATCGAAGAATTTAGTCAGAGAATAAGACTGAATGAAACGGTGGTAGTGAAGCACCACAAGGGGGAAACCATCAAGGGACCCATTTAAACGATTAGGATAGCTGAATTCTTACCAAGAGATGGTGAATTCAGTGAGGGCTATTGAAGCCAGTGGCACGTTACTTAGGGCCAACAAAGTTAAGGGAACAATGGGGGTAGCCATCAGTAATCGAGCCTACCAAATTTCGAGAGAAGGACAACCATAATATGGTCAGTATGACCGGTGATAAGTGGATTATGCATAGATGTATTTTGCGAAGAGTGAAACCACATGCGTTAATTCTTCCCAAAGCGAGTAAAAGGACAAGAGTATGGTGCCTAGTAAAGGTTAATGATTAAAATAGTTTTGTTTTGGTTCGAACAGGCGTGTTATGTTCGGAAACCATTTGAGCAGCCAGGGCGACTGGCAAGATAGAAGTATGAGTTTTACCCTCGGAGGATGAAGCGTGTTTTATATGACACGAACGAGTCCATATATTTTTATTTTTACTAGATTCGCACGTGAGACGAGCTTAATGTGTATATCGTTAATGTTATTATTATATGAATGTTTTCCCTGGTATAATGGAGTTATCTTTGGTGTTATCCACGGAGGATGAATGGATGTATTGATAGTGGTATATACCTTAGTGTGGTTACTCATTTTAGTGATGTGTTATACGAGTATGATTGTGTCCATATTATGGTTTCATAGAAATAATTAGACCGATAGTGGGCGGATATCGCAAGTCTATCAGGGTTACTTCTCTAGAGCAGGATGTTGTGTTCTGGCAAAGCCTTACCCATGAGAGGGTCAGACTCGCATATATATCATATATTATATAGACTTCGAAGAGTATAGAGGTATCAAAATGTTTAATCCCGGGATGTGTAAGGACTTTATTGTCCTGATTCGGTGTGTAGTTGGTTTACCGTTAAGCAGAGAGATTTAACTCATTATTATGTTTAGTGCTCAGGACTTGGTGATAGGAAGAGCACATTGTTATACCGACCATTTAGAGATGTGGGAGTTAAGATTTATATTCATATGTTTGGGGACACGATCTCGAGAGTCCCGATTGTATGTGTACGAAGTTTATGGAATGTGATTACCCCCAATGCTAAGTGATAGTGCATTTACTGAAAAGTTCTTTGTTTAAGTGTAATTGCGAGAGGAGATGTAGCTTTTATGTCAAGAGACGGGAATATAGGGGTACGTATTATGGACGGAGGGCCTAACGGATTTTGATAGCCAACGATGCTAGGTAGTAGTGTATCGGGGGGGTTCCTTGTTTGGATTTCGCTTTGCGAGACATCCCATGCATGAAACTTATCATAAGATTGGAAGTAGGGAGATGTTTGGTCATTAGTACATGGGTCTAGTACCCCAGTCATCATAGGAGCATGTAATTATAACTATAAGTTGAAAGTTAAATTAGAATTTAAGGCCAGTGGAGCTGGTTGTGTAGTAAGAAAATATTGAAAATTTTGTTTTATCACCACGAGTTGAAAGGTGGAACAATGTTAAAGAGTATTTAAAGTTTCGATTTATGGGGTGGTTGCGAATACCCAAGTATTATATCCACGTTATGAATACGGGGCCAATAAAGAGTTGAGTGTTATGTGTGATGAGTATGTGATATTTACGCCAGTATGCAAGGTTTATAGGGTGTGTGGGCATCCTGGTTAACTGATGTCAGAATCGTCCGGGTTAAAGGAACAAGGAAATAGATGTGTGAAATATATGACCGAGGGACTAATATAATGAAGTAGAAATAGTAAAGTGGATTAAGCATCGTGTGAGAAAGACGATAATACATATATACCTGTGCAATCAGAATAGCACACTCAAATTTGGTTGAAAGGCTATGGTAAGCCATTTAAAAAGGGGTATTCCTTGAGAAGGGTAAAATTTAACTATTACAGAAAACACTTGGAGCGGAGTTTTACCTAGTCAAATGTTGAAAGCGACTTGTGCTTAAGTAGAATGATGATGTTAGTAAGGTATAAAAAGTTCAGAAGTGCACATCGTAGAGAAAAGTGCATGGGTCGGAACTTTCGGTATACGCAGAGGAAAAAGGACAGTATTAATTATTACTTAATGCGAGACATTACAAGTGGAATGTGACAACCCGCACTCCGAAATAAGGGGTGGCCAGCCCGATACTCCGACATATACGGTAATCATGGACGGAAATCATTCTCAGCACCACAAATATAGTAAGAGTAACCGAGAAAACCACCCAATAATTCAGAAAACGGGTTGTCAAAACAATTTGTGATAAAAAAAATTTAAATTAAATTAAGAAAACAATTTAAACAACCCATTCTAGAACAACAGTGGAATTCAAAGAGACATAAATAATATACAATTAAAACTAATCGTACAATAGAGGAACCGAATATGCTGTCGGTTCACAGCTACACAAAAGTAACCACAACAGTTAGATATTATGTTTAACATTCATTATATAATTACAAATTGGGCTACTCGCCCAGTGATAGACCCGATCATAACTAGATATCAAAAGAATGATGGCGTCTAGCAAAACATCCTGTAATATCCGCAATTTCATACAGCTCCGTAAAAGCCAAAAGAGTAGAAATATCAACACGGGCGTCCTTGCGGAGGAGCACCTGAGCGGATACAACAACAAGCATAGCATAGAAGAAAATGAACGGGTCAGAACCCGGTTTATATATAGTTCCCAGATGAACAAAAAGCATGCAAGATATGAACAGTTACACATGGGAATGGAAAACAGGAATCTAACAACCTAAGCATGAATCATAAGAGGGCAGATGAAATGACATAACTAAAACAAACTAAGCAAGAGAATGAAATGCTGCTAAATGTAATTAAATTAAATTAAAAGCTTCTACTTACCAATTTCCACTTTAATCGGGTTTAAATTCCTTAACAGGAAAAATACTAGCATTGGTTTCTCATTTCATTCCAATTCCCATTCCTTAGCAGGAATGTAACATCATAATATCGTTAAGTGGAAATTATACATCCCTCAAGTCCCACTTGAGTTTTAGAAAAGTTACATTCTTATACATATAACGATTCTAAGACCGCCCCTCCGAGTTTCCCCACTGGGCGCGCCCCTAAATGACTATCATCTTCCAGAGGCCCATCAAACAAGGCAGCCTGGGTACCTATCGCACGTTGGGAAGTGGCCATATGCCTGCGAGTGAGTCATAACCACACCCGAAATTACTTCACTAGCGCAGAAAAAATTACATATAATAAACCCGCATATGGCCGAGGACTATAGTCTCCCTGCATTCACTAGTCAAGGAACATCACCTCATGCGCGAGCTTCCCTTATGATAGCATTTAGAGAGGTGTGTTTAAGTAAATTAGCATTTACTATAAAAACCATATTTTTCCTTTTCATTTCTTTTACATGTTTCATTTGTTTGAAACTATAATCATAGGATAATTTCAATTTATTCTCAACTTAGGTTATGCCTCGAATAAGACTCCAAGGGATCATATTAATCTCCCAAAGCTTAAGGTCTTATGTGCCTCATTTCAAGCCCCTAAAATCCTCAAGTATGGGCCTACAACTCCATCCGTATATATTAGGATGCACAAAGAAGGGTGATGCCTTAGCATCACTTAGGGCACCCCTCCCCCGGACTTAACCCCAAGTGAAACCCATTAAACACTAGGGTGACAACCCACTCAACTAGGACTCTAAAAGCCAAGATTTACTTCATTCAAGAAGAGTCCTAAGTTCCTAGGGGAAGAAAGGGATTGGAAACAAAAGTGGAAAATTTGGGGAAGAAAACAGGGGACCGGTCGACCGATCCCAAGACCGCAGTCGATAGCGAACCAAGTTTTAGCTTTTGAAAGAATGCAGAAAGTTCATTTCGGACGGACCGGTCGACCGATAGTGGGACGCGGTCGACCGCGCCCTTAATTTCATGCCTTTGAAAGAAAGTAGAAAGCCTTCTTCCGAAGACCCGGTCGACCGGTCTGTGATGAGCGATCGACCGGTCATTGCAGACCTGGACCCCTCTTTTCTATTTCTTCTCCTAAACCCAAAATCAATACCAACCACAACTACCCAACCACATTTAATGACACTATAAGATCATAAATGCTCCCAACAACATTTTTCTACCTCAAATCAACATAAATCTCTACCAAAGACATTGATACCCATAAATTAAACCAAAAGCCATAATTATTTTACATCAAAACTATACATATCTATCCATACTAATTATTCATATTAAACCATATAAATAGCAAGTAGAAAACTTGCCTTGGGGCTTCAAAATCAGTCTTGGTTGAAGGAGAAAGCAAGATCAATCCACCAAATCTTCAATATCTCTCTCTAATCTCTCCAATCTTCCACACTCTCTCTCACTCTAGGGCTAGAACACTTAGGGCAATTTAGAGGAATTGAAAGACTTGGGGAAAGACCAAAACATAGCCTAGAATAAAAGGTCTCTCACCTTTAAATGTTAATACTGCATTAGTTAATTTACAATACGCAATATGCCAAAACCAGTCAAAAGTGCCCAAAATCTCAAAATACAATATGGCACACATTTTGACTGTCTCGCACCTCCCAGAACTAACTACACCCTCCAAATTATCATTTGGAGATTTTATAAGCCATTTTAAGTTCCGGTTACATTTAATTCAAATTGCCATTTTAAATTTTTCATGACAAAATAAGACACCACATGGTCATAATAACTTACCCACATGGTAAATATGCAACTTATATCTGCAACTACTCAACATAATATATATCAATATAAAAATGGGCTCCCAAAAGCGAGAGTTGTTACATACTTCCCCCCTTATGGAAATTTTGCCCCCAAAATTCAAGCGTACCTTGGATAAAAAGATGCGGATATTTCTCCCGCATATCGTCCTCACGCTCCCAAGTAGATTCCTCGACGCCATGATGACTCCATTGTACTCTAACCAAGGGCACCACTCGCGATCTCAATCTACGTTCCCCATGCTACAAAATAGCCATCGGCTGCTCCTCATAAGAAACATCGGGTAGCAACTCTATATCCTCAAAAGGAATGTGCCAAAGGGCACCATCACACCTCTTATACTTCTTCAAAGAGGAGATATGGAAAACATCATGAATCTGCTGCAAAGGTTCCGGTAGGGCAATTTGATACGCCACTGGGCCTACCTTAGCAAGGATAGGAAAAGGCCCAACAAAACGTGGTGCAAGCTTCCCCTTCTTTTCGAAACGCTTAACGCCTTTCATAGGCGACACCCGAACCAACACTTGGTCTCCAACTTCCAATTCCACATGCCTTCTCCCCGTATCGGCATAGCTCTTTTGTCTATCTTGAGCTACCCGAATACGATCTCGAATAAGCTCGATCTTAGAGGAAGTATCTCGAATCATTTCAGGTCCGAGAAACTTGTTATCTCCCACTTCTAACCAACACGTGGGGGATCTACAAGGCCTACCGTACAAGGCTTCATAGGGCGCGATCCCAATAGTGAACTGATACGATTTATTATAGGCAAACTCAACCAAAGGGAGATATTGTTCCCAACTACCCTTAAAATCAAGCATACACATACGAAGCATATCCTCCAACATTTGGTTAACCCTTTCGGTTTGGCCATCCGTTTGAGGATGATAAGAAGTGCTTAATTTCAATTCGGTTCCCATGGCCTCTTGGAAACTTTGCCAAAAGTGGGAAACAAAGATCTTGTCTCGGTCGGAAACAATATTCAAGGGCACCCCATGCAATCTAACAATCTCTTCAATGAACAACCGAGCGTAACGAGCGGTATTGTAATCGGTACGGACGGGAAGAAAGTGCGCCGACTTTGTCAAACGATCCACTATGACCCATATCGAATCGTGACCCTTTTGCGTCATTGGTAAGCCGGTGATAAAATCCATTGAAATGCTCTCCCATTTCCAAACAAGAATTTCCAACGGTTGCAACAAACCTGCCGATAGTTGATGATCAATTTTAACCAACTGACAAGTAGTGCATTGAGATACAAACTCCGAAATATCTCGTTTCATACCCGGCCACCAATATTGACGGCGCATATCTTGATACATCTTATCGTTTCCCGAATGCACCGAAAATTTAGAACCGTGAGATTCCGCCATCACGGCCCGTCGCCAATCCCCATCCTCCGGAACAATAAGCCTTCCATGAAAGCGCAACCCACCCTCAGAACTTACAGAGTAGGACTCCGCTCCCCCAGTCAATAATCGACGAATATGGTCTTGACATTCTTTATCTCTGCCTTGGGCTTCCACAACCCTTGCCACAATCGTCGGAGTAACGGTCATCACGGACATAAACGCCCTAGCAACCGCATCCTCATGACTGAGTTCCTTCCATTTAGCTTTCCACACATCAGCTAGTTCGACCTCGGGTCTTCTACTCAAGGCGTCTGCCACCACGTTCGCCTTGCCCGGATGATAATGAATATCAAATTGATAATCTTTCACGAACTCCAACCATCTTCGCTGCCGCATATTCAAATCTTTCTGAGAAAATAAATATTGCAACGACTTATGGTCCGTGAAAAGACTAAACTTCTCCCCGAGAAGATAGTGCCTCCAAATCTTTAAGGCAAAAACAACTGCGGCTAATTCTAAGTCATGTACCAGATAATTTCTTTCATGAGGCTTGAGTTTCCTGGAAGCATATGCAATAGCTTGTCGCTCTTGCTGAAGCACACCTCCCAAACCCTGTAGAGATGCATCGGTGAAGACTAAATATTCCAACCCCGGCTTGGGTAAAGCGAGGAATGGAGCCGAAGTCAATCGATATTTGAGTTCATCGAACGCCGCTTGGCAGGCTTTATCCCAAATAAATCTAACCCCTTTCCGGGTCAAGTTGATCAAGGGACTAGCAATCTTAGAAAATCCCTTGATGAATCGACGGTAATAACCCGCCAAACCCAGAAAACTGCGTATCTCGGTAGGCGTCGTGGGCTGACCCCACTCCCTCACCGCAACAACTTTACTTGGGTCCACCGATATACCTTGCGAAGTCACAATGTGACCCAAGAATTGCACTTCTCGCAACCAAAAACCGCACTTCTCAAACTTAGCGTACAATTGGTGATCCCTTAACCTTCGTAGGACCAACCCCAGATGAATAGCATGGTCATCTTCCGTTTGAGAATACACAAGAATGTCATCAATAAATACGATAACAAATTGGTCCAGGAAGTCCCGAAATACCCTGTTCATAAGATCCATGAATACCGCAGGGGCATTGGTTAGCCCAAAAGGCATAACCAAAAACTCATAAGACCCATACCTCGTTAGAAAAGCAGTTTTGGATACATCTTGCTCCCGTATCCTCAACTGATGATACCCCGTTCTCAAATCTATCTTAGAGAAATAGGTCGCTCCCCTGAGCTGATCAAACAAATCATCTATGCGAGGCAAAGGGTATTTATTCCGGATGGTGACCTTATTCAACTCTCTATAGTCAACACACAACCGGAGAGAACCATCCCGCTTCTTCACAAATAACACAGGAGCACCCCACGGCGACGTACTACGCCTGATAAACCCCTGTTCCAATAACTGCTGAATCTGATCTCTAAGCTCCCTCATCTCCACAGGAGCCATACGATAAGGAGTTCGCGTAATCGGTCGAGCTCCCGGCGCTAGGTCAATCACAAATTCAATCTCTCTACTAGGAGGCAAACCCGGTATCTCCCGGAAAACGTCCTCAAAATCTCGAACAACTGGAATGGAATCTAAGGGAACAACTACATCCCGAGAACTCTCTTCCGCAATACAATATAAATAAGTACCAGAATCTCCCTCTAAACGAGGCATAACCACCAGGAACATATCTTGTCCCGGAACGGCGAAGACTATACTCTTCCCGTAACAATTAACTATAGCGTGATATTTAACAAGCCAATCCATGCCCAAGATAACATCATACCCGACCATATCTAGGACGAGTAAGTCGGCCTCAAAACACAAATTACCAAGAGTGATCCCTATGTTTTTGCAAACAAAGAAAATAAGGGAACCGTCACCCATGGAGGACTCCACACTAGTAAAGGTACTTTCCGCATATTTTATCAACTCTGTGGACTGAGCAAAGCTTCTGGAAATAAAAGAATGCGTCGCACCCGTATCAAACAGAACGCGACCCATATGTCCCTGAATAAGGAACTTACCCTCTATAGCTGGCGGCACTGGCTGAATAGGAGGAAGCATAGCATCCTGAATGTGGTAGACTCTCCCATACTGTAGTTGACCCTGCTGCAGAGGGACAACTGGATTCGGTGCTTGTGGAGGGAACTGCACATAAGGCTGCTGAGGAACTCGTGGAGGGTGTCCCCCAATCGCTTAAGGACAATCTCTCTTGAAATGACCAGATTCTCCACATTGGAAACATTTCCCCACCATATTCTCCTCACCTCAACCTCTGTTATTTCTGAACTGTCCGGAACCTTGGCCCGAATGGCCCCGACCTCCCTGGCCTCCACAACCTGCTTGCTGTGGTGCGGCACCCTGGCCTTGCCTGTTAGCATTTCCACTAACATTAAACCCGCCAAATCGTTGCCTTTTTGACCCATCCCCTTGCTGGGGATCCCTTTCTCGTTGCTTATTACCCGCAGGTTGGGACGAAGGGAAGGCTCCTCCTCCATTCCCACTCACCCCGGGCTTCCCCACTTGCCTCATTCCTGAAGCTTTCTTGCTATTCTGAATAAACAGCCGATGCTCCTGACAATGAAGCAATGCCGCGTTCATCACTTCACCAAAAGTTTGTAAAGACGGATTACCCAACAAATGTTGTCGGATTCTCCAGTTTAGACCTCCCATGAACTTGGAGACTTTTCTTTCCTCCGGAGTCACCTCTTCCGGCACAAAACTAGCTAGCCGGGTAAATTCCTCCTCATATTCGGCAACCGATCGTTCTCCCTGAACCAGATCTTAAAGTTTCCTCCTCATCTCCCTCTGAATCGCGGTAGGAAAATACTTCCGGTCATACAAGACCCAGAAATCAGTAATAGACATGGCATCCCTCTGTTCTGGCGTAGTCATCGACTCCCACCAATGCAACGCTGCCCCAACCAACTTGAAAGTAGCAAGGACTTGCTTCTTTTCCTCACTACAATCCACCATTCTCAAATGGCCCTGCATAGCCTTCTTCCATTGATTTGCTCGAACAACATCAGAACCTCCGTCAAACTCTGGAGGATGGCACTTTAAAAAGGACTCCCTTACTCTTTCCCACGGAGAAGGTCCCGTAGGCGCTTGAGCATCCGGTGCCCGTTGTTGAGCTGTTGGCATCTATTGAGCTACTGCGGTCATGGAAGCATTAACTGCATGAGCCACAATGTTGGCTACATCCGCAGCATTAAAAGTTCCTTGGGGCGGTGGAGGACCAACATCCTCTTCTACAACTCTATTGCATCTCGCAGGGCGACTTCTCTTAGGCAGCATCTGAGATGAAGGAACAATAGAGTTAGAATACTATTCATAATAATCTATTCCACAGAAGATCGCAATTATAAGCAGCAAAGCAGTCTTATCATTAGGCTCTATATCAAAGAACGCTACGGTAGATCGTGACAAGTCCACATAGATCCTAGTACCCTAGAACCTAGTGCTCTGATACCATCTGTGACAACCCGCACTCCGAAATAAGGGGTGGCAAACCCGATACTCCGACATATACGGTAATCATGGACGGAAATCATTCTCAGCACCACAAATATAGTAAGAGTAATCGAGAAAACCACCCAATAATTCAGAAAACGGGTTGTCAAAACAATTTGTGATAAAAAAAATTTAAATTAAATTAAGAAAACAATTTAAACAACCCATTCTAGAACAACAGTGGAATTCAAAGAGACATAAATAGTATACAATTAAAACTACTCGTACAATAGAGGAACCGAATATGCTGTCGGTTCACAGCTACACAAAAGTAACCACAACAGTTAGATATTATGTTTAACATTCATTATATAATTACAAATTGGGCTACTCGCCCAGTGATAGACCCGATCATAACTAGATATCAAAAGAATGATAGCGTCTAGAAAAACATCCTGTAATATCCGCAATTTCATACAGCTCCGTAAAAGCTAAAAGAGTAGAAATATCAACACGGGCGTCCTTGCGGAGGAGCACCTGAGCGGATACAACAACAAGCATAGCATAGAAGAAAATGAACGGGTCAGAACCCGGTTTATATATAGTTCCCAGATGAACAAAAAGCATGCAAGATATGAACAGTTACACATGGGAATGGAAAACAGGAATCTAACAACCTAAGCATGAATCATAAGAGGGCAGATGAAATGACATAACTAAAACAAACTAAGCAAGAGAATGAAATGCTGCTAAATGTAATTAAATTAAATTAAAAGCGTCTACTTACCAATTTCCACTTTAATCCGGTTTAAATTCCTTAACAGGAAAAATACTAGCATTGGTTTCTCATTTCATTCTGATTCCCATTCCTTAGCAGGAATGTAACATCATAATATCGTTAAGTGGAAATTATACATCCCTCAAGTCCCACTTGAGTTTTAGAAAAGTTACATTCTTATACATATAACGATTCTAAGACCGCCCCTCCGAGTTTCCCCACTGGGCGCGCCCCTAAATGACTATCATCTTCCAGAGGCCCATCAAACAAGGCAGCCTGGGTACCTATCGCACGTTGGGAAGTGGCCATATGCCTGCGAGTGAGTCATAACCACACCCGGAATTACTTCACTAGCGCAGAAAAAATTACATATAATAAACCCGCATATGGCCGAGGACTATAGTCTCCCTGCATTCACTAGTCAAGGAACATCACCTCATGCGCGAGCTTCCCTTATGATAGCATTTAGAGAGGTGTGCTTAAGTAAATTAGCATTTACTATAAAAACCATATTTTTCCTTTTCATTTCTTTTACATGTTTCATTTGTTTGAAACTATAATCATAGGATAATTTCAATTTATTCTCAACTTAGGTTATGCCTCGAATAAGACTCCAAGGGATCATATTAATCTCCCAAAGCTTAAGGTCTTATGTGCCTCATTTCAAGCCCCTAAAATCCTCAAGTATGGGCCTACAACTCCATCCGTATATATTAGGATGCACAAAGAAGGGTGATGCCTTAGCATCACTTAGGGCACCCCTCCCCCGGACTTAACCCCAAGTGAAACCCATTCAACACTAGGGTGACAACCCACTCAACTAGGACTCTAAAAGCCAAGATTTACTTCATTCAAGAAGAGTCCTAAGTTCCTAGGGGAAGAAAGGGATTGGAAACAAAAGTGGAAAATTTGGGGAAGAAAACAGGGGACCGGTCGACCGATCCCAAGACCGCGGTCGACCGCGAACCAAGTTTTAGCTTTTGAAAGAATGCAGAAAGTTCATTTCGGACGGACCGGTCGACCGATAGTGGGACGCGGTCGACCGCGCCCTTAATTTCATGCCTTTGAAAGAAAGCAGAAAGCCTTCTTCCGAAGACCCGGTCGACCGGTCTGTGATGAGCGGTCGACCGGTCATTGCAGACCTAGACCCCTCTTTTATATTTCTTCTCCTAAACCCAAAATCAATACCAACCACAACTACCCAACCACATTTAATGACAATATAAGATCATAAATGCTCCCAACAACATTTTTCTACCTCAAATCAACATAAATCTCTACCAAAGACATTGATACCCATAAATTAAACCAAAAGCCATAATTATTTTACATCAAAACTATACATATCTACCCATACTAATTATTCATATTAAACCATATAAATAGCAAGTAGAAAACTTGCCTTGGGGCTTCAAAATCAGTATTGGTTGAAGGAGAAAGCAAGATCAATCCACCAAATCTTCAATATGTCGCTCTAATCTCTCCAATCTTCCACTCTCTCTCTCACTCTAGGGCTAGAACACTTAGGGAAATTTAGAGGAAATGAAAGACTTGGGGAAAGACCAAAACGTAGCCTAGAATAAAAGGTCTCTCACCTTTAAATGTTAATACCACATTAGTTAATTTACAATACGCAATATGCCAAAACCAGTCAAAAGTGCCCAAAATCTCAAAATACAATATGGCACACATTTTGACTGTCTCGCACCTCCCAGAACTAACTACACCCTCCAAATTATCATTTGGAGATTTTATAAGCCATTTTAAGTTCCGGTTACATTTAATTCAAATTGCCATTTTAAATTTTTCATGACAAAATAAGACACCACATGGTCATAATAACTTACCCACATGGTAAATATGCAACTTATATCTGCAACTACTCAACATAATATATATCAATATAAAAATGGGCTCCCAAAAGCGAGGGTTGTTACATGGAAGTCGATGTTGAGCGGGAAATAATGAGTAGTCTCCGTGTGCACCACTCATAGATAGAATTCAGTTGGAGCAAGAGGTTCAACTAGAAAACTTTGTATTAAGCCGACGATTCCGGTAATGGAAGAGGGCAGTCAAGTCGGTGAAATTTCTTTGATGAGTTGTCAACCTCAAGGTAAGGTCAAGAGTTCCTTCGAATGTGTGGAACAAGTTGACCAAGAAGAAAGTTATTTATAATCCTTTGGGGTGATTCACAATATTAGATAGTGTGCCCAGTCCACCTTTGAAAAGAAGAATCGCGCCGGTACATGGTCTTGCCCGACATTGTTCTGAACTAGGATGAGATTCTTGAACCCCACCTTCAATATGGGATTTCAGGAAGTAGTGGGGATAACACTTAGTTTGGGAGCATGTTATATCACCTATAGCCGTGGAGTAGGTGAAAGGTGATTAACGACTAGTGGAGTTGTATGAAAGTAATTTCGGACTCATTGTGGTCATTTAATATTCGCAGCAATTATGGTTGGTTAGTAAAGTATATTATGGTACTTGGGAGGAGTTATTACCTAATAGTAGAGTTGTGTGTAAGAACTCGTACCTATTTATGGTGGACAAAGTCCTTATTGAGGTCTTGTGCAAAGAATCTTAACTATTCTCCCTCGAGTTGTTTAGAGGCGAGCGGATAATCATAATTTTGGATTGGTCGACTTAGAATTCGATGACTAAAGCGGAATAAACACATATTGTCTTAGGTAACTTTTAACTATCGTAAGAATTATGTCGTCAGGAATTGAGATTTGAAGAACTGACAAGAATAGTCAGATGTTCATATGGTTTCTCTCAGGATGAGAGTTCTGTGTTTAGATAAATACGAGTAATTGACACGTAGTGAGGTACGAATTCCCAATAATATTGAGATAATGGCGGCCAATTATGTATAGGCTCATCTTATTCGAATGTTATCGAGTAGGAGCAAGGTGAAGTGTCGTTATTGTGATGTTACCCTATAACTGAAAAAGTGTTGAAAAAGTTAAACAACCTTCCTGTGAGGCGGGGGCTATAGTGATTCAGCATCTTACTCGGAAGTTAGTTTTGCGTACTGATAAAGTATCCAAAATTGTTTTACCAGGTATGCCTTTTTTTTTTTTGAATTTCAGGACGAAATTCTGTTATTAAGGGGGAAGTATGTAATACCCCGTATTTTTACGCATATTTATCTTATTATGAAATTATGGAAATTGGGATTAATTAATTTAAAAGGAGAAAATTTAATTTATAATTAATTCAATTTTAAGGGTAATAATTACTAGCGTGACGAAAGTTGGTAGTTATCGAAATAATTATGTCAAATTATAATTATGTTGAACATTACATAGTGAGTAACGTAATATTGCTTCGGAAATAAGAATATGGTTGGGGACGAGATACACGGCAGTTAAAATATAATTATTTAGGACTCACGTATGAGTCGCGTCAACTTTCTATTTTGGGGGTTAAAAAGGCAAATTATTTTTAAATAACTCTTACGACTGTTTTGAGTGCGCCAATGTGTTCGAAATGGTCAAAAAACACTACTCGGGTGTTTTAATTGGAGTCCGGGGTATTTCAGCCTAAAATGACACCTCAGAGGGGTATTTTGGTCTTTTGGGAATTTAGAGTAATTAAATTTACGAAAATAAAATTTATTTAGAAACAAATAGGGTTAGTGGTCTGCCAGTTTCACCTTACGTGAGAAAGAGAGAGAAAGAGAGGAAGAGCCAAGGAGGAAGGAGAACCACGAGAGAGAAAGGGGGAAAACTCAAGAGATTTCACACAAAAGTTACGTCAAAGTATAGATTGCGATGAGAGGATCAACCACATACCAAATTCAACCCAAAAATCAGAAGTCCATCCCAAGTCAAGTGTTTATCTTGCTCATCTTTTATCATATATTGTTCTTGTTTATTTAGGTTTGATGATATAAACTTAGTGTAATGACAACTTGGGTTTAATTACGTTTAATTGTAAAGAAACCTTAGAATTTGGAGATGGGTATGCATGTAGAGGATTTACCCTTTTGTAAACTGTTATATGTGAAGATATTATGCTTTAATCACGAATTAAATTGAGGATTTTGATTGATTAAAAAATGTTGGGTTCATTATAAAGAGGATTTTAGAAATTTAGGAAATTGTTTAGATTCCCTTTGATTATGTGAGGATTTTATCTTTAAATTGTATTAGAAAGTGCCCAATTATGACTAGGAATAGTTTAGAAACCTTAAATTTGAAGTTGGTTGAGTTTTGAGTTGAAATTGAAAGTTAAAAAGTTGGGAAAAATGATCTTGGGGAAGAACTGGGTCCGTTTCGATTTTTCATTCGAAGACATGCCCAGGTCGTTCGAACGACCTCATTTGAACGTGACTTCTAACGAGTAATCCAACGACCTTTCTAACGAGATGATGAAGTTTGTTCGAAGTGGGAACTTCGTTTGAACGACCTCGTTCGAACGAGAATCCAGGAACTTCGAACGAGATTCCAAAACTTGATTTTTGGGTTCGATTTAGTTAAAACCCATCCTAGGTTTATCCAAGCAAGTGTATTAACCTACGTGAGTAACGGGTAAATTAAATTCCAAATTTTTAGGGAATTGAGGGTGTGATGATTCTCGAGGTATTGAACTTTTATGGAAACCTTGGAGATAATGTGATTCCTAGAGAGGATATATATAAGTGAATAATGGTGAGAGTGGAAATGATAATATTATCTACGTGCTATGGGAATAGAGTTGCGTGAATGCCTATTAAGTTTTATAATTTGTGTGCATGGTTATTACATGGAATATTATGTGTATGACATACCTAGCTACTGTTTATCAAACGTAGGTTAGCGCATTATTGACGACCATATCTTGTGTGCCTTCGGGGGATTTTGAGTCGTGCCACTAGAGCATGGAACTTAGGTACGGGCTATCTGTGAGAACGATAGTGATGACAGTCGTATGGGTGCATAGGTATGTGCGTAGCCCATCGGCTTGGGACTATGTTCGCCTCCAATATGTGTATATGTTTTATTGGTTCCTGTTTGATTGAACCTGTTGTCCTTCATGTGTGAGCATTGCAATGGGACTCGATAGCCGAGTATGCCTAACACCAGGGGTTTCTTAACCATGGGTGCAGTTTTGATATATATATATTTATATGTATACATATTGAGATTTTATATATGTATACGGAGTTCCTATTCTGTGTTTTATATTGGCCGCTTTATTATAGTATATACTTATTGGTTCAGCAGTTGAGAATTAAAATGTTATAAGAATGAGTTAAACCATCTTTAAACCTATTCCTAAAGAATATAAACATATTGTCTTTGAGTTATTTAGATATTTTATCCGGCATAGTGGTTATACTACGTATAGTCAGGCAGAGTATCATGACTAGTATGGGTAGTTAGGCTCGTTAGGCGTACACATTAGACGAGAGATGAGCATCTCAAGTGAGTACGCTAAGTTAACATGAATAATATTTGTGCTAATTAACCAATTTAAGCACTTGCTATATTTAAACTATTTTCTACTCGGGATCTGACTCGTTTTTCTGCAAAACTCCTTTTTAGTTCCTTTATTTTAAGTTCTCAGCCACAGGGACACCAAGCTTAGGAGATCTTATTCAGTTGCTGAGTTGTAGCAGCTGTGGAAGCTACATGAAATTGCTAGTAGATGCTTCATAGTCTATTCTTCTTTATCTATCAATTATTTACTTCAGTTGGACAAGTCACCCCTTCCTATTTCCTATTTAGAGATTTAGATGTTCTATTCTGTTAGTAGACTTTTATCTCACGGCTTTGGATTGTTGTATGGGATTTTGACTCGAAGTGTTTACTCCAGTTTCTTAATTTTAATTCAGCTAGTTGTTTCCTTATGTTTTTGGGATGAATAGTATTAGTTAATTATGTCCTTTTTTGTTGATGGTTAATAACAAGATAAAATTTTGACATCAACCATTTTTAAATATTAGGTGGTTAGTTTTAATTAAATAAAATTGATGATTTTCGATAGTGATGCCTTATCTGAACAAACTGGATATTCTGGATTTAATTAATAAATGACCGATAACCCGGTATTTAATTAGGCGGGGTGTCACAACAACCTCAACCCAAAAGTTTGTAGGTAATCCTTTTGCATGAATCATCATACTATCTATTTCTTGTAAGGTATAATTCTTACCTTTAATGATACCATTTTCTTGGGGTATATTTAGTACAATGAACTCATGATGGTATTCTTTTCCAATGTTATACTCAATCGTACCAGTGTCTTTGGACTCACCACCTGTATCACTTTTTATTTTATTTACTTACGTGTCTTTCTCATTTTTCCACTTTTAGATATATTCTTCAGAATTTCGTTAAAAGTTTCATAATTTTAATTCACAAAGGCAACCCAAGTAAATTGACTAAAGTCGTCTATAATTACTAATATATATTTATTTCCACATAAATTAATTGTCTGGGAATGACCCATTAACTCCAAGTTACTTAACTCTTGTAGTCTTGAGTTTAACACATATTTAATACTCTTTTGTGTTGCCTCAATAATTTTACCTATTTGATAAGGTGTTGGGAGGACAATCAATTAAGTTTATCAAAATTTATATATTATAAGCGATTGTTCCACAAGTCTTCATCATCAAGTCTAGATAGGTTACATGTTAATGACTCGGGACTATTGATCTCTACATAGTAGTTATTGTAAGGACATTATCCGTCACATTTAGTATGACGTATACCGCTATAAGTTTGTCAAAGAATTGGGAAGCTTGCATCTACAATCGACAATCCGAATTTCAAGGCGATTTCAGCAATCATGCCCAACAAGGATGAATTTGGTAAAATGTGTTTAAGTTCCATTTACATTTTACATTAAAAATGTTCGGATAGTTTTATAAAAGTTTAAATAATTTTTGAAATGATTTTAATCATAAAAGGTTTTGGATAAAATTTTCTGATCTCGTAAACAGTCTTAACTTTTGAAGTGTCCAAGATTTATAAAAGACTGAAGCTGTTTTGGACACGTGTATGATGTCATTAGAATGACATCATATCTCGTTCAAACGAGATCAGATCTCGCTCAAACGATACTGTTTCTCGTTCAAACGAGCTGTTTAATTTTGACACGTCACCGCCTTAAATGTTATTATATAAAGGGTGTCAGGCTTCTGATTTTCATGTGGAGAAAGCACTGGTTTTTGCAGAATATGTTTTTAGTGTTTTTTGGTTTATTCTCCATCAGTTTGAGGGTTTAAAACTTGTTTTACAATTCACAAATCCCAGTGCTTTTGTGTGAGCTGTTTTATGGAACCAAATACATAGTTTTGTTGGGTGTTTTACTGATTCAAACTTTGCCAGGTGATCTCTACAATCGAGAGCTACGTGCTATTGTGGAGGGAGACTCTGCAAAGTTTCAGGACTGCGTTCCCTTGTGGTATAGTTATGCGTGAACTACTGCAGATTTTTAGACCGGTACTTTGAAGGTTTGACGAAGGCACCGTGCGTTACACTTGTAGGCGATTATCAAGTTGTTTGTAAGTCAATGGTCTTGTAAAGTTGTCAAAGTTCTAGAAATATATATTTTTACCCGAAAAGGGTTTTTTTCCTTAAATTATTTTGTCTCATGCTTACTTGATTTATTTTGGCACGTAGTTTGATGTTTAAGGGCTGATATATTTGGTATTTGATTTTAACAAATTTAGACATCCAATTAAATAGGTTTAAGTTGGAAATTGTGAATCTCTTTGAATCATTATTGCACACGGAATTTTAAAATTGGTATCAGAGCGGGTTACACTAATTTATTGTGTTTGATCCTTGTTTTTCGCGTATTTGTGTGATATTGATTTTGTTTGAAAAAATAGTTTTTTGTGAAATTTTATCGCAATCTTCAATGGCACTAGATGTTAGACTTGTTGATTCCCCGTTGCTTGCACATGATTCTTCTTTAGCTATATCTAATAGATGATTGTGTTTGTATGTTTGTTATACGCTAGTTGTGTTTCATGATTTATATCTTTGTTAGTGGTATGACACGTATACTTTTGTATTGTATTTTGTTTTAAATATTTTTTTGAAAAATCCAAAAAGAGTTTTGTATTTTTCTTACACCGTTTATGAATGCACATTTAGGATGACCAAGTAACAACTTCATGCCATATCTATGTGACTATTTGATAGTGTTTTGAGATAAAATATTGTGTCATTATTGTGCTCTACAAAGTTTGGAGTCTTTGGGATGCTATATTATTGCTATCTAATTGTTTGACTCACTTTTTCCTTTAATGCACATGAGCACGAATTTATTTGATATTGTTCTTGTCAAATAACATGTTGGTTACGTGTTTTCATCTCAATTCTATCTATTAAAACGAACCAAATGCGATAAAACAAGATAATAAAAGGTGTGCATTTTTCGACCGTTTGTCGTAAGGTTGTGCGAATTTCGTAAACGAAAAAGGTCTGCGAAAGGTACTCATTTTTTCCTTTGCGATAAAGCCACCATTTAAATGGACCTAAAAAATTGAGGCATTTTTATAATCCGGGGTCCAAAGAGGTTTAAAAGTGCCCGAAAAAAATTGGATGGCAGTAAAAAGAAATATATTCCAACAATGAGGCCATTAGGTTTACTCACCAATTATCAAATGTTTGAGTATTTAGATCACCTCAAAAAGAAAATATATATAAGGGAGTTTGGTTGGAGAATTAAAACGTCTTTGCACGTCCTTAAAAAGTCTTGAAAAAGCATGAAATTTTTTTAGACTTTCTTGGTGTGAAAATCATGTTGACTTTGATTTTGTTGATTTTGATTTAAGATGATGTCATCTAAATTCAACACTTTTACACCTAATGACGAGTTTGATGTTCATTCGTCAGGAGTACATTTATGCATCCTGCACATATTATATGATTGAGTTGATTCTCCTATCGAATTTGTTCGCACCCATTCATTTCATTTTCATGATTTAGCTATCTTAGTGTAAATTCATGGTGTATGATTTTGTAACATCATTTTTGTTTTTGTATGAAAAAAATGAAAAACTCAAAAATAGTTGGTTTGTTTTGGTTTCCCATGACACCCCGATTTGCTTTATGTGATTGTTTCTTTTCCTTGTCTATTTCGGAAAAAATAAAAAGGGGGGGAACAAATTATGATTTTATGGGGGAGATTTGATAATGCTTACATGTTTTATGTTTATATCATTTCAAACTCGATACGTCACGAGGTTTTTGCTTTGTATCATGTGTGTAGGTACGATTTAAGATGTTTGGATTGCACACCTTGATGAGAAAATATTAGACTTTTGGAAAGTTGATTGTTGAAGAGAAGTTTGAAAAAGTTTGACGACTTGTTCAGTTTATTGTTACATGTTTGAGTTTATGGGAGGGTAGATTTGTATAGGTCATATTTTGATTGATAATTCGGATATTTTTATTTTGTACCGTCATAGACATAGGGGAAGATTTTTAAGGACATTGTTCGCCATATTTATTATGTCGTATACCGCTATAAGTTTGTCGAAGAATTGGGAAGCTTGCATCTACAATCGACAATCCGAATTTCAAGACGACTTCAACAATCATGCCCAACGAGGATGAATTTGGTGAAATGTGTTTAAGTTCCATTTAAATTTTACATTAAAATTGTTGGGATATTTTTATAAAAGTTTAAATGATTTTTGAAATGATTTTAACCATAAAAGGTTTTGGATAAACTTTTATGATCTCATAACAATCTTAACTTTTGAAGTGTCCAAGATTTATAAAAGACTGAAGTTGTTTTGGACACGTGTATGATGTCATTCGAACGACATCGTATCTCGTTCCAACGAGATCAAATCTCGCTCAAACGACACCGTTTCTTGTTCAAACGAGCTGTTTAATTCTGACACGTCACTGCCTTAAATGTTATTATATAAAGGGTTTCAGGCTTCTGATTTTCATGTGGAGAAAACACTGGTTTTCACAGAATACGTTTTTAGTGTTTTTTGGTTTATTAAACTTGTTTTACAATTCACAAATCCCAATGCTTTTGTGTGAGTTATTTTATGGAACCCAATACATAGTTTTGTTGCGTGTTTTGCTGATTCAACCTTTGTCGGGTGATCTCTACAATCGAGAGTTGCGTGCTATTATAGAGGGAGACTCTGTAAAGTTTCAGGACTGCATGTCCAAGACTACGTGTCTTTGTGGTATAGCTGCGCGTGGACCATTGCAGATTTCTAGACCGTTACTTTAAAGGTTTAACGAAGGCACCGTGCATTACACTTATGGAAGATTATCAAGTTGTTTGTAAGTCAATGGTCTTGTAAACTTTTCAAAGTTCTAGAAATAAAGGTTTTTACCCAAAAGATTTTTTTCCCTGAAATTATTGTGTCGCATGCTTACTTGATTTATCTTGACACGTAGTTGCATGTTTAGGGGATGATTTAATTGGTATTTGATTTTTGCAAATTTAGACATCCAATGAAATAAGTTTAAGTTGGAAATTGCGAATCTGTTTGAATCATTATTACACACGGCATTTTCAGTTATCCTTACTTATTTTTCAATTAAAATGCGATGATCATTTTTATCAAAAATTTAACACTCGATTTTTGAAAAATTAATTGAATGCTCATTATCGTAAAACTGTCTAATACTTAACAAATTGCTCTTTAGACATTTTACCAAGAGGAAATCATTAAACTATTGAATTCCATCGCCCTTAATGGTACATTTGCCCATAATTTCGGATAATAGTCCATTTACCAAATATACATTACCAACAAGGAGGTTTATTAGGTTTGATACTTTGGTGTCATCCATAGTCATATGCCTAGAACACTTAAAATCTAGATTCCACTGAGAATTAGTTTGTTCAACTTTAAGTAGAGTTATGAAAATGTGGCACTTAAGTTGTGGTATTATATCCACTTTTACTATTCTAGATTGGTCTTATTTTAAAAGTTTTTTTTCTTTGTGGTTTAATTCGGACTTATAGTTCCATCATTTAGACTTCCTTTTAGTTAGATGACGTGTAGATTTTGTAATAGGTTGATATTTAGTTTGGTTTGTTATTTCTCTTGACAAAATATTGAGTCTTGCACAAATCATTCCAAAAATCTTGATTACATTAATAGAAGATAGGCAGCAAGAGTTTTGTTCATTAGAATCTATGTACATTGAAATATGAAGATAATTCACGGCTTCTCTACATCAAAGCTTATGCATGGTGGCTGAAGATTGAAGACATATCCTTTTATGTTTGTTATTGGTTAAATCGTCACAAGGATTAAACACACATATAAACATTTTCATTTAACTTTGAAAATGTGTTTGGTTATTGGATTAAGTGAAATATTTTTATAAACCTTGTTTGTTTAAAACCCAAACAGGAAGGACTTTTTCATATTATAGGTGTATCTTGGATACTGCCTGCATGCATGCGCACAAATGGGTTTAGTACATGTGTGCACAGTAGCACACTTTGGGAATGATATTCATTCTACCTGAAACCATGAGCCCAAATCAAAAAAATCCCTGTGAGCATGAATGTCACGCTTTTTTCATGATGCATAATGCACGTGAAGAGTTAGATCTGAATTATTTTCTGAAAATGGCATTTTCCCTCCATTTTAAAAAGATTTTTTTCCCGAGTAATTATCACACTTAAAGAGATTATTTTCGAGACAATTGATTAGAGAAACACTTTTCAAATTTCAATTTCACATAATCTTCACATCATTAATTAAAAACTTTAAATCCATACTTGATTCATTAATTGTGGGATTTAAGAGTGTTATGACTTGAAAATTCACTAGGCCTAGATTCATCCAACCAATTCTTATATGACTTCAAATATCTAAACTCCATATCTGAAAGGAGGTAGATTATCTATGATGAATTTAAATCTCTTAAGTGACTTCTGACCTATAGGTTCTCCCCTTTGTACCTTATATAGGTAAGATGAGAGAAGTGTAAAAATGTGAGACAATGATTTAAAGTGGTTTGGACCTTAGGAAGGGGTGCTACGTCCTCTTGAGCTTTAGTCAAGAGAGTTTGTGGTCTTTCTCCCTTTATCAAAAACCCAAAGGACCTTAGGAAGTAATTGATTGACTTCCCTAAGGGTTCCTGAGTATGTCTTTAGTGCTCAACAAGATATACAAAGTGTTGGATAACTAGAAATGACCCGAGCTATATGTATATGGCCTCAAAAGTGGGTTATGAGTGTGGAACAAGGAGTGATACTCTAGTGGATACTGGAACTTGAATTTATCTAATCCCCTTGAAAAGGGTGGTCCTTATGCGTGTGTTTCAAATCAACCAATTTTCACAAAAAATTATCCCACTTTTAATTAGCACAAAACCAAGTTGTGAAAAACCATTTTTTTACTTTAAACCATTTTTATCTTGATTAATCCTAAACATGCATATAGTGATTAAAGAAAGTAAAATAAAGTAAAGAATACTCACAACGCCGGATGTACAAGGAAAAAACCCAAGACGGGAAAACAACCTCGGACGACCCAAGCCAGACAATCACTATGAATGTGGAATTACAATAAACAGACAAAAGACTCACTCAACGACTCGATCCCCACGACTCTTGACGCTCTTCTGATATTCAACCACTCATCTCCCAGTTCCCACGAAGAAAGTATTTCTTCCATGATACCTGTCCAAAACACAAGCGTCCACGTATGTCTCGGTGTCCACCGAATGGCTTTAATACGTCTACGATGTCGAACAAGAAGTCCTTCTCTTTTCTTCACCGCAAAACCCTGATGTTCAAGTATAGAACAAACCTTCTTGGTTCAGCAAGATCACATAACATATAGTAATGATAACTAGGATGTTTGCAAACTCTAAGGATGTGTTTAAGCTTTGGAACCTTAGAAAAATATGTGCAAAACTCGTACTGGATCGTAATTTTTTTTCCAGAATGCACACTTATTAATTCTGACGAAACTATGCTTTAAATAGTAAAAAAATCACCGCCTAAAAAACTTTATCGCTCGAATGATATTGGCCTGTCGTTCATACGACATGGCTATCTCGCTTGAACGAATCGACTTGTCGTTTGAACAACGCGCGTGCCAGTTTGATTTTTTGACTTTTTCTTTAAAATGTCTCTTCCAAAAGAGATTTAAGTAAGTCAAACGCTATTTCGATCTTATTAGAATAAAACGTAGTTTAAAACATTTAAATCACTCTTAAAACATTTTAAAATATTTTTTCTTATAAAATTACATCCTTAAAAATTATTCCGAGCACCATTAATTATACGCATTCATACCTGTGTGATCTCGGAATGCAATTAACTTGAAGACGAATAAACTTGCAGCAATTAAACTTCGGCATGATTAATTCTTTGAAGCTTCGCCGCAACGTCTTCAATTTCTTAATAACGTCATAGACTAAGTGGGATCGTGAGAATATAAAATTTCCCTATGACATATTACAAACACAGTTTTGTTCACGAAATTAAGTCAAAATAATACAGGGACTCAACTGAAAATTTATGTCCTTATAAATCTCCCCCTTTGACTATTTCGGGACAAAACTAAATAAGTGAAATGCCTAAGCCGCGCCGTCAAGCCGTATGACGCCTAAATCCCATCCCATAAACCCAAAATAAAAAATTACAGGACACGAACTAGTATATGTAGCACCGGCAATCATGAACTGTCTGAATGTGATGTAGACTTCTCGAATCTCGGAAGCATACCTACACACATGAAACAGACAAACAAATACCCAGTGAATTATGGAGGAACAAATGAAACCAATATATATCCAAATGATATCAATTTGAGCATAGATACCAATATGAATAAACTCTGAAAAAACATTTGTCGTAAAATATGTAATCACAAACATGCTCAACAAAATCTCCCCCTACATCACATACATCTTTCCCCCTTTTTGTCTCGAATAGACAAACCGGTGAAAAGATAAATCAATCAATAAGTATCTAACATGAAGATATACCAAATAAGAATCGCTAGATTATCATGAAACAACCAGCTAAATATGATCAAGTAATGACAAATCAGTAGCTAGTAAACCAATGAATCACACAAAGAATATAGCAATCTAATCAAGTGTGATAAACGGAATCATATGCAAAATATCAATTTAGAAACAATATAACCTGCATATAAACCAGTTAGACTAGAAAACTTCCAGCAGTACCAAAAATATACCATAGTAACTAGGGGACTACAAACCAAAAAGAAGCTAAAATCCAGACTGTCGTTCGAACGAGGCAGGGACGTCGTCCAAACGAGATGAGGACGTCTCTCGAACAAGACTTCTCGTGACAGAGAGATGTCGTTAGAATGACTTCTCGCGACAGGCCAAATTTTTCCAGATTCTCAGAAATATCTTATATTTTTGCCCAGTGAAAAAATTTCCAGAATAAAATTCCAGGAAGGGCCTGAGGGAAGAAAAACAGTGCTAAAACAATAAGATTTTTACCCAAAATGCAAAAATGCATAAAAACTAAAAATGCGTGTTACATGTAAACATATTATCGATGTGCTCAAACATGGACATGGAATGTATGGGCGTGAAACTACAACAAATAAGTCACAATTCCAACACATCGAAACGATCAAGAAGCTCTAATTAAAAACGATAAATCATCAAACTTTATCATAGCCATATGAAGATTAAAGTGTGAGCTTAATGAACTAAACATACTATATGCACACAAATCCAGACTTTTGACGATTCTACAAACAATAATGTCAAATTACAATGTTTCAACATTAGGATTAGTTGTGCAAACCCGTTTAAATTTTCTCCAAACAAACTCCCTCATAAATATATTTTCCAGTTCTTTTGAGGTTTCTAGCATTCTCAACTTAGAGAAAATCTTATTGGCCATTTTCATAGCATTTTGCCTTTTTCTTTTGGGCTCTTTTAAACGGTGGCTTTCACGACGAGTCAATTTTGAACTCTCGCAGCCCTTTCCCGTGAATCACTCATCATTTTTCAATTAGGTACCAATTCAAATCCTCACGGTAAACGACTCTTACATGCACACTTCTCCTTAAGTCTACTTACGCATAGATGACAAGATTGAGATAAGAACGCCTCACCAAATTCAAATGCAAGAGAAGTCAAACATCCATATAAACTCATGCATGTGTGTAATGTTGGCATATATACAAAGTTGAATAAAAATGCATATCAACTTCGAAACTACCCCATATAAACAATGGTTAAGATCATTCTAAGTATCGATAATAATGACCAAATGTCGTAGCCACATGGATATGAAACGATGGGGGGGGGGGGGTGTCTAAGCACACCACTATGCCACATCAAACAAGTAAACTCACAAATAAAAACCGAAAATCTTTTTGGCTTTTCAAACATATTTTGACTCAAACAAAAGAAAAATCTTTTTGGTTTTTCGAAAGTTTTCTTAAAAACAAAATATTTTTGTATTTTTTCAATAGGACTCAAACAAATGAAAACTATAATACAAACAGATACAGATGTCATTATACTAGAAATGAATATATCATGAAGTAAACTAGCATATGACAAACAAGGCAACACTATCATCCTTTAGATTTAGCATGTGAAGAATCAAGTGCACCCAAACAAGAATCATGAAATTTTATTCCTGAAGCCACTAAATCTGATTTCCTAACCCAAGTAAGTGTAAAACGACACATGGGGGTTTGGGAAATCGGGACAACTTTATTCTTAAACTTCCTAGAAGCTTGTCTAAGGTCGTAACAATAACGCCTAAGGTGACCTTTCCTACCACAAAATGTGCAAGTGTAGTGATGGAGGGAATGATTAACTATATGTGGACCTTTTATAACCTTCCTAGTGTTTCTCACACGTGCAGGGGGAATGGGAACAACTCTCTCATAAAAACCTATAACTCCCCTATCACCCATAATTTGGACGGTGCCTAAGATCTTATCTAACTTCTCTGATCTAGCCTCCAAATGAAACTTAACTCTAGGCGAGTCTCTCAATCTCTCCTCCAACTCATGAATCCTAGACTCGAGCAAACGCCTAGACTCCTCAAACGCTAAAATCTCCTTTTTGAAAGACTCCATCAAACTACAGTGATTATCTCTCTCGCCCTCGACATACTCTAATTTATCCCTAAGGGTTTTATCTCGTGCCCTAAGATCCTCAATCAAACTATCATTATTTTCTATGACACACTCATTCAACTTAGCTTGCAATTTAGAGTTAGACTTTTTTACCTTCATTATTTCGGCATACAACTCATTAAACGCATTTTGCAATTCTTTCACATCTATCTCCTCTTTGTCACTCTCTTCACTCTCACTAACATAGGATTTACTCAAAACCTCCTCGGAAGGGTCATTCACATGAGAATTGTCGTCGCTCGCATGACATGCCATAAATGCAACAAAGTTACGCTCAATGGGGGAACTCTCTCCCTCTTCCGGATCACTATCACTTAACGTGGCACTATATACAATGGGTTTCTTGCCTATTTCTTAAGTCTAGTGGGATAGTCCTTAACTTTGTGACCGTATCCCTCACACCCAAAACACTTATCCGACTCATCTCTCTTAGGCTTCTCAAACTTATCCTTAGAGGTGGGATTGTTCTTGAATTTTTCAAATTTCTTGGCAGCTTTCGATTGCTTTTGAAACTTAATATTTTTTTAAAATTTCTTTTCCAACAAAGAAACATCCTCAAAATCGGAATCGAAATCCGAATCCGAAACTTTAATTTCCTCCTTTTGGGTTTTCAAAGCAATACCCTTTTCTTTCTTAGGCACTTGCTTGGAGGTAATCATGTTGATTTCATAGGTTTGTAAGTCACCTACAATCTATTCTAGTTTCGCCGAGTCTAACTTACCAAAGGAGTTTAAAATAGTCACTTTTGCATCAAACCTACTAGTCAATGACCTAAGGATTTTCTTAATGACACGGTTGTCAGGAATTTTCTCACCTAGGTTAAACAACGAGTTGACAATATTGGACAACCTAGCATAAGACTCATCAAAAGTCTCACTCTCTAACATCCTAATGATCTCAAACTGTGTAGTAAGATTTTGAAGTTTCGACGCCCTAACCGTGCTGGTGGCCTCGTGAGTGAGTGCCAAAATATCCCAAGCCTATTTTGATGTTTCACAAATCATAATTCTATTATATTCTTTCGGTGTGACATGTGAAGAAATAATGTGCAAACCCTTAGAATTATATTGCGAAAGTCTATGTTCAGTTTTGGTTCATGACTCGACAGGATTTAAATTAGTGACCTCACCTATAACAGTGATAGGGGATGTCCAACCGTTTTCAACTGCTAGCCACACATGCTCATCAATAGATTTTAATGTACTTTTCATTCTCATTTTCCAATAGGTGTAATTAGTGCCATAAAAAATAGGAGTTCGAAAAAGTTCATTATTTCCAAAATTCATCTTTGAAAACACACGGGATCACAAAACAAATAAATTATGTTTTCTAGCTCTGATACCAGTTTGAAAAGGGTGGTCCTTATGCGTGTGTTTCAAATCGACCAATTTTCACCAAAACTTATCCAACTTTTAATTAGCACCAAACCAAGTTGTGAAAAACTAATTTTTACTTTAAACCATTTTTATCTTGATTAATCCTAAACATGAATCTAGTGATTAAAGCAAGTAAAATAAAGTAAAGAATACTCACAACGCCGGATCTACGAGAAAAAAACCCAAGACGGGAAAACAACCTTGGACGGACCAAGCCAGATAATTAATATGAATGTGGAATTACAACGAAAAGAAAAAAGACTCACTCAACGACTCGATCCCCACGGGTCTTGACGCTCTTCTAATCTTTAACCACTCCTCTCATAGTGCCCACACAGAAAGTCTTTCTTCCACGATACCTGTCAACAACACACGCATCCACGTATGTCTCGGTATCCACCGAATGGCTTTGATACATCTACGATGTCGAATAAGAAGTCCTTCTCTTTTCTTCATCGCAAAACCCAGATGTTGAAGTATAGAACAAACCTTCTTAGTACAACAAGTTCACATAAACATATAATAATGATAACTCGGATCTTTGCCAACTCTAACGATGTGTTTAAACTTTGAAACCTTAGAAAAATATGTGCAAAACTCGTACTAGATCGTAAACTATTTTTTCAGAATGCACACTTATTAATTTTGACGAAACCACGCTTTAAATAGTAAAAAAATCACCGCCTCAAAAACTGTGTCACTCGAACAAGATTGGCTTGTCGTTCGCGCGACATGGCTATCTCGCTTGAATGAGCCATCTTGTCGTTTGAACGATGCGCGTGTCAGTTTGACTTTTTGACTTTTTCTTTAAAACGTCTGTTCCAAAAGAGATTTAATTAAGTCAAACTTTATTTCGACCTTATCAGAATAAAACGTAGTTTAAAACATTTAAAACACTTTTAAAACATTTTAAAATATTTTTTCTTATAAAATTACATCCTTAAAAATTATTTAGAGCATCATTAACTATACGCATTCATACCTGTGTGATCTCGAAATGCAATTAACTTGAAGACGAATAAACTTGCAGCAATTAAACTTCGACATGATTAATTATTTCAAGCTTTGCCGCAACGTCTTCAATTTCTTCAATACATCATAGACCAAGTGGGATCGTGACAATATAAAATTTCCCTATGACATATTACAAACACTTTTTTGTTCACGGAATTAAGTCAAAATAATATAGGGACTCAATTCGAAATTTATGTCCTTACGCCCCTAATATTTTGAACGTTTTAATCTCTTGAAATGCTCGACATTAGTTTCCCTGAAACCTTTCACGAGCCTTCCTTCTATATGCAAACACTTGGATAAATAATGGGTGAACTATCACAACATGGATGGATTGCCTCTGAGGTCTGATGGTGTTAGCAAGGGGTGGAGTGTTGGTCAAAGGTTTTTCACGTTGTGTAAGGTAGTTTTTGGTAGCATTAAATGCAGATGGGAGCCTTCAATTCAAGTGGGCTTAGGTAGTGGCGTTATGTGGAATAATACTATTTTTTCTATCTTCCCTGCCATATTGGTTATAGAAGACATGCTGATGACTTCGCAGCTTGGGAGCTTCTATATGTTAATCTTATATTGTTCTTGATATGTTTTGGTGTGGTAAATCTTAGTGTTGAGGGCTAAATAGCCATGAGAGGTCATTTCTATTCAAATCGATGTCTGCTATGGGCGTCAGACATAGTGGAACTCTGATGTTGTGTTCTCTGAGCTTGGCTGAGCAAAAATATTGGAATGATTGTACGTTCTAAGAAGGAGAAACAACGATTAACCATTTTTGTCTTATCCTTGAAAGCAACGGAGTTATTGGGTCCATGTAGTGATTTATCTGAGGTTAGAGGTTAGCCATATCACATTTGTCCTTAACTGAGGATAGTCAATGGGTCTTAGATCCATTTAAATACCAAGTGTATCATTAGTAGACCATTTTTGCTTCTTGCTAAGGTAGCAAATAATAACACTTATTTTTTTTCCATAGTGAGAGTGAATTGGTAAGGAACTTGCAAGTGGCTGAGAGGAATTAATGGGACGTACCTTGGGGGCTGAAGGGACTGAAGCAGTCGACCTTTGAGGATATAAAGGAGCCCATTAGGCAGTTTGAATTTTCATATGTTAACCGAGCTATCTGTTCTTTTTATATAATTCCCCTGTCTGAGATTATCCAGATGTAGTTCTACCTTAGAATTCATTGGTAAAGGAAAGTCTCCTTGCATAAACACTTTATTGAAGTAGATCTAAAGGTCTTGAAACTTGTGTGACATACTTGCATAGTTTCTGAAGTGAAGACTAAGGTTCTAAAATGGGCCATAAGACCTTAGATCCATATAATCTTTTGAAGTTGTACTTTTTTAAGAATGAAATCCCAAAGGGTAATAAGACCTCTCAACTTAGGTAATTTCAAAATTTGAAATCCTTCTAAGGGTCATAAAACCTAAGGATTTTAGAAAATTATAAATTTTAAATCCTTATAAGGGTCCTGATACCTCTGGACATATAAAATTTGGAATTTTATATCCTTATAAGGGTCATAAGACCTTTGGATTTTAGAAATTTTCAAACATGTCGTCCTTAGGAGGATCCTGAGACCTCTAGACTTACGAATTTTAAAACCTGGAATCCTTATAAGAGTCCTAAGACCTAAGGATTTAGGTGTTTTGAAATTAAAAATCCTTCTAAGAGCTATAAGACCTTCGAATTTTAGCAAATTTTAAAATAAATCATACTTATAAGGGTTTTGGGACCTTCGAGCATAAAAATTTTGAATTTTGAAATCCTTCTAAGTGTCATAGGACCTCTGAATTTTGGAATTTTTTTAAATCAGTGAACCTTATAAGAGGAGATCTATGGACATATAAAATTTGAAATTTATCGTCCTTATAAAGGTCTTGAGACCTCTGGACTTAGAAATTTTGAGACCTAAAATCCTTATAAGGGTCCTAAGACCTTCAAATTTTGGTATTTTCAAATTTAAAATCCTTCTAAGGGTTATAAGACCTTTGGATTTTAGATATTTTGAAATATGTTGTTCTTGTAAGGGTGCTGGGACTTTCGTACATATAAATTTTAAAATTTGAAATCCTTCTAAGGGTTATAAGACCTCTGAATTTTAGAATTGTTTTAAAATATGTCATCCATATAAGGGTCCAAAGACCTCTGAACATAGAAATTTTAGAATATGTTGTCGTCATAAGGGTCCTCAGACATCCAGACATAGAAATTTTAAAATATGTCGCACATATAAAATTCCTGAGACCTCCAGACTTAGAAATTTTGAGACTCGAAATGCTTATAGGGTAAGACCTTTGGATTTAGGTATTTTGAAATTTAAAATCCTTCTAAGGGTCATAAGACCTTCGAATTTTAGAAGTTTTGAAATTTGTCATCCTTATGAGGGTTTAGGACCTCCGGACAAATAAAGTTTAAAGTTTGAAATCCTTATAAAGGGTTATTGGACTTCTGTATTTTAGAAATTTAAAAATGTACCGCTCTTATAAAGGTCCTAAGATCTCCGGACATAGAAAATTTTGAAATTCCTTGTCCTTATAAGGGTCCTGAGACCTCTAGATAAGAAACTTTAAAGTTGTCATCCTTATAAGGGTCCTGAGACCTTCGAACTTCAATTTTTTAAAATTTATCATCCTTATAAGAGTCCTAAGACCTCCAAACTTAGAAATTTTAAGAATTAAGATCTTTTTAAGGGTCTTAATACCTCTAGAATTAGGAAGATATTTGAAGGTCATATCGACATGAAAATCCCCTAGACCTCACCGCCTAGAGGAGGACAATATGAGGTTTTGTGATGGGGCATAAGACCTCTGAACTTTCGGCTTTGAACTTTTGTTTATGAAACTAAAGTTTTTCGTACATTATTTTGTAACTTCATCCTTTTCAAAACCATATTTTCTTAACTTGGTAAAAAACCTCTGGATTGAGTTTTGTAGGTCCTTGGACCTTAGTCAATTTGAATGGAATCAAAGGTCAAGACCTTAATGATGTCCTTAGTCTTTTTTTGGGTCGTTGGACTTTTGAATATTGGCCTGAGGATGTGTGGACCTCAACCAAGTGTTGAGAAACACGCAGGCTGTCTGATATGGGTCTTTAGACCTTAGTCACTTTGAATGGCATCAAAGTTGAAAACCTTATTGATTACTTTAGTATTTTTTGGGTCCTTAGATCATTAACTATTGTCCTGAGGATGTGTGTATCTCAGTGAATTGTGGAGCAGCACTCTAGGATAACTCTTATAAGTATTTAGACCTTACTCAGTTCAAATGGAATCAAAGGTGAAGACCTTGGTGATTCCTTTAGTCTTTTTTAGGCCCTTGGATCTTTGACTATGGCCCCGTGGATGCGTGTACCTCATCTAAATGTTGAGCAATGCTTTGGGTTGAGTGTTATGGGTCCTTAGACCTTAGTCAATTTTAATGGAATCAAAGGTAAAAATCTTGATGATTATTTTAGTCTTTTGGGATCCTTAAACCTTTTACTATTAGCCTGAGGATGTGTGGACCTTATTCAAGTGTTGAGCAGTGCTCCGGGATGGCTCTTATGGGTCCTTAGACCTTAGTCAGTTTGAATGGAATTAAAGGTGAAGATCTTGATGATTCTATTAGTCTTTTTTAGGTAATTATACATTTAATTGAGGTATAATCAAAGGGTGGAGTCCTTGTAACTTGACGCTTAGTTCCTAGACCTTGAAACATCTTTCTTTCCCTTAACTAGGGAGAGATCGTATCATGTCTTGTGGAGAGGGAATCTTTAGCATTTATATACTTTGGAGCTCTCTAGAGAAGCTCAGTCGTGGATTTTGGAGGCTTATTATTTAAAGACCTCAATAGGTCTTCTAAAGTGGGGCCTAATATAAAGGCGACCACAAAGATAATGTTTGCAGTTTGCGTCTTATACTGGTTGAAGAAATTCCTTAACTAGTCTTGAATTTTCTAAATCTCATTGTGACACGTCTTAGCCACCCTAGCACCACATTGAGACTGATCTCCGAGAAATGATAACATGTCCTTGATGATTTTGGGGGGCTTTAGGAACACCCTCTAAACTATTATTCCCTTCTCGTTGGGGCTCGTGTTTCTCCCGAATGCCACTATGTTCTTGTGCAACTTATTCCTCTACCACTAGGGGGAGGGAACCTACTGAGAATTGTAGAGAACTGATCTTAGAACTCCTTTTATCGACCCTCCATTTCTTTGAAACAACGGGCCAACACAACATTGGTTGGAATCTTAAGGGTAAGATGTGTATTTGGAGGTAATGGAACTTGTCGTTCCCATATTCAACACCAAACTGATGTGTCTAACAATCATACGTGACTTCAGACATGTTAGAGGATAAAAGTGTAAAAATGTGAGAAAATGATTTAAAGTGGTTCTGACCTCATGAGGGGGTCTTACGTGAACTATAAAAAATATTTCACTTATTTATTAGATTATAAATGAGTCGTTATAGTCTAAGAAATCTTGTGAACTTTGGTCAAGAAAGTCTGAGGTATCCCGTCCTGTATCAATGACCCAAAGGACTTTAGGAAGTAACTGATTAACTTCCCTTAGGGTTCTTAAGTATTTTTTTAGGTCTCAACAAGATATAAAAAGTTTTTTATAACTGGAAATGAATCGAGTTATAAGTATATGCTCTCAACAGTGGCCTGAAAGTGTGGAATAAGGAGTAATACTCTAGTGGATACTAGAACTTGAAGTTCTCGAATCTCTAGATATTTTGTATGTATCAATATCATAGAATGTTTGATATTAATTTCCCTAGAAACTTTCACTAGGTTTAATTTTATATGCACACACTTAGAGAGAGGGAATGAGTAGAATGCACACTGTGATTGGAGCATCTTTAAGGCCTGACGGTGTTAGTAAGGGTTCTGAAGGTAGTTTAAGGTAGTTGTTGGTAGCATTAAATGCAGATGGGAGCCTTCAATGAAATTGGGCTTGGGTAATGGCAGTAGGTGGAATAGTATTAAGATGTTTGCCTGCCCCACTAAGCTTTGCCGAGGGTTTAAAAGCTCGAGAGTTGGTATAGGTTAATCTCATATTGTTCTCGAGATGTTTTGGGGTGGTACACCTTGATACTGAGGGTTAAGTAGCCTTGAAAGGTCATTTCTGTTCCAAATGAGTTATTCTCTAGGCATCAGACATAGGGAAACTTTGGTCATTTTGTCTCTGAGCTTGGCTAAGGATACATATTGGAATGATTATCCATTATAGGAAGGAAAAAATAATGATTGAGGTCTTTTACAGTACCTTTGCTTATCCTTGAGAGCAACGGAGGTCTTGGGGACCAAGTGATCTATCTGAGGTTAGAGGTTAGCGATAAAACCTATATTCTTAACTGAGGGTAGTTGAGGGGCCTTAAATACATTTAAATAATAAGTGTAAAATAAGCTATCATCAATCTTTTAGAGAGTTGATTTGCGATGAGGTCTAAAAATGGGGAATGTGACTTTCATGTTCACTTAATTGAGCCTATAGATGGGAAGAGTTTTAAGTTCCATATGTAACTTCTTATTAGGAGATAAATAGAGAGGAATGTATTGCATTTATATAAAATTTCTTTTCAAATTGAATGATAGACTAGGATGCACTGAGGTTTTTTCTCCCTGGGGTAGGGTTTTACTTAAAGATCTATTCTTGTGATTTATTTGTGTGATTGTTTACTGATTATATACACAATTACCTTCACGCACGCACCTAGATCTATGATGTCTCTAACATAACCTCTTGTTAAATTGAACATAGGTATTGTGTCTATTTAATCCACCACGTTTACATAGATTTGTTTTCAAAGTGTTGATTGATTAATAAAACTTGAAATTAGTTTTTGTTTTGTTAATTTTTTAATTAAAACATTTGTTCACTTCTGTGGATTTAGTAAATCTTTCACCTAATGTTTGTTTCCTAGGTTGGAACTAAAATTGTTCAAAGGATTTTTGTTAGGTAATTTCTCACTAAAACCTATTCACCCCCTGTAGGTTTATTTAAGGTGAACACTTGACCTAAAACACACTCCTTCAATTGGTATCAAAGTAGTTGTTATTTTAAGCACTTACGTTTTAGAGTTAATCTTACTTGCATTGTGTGTTTTTATTTTATTCTTTGATCCTAAATCTAACTTGTGGTTGTGATTAAATTTGGTTAGGAGATGGATCAATATCATGATAAGTGTTTGTCCTTTAACGGTGTTGTCAAATAAAATAGGATCCTAGAGTCTAGAAATATATATCTTTGTGATTTGCATCATCTAGGAGTTTTGGTACACACACTTCACACCATAGATCTTCGTTTAATAGTTATGGTGAGGAAGTGGATAGTCATGATGCTTTTAATGAATTGTACCAATAGTTTTTGAAATTGAAAAATTCAAACATCAAATTTTTTAAACAAATGAAAACCATTTAAATTGAACAAAATGAAAACAATAAATTGTTGAAAGTTTTCAATTAGAGAATCCAAAACCTAAAGAAAAGGCTGACTGTTTGTTTAATCAAGAGTACTATTTGAAATGAAAAAAATTTAATTCTTATGAAAGAGAAATATGAAGTTGATATTCAAAAAGAAATGTCCATGTTAACATTCCATAAATTTAAAAATACACTTAGTTAAAAAATCAAGTGTTCTTGATAACATATTGTTTAACCATAGTCAGTAAAAAATGACAAGCATGGTATTGGCTTTGTTAAACCAATGAAAAGAAGAATGTTTATTATAAATCGAAAGTAGAAATGTTTTCTTGTAGCAAGAACAATACTAAGATGCAAACTCTAAGAATGAAGGAAATGATGATGAATATATGTCTTTGTCTCATACCCATTGTCATTCATTTTGGGGGAAATCGAACCGCAATACCCATTTTTTCTACAAATGAAAGAAACTTGATAAAGGTAAAAGGGATCTCATGAACCTATGCCTAGTATACATGGACATTTGAACCAAATTTTTAGGTGGTTATTAGTAAGAAATTCTAGGTTATTTCAAAATAGGAGCAAGGTTGTGAGGAGATATCCTATTTTTAAGCTTCATGGAGAAATAAACAAGTTGATGCCAAAGGTGGACATGGTTTTCAATGAACAGAGAGTGGTTAGGAAAGAGATTTCTAGACCTGAGGCTAACATTCACTTTTCTTAGAACGTGATTTCTTTTCTAGAAAAGAGAGATGGATAGTTGAGGTTCATAGAGGTATGGCAAGAAATTATCTGAGGATAAAGTTGAGGTTGACTTACCTAAATGGAACATTGTGAAGAACAAAGCAGTCTTTGCGCCTCCCAAAGATATGGGAGAGGCACCACCTCTAGCTACCTAGCTTGGTTGTTTTCTTAGGATACCTAGGTCTTTACTTGTGTAGGTCACCTTCTTAAGTACTCCTTAATTCATTTGGTATCAAATCATTTTGTGTGTGAGTGATATTAACTACCATATTTGGATCTTTTACATACTTTTGGTGATGATTTTCTTGAATCATGCATTTCCATGAATTTTCTCATATGTTATAATTTTACCTAATCTGTATGTGTATATTGCATTATTCTTTTCTTAAAAAGCTAAAGATATTTTCAATTTATTATTTTTGTGACGTGTGATTAAGTTTTATGTATGCCTTAATTCAGTGTATGAACTTAATTTTAAATATGATTAAAACATGAATTCTGAACTATTTAGTGTAAATGATGATTTATTCAATGATATATTGAAATTCACAAGAAAATCATGATAGTTAAATTTTGTTAAAAACTTTGGTTAGATTTCACTTTGCACATAAACTTACATATCACCTAAATCATATGATATTGTTATGTAGCTTGCATCGATAGTTGTCTACCAACGTGCGTGTGTTAAATCCTCCATAGAAAAAAGAATATTATGATAAAAAGAGCCATAACCAAGTGCTGAAAATTTCAAGACAAGAAAAACAAAATATGTTTTTTCAATTTTTCATAGTAATATCTCTTAGTATCTGATGATGCTGAGATTCAGCACCACCAGATAAGTGATAATGAGCTCAAACAGTAGTTGCCATGGCAGCCATAGAGATGTATAAGTGTATAAGTATGTAGAAGGGGATGAGTATAAGAGGAAATAAGACAGTGATGTATAGTGGTTCAGCCAATTTGGCCTACATCCACCGTGAGTGTGTGATCCACTAAGGGTGGGCACTAATGGCCTTGGATACAATGCCCATAAGCTCTCTCTCTCTACTGTGTGTACAAACAGAGTTTTAGCTAGGGTTGCAATGAATCGATCCCCCTGTAGGGTTGTAGGTGACAAGTATTTATAGGTCTTTGGGGGTGTAGTGTACCCCCCAAGTATGCATGGTGCATGTGAATGATGATCCAGCCAATCCCCTGTTGACACCTGTAGATGCCAAATGATGACATAATATTCCCTCACGTGAGGGTGTGATTTGGTTATAACGGTCTTCCACGTGTCATATGAGCCTCACGCGCACTGTTCCACGCGTCTCCCAAACCACGCACTGTTCCACGCGCTGAGACGAGGCCAAGGGCAAAGTTCCTTCCGGTAGTGAGTCTGGCTTAATTCTGGCCTCGTACTGTCGTACCCTCGTAGGGTCGTCCGGAGCCTGGTGGAGGGTCGGCCCCTCGTAGGGTCGTCTGGATCTTGGTGAAGGGTCGGACCCTCGTAGGGTCGTCTGGGCCTGGTGGAGGCCAGTTGGAGCCTGGTGAAGGGTCGGCCCCTCGTAGGGTCGTCCATTTTGGAGATAATCTTCAACCAGGCCACGGATATAAACGGGTATATCAATCACCCCCCAGCCCTTAGCCATAGGTGCCATTGAGATGGCTGAGGGATATTGTTGAAATTGAGATGCGTGTATGATCAGTTAGGTGAGTGACACATGGGCAGGTACTCATTGCTATTCAAGTTTCCAAGGCACGACGGCTGCACACTGCATGGGGCTTTGTGCCCTAATTATACCCTTCTTGGCAAATGTGCCCATTTATTACCAGAGTATTTAAGAGTTTTTCAAATTCTCTCTCTCCCACTTCTTCTTCTTCGCGCCCAAGTCTTTTCTCTCTCTAGAACCAGTTCCTATCGCCATTTGCAGCCTTCAAACCTTCAGGCCTATCAGCGTTCTTTCCCTTCTCCTCGTCAGGTAACCTCTTTCACCCAGCGCTTTCTTTTGTCTTCATTTCTATTTGTTTTTTTTGGGTCGTAGGGCGGCACTTTCTTCGAGTTACCCCATAGCATTTTTCGGTATCTTCTCCGGTCACTGGTTCTTGAACGTTCTTGACGAAAACCTTTGAGTTCTTTTTTTTAATCCAAAAGTCAAACCTGGTCAATTCCCCATTTGTTTGTAGCTAAATTAGCCAAGTCTAGTGTAATTTCTCCAAGTGTAGAGTCTTCCCTTTAATGCTTAGGAGGCTTTATAACTTAGTGTCTGAATTCCCATCCTTGAGAGAGAAGCTCTTTACCGAGATCAGACGAATAGAGGAAGAGGAAGAGAGGAGACGAGGGGCCGAACCTGATTGGGTACGACCCATATTTCCCGTTCCTCTTGCCACCATAAGACCATCTGAACCCTCTGAGTCTTGTGGGTCGTCACCTCATCCGGCCGAGACTCCCAAACCAAGTGAAATGGACGAGAGGGCCTCCTCTCCAACAGGTGCTGAAACTTCTGGTAGGAGGGACACGTCTGACCTTAGCCCTCCCCGAGAGGCCGAAGGTACGGTTCCCTCCGAAGTTATCCCTATGACAACCCTGTCTCCTCATGCCTTCCAAGTGGCTTTTCCTCAGGGTCCTCCTGTAGGTGACGAGGGGGAGGGAACTGATGATGAGGATGATGATACAGACGATGAATTTGATACCTCCCACGCCTCGTCTTTTATCTCCTCCGTTAGGGATAGAAACCTTCTGATATGGAGGCATATTTACGGAGTGCCCTCCGGGGTAACTATGAGGGTTCCCTCTGAGACTGAGAGGGTTTTTGATTGTGAAGAGGGAGAGGTTGCAGTCTATGAACAAATGTTCAAGGTTGGAGTCAGGTTCCCTCTGCACCCTGCCATTGCTGATATCCTGTTTTCCCTCGGCGTAGCCCCCTCTCAACTTCCCCCCAACTCTTGGAGGACGATCTTGGGCTATATCTCTCTCTGGAAGAATTCTTTCACCGACGAGCCCTCGGCTGCCCTATTTTTGGGCTGCTACAATATTACCTCCTCGTTCAAACAGCCCGGATACTATCATCTGGGGGCAAGGAGGTCTGAGAAGAAACTCCTTCACGTGGCACAAACTTCCAACCACGACTGGAAAAAGAGGTTTTTCTTTATTTCTGGGGAATGGGAGCCCACCGCCGATGTTCTGAGGGTCCCCAGAAAATGGGCCAACCCCTCCATGAAGGCCAGGTCAGACCCTGGACTTAGTCTGGAGGAGAAGGACATCGTAGATTATCTGAGAGGACGAGGGTGAGAGGGTGAGCTTGCAAAATTTGAAGACTTGATGACCCCTCGGTTCCTTAAAGAAGCTGGTCTGAGGGTCGGCCCCCTGACCGAACTATGTGAGTTATACTGAACATTTCCTATTCTTTGCTTTTTTCCAAGTGTTTCCTCTTTAGATCTGCACTCTTCTAACATATCGTCTTCTTGTCAGATCGTCCTGCAGGTACACCAGATTATCTTTGGGAAATGACGGCTCCCAGCTTACTATCTGGATTGGCGAAGAAGAAACGGAAGGAGCCCCAGCAGGCTCCGAGAAAGACAAAGGCCGCTGGGCCGACAGTGGTGGAGCCGACCACTGACAGTCACAAAAGGAAGGAGCCTGAGGCCCCTGTTGAGCTTCGGCCTGATTCTCGAACGAGGGCCAGGGTCGAAGCCTCTGAGGGGACGACCTCTTCGTCCAGCATGGGGGCCTTCTTGTCTCAAAACCTGGCACACTTGAGGGCCGACCCCTCGTCACTGATCACAAACTTAAGGGCAGCCAAGGCCTCGATGTTCTCTGCACCGTCGGCCTCTGACTACGAGTTCTTGGCAAAGATGCCTCCTGCCAAAGTGTACGACTATGGTCTTCACTCCCTTGCTCAGTTATTGGTCTTGATCTACCTCTTTAATTTCATTCTTTCACTAACTGTTCCCTCGTCCCCTCTTGACATCTGTTTTTTATTTATTTTTTGTGCAGTCCCTTTGTGCCTTCACCTCAGCCACCAAGTGGATGGCTGAGAACCAACAAAAGTTTCATGAAGCTGAGAGGGGCATTCAACATGAGGCCGACCTTCGGATAGAGCTGGATACTGCGAGGGTCGAACTGGAGAGTGCGAGGACTGAGCATGCAAGGGTCCTAGATGAGCTGACGAGGCAACATGATGCCGACCTGCAGGCCAAGGACTTAATCATCAAGGAGAGGGACTCGACCCTGATCAACCTGGAGGCCCAGCACAAAACTGATCTTGAATAGGCTGTCAGAAAAGCCGGGGCCGATGGCGTTGAGGCTTACAAGGCTTCTGATGAATTTCAGGGCTTCGGCCTTGAGTATCTGGAGAGGGGGATCAGGACGGCCTGCCGATGGGTCGTCCTTAAATTCGGTGATGTCGTCTCCTCGGTTCGTCCTTCACTGGAGGGTGTTCAACTGGACGATCCCCTAATTGCCGAGGCCCTCAACCAAGTGGAATCCCAAGTTCAAGTCGAGGGGGTCGGTACTTCTGAAGATCATCATGTTCTGGTTATTGAGGAGACCATTCCTATAGATGTTGAGGCCCTGCCCTCTGATGTCGTCCCATAGGGTGGCTGCCTGTAGCCCATACCCTTCTAGTGTATTTTTGTGCTTTGTATTGTAAAACACTTGATATTTTATGTTTTATTAATACCATCGTCTCTGCTTCTACTGTCTTCCATAATTGCTATCTTCAATATTTAATTCTTTTATGGTTTGCTCCTTGCTGATTTGCTCTTTGTTGATGATGCTACTAACCCCTCCCTCATCTTTTTTGAGGACCAATGTGGGGTCGTCCCCTCATGTGGCCTCATTTTAGCCGAGGGTTCAAGTAACCAAATTCAAGTCTACCCTCGTCTTTCTTGAGAACAGTAGTGGGGTCGTCCCCTCCACTGGTCCTCATTATAGCCTAGGGTTCAACTTACCAAACATGGTTTTTAATGAAGTCTACCCTCGTCTTTTTTGAGAACAGTGGAGGGGTCGTCCCCTCCACTGGTCCTCATTATAGACGAGGGTTCAACTTACCAAATTAATGGTTTTAAATAAAGTCTACCCTCGTCTTTTTTTAGAACAGTGGAGGGGTCGTCCCCTCCACTGGTACTCATTATAGCCGAGGGTTCAACTTACCAAATTAATGGTTTTAAATAAAGTCTACCCTCGTCTTTTTTGAGAACAGTGGAGGGGTCGTCCCCTCCACTGGTCCTCATTATAGCCGAGGGTTCAACTTACCAATTTAATGGTTTTAAATAAAGTCTACCCTCGTCTTTTGTTAGAACAGTGGAGGGGTCGTCCCCTCCACTGGTCTTCATTATAGCCGAGGGTTCAACTTACCAAATTAATGGTTTTAAATAAAGTCTACCCTCGTCTTTTTTTAGAACAGTGGAGGGGCCGTCCCCTCCACTGGTCCTCATTATAGCCGAGGGTTCAACTTACCAATTAATGGTTTTAAATAAAGTCTACCCTCGTCTTTTTTTAGAACAGTGGAGGGGTCATCCCCTCCACTGGTCCTCATTATAGCCGAGGGTTCAACTTACCAATTTAATGGTTTTAAATAAAGTCTACCCTCGTCTTTTTTGAGAACAGTGGAGGGGTCGTCCCCTCCACTGGTCCTCATTATAGCCGAGGGTTCAACTTACCAATTTAATGGTTTTAAATAAAGTCTACCCTCGTCTTTTTTTAGAACAGTGGAGGGGTCGTCCCCTCCACTGGTCCTCATTATAGCCTAGGGTTCAAGTAACCAAATTAATGGTTTTAAATAAAGTCTACCCTCGTCTTTCTTGAGAACAGTAGTGGGGTCGTCCCCTCCACTGGTCCTCATTATAGCCGAGGGTCCAACTCACTAAATTAATGGTTCTGTAGATGTTTCCATGCATACTGGGACTGATAACTATAGGGTGAGGGGAATCATATTTCTCATTAATTTTCCAAAGTGTCCTATTAGAGCAACTCCTATTACAACTATGGTCTATCAAGACCTTACAACACTACTGGTAGTATTTCTTCAAATGATCTGTGTTCCAGGGGTTGGAAAAAGGTTCCCCCTCTAGGTTTTCTAGTCTATAGGTCCCAGGGACAACTTCATCGATGACCCTATAGGGGCCGTGCCAATTAGGATGAAGTTTGTTGGGCTTTTGCCAAGTTTTCTTGAGAACCAAGTCTCCTACTGCAATAGGTCTCTGTTTCACCCTCTGATTGTAAAACCTTGCGGTCCTCTAATGGTAGGAAGCCTGCCTTATCTCAGCGTCCTCCCTTCTCTCCTCAATCAGGCCCAAGTCGAGTCTCCTCTCTTCCGCATTTCTCTGGAGGTCGTACATTTGGACCCTATGAGTGGGAAACTCGACTTCGGTGGGGATGACGGCTTATGATCCATAAGCTAGCATGAATGGGGTCTCCCCGGTGGAGGTCCTTACTGTCGTCCTGTATGCCCACAGCACTGCATATAACTCCTCGACCCATCTTCCTTTTGCCTCTTCAAGCCTCTTCTTAATACCATCTAGGATTGTCCTGTTCGTAACTTCGATTTGACCATTGGCCTGAGGTCGGCCTGGGGCGGAGAAAAATTGTTTGATACTTACCCTCTCACAATACTTCTGCAGAGAGGCATTCTTGAACTGAGTCCCGTTATCCGAGATGAGGGTGTTGGGTAGACCGTATCTGCATATCACGTTTTTCCAGATGAACTGAAAGGTCTTCTTCTCTGTAATCGTGATCATTGGTTCGGCCTCTACCCACTTTGAAAAGTAGTCAATCGCTACAATGAGGAACCGATAGTTATTGACTGCCCTCGGTAAGGGTCCTACCAGGTCAATCCCCCACACTGCGAACGGCCATGGGGATGTAATGGAGGCAAGAGGCTGATGGGACTGGTGAGGGATGGTGGAAAATCTTTGGCATTTATCACACTTCTTTACATATACTGCGGCATCTTTCCCCAAGGTCGACCACCAGTAGCCTTGGGTGATCACCCTCTTCGCTAAGGACCTTCCCCCAATGTGGCTTGAGCATGACCCTTCATGCACATCTTGCAAAATGGAAGGGACTTCTGAGGGACGCACACACCTAAGTAAGGGGAGCAGAAACCCCTTTTTGTACAGCGTGTCTCCGATGACAGTGAATTTTGCAGCCCTGTATCTCAGCTTCTTCCTTTCTTGCCTTGCTTCTGGCATCTCTCCCTCTTTAATTTATCTGATCAGAGGGTCCATCCATGAAGCTTCTTGAGAAACATTCAGGCAATTTCCAAGTGTTCCCTTGACATCTTCAATAGTTGGTCGAAGCAAGATTTCTACCGGGACTGTCCTCCTTATGTCTGTCCTAGTGGCCGAGGCCAGCCTCCCAAGGGCGTCTGCACGGCCATTGTCGAGCCTAGGTATCCTCTTGAATTTCACTGCTTTAAAGTCTTTCAGTAATGACCTCACCTTCTCAAGGTACCTAGCCATCCTCTCGTCCTTGGCCTCGTAGGCTCCTAGTATCTGATTCACCACTAACCTTGAATCACTATGGACCAAAATCTGGCCGATACTAAGAGATTTGGCCAAGGAGAGGCCATCCATCAAGGCCTCATATTCAGCTTCGTTGTTGGAGGCCTTGAAGCTGAACCTTAGGGCGTACTCAATGTCCGTGCCGTCGGGTGCTGACACTATTATCCCAGCTCCGCTCCCGCTTTCGCAAGAGGACCCGTCGACGAAGAGACTCCATACGCTGTGTTCCTCTGAGAAACCTCCCTCAGTGAGCGACCCCTGTGTAAAGAGGTATCTTCCCTCTTCGTTCTCATCCACCTTCCTCCCTGCGGTGCTTGTCTCAGCCTTATCTGCAGAGGGGTCGGTGAGTCTGCCCTGTTGGGCATCTGTCCCCACGAGGCCTTCATCCTCAGCTTCATCATCTTCCCAAGTAAACTCGGCCACGAAGTCCGCCAATGCCTGCCCCTTAATGGCTGTCTTAGGCTGATACACAATATCGAACTCCCCCAGTTCTATAGCCCAGGTCATTAGCCTTCCCGATTTTTCAGGCTTGTGTAGGACCTGCCTAAGAGGAGAGTCAGTAAGGATGACCATAGTATGGGACTGGAAGTACGGCTTCATCTTCCTTGAGGCATGGATCAAGGCGTAGGCCAACTTCTCCATCCTCGGGTATCTTTGCTCTGCCCCTTGGAATGCCTTGCTGTTAAAATACACTGGCTTCTGTATTCCGTCTTCGTCTCTCACAATGGCTGCGCTGATGGCCGACTCTGAGACGGCGAGGTACACGTAAAGTCGTTCACCCTTCACAGAGCGTGACAGCAACAAGGGAGACCCTAAGTATGATTTTAGCTCTTTGAAAGCCTCATCACACTCTTCACTCCATTCAAAGGCCTTCCTGAGGATCTTGAAGAATGGTAGACACCTGTCTGTGGCTCTTGACACAAACCTGTTCAGGGCAGCCATTCTCCCTGTGAGCCTCTGAACTTCTTTAATGGACTTGGGGGTCTTCATCTCAATAAGGGCCTTTATTTTTTCAGGATTCGCCTCGATGCCTCTTTGATTGACAATGAACCCCAAGAACTTCCCTGCTCCGACCCCGAAGACACACTTGGCCGGATTAAGCTTCATCTGGTACTTGTCCATCGTATTAAAGGTCTTTTCCAGGTCTGCCACATGATCCTCTGCTTTCAAACTCTTGGTCAGCATGTCGTTCACGTAGACCTCCATAGACTTCCCAATTTGGTCTTCAAAAATTTTGTTTACGAGGCGCTGGTACGTTGCCCCCGCATTTTTTAGGCCAAAGGGCATGACCCTATAGCAGTATGTCCCCTTGTCAGTGATGAAGGCAGTCCTCTCCGAGTCTTCAGGGTTCATGAAGATCTGGTTGTACCCTGAGTAGACATCCATAAAACTCATGAGCTTGTGGCCTCCAGTAGCGTCTACCATCTGGTCAATGCGGGGGAGAGGGAAGCTGTCTTTGGGGCAGTGCTTGTTGAGGTCTGTGAAGTCCACACACATCCGCCACTTCCCATTGGCCTTTGGGACAATGACCGCGTTGGACAGCCATTCAGGGTAGATGACCTCTCTGATAAACTCAGCGTCTTGTAATTTTTTAACCTCATTCCTGATGACCTCGTACTTCTCTCTAGAGTAAATCCTCCTCTTCTGCTTTACCGGCTTCACTCCCTCTACCACATTGAGTTTGTGGCACATGATTTCAGGGTCGATCCCCGGCATATCTACATGACTCCACGCGAAGACGCTTCGTCTTCTCCTCAACAGTTTGATGAGGTCTTCCTTGATATTGGGCTTCAGAGACTTGCCAACTTGGACGGTTTTTTCCGGGTCATCCTCATCGAGGATGATGGGTCCTACCTCCTCAGCGTCCTCTCCTTTTTTGAGCTTCGTCTCGTCCCTGGGGTCTAAAGTATCAATATTGTAAGTGGTTGTAGCCCTCTTGTGTGCCTCCCTTTCCTCAGCGGAGTTCTAGTAGCACTCTCGCGCTGTCGTCTGGTCTCCCTGAACCTCCCCCACCCCGTATGGGGTGGGGAATTTAATCATCTGGTGGACCGTAGACGGCACGGCCTCGAACCCTTTGAGGGCCACCCGTCCTAATATGATATTATAGGCTGAAAATACATGCTCGTCCATCACAAAGAAACTGACCTTCCTAGTGAGCCATCTCGGCCACTCGTCCCCCATCCTAACATCGGCCTCATACACTCCAAGGGGGTGAACTTTTTCCCCACTGAATCCAATCAACGGATGATGGTACGGGACGAGTCTAGCACGGCTGAGACCTAAGGCCTTGAAGCATGGCCAAAACATTACATCTGCAGATGAGCCCCCATCCACCAGGATCCTCGGCACCTCACACCCATGCACCCTGGTCGTGATGACGAGAGGGTCATCATGCGGGGCCAAGAGGCCTTTGAAGTCCATTCTTGAGAACCCTACTATCAGTGTGTCCATGTCCACCTTCTTCCTATTTTCTGGCTTGGTCTCCAGAGAGGTCGAGTGTACAGTCTTCGTCACTGCCCTGGCTTCTGCCACGTGAGCCTTCCTATCTGCGACTTCCGACCCTCCTCCTACCAGACCCCCAGAGATCATTCCCACTCCGAGCGAGATCATATTAAGCCTCTTGACGGGGCCCTGATCGTCTCTCGGCGGGAGGTCAGGGTCGTCCTCCTCATCAGAAGGGTCGTCCCCTCTTTTATGAGGACCTTCTCTACATGCATCGACTCGCTTCTTTCTGGGGTCGTCCCCTCGTCCCCTCTTGAAGGCGCCTTTGTCAACGTACTTTCTGAGCTTCCTTTCTTTCAGCATCTTCTCAATCTCATCTTTCAGAGCAAAGCATTTGTCTGTCACGTGGCCGTGGTCTTGATGAAATTCACACCACAGGTTCTTATTTCTCTTGCCAGGAGCTGCCCTAAGCTTCTCAGGCCACTTCAGGGATCGGTCACTCTTTATCTCATTGAGAATCTGTTCATAGCTGACCGTCAGGGGGGTGTAACCAGCGAACTTGTCATCCGTGGACCTCTTCTTCCCCTCTTTGTTCTTCTTAGGGTACTTACCCCCATTAGCACCTCCCTTTTCGTCTTCATATTTTGCGGCCATCGCCTCTTCGGCGTTCATCACCTTTCCTGCTGTCGACAGCAATTCGGCCATCGTCCTCGGAGGGTCTTCAGCAAGCTTCCATAACAGCTTTCCCTTTTGGAGTCCTCCAATCAGGGCTGTCATAGCTATGCTTTCCTCATAGTCTTCCACCTCCAGCTTCTCCTTATTGAATCTGGCTATGTAGTCCCTCAGACTCTCATTCTTCCCCTGCTTAACATAGAGCAGGTGGGTGGTCTTCTTCTGCGGCCTCACCCCAAAGCAAAAGTTGTGGATGAACCGGTCTGCCAACTGCTTAAAGTTTTCAATGGAATTTTTTGGAAGAGACGTGTACCAAACATGTGCAGCCCCCGTCAGGGTCCCGGAGAAGGCACGACACCTCATCTTAGAGTATATGTCTGCTGCTGATTGATACATCTCAACATGGTGGACAGGGTTGGTGCTCCCGTCGTATCTTGGGGTGACCACAGGTGGCTTGAACCTTGATGGCGTAGGGAAGTCGACTATCTTCGCCACAAAGGGTGAGACTATGGTATATCCCTTCTGAAGGGGGTCCCGGCTCTTCAATATATCACATATCTTATCCTCTAGCCGTTGGATTGATTCATTCCAGGGCCTCACAGGGTCGGCGCGGCCGATGTTATCCCCTGCCGCCTCTTGAAGCTGGACGGAGGGTTCCGCTGCAGCAGGCCTGTGTCGGCTGTTTACTTCCCTTTGGCCGTCATCCCGTCCCTGGGGTCGGCCATCTGCTGCCTCCTTCCTGGACCTTGCATCACTTCTCGACCTGGACAACTTATCCCGCAGGTCATTTACTGGGCCTAGCCTCTCAAAGGCCGACCCCCTGCTCAAGCGATCAAAAGCAGAGCCTCTCGGGCGATCATCAGGGTTTGGTCTCACGCACTTTCCTCTGCTATCCTGGAGAGGTCGCACAGTGTGGTTGGAGACCTCATATGGTTCCCAGCATTCTATTGGGGCCTCCTCTCCCTCCAGATCGTCATACCTATCCTCAGGGCAAGGGTTTCCTTGCCTCCCCAGGCGTAAACGCCGGGGGTCAGTAACATCCCTACGCCGCTGAGGGGGTGGCAGGTCTTTGCGCGGTGCCTGGGGTGGTCCCCTGGCCTCATGCTGTCCTGGGGCTGCTGCCGGAGTAATCATCTCAGGTGAGACCCCTGGTGGTCTCAGTATGTTTTGGCTTAGAGCTGTGAACTGCTCCTGCATCATCCGCTGGCTTGCTGCCAGAGACTTTAGGGCTTTCGCCACATCAGCCATCTCAGACTGAGGCGGCGACTGACTGGAACTAGGTCTTCCCCCCTCATCCGGCAGGGGAAGTGGCGGTGGTGGCATCTCAGGTGCCATGCGCTTGAGCTAGAACAGCTGAAGAATGGTGAGCTTGGGAACCTTAGTGTGTCTCTTTCAATGGTGAAACACCTCCTCTCAGGGGGAGGGTTGGTTCACCACCAGAGTGCCCAGTGAGGTCAAGCTGTGCAAAGGAAGAGATGTCTTCTCGTTTCCCACAGACGGCGCCAAACTGATGATGCTGAGATTCAGCACCACCAGATAAGTGATAATGAGCTCAAACAGTAGTAGCCATGGCAGCCATAGAGATGTATAAGTGTATAAGTATGTAGAAGGGGATGAGTATAAGAGGAAATAAGACAGTGATGTATAGTGGTTCAGCCAATTTGGCCTACATCCACCGTGAGTGTGTGATCCACTAAGGGTGGGCACTAATGGCCTTGAATACAATGCCCAAAACGGACGAATCTACCATTTTTTAAGATCTCAAAAGGATATAAATGAAATGAGTAACTTAACCATGGTTTGTAATTCATATGATTTGATTATATGCATTCGTCTAATTTTTTGAACTTAAATATCCTATGTTCTTAAACTATATCATTTGCGAGAAATCCATACAATGAATTTGGTTGATCATATATAGCTTAACCATTTTCACACTTTACATATTGTGTGTCATAGGTATGTATTGGATGCGTGAGTTGTTGATTAATTAATTTTATCGCAAATTTATGCTACCATGTTAGAAATGAATGTTTTTACATGCGTTTTGATACATTCATATCGTATTTTGAGAGTTTGGGATTTGGGTTATTCTAGCTAAGTATTTTCTCGAGTTTATTTCCTAACTTTAGCTACTATCCCTTAAGAGTTCTCACAGTTGGAATTCTTGCGAATACTTGTTTATGTCGCAAGTATGCATTCTGGAGGAAATCGTTCACACATTTCATTTTCTCGTTGTATGCACGATTGCATACATATGTATCTACTTTTTGCCCTTCACATGGACTTCATTATATGTTTGATAAAGGGTTTAAATCAATAGTTGGATGGTTCATTTCATTTTCACTTCATTTCTTTCATCTCTAGAGCCCCTTCTAGTGCATTTTTTTAACAACATTTTGATGTTAATGTCTATTTGGTAGTTTAATCGCATTTGGGTTGATATTTTTTGAAGATTTGAGGTTTAAACCCTAGTTTTTATAGATTTTGTATTTTATTAGTTTCAACTAAGGTTCATCTTAATTTCTTAGATCTTTTGGTTGATTTAATTATTATTAGAGTTATTTTAGATTACCTCATTGATAGTTCATGCAATCTTACTAATTTGGGTTGAATTTATGTTATTTTGATCATATTTGTTGGCCCGAAATTCTCTCAAGAGGGGGCATGTGTGAATTGGTATAATTAAATTTATTTGCAATTTTCCAAACTAATATTTCTTTCTCTTTTTTCATTATTATCTAGCATCCACACACATTCACACTCACATTCAAGCAATAAATTTATTAATCATATTAAATTAAGTCATGAATGTAAGTATAGTAAGGAGGGAAAAGGGTTTAAAGAAACTTTACAAACTGGGGTTTTAACATGGTTTGGCCCTGCCTACGTCCATGCTCAAGATGTTATTCAAGAAACTTCACTATCTGTGGTTCATTAAGGCAAAACCAAAACCTCACAAGGATAAATCACACCTTACAATCCGCAACTAATAAGACGGTAAACTCATCCTTTTTCAAGTGGTACTCACACAAGAGTCCAAGGTCTTTAAATGCCTTGACTCCAGGCAACAGCGGCACTACCGACTGAGAAGATACAAATAAGTTCACCGTAATAATTAATAATAAGATTTGTAACCAAAACATAAAGAAAAGTTTCTTTAATAAACAATAGTGAAATGGGTGTACTTTATCTGTCTATAAATGTAAACAAGAAAGTGATCGCATATAAGTTCCTCCAGTGGGTATTTGGATTTGGATCTATGTCTTAGGATATTTGTGTTTGAATCTCTAAGCACACATGTTATTTTGGGGTAACTTGGTTCAAAAGATATTTTGTGTTTAAATAACTTTGAAGCTCAAGTGGGTATTTTCGTTTGTAACTTTGCTCTTTTGAAATGGCTATGGATTTCTCTTTCTAAAAATCTAAATGGTTTGATATTGTGTTTTATTTCTTTAGAAAAATGATATAGGATTTGGATCTTTATCTCAAATAGGTGTTGGGTTTAGAATTTGGATAAATAACATTTGGACCTTAAAGTTTTGGTTCATGTGGGTTTTGGGTTTGAAGCTTTACTTCAATGGAGTTTTTGCTTCAACGAAATTTTGGATTTGAATCTCCCATATATGTAAATAGGTTTAGGAAGTTGATTTCTCTTTCAAGAAAACTCAAGTAGGATTACACAAGCTTGGTATTAGGTTTGGTGAGTTATAATGAAGGTTTGAAGGTCTATTTACAGGCTTAAGAAGAAAGTAGTCATTGAAGGGTAGTATGTTAAACTCTGGGGCATTTGGGAATTCAAAATTTTAAAGCTATACATTGGAAATTTCAATTTTCAAACACTTATAGTTAACTATACATTTTTATAACCAACTAACTCCTTCTCGTCTAAGAGGCAGATCCACTTGGCCTAAAATAGTTGGTTCTACCTCAGTTATAGTCGACTATATATAGTCTCTAGTCGATTAACTCCTTCTAGTCAGAGGAACTAAATTGTTTGGGTTTGGTTGTATCTTTTGGGTAGTTTTGGGTAAGTCTAGGAAGGGTGATTTTGAGCATACACAAGATCAAATAAGTTCTTTTACTTTTGTATAATAGTTCCTAAAGATCATCAGGAAACTAAAAAGGTCTTATAGTCTTTGACCTTTTATTCAAAATTGCATATGACATGTGATGTTGGTTTGTGTGAGATAAAGATGAACATAATTGTTTGGACTTAAACTTGAAAAAATAATGCCACTTAAGTTGTTTAAAAGGTTTAAGACAGTTTAAATGGCTCCGAACAGTTTGTTTGAGAAACTCCTTTTTCTACAAAACAAGTACAAACACAAGATGTGTATAAAAAGTAATTAACGAGATATTTCAGTTATTAAGTATCCAAGTTTCGAAAAACAAAACTAAATAAATTCTAAATCAGTACACAAGTTGAAGGTGATGAGAGGAAGATAAAACATGTAAGAACACAAGATTTTAACGTGGTAAAACCCCACCTAATTGGGAAAACATCCACGGAGGTCTCTACACCTAAAAACAAAAATCCACTAAAAAAGAATATAGGTTACAATCTATATAATAAATTAAACACACAATTCGACCTATTCTAAGTCCAGAAAATATATTGGCTCCATTAGGTTATTCTGACTTCTCTGAAGGCTCTGATGTTAAAGTTGTTCCCCTAGCCTTGTTCTTCTTCTCCTTTTTAGCTTTCAGTTGACTTTAAAGTCAATGATCTCTCTACCAACACTTCTTTAGTGTTGTAGTTTGAATAGTGTAAGTGCTGAAGTGCCTAAACATATGCATGCAACACACACACACACACACACACACATAGAGAGACTTATGTAGACAATATACCTATCAAATTACAGATTTCGTTCTAAAATGCAATTTTGATTTCTGAATCTCAGTTTGTTTGAAAACCTCAGACTTCTGATCTTTATTTATATCCACAAATCTTGAGGCAACGTTGCTATCCGAAAGAGCCAAGGTCCTAAATACTTCCTCCTTATTTTATCTACACAGTTATTTTATAAATTATGAAATATAAGTATAAGAGTGTAAAATGCCATTCAAGATCTTAACTAGATCTAAGTCTAGTTTTTTTCAAAACTTGAAACAGAAAAGGATTTGGTAGTAAGAGTTTTGACAAAAATATTTACGAGTAAAACAACCAACAAATATGGATTTCTTGAAGAAAGAAATCAACCTAAGTATGTATACGTGTTTTGTATCACACACAGGTTTGATCTACACTTTCTATGGAAAGAAAATGACATCCAAACTTCGTGACTAGTTGGACAAGAGATTAAAGACCAGAGAGGATGGATCTTCACACACGATCGAACACACTCAAACTCACGAGGCATTTTTTGAGGAAAAATCACAAGACTTTGATTTAGGGTTTGATACTCTCTCTCTCTCTCTCTCTCTCTCTCTCTCTCTCTCTCTCTTCTTTATTTCTTTCAAAAGTCAACTGATCCAAAGATCGTAAACGTATAACGCTTGGTCTCTATTTATACAGCCAAGAGAAGGATCTAGAAGGACGAACCAAATAAACGGCTAGGATTAAATCTTATCAAATCGAAGAAAATCCTAAGGTTGTAAAACCACCGCTTTTAAAGTCCATTTGACTTGTCCAATTTATAAAGACATGGATTGAGATAAGAGATATGCAGACCATAGATAACATAAACCCAACGCTTTATATTGAGTCTCAAGTTTGTGAGAGAGTAAAAACACAAATCCGATGCGTAACTAGCCAACACGTGTAGGGCAGGGATCAATCCAAAAATGCGGGTTATAAAACTTTTTAAAATATAATTTGTTACCACAAATTTTTCTACCAATTTCGAATTCTACCTAGCCAAGTTTTTAGGAGATAAAAGTATTTACAAATAAGCCCAAAAAATTTTAAAACCAATTTTAAAATGTTTTAAAAAAAGTTTATAAATTCCTAAAAATTATTTTAAAAAATCCCAAAAATTATTATTATGGGAATTAATACTCACACACCTAAACTAATACGAACGCAATATAGAAATGCAATCCTAGGTGTTGTGTTAGTATTATACCTTTGAGACTAATAGAGGAAATATCATGTAGAGTCGGAGGTTCATTTGTAGACAAGGTGTAAGGACACAATTCTCCGATTGAGTCTTAATGTAGTTTTGGTACAATTCCGAATAAAAATGTTTATGTCATAGGATAGTTTTAAATTGTATCCATTCAAGCCTATCCCGTGTTAGTTGAAGACGTAGCGACCAAGATATTTAAAGCTTCATCAAATATCGTGTGTATTGTGCCCCATTTCTACATCATCAACATGGTTCCATTACACCTAAGGTATGAATGCATTTTATCATATATATAGGATCTTGGAGCAATATTTATATAGGTGTATTGTGTTTTTAAAATGTTGTTTATTTTCAGAACGTTTTATTAAAACTATAAAATAAACTATATAAAGTTTCTGGGCTAAAAATCAAAATTTAAACTTTCTGGAAGTTCGTTCGATATTGTCGTTCAAACGATAATGTCGTTCGAATGAAGTTTGCCAACGAGGTCCCATATTGGCCACTGGAATATCGTTCGAATTGTCATTCGAATGAAAAATGATGTTCAAACGAGATTTCTAACGAGTTCAACTTTTATACACTGGAACTTCGTTAGAAGGTTTGTTCGAACGAGACTTCATTCGAACGAAAAATCTCATTCGAACGAGATTTGGCGGGAACAGTTAATTGGAAGTTTTAAGCAATTTTTCCCACTCTTTCCCACTTCCTTTCCCCACTAATTTTGACGTAGTTTATGAAGTGCAGGAATAACCTTTTTTAACTTAACTTTTCATACTATTCTAACTCCTAGAGAGAGTTTTTGAGTGTTCATTTTTCCAAAGAAAAGTTCATTATTTAAATGTATAATTTTCAAAGATAAATTCATTAAACACGTGTGTTACACCCATTTGTTTAGTTTATCCAAGTTCCTCTCTATATATAATTTTCTTGGATTTTTGGCACCCGTTTATCTCTACCATTGGAAGAGTGTTTGGTTTTTCTTTTAAATCCCTCAAAGAAGTGGAAGTTTGTTTTTGGCTGCAGCATTCTCACATGGTGAAAGGCACAATGTGTGGTTGACGGTTGCTTCCTAGTTCCTCATTGGTGGATTCCAAGGTCCCAGTGGAGTTCGGTATTGTCGACTAAGTGGAGGTTAGTACAAGAAGGAGCATCGGGGCTTGAAGGGAGTCGAGTCGAGTGTTGTAAGTCTTTTTTCTTGTACTTGTAAAATACCATACTTAGTGGACTTAATGCTATGGCCATCCGAGGTTTTTTCCCGTTGTGGGTTTTTCCTCGTACATCGCAGCATAGTGATTTATTGTTTATTTTAACTTTTGCATAAGTCACATTAGATGCATTCTTAGGTAATTCAAGATAAAAGTTGGTTTATATCACTACTTACTTAATTTGGTGCAAAATAAATTTGGGTATATGTTAATTTAATTCAAGTCATCATTTAATTTGTTAAATTTGGTTTGGCCTAATTTGGTAATATTAAAAATATGACTTAGGCAATTTTCTAGGACTTGGGTTAAACTAATTTGGTTTAAGTGAAATTAAAATTTGGGTGGATTTAATCTTATTTCACTTGGTTTAATTGAAATTTGAGATAAATTAAAATTTGGTGTTTGTATTGAACCATCTCGCTTCCGCATTTATATAAAAGGAAATTGTAAATTACTCTTTGTAGTAAAAGATTTTCAAAATTGGGGGTCATATCCTCTACACAAGGGTATGACTCAAATTTTGTAACTATTTCCAAACCAGATAAGCGCCTATATAATATAGACTCAAGTGAGTCAAATATATAGGGTGCTTCAATCTTCCCCTGTGGAAATATGAGACAAAATCTCCTTTGAGTCATCGAGGACTCGTAGGGATACTAGAAAACAAGAAAATCCTATTCATATACAAAATTCTATCCACCCCAATCCTAGAAAAGAAAATTACGTTACTCAACTAAATACAAACCAATACCCTAACAATATTTTGATAAAACGAGGTGATATTTTCCTGACAATAAGATATATATAAGATCAAGTAATTTAGTTAAAGTAATCAAAATAATGTCCAAGTGGACTCCAAGTTTCTCCCTCATTTTGTCTCAAATGGACAAAGGGTAGGAACAAATATACATGAACAAATAAGGTAGAAAGAAGATAAATATTCATCAATGCACAAACATCAGTGAGTCACATCAAGGATTCCATGAGGGTTTTGCTTTGAAGATTCTAAACACGATAGGCTCTACTATTTGGAGAGTAACCTAAGAAGATGGGTTTATCACCTCTCGTTTCGAATTTGGACAAATGTTCTCTGTCCTTATACACATAGCAAGCACTCCCAAAGGTTCTAAAATGTTTTAGGTTAGGTTTCTTACCGTACCAGAGTTCGTAAGGGGTTTATGTAGTATTTTTTCTAATATAGACATGGTTTATGATGTGGTAGGCAGTCCTAACAGCTTCTACCCAAAAATACTTAGGAAGGCTTTTGGCATGAATCATAACTCGTGCCAAATTTCTTGAATAGTCCTATTCTTTCTTTCAGCTATACCATTTTGCTAAGGGGTTTTAAGAGCGTCAAATTCGTGTTGATAACCATTATAGGTAAAATATTTAGTTACTCCCAAGTCTTTAAACTCTCCCCCACGATCACTACAGATACGATTTATTTGACTATCCTTTTTGTTCTCAATACATAGAATAATTTTTAGAAATTCTTGAAAGGTGCCGAACTTTTGTTTAAGGAAAGCTATCCAAGTAAAGAGGGTAAAATCATCGACCATCACTAAGATGTAGTTATTCCCACATAGACTAAACATTCTAGCAGGACCCATTAGGTCCATATGGATGGGTTCTAGAGGTTTAGAAGACAATACATCTTTGGCTTTCCTATGTGCAGACTTAACCATTTTTCCTTCTTGGCAATGCCCACAAACAATGTTTGATATAGACTTTATATTAGCACGACCTCTAATTATTTGTTAAGAACACAATTTACCAAGGCTATCAAAATTTATGTGACCCAATCCAATAAGCACCCAAAACTGTACAATTTATACCCCAAATAGATGTACTTTTATTTCTAATTCTCCACAATTTGGGTCTTATGCACTTAAATATTTATTTTTTAGGTCAAATTGTGCATTGCAGAGCTCAAACGCTTTAATCAAGGTAATTGTGCAAAATGGTGCTAAATACCCTTGTCCCGTAACCTTACCCGAGCCGAAACCTAGCCTAAACATACCCCAAACCCTGTGTGTGTTTAGTTTGTTTCTTTTTATATTTTTTAGATTTTTTTAGTTTGAGTCATTTTTATTTTTAGGATTTATTTTTGATTTATTTAGGATATCTAGTTTTTATTTTTTATTTTTCTATTTTATTTTTATTAGTATAATTTTATTTTGATTTTGATTAGTTTTTATTTTATTGGGATTAGAATTTTTAGGATTTAATTTATTTATTAGTTTTATTAAATTTTACTTTTTTTTTAGGATTTTAGTTTTTAGTTTAATAGATTTCTATTTTTTATTTCTTTTTAGTTTCAATTTTTATTTGAGTCTTTATTTTATTTTAGAATAGGATTTTATTTTTTTAGGTTTTTATTTTATTTTACTAATTTTTATTTTAGTTAGTTACAGTTATTTTAAGTGTCCAAATTAAACACACACACACATCCTACACTCACATACACCCTAAACTAATTCACACCCACCTATCCTATACACACCAATACACCTTAAACCACCTCACTCACCCTCACCGTTTTACCCTACAACTCACCACACACAATAACCTCCGCACTCATCTTCAACCTCCCACCAAACCCACTTTCTCTCTCATCTCTCCTACCCTCCATACCCTCTCACCAACATTAAAACAAAACACACAAAAAAAACCATTACCCCCTCTCTCTCTCCTCATTCTCGCACCATCAACCTCTCGACCAATACCGAAAACCATACCCATCAAACCCGACCCTGCTGGCAGTCCACATCGCGTCGCCCTTGCCTAGCCCTGCTGCCACAACCCGTCGAAACCCTCAAACTCGCAACCCAGGCGCCGACGACCTCCTGCCTCATCTTTTTAACCCAATCTCACGTCATCTCCAACGTCGACAACTCATGGCAACCACTATCCGACCTGACTTCTCCCCTTGAAACCTCGGGAGCCACTTCGCAACCTCCATCGGCGGGCAGACCAGCCCGTGCTACCCAAACCAAATCGGAGACAAACCAACTCTGGCATCCCAACCACCCTTATACATCCGTCGGCCCCATAACCCGTGACTACCAGCCGCGGACCCTTAGTCTGGCGATGCCCCTATCTCCCGGCGACCACAAACCTCCCTAACCCGTCACCGACTGCCGCCGCGACGACCCATTTCGACAAAACCTGCCCCTCCATCTGCCCGACCTCCATTCTGGCCCATTTCATCCAAACCATTTTGTCTCTATAGCCAAGACCCACAACCCATTTCTTTCTAAGCCACGATTTTTACCTGCTATCCCACAAACCAAACAAAGTCAAATACACATAAACCCACATACTTTAAAACCATTTAAAACCCTTTACCCATTTTACCCCCAACTAACTACTTATCCCTTTTTTCCCAAACTACCCTCATGTGCATACAATTCAGATTTTTATTACCTCACGCCATTGCCATGCACATGTGCTCACCCCATGCTCCTCTCATTATTTCCATACACACTCAAGCCAATTTCCAAAACTACCCCTATGCTCCATGTTCCTACTATAAAATAAGACTCAAGACCCCATTGGAAGGGGACTATAGATCATTAAATTGAGAGAGAAAATTCTAGAGAAAAGTAGAGAGTTAGGTTAGAATAAATTAGGTAGAAATATTTGTAAATAGTTTTTTTTATATATTTGTTAGTGATAAATGTGTGAAATTCAATTGAGTTGATTATTGTTGGATGCTCATATTGGATACGTTGTGCTTGATTTCAAGGAAATAAGAGTTCAATTTCACTTCAAGAGATTGGGTTTGATTGTTCTCTTCTCTTCTCATTTATTTTATGACTTTGATTATTAATTTGTTAAATCTTATACCATGTTAGGCTAAATCCCCTTTCAAGGGGTGGGAGAAAACCCTTATTTGATGTTATTTTAGTTTAATTAGTTTTATTACTTGAAAATTCCCTTTGAATATTAATTTTGATCCCTCACCCTTAAATTTATGCCTCGAGAGAGGGTAAATGATTTTCGAGAGAAAATCGAAATTCTAGTTATAATACCCATTTTAGATTCGAACTAGAGATAGGAGTTTCTTAAGTGGGGAATTATAACTTGAATTTCAACTCTAAATTTATTTTCTAAGATTGACATAAATTTTAATTGATCGATCCTAGCGGGTGATTAATTAAAGGAGTGTAGATCTATTTTCTAGAGTTGTGGGGTGTTAAACTTAATTTTTTAAAAGTTTACTATTAAAATTACATTTGCAACGAGAGTTGATTTATAATTTTGATATTAATTTGGGAGAATTCAAATAATTAAATTAATTAGTTAGAATAGCTAAAATTTGTGATGTAATCCCACTCCTTGATTGTTCTCACATTTAGTTACCTCACTTTATCTCTTATTTTAGTGTTAGACTTTATTTTTCACTTTTAGTCACTTTCTAGTTAGTTATTTTCATCTCACATTTTAGTTTAGTGTTATTTCACCTCACCTCACCTCACCTAATTGTTTTAATATTTGAAAAAGCACAAAAAGAAAATAAAAAGTGAATTACAATTGTGTTCCCTTTGCTTTACCCCCTTGGAAGTGGATTGATACCCTTACTTACCGTTACACTTGAGTTGATATTATTTTGTAGGTATTTGAGGTTTTGACTAACTTGGCTTTCAATAACGACATACAAAAAGCAAAGTTATCAAATGGCGACGTTGCCGGGGATACACGAAAAAAAAAGTTATCAAATGGCGACGTTGCCGGCCTTGGGAGCGTGAAGCACTCGGAGCGGATTTCAACTTGTACTTCATTTATTTTTGCACTTTATCATTTTTTGTACCATTTTTATATCTTTAGAAGGCTTGTATTAGGATTTTTATCATTGCTTATATTGCGGTGCATAGAGACACCTTTATTTTATTTTTTATTTTTTAAAATTGTAATAATCGAAGATAAGCGTGATAGGGAAACCGGACAAGGTAGAGAGAGGACGTCCAAAGGAGAGGATTTAGATGCCTCTTTACTTTGGGTCGGTAGGACTCCCGGGGATGACTGAGATAGGCGTGATATCCCTCGGTCGACTCAAATTTTTCGGCTCCTCACGACCTAAAAACCGTGGGAGGTACATTTCTCAAACCCTCACTACACCAAAATGGTTAAATTGTCACCTTTCAGTCGGTCACCCTTGTCACGGTCATTGACCGTGACAACAAACACGTGTTTTGTGTCATGGTCATTGACCGTGACAAGACCGTGAGACAAAGAATTGTCACGGTCAATGACCGTGATAATTCTTTGAATAATTGTCACGGTCAAGGACCTTGACACATCCGTGACAATGTCGTCAGTAAAATAATCCCTAGGCTTTTTTTCCCAACGATTTTTGGTTTTCCCTCTCTCTCTCTCTCTAAGAGATTTCAGCTCTCTCTCTCTCTCTCTAAGGTATGTTTTTTTCCTCTCTTTCTCTTTCATTTCTATATGTGTATATATATATGTGTGTGTGGTGATGTGTGGTGGGGAAGGGGGCAGGGGGTGGTGGGGGGTGAGGTGGGTTGTGTGTGTACGTGTGTGTGTGTGCAGGTGTGGTGGAGGTGGGGTGAGGGGGGCAGGGGGTGGGGTGGTGGGAGGGGGCAGGGGTGGGGTGGTGGGGTGTGGTGGGTGTGGGGTGGGGTGTGTGTGTGCAGGTGTGTGCGTGTGTGTGTGGCGGGGGGAGAGGGTGGGGTGGTGGTGGTAAGGTGTGTGTGTGTGTGGTGGGGCAATCTAAACAATTGTATAGCTTTAATTAATAAATTGTATAGCTTTAATTGTAATTTTAATTGTATAGTTTTAGATGAAAGTAAATAAATAATTAATGCCCATTTCATATGAAAGTAGGATTGCCCCTCACTGTAAATTAGTAAATTAATAATTGTATACTTTAATTATTAGTTTAATTGATGAAATGAATTAATTGAGTAGATGAATTAGAAGGAGTACGGGATACACATTTGTTGTTGACATTGCTGTTGGATTATTTTGTTTACTAAATGTTGGGTTGGTTAGTTTTAAAAGTGGCATGACCACTGGATTATTGTCCATATGGGGGTGGAATTTTTCAAATTTTTTTGAAAATTACTTTGTATATCGAACAATATATATATAGTATGTGCGTGTGTGGCGGGGGGAGGGGGCAGGGGGTGGGGTGGGGGTGTGGGGGTGGGGTGGGGGTGTGGGGGTGTTGTGGGGAAATCTAAACAATTGTATAGCTTTAATTAATAAATTGTATAGCTTTAATTGTAATTTTAATTGTATAGTTTTAGATGAAAGTAAATTAATAATTAGTGCCCATTTCATATGAAAGTAGGATTGCCCCTCATTGTAAATTAGTAAATTAATAATTGTATACTTTAATTGATGAAATGAATTAATTGAGTAGATGAATTAGAAGGAGTACGGGATACACATTTGTTGTTGACATTGCTATTGGATTATTTTGTTTAGTAAATGTTGGGTTGGTTAGTTTTAAAAGTTGTCTGACCACTGGATTATTGTCCATATGGGGGTGGGATTTTTAAACTTTTTTTTAAAAATTACTTTGTCTATCGAACAATATATATATATATATATATATATATATATATATATATATATATATATATATATATATATATATATATATATATAGTATGTGCGTGTGTGTGTGGCCGGGGGAGGGGGGCAGGGGGTGGGGTGGTGGTGGTGGGGGTATGTGTGTGTGTGGTGGGGCAATCTAAATAATTGTATAGCTTTAATTAATAAATTATATAGCTTTAATTATAATTTTAATTGTATAGTTTTAGATGAAAGTAAATTAATAATTAGTGCCCATTTCATATGAAAGTAGGATGGTCCCTCATTATAAATTAGTAAATTAACAATTGTATACTTTAATTGTTAGTTTAATTGATGAAATGAATTAATTGAGTAGATGAATTAGAAGGAGTACGGGATACACATTTGTTGTTGACATTGCTATTGGATTATTTTGTTTAGTAAATGTTGGGTTGGTTAGTTTTAAAAGTGGCCTGACGACTGGATTATTGTCCATATGGGGGTGGGATTTTTTAACTTTTTTTTAAAATTACTTTGTATATCGAACAATATATATATAGTATGTGTGTGTGTGTGTGGCGGGGGGAGGGGGGCAGGGAGTGGGGTGGTGGTGATGGGTGTGTGATGAGTGTGTGTGTGTGTGTATGTGGTGGGGCAATCTTAACAATTATATAGCTTTAATTAATAAATTGTATAACTTTAATTGTAATTTTAATTGTGATGGGGGTGTGCGTGTACGTGTGCGTGTGTGTGGTGGGGGAGGGGTATATGAAAGTAAATTAATAATTAGTGCTCATTTTTATTTGTAGTAATTGTGCATATTTGCATGTCTTCTTCTAATTTTTTTTATATGTACTAATAACATTTTTTTACAGCAAATGTCTCCTTCAGGTATTAAGGCGAGGATGATGATGCTGGTTATGATGATGTCGTCTGGGCTCGGTGGTAGCGGAGGCGACGAGGGCTCCTCGGCCTCTAGGCTCCCCAAATATGGAAAATTTGGGATTACCATCGAGAACAAGTCAGAGCTATTAGAGAGATCCCTCGAGCTGCTAAAGACGGTCATCAGCCTGGGGTTTATGAGTTGGAAGGATGTGCCATATGAGCTCAAGTTAGCTGTTTGGGAGGCACTACAGGTAATATATTTATATTTATATGAATATTTCAATTTCAATTTCGATTTCAATTTCATTTTATATGTGTATTTATATTTATTCGCAACTAACATTGTATTTGTTGGACAGGAACAATTCAACTTGGATCCAAAGCTACGCGATTCTGTTTTGGAGCAGTTGAGGGAGCAACACAAGACGTGGAAGAAAAATATGCGGACACGGTACTTTGGGAAAACACGAAAGTTCATTATCCAATGGCGTGAATTCGTCCCGCCGAAGGAGCCGATCTCATTGGCACAATGTCCAAAGTTCATTGACAATGAAATCGGGGAGCGACAATTGGCATATCGCCAATCGGGGAGGGAAAACCGGGCAAAAAGACGGACGTGCATTACTCCGGATGGACGTCTTACGCCGAGGTGGAGCATAGGATGGAGGTAAGATTCAATTTTTCTATAACTACATAAATATATTATTCTGCATTATTTTACTTTGCGGGGCTGATAATAATTTTATTTTATTTTAGGGGATAGGGAGTGGCCCTGGGGGTAAGCCACATAGGCTCGATACTTATGTGGCTCTTCGGACGAAGAAGGGGAAGGACAAGGAGGTGTCCCCGAGCGTCGCGGCCACGATTGTAAGTAATCCGACAGTTTTCTTTTTTTAATTATGTTATAATTTTTTAGTTTACTTATTTTACTAATCATGTGCTTTTTGTCGTTTCAGGCAAAGCTTAAGGAAGTGCATGAGTCGCAGTCTGATGCCGACAAGGCATCTTTGTCCAGAAACGCACTCAGCCAAGTTCTTAGCTCTGATCGCAAGGGGAGGACAAGGGGGTGAGCTCGCGGGTGGCCAAATCTAGGATCATCAGATTGGAGACGAGTGACACCGGGTTGGCTCGAAAGGTGGATTCACATGATACGAAGCTATCCCATTTGGAGGCGATGGTCCAAGATATGTACTCATTCAGGAAGCGTACGTTGGGCGGATTTGATGGCCAGCGGATAGGGCGGGGGTTGAGGGATTCGAATATCGTCCAGGGTGGAATAGTCCATGGACGTGAGCTTCAAGAGATCGAGTTCAAAGTGCTCCTCACGCATGTGATACCCAGGAAGGAGAACTCCCTATTGTGGTTGCGCGAACAATGCGGCATGATGTATAGTAGTGGGTGTGTCAATTCGTATATCGTTAGGCCTACTCACCTCCTCACATTTACTCCAGATATGTAGTGACATTATTTTTAAGTTGGTACATTTGAATTATATTATGGATTATATCGTCATGTATATTATTTCTATTTTGAATATATATTTTCATTATCTTTAGTTTATTTGGATATATGATGTTGCTATAACAGGTACAAATATACTGCTGGGCAGTGGCAGTGGCGATACTACCCATCAGATTTTTTTTAAATTCTGCCCAGAATTGTCACGGTCATGGCCCGTGATACGACCTTGACAATTCTAATGAACTTTTCATGGTCAATGACCGTGACACGTCCGTGACAAAAAATGTTGTCTCATCCTGAATTGTCACGGTCATTGACCTTAACAAGTTGAACTTGTCAAGGTCAATGACCGTGACAATTAGGCAAATTTGGTGTAGTGCCTCGCGCCTTTCCTGTTAGCGAGTCAATTATTATGTGCTTTGTGTGCTCTTACTTGATATTATTCTCGCATTTATTTTCGAATGGTGTGATGAATTAATTGACTAAGACCTATACTCGGTCACTCACGAGAAGGGATTTCATCACCCGACTCACTCGCTTACCATTTGTGTGCTACCCTAGCCATCACTAAATTTAAAATCCATTCACTAGGTAGCCCACTAGGAGAAAAATTTTCAAAGGCGATCATTAAGATATTTCCATGAATTTTTATCGCCAACGGACGTAATTAAAATTTGACTACCCCTTCTCTAAATTTAAAGATAAAATTGGCTATGTGCTAGTTAAGAAATTTTCTTGACTTGTGTGTGTGTCCAATTCCATTTTTCGGCGGTCGATTTTAGTTAGTTCATCCAATTAAGAGTCCACACTTTTCCCCACCTTTTCTTCCAAAAAATTCAAAAATATTTTCTTCCATTTTTATAAAAAAAAATCCAAATTTTGTTTATTTCTTTCCTTTTAGAAAAATCCAAAAATATTTTCTTTCTCCCATTTTTTAAAAATTCAAAAATCTTTTCTTTCCTTTTGAAAAAATTTAAAACTCCAAAAAAATATTTCCATCCACATGGCCGAAGCGCGTCCTTTACGGGACTATTTTGCTAATTTCTCATTGCCACGCGACACGTGTGAGAATGATCCCGAACCGTCTCTTTATGATATTTTTAATGGTTTCACCACTCTCACGAGTGACCTTGATACTCTTGACCCACCCATGCACGCACCTCACTTTCCATCACCCTCGGTGTCAACTGTCGACGTGTCTCATCCTTTGTTGTGCACCCACTGTTATTATGCTGATCACATGTCCCATGAGTTCCCTTACATTCCATATCCATCCAAACATCCATATGACACTGTTCCGGAACCCACCTCGGCCTATTATCCCGATATACCTAATCCCAAGTTGTGTGAGTACCCGAGCTATTCATGGAGGCCTGATCATCCTTTCACGCAATACGAATCCCAACCCGATGTTGTGGATCCTCACATGTTCCCACAGTCGCCATGGAAACCTTGTGCACCCATTCACGATCAGTTTCCTCACTACGCACCCCATGAGTATCAACCAATTGTCCACCACGAAAGCGATCCTTTCGTGTATGATAAACTTGGCCCCACTCCACAAACTTCATTTGAGTATTCTTCGTACAGTCATGATAGTAGCACATTGCGTCCACCTCGACCACCACCACCCATCACTCCACCACCATCATCCACCTCCGCTCTCGAAAGCCTCTTTCAAAAGTTCATACTCGAGCAAGAGCAAGCCACTAAAATTCAAACTCAAGCTCTCCAAAGGCTTGAACAAAGGTTAAATGAATTGGAGTGTGCGAGAGAGTCGGACATTCCCATGCATCCACCCATTGTTGTACCCGAGTGTGATGATGATGTGTCCTCTTGTGACACGGACTTTGAGTGTGACCAACCCTATCCTCCCGAGAATCTTAAAGTTGAGACCATCCCATGGTCCGGGTCCCAAGTCGACAATTGTGTTGACTTACCTTTCTATAGTGAGCCTGATCAAATCCCACCATGTCCATATAAACCCCACTTTGCCATTCCCACTCACTTTCTCATTGAATCCAAAATAATGCCCGAGTCTACACCTATCGAGATTCACCCTTGTGTTCCCGAGGAACCAATTTATCCTAGGTTTTCTCCGGCTATGAGTGTTCACCATTTTCCTGAGATAGAATCCGTGATAGTTCCTATCTATCAGGATATGGATGATGTCCCACCATGCATGGCTCCCTTTGAGCCCGATATTTCTAGTGATTCCTCTATCTTAGATCTTGGTGCCTCGTCTTACCCACCCTCCACATTCACCAACGATATTCTTGTGGATAAGATGACCACTCCATCTTTAGATACCACACTTCCTCCTGCGAGTGCCCTTGAGGATCACTCCCTGCCTCATGAGGAGTGTGTGTCTCCCACTCGTGAGTTGGATCATCTTTCTCCACCGTTTATCCCACCCAACCCACCCATTATCCCGTACACCCCACCACCTGGTTTAGATATTGATTTTACACATTTCAAGTTTTCCTCTACATTTATAGATCCTCACCTGAAACCATCCTCCACCTTCCATGAGAGTATTTATGGTGCTACTCTCCATTTCCGTGACATCGAGCTTGCTCCTCCATGCACACCACTTCCTTATGGTGTTGATTTTTCCCATCGACAACTCCCTGGTGTGTCAAGGCACGAACATTATCATCGCCCATTTATAGAACGGTCGTGTGATTTCTCTGAGGCCCACCCCATTCCACTTACCAAACCATTTTTGCCTCCCTTGCCAACTAGAGCACCCTGCTTATAGGGCCCTAGTCGCCCTCACCTTTAAGCTCAACAAGGCCCGTGGTCGATATCTCTTCACCCTTTCCACCCTCACCCTTACCCTAATACCCACCCACCCATGGTCCATCGATGCTTTGCATCGTGTGATGCACTTTGCCATACAAGTGCATTGACCCGTTTTAGCCTTTATCCAGCAAGACTGGCGCTTCAGTCTTGTTTGGGGGTGATTCTCATCACCCAATTTTTCTGCCACCCCGCGCCATTATAGTTCTTATCTTTAGGGTGAGAATGGTTCGATTTGGCTAAATACGTTATACTTAGCACTATCGGGAGGCAACCCGCATTTCTTGTTCTAGTCTCATCCTGTTTGGGGGTGGTGTTTCACATCACCCTATGCTTTATCATGCTTATAGACTTGTACACATTTTTTTTTTTTTCTTATCACTTTTTCTTCAGGTTTCATTTTGGCTACATTTGTCCACTTCATTAGCGGTTCATTCTGGTAATCTCTTTCCACCTTATGCTCTCAATTTTAAACATTATTTTACTTAACATCAAGGACGATGTTCCTTTTTGTTTGGGGGTGGGGAATTTTATCAAAATCGTACCTCTTTTGAAAAATTTCGATTTTTAAACCTGATTTTTAAAATTTCGTGCAGTTTCTTTCATCTCAATCATTGATGTGAATTTCCAATCATCCATCTTTCAAAGTCTAGGAATCAAGCTAGAGAATATTTTTTCTAAATAGCTTATGTAATACGTAACAAGGCATTTTGCACCATGAATTTCTAGACTCAACAAAATTTGCGTACTTATCACGTCAATACGTTTTAGAGTTGAGGAGTACTATAATTCTAAAGAGAACCTTAAGGATCACTAGTAGAGACTTTAGCTTGTGAGATTTGTGCCATTCACCCTTTTTGAGTGTTTTACGCAATCTCCGAGTCACGAGTTGATTCAATTTCCTTTGGGTCCACATTTAATTCGTTGTATGATCTCATTTTTCTTCTTTAAAATTTTAGCTTGATCACTGAGAACGACATCACTTTCGAGTTATAAGAAACACGTGTCTTGAAATTTGTCTCGAATACTAGAATTTCCTCCATACACTTACCACTTTTCCATATCACATTTCCATTCACTCACCCATTACATTTCCATGTTCTTCCATTTTTCCATATATTCCCCTCACCATCATTCCCCACTCATTTCTTATATCTTCCATCATTTTAAATAAAGAGTGTGATTTCAAATGTAAATGTCTTCATTGTTGGTTTGAAAGAGAGAGAAAAAAAAAGAAATAGCAAAAATAGAAGAAAAAAAGAGAGAAAAGAAAAAGAGAGTTAGTAGTTAGTAGTTAGTAGTTGGTTGTAAAATAAAGACATTTGTGCCTAAAATGTGTACACTCTCTTACATCGCATATCCACCAATTTACCGTCGCATTTTACATCCATCATTATACACATCCATCCCATCCTACCTCATTTCATTTCCCCCTCACCCATAAACATCATTATTTTCCCTAGGTGTTCGGGCAAAGGAAAGTCAACGTGGTGAATAACTCGACGTTTTCGCTATAATGATTAGCATTTATTTCATGAGATCACTTTTTCTTTCTAAATGTTCGTTCTTTCTTATGTGTGTGTGAGACGTTTGAATTTGCTTACATTTACTCACCTCCTCAAACACAAGAGCGATACACTTACCCCTAATCTCGAGAGCTCATTTGAGAGAGAGATATCCAGTAAGATTTGAAGTTGAAGCGTTGATTCCGACAAGGTAATCTAGGAATTACTCTTGTGATACTCGACCCGTTTTGACTCATTCATACTACACACGTTGAGTTATAGGAAGGATGTGCCTTGAGTATTTACTTAGCTAAACTTTTTACACCTATTAGCTTGTATTTCAAAAAACATTTTCTCTTGTGATGGATTGTGCGATTAATCTATGTTTAATAAGAGATTGACTGCCTTTCAACAAATCTTTGCAAATAAGAATTTTGTGGGTATATTTCCTGCAAACCCTCACGAAACACAACTCGTCTTGTAGGGCAACCTATAGGTTTAAAGGCTTGTTGCACATGCTAAGTGCAATCGCAAGTGCCCGTGAAAGTGGTACACTTTTGGTTACTTATCTTTCTCTATCTCTCTATTTATTGCTCGAGGACTAGCAACGCTCTTTTTGGGGGTGGTGTGATAAGCACCCAAAACTGTACAATTTATATCCCAAATAGACGTACTTTTGTTGCTAATTCTCGATAATTTGGGTTTTATGCGCTTAAATGTTTATTTTGTAGGTCAAATTGTGCATTGTAGAGTTCAAATGCTTTAATCAAGGCAATTGTGCAAAAATGGTGCTAAATACCCTTGTCCCGTAACCTTACCCGAGCCTAAACCTAGCGTAAACATACCCCAAACCCTGTGTGTGTTTAGTTTGTGTCTTTTTATATTTTTTATATTTTTTTAGTTTGAGTCATTCTTATTTTTAGGATTTATTTTTTTATTTATTTAGGATTTCTAGTTTTTATTTTTTATTTTTCTATTTTATTTTTATTAGTATAATTTTATTTTGATTTTGATTAGTTTTTATTTTATTAGGATTAGAATTTTTAGGATTTAATTTATGTATTACTTTTATTAAATTTTACATTTTCTTTAGGATTTTAGTTTTTAGTTTAATAGATTTCTATTTTTTAAGTTTCAATTTTTATTTGAGTCTTTGTTTTATTTTAGAATAGGATTTTATTTTTTTAGGTTTTTATTTTATTTTACTAATTTTTATTTTAGTTAGTTAGTGTTATTATAAGTGTCCAAATTAAACACACACACACATCCTACACTCACATACACCCTAAACTAATTCACACCCACCTATCCTATACACACCAATACACATTAAACCACCTCACTCACCCTCACCATTTTAGCCTACAACTCACCACACACAATAACCTCCACACTCATCTTCAACCTCCCACCAAACCCACTTTCTCTCTCATCTCTCCTATCCTCCATAACCTCTCACCACCATTAAAACAAAACACAAAAAAAAACCATTACCATCTCTCTCTCTCCTCATTCTCGCACCATCAACCTCTCGACCCAATACCGAAACCCATACCCATCAAACCCGACCCCGCCGACAGTCCCCATCCCATCTCCCTTACCTAGCCTCGCTGCCACAACCCGCCGGAACCCTCAAACTTGCAACCCAGGTGCCGGCGAGGTCCTGCCTCATCTTTTTAACCCAAGCTCATGTCATTTCCGACGCCGATAACTAATGGCAACCACTATCTCACCTGACTTCTCCTCTTTCAACCCCGGAGCCACTTCGCAACCTCCACCAGTGGGCAAACCAACCCGTGCTACCCAAATCAAATCGGAGCCAAACCAGCTCCGGCATCCCAACCACCTTTATACCTCCGTCAGCCCCATAACTCGTGACTACCAGCCGCGGACCCTTAGTCTGGCAACGCCCCTGTCTCCCGGTGACCACAAACCTCCCTAACCCGTCGTCAACTGTCGCCGTGACGACCCATTCCGGAGGAACCTACCCCTCCATCTGTCCGACCTCCATTCCGGTCCATTTCATCCAAACCATTTTGTCTCCATAGCCAAAACCCACAACCGATTTCTTTCTAAGCCACAATTTCTACCTGCTATTCCACAAACCAAACAAAGCCAAATACACATAAACCCACATACTTTAAAACCCTTTACCCATTTTACCTCCAACTTACTACTTATCCCTTTTTTCCCAAATTACCCTCATGTGCATACAATTCAGATTTTTATTACCTCACGCCTTTTCCATGCACATGTGCTCATCCCATGCTCCTCTCACCATTTCTATACACACTCAAGCCAATTCCCAAAACTACCCCCATGCTCCACGTGCCTACTATAAAAGAAGACTCAAGACCCCATTGGAAGGGGACTATAGATCATCAAATAGAGAGAGAAAATTCTAGAGAAAAGTAGAGAGTTAGGTTAGAATAAATTAGGTAGAAATATTTGTTAATAGTTTTATTTTTAATTTTTTTAGATATTTTTTAGTGATAAATATGTGAAATTCAATTGAGTTGATTATTGTTGGATGCTCATATTGGATGGGTTGTGCTTAATTTCAAGGAAATAAGAGTTCAATTTCACTTCAAGAGATTGGGTTTGATTATTCTCTTCTCTTCTCATTTATTTTATGACTTTGATTATTAATTTGTCAAATCTTATACCATGTTAGGCTAAATCCCCTTTCAAGGGGTGGGGGGAAACCCTTATTTGATGTTATTTTAGTTTAATTAGTTTGATTACTTGAAAATTGCCTTTGAATATTAATTTTGATCCCTCACCCTTAAAGTTACGGCTCGAGAGAGCGTAAATGATTTTCGAGAGAAAATTAAAATTATAGTTATAATACCCATTTTAGATTCGAACTAGAGATAGGGGTGGGAATTATAACTTGAATTTCAACTCTAAATTTATTTTTTAAGATTGACATAAATTTTAATTGATCGATCCTAGCGGGTGATTAATTAAAAGGAGTGTAGATCTATTTTCAAGAGTTGTGGGGTGTTAAACTTAATTTTCTAAAAGGTTACTATTAAAATTACATTTGCAACGAGAGTTCTTTTATAATTTTGATATTAATTTGGGAGAATTCAAATAATTAACTTAATTAGTTAGAATAGATAAAATTGTGGTGTAATCCCACTCCTTGATTGTTCTCACATTTAGTTACCTCACTTTATCTCTTATTTTAGTGTTAGACTTTATTTTTCACTTTTAGTCACTTTCTAGTTAGTTGTTTTCATCTCACATTTTAGTTTAGTGTTATTTCACATCACCTCACCTAAGTGTTTTAATATTTGAAAAACCTAAAAAAATTAGAAAAGTGAAAAAACACAAAAAGAAAATAAAAAGTGAATTACAATTGTGTTCCCTTTGCTTTACCCCCTTGGAAGTGGATTGATACCCTTACTTACCACTACACTTGAGTTGATATTATTTTGTAGGTATTTGAGGTTTTGACAAACTTGGCTTTCAACAACGACATACAAAAAGCAAAGTTATCACAACCTATTATGCCAAATCTCATTATCATCCATTATTGCTATGTTGCAAACCTCGTTACTTGGATTAATTGTGTAATAGTTATCCGGAGTAGGAGGGCCTGTAATAATGCAGTCAAAATTTTCATTTAACATTTTGTAATTATTCTTTGAAAATGTGACAGTATGGTTAAAGTCACAAAATTGTGATATACTAAGTAAATTTGCTTTTAGATCTTTTACTAGAAGTACATCTTCTAAAGTAGGTAATCCTTTTTCATGAAGTGTCCCTTTACCAATGATCTGGGTTGATAACCCATCTCCAAACAAAACTTTACGTCCGTAGAATCTAGTTTTATTTGAAAGTTTGGTATCATCCCCAGTCATGTGTTTAGAACATCCTGAATCCAAATATCATCAAGATACTATGTGCTCATCTTTCAAAGCACTCATCACAATATTACATTTCATCTGGGGTCTTAATTCTTCCTTCCTAACCCAAATTGCTCTAGTTTTTAAATGTTTGCGCTGATTAGATCGAATATGGTAAAATTTGCGAGCATTAGCCTTTTCTTTAAAAGATTATTGCGCAAATTTATTTTTCTCAAATTTCTGAGCATTTGGTTTAGTCATGAATCTAGGATTTCCTCTTATTGATGATCTTTTAGTACTAGATCTTTTCTTCCTATTACGATAGTTAGAGTTCTTATCTGGTTGCCTAGGAAGAATATAGTTATTTCTGCCTTTCCTAGCGTGGTTGAAGTTATGATAGACAGGTGAACTAAAGACAGGCTTGTATAAATATTTAAAAACACATCCATTAAGGGAATGTCCAAATACATCGCAATATGAGCAATAAAGATGGCTCGTAGGAGGCGTATCCTTAGAAAAATTGTTAAACATGAGTTTGCCTAAATGTTGGACTGTAGCTTTATTTCTAGGGGTAATAGGTTGGAAACATGATTTGCATTTACATATCGGAGGATAGACGTATTTAACCTTATGTTCAACATTAAGCTTAGAGGTACTGGCCTCACCAATGTCTATCTTTTGTTGTTTCAAATCAAAGTTTTTTTTAAGGCATGGAAATATGGACAGGTTTCAATAGGTTTTTTGCCACTGGACACCAACTTGATAGTTTCAAGATTTTTCGTTTGTTTGTTAGTACTAGGGATCCTATTCTAGTTCTGTCATCAGAGTTGGTTTTACTTTCAGTAACAAAGTCTTCAAAACAGTTTGAGTTATTTTTAAATTTTATAAATTTTTGAAGAGTGTTGATGTCTTGTCGTTAGTTTGATATAATTCTAACAACGTCCCTTTATATTTATTTTCCACAATTCATTTGATTCGAATAGTTCCTTGATTTTCTGAGCAAAAACCTTAGTCTCGTTCTCATGATCTAGACATTGAGAGGTGTACTTTTCAGGATTATGTTTGATCATTTGGCTTAGGGCTTCTATTTTCAGGGTATGGTCCTTGACTACTTTTTCAAGTTTAGTACTCTTCTTGAGGGTTTTCATGTATAGTATGTGATTATCTGGGAGGTCCTCGTTATTAGAGTCACTAAGTGTACAATGTGCAGTGTCTCCTAGCGATTCATTTTTAGGACCCACACATACATTTTCATCGTCAATAGAACGTTCCCTTTGACTCACACACACGATATTATAACTACTAATAGCATTCTCCAATAACAAATAAGATAAACCATTAGGAATAATATCATTCAACATAGCATGGTTAGAAATACTACTATCAGATTCTGTACTAGTCATGGGCTCATCAGTATAAATGATTTTGGCAAAGAATGACATACAGGGATCAAAAGAATTAGATAACTCAAGCTCATCAGTTTCTTATTCACTTGAGTCATTCCAGGTCTTGCAAAAATTAGCCCTATTATTTTTGTTATTCTTATTGAAGTTGACTCTACAAGCATTTGCCATATGTCCTAATTTTCCACATCTAAAACACTCAACATTTTTTAGGTCTTTTTCAGGTTTGTTATGGTTATCAGTTTGGTGTATGTCCTGTCTTTTCTCATGAGTAGAGCTGGCAATTTTGGACCCGATAACTTGTTTACGGTAATAACCCAAAATGACCCGAACATGACCCGCTTAGCATGTATAGATTTAGGAGTACCCAAAACTTATACTGAAATAAAAATCAACCCGACCCGAAAATGACACGACTAACCTGAATTGCCTCCCCTGCTCATGAGGCCTATTATTAGAGAACTTTGAATAAGCAAGTTTACCTTGTCTATTTGTAACTTTATTTTAACATTTCGAAATTTTCTTAAACTGTTTAAACATTAAGGCAATGTGATTATCCAAACTATCTAAGTTACAATCCTCATCAGAATCTAAGTCAATTTCAAGAAAATTAAACTCAAGTTTGGTCAACTTAGAGATGAAGACAAGATTAGAAGTGGATTGTTTCTTTTGGGTTTGATTTAATTGTTTCTTAAACTCTAATTCCATTTCCACTATCCTTAGCTTGCTACTGAGGAGTTCAGGTGTTAAATTTGGATTGTCCATCTCCTTAATGGCATATCGCTTTATTATCGAATTTTTGTGGAAGTAACCTTAGAATTTTGGAAACAATTTCCTTCCTATCATAAATTATACCATTAGCATGCATCTTAGTCATTTTGTCTGTCAACCTAATGAAGAAGTCATCAAATGACTCAGTCTCAGTCATGACCAAAGTGTTATACTGCTCGATTAACATTTGGGTTTTAGCATCTTTAACACGTGTGTCTCCTTCATGTGCAGTCACTATAGTGTCCCATGCTTCCTTAGATGTAGTACAGAAAGATATCCTCTTGAATTTGTGTTCATTTATAGACATGAATATGACATGTTTTCCTTTATTATTATTAAGGGAGGTATGTTTCTCTTCTTTGGTGAATTCACTTAGCAATTTCCTAATCCTCGCAGTACTTCCTTCTGCGGATGGTTTAGTAAGGAAAGTGTAACCATTTTCAATAGCATCCCAGACATCATCTCCCAACGTACCTTGGATGAAAGCAACCATTGTTTTGTTCCATCAAAGAGTGGGGGTCTGGATAGGTTACCTAATCTCTCAAATTTCTCTTCCATTGTTTTGTTCTGAAAAAAAAAACAATTTCAGAAACTCACGATCAAAAAGATTTTATAAAACCAATGCTCTGATACCAATTGAAAAACTAATGCCACTTAAGTTGTTTAAAAGCTTTAAGACAGTTTAAGTGGCTCCGAACAGTATATTTGAGAAACACCTTTTTTTTACAAAACAAGTACTAACACAAGATGTGTATAAAAGTTATGAATGATATATTTCAGTTATTAAGTATCCAAGTTTTGAAAAACAAAACTAAATAAATTCTAAATCAGCACATAAATAGAAGGTGATGAGAAGAAGATGACAAATGCAAGAACACAAGATTTGAATGTGGTAAAACCCCACGTAATTGGGGAAACATCCATGGAGGTCATTACACCTCAAAACAAAAATCCACTATAAAATAATATAGGTTACAAGCTATATAACAAACTAAACACACAATCAAACCTATTCTAAGTCCTGAAAATATACCAACTCCGTTAAGTTATTCTGACTTCTCTGAAGGCTCTGATGTTGAAGTTGTTCTCCCAGCCTTGTTCCTCTTATCTTTTTTAGCTTTCAGTCAACTCTAAAGTCAATGATCTCTCTACAAACACTTCTTTAGTGTTGTAGTGTGAATAGTGTAAGTGGTTAGGTGCCTAAACACATGCATGCAACACATACACACACACTTATACAGACAATATACATATCAAATTACAGATTTCATTTTAAAATACAGTTATGATTTCTGAATCTTAGTTTGTTTGAAAACGTGAGACTTCTAATCTTTATTTATATCCACATATCTCGAGGCAACCTTACTATCAGAAAGATCGAAGGTCCTAAACACTTCCTACTTATTTTATCCACACAGTTATTTCACAAATTGTGAAATATAAGTATGAAAGTGTAAAACACCATTCAAGATCTTAACTAGATCTAAGTCTGGTTTTTCACAAAACTTAAAACAAAAAAGGATTTGTTGGTAAGAGTTTTGACAAAAACATTTACGAGTAAAACAACCAAAAAATATGGATTTCTTGAAAAAAGAAATCAAACTAAGTATGTATACGTGTTTTGTATCACACACAGGCCAGATCTACACTTTTCATGAAAAAAAATGAAATCCAACTTCGTGACTAGATGGACAAGAGATTAAAGACCAGAGAGGATGGATCTCCACACATGATCTAACACACTCAAACTCACAAGGTATTTTCTGAGGAAAAATCACAAGAGTTTGATTTAGGGTTTGATATTCTCTCTCTTTCTTTTCTCTCTCCCACTCTCTCTCTCTCTCTCTCTCTCTCTCTCTCTCTCTCTCTCTCAAAACTCTACTGATCCAAATATCGTAAACGTATAACATTTGGTCTCTATTTATACAGCCAAGAGAAGGATCTAGAAGGACGAACCAAATAAACGGATTGGATTAAATCCTATCAATTCGAAGCAAATCCTAAGGCTGTAAAACCATCACTTTTAAAGTCCATCAGATTGGTCCAATTTATAAAGACATGGATTGAGATAGGAGACATGCATACCATAGATAACATAAATCCAACGTTTTAGACTAAGTCTCAAGTTTGTGAGAGAGGAAAAATACAAATCTGATAGGTAACTAGCCAACACGTGTAGGGAAGGGATCAAACCAAAAATAGGAGTTTTGAAACTTTTTAAAATACAATTTGTTACCACCAATGTTTCTGTCGGCTTGGGATTCTACCCAGCCAGTTTTTTAGGAGATAAAAGCATTTACAAATAAGCCCAAAACATTTTAAAACCAATTTTAAATATTTTAAAAAAAGTTTATAAATTCCTAAAAATTATTTTTAAAAAATTCAAAAATTATTAGAAAATAATTATAATGGGAATTAATACTCACACTCCTAAATTAATATGAATGCAACATAGAAATGCAATCCTAGTTGCAGTGTTGGTAATATACCTTTGAGACTAATAGAGGAAATATCATGTGGAGTCTGAGGTTCTTATGTAGACAAAGGTATGACTCAAATGTTGTCACTATTTCCAAACTAGACAAGAACCTATATAATATATATTCAAGTGAGTTAAAGATATAGGTTCCTTCAAAACTTCTCTTCATGCTTTTGTTTGATCTTTGTGTATTGAACTTATGATGCTTGTGAGTTGATCATGCAAGGGTTGGTTGAGTGCTTTGAATATTCATTGTAATTCTCAGACATGGTTACATGGCTGGATTTATGATACATATTTTTGTCTAAAAGTGTGCCCACGTAGCCTTTTTTAGCCTTGCGCACCACGTTGTCATATTTGAAACAAATTATATAAAAATGGACTTTTCCCTGCCATTTTAAAATGATCTTTTGCCAGAGTACATCTCTCACTTAGAGAGAGAGAGAGAGAGAGAGAGAGTTATTTTGAGGCAATTTATCAAGGAAACACTTTTTAAATTTCAATTTCACTTAATGTTCACATCTTTGACGAAAAACCTTAAATCCATATTAAAGTTATTAATCGTGATATTTTAGGTCGACTTGATTTGAAAAAACACTAAGCCAAGATTTATTCTACCAATTATTATCTTAATTTGAAGATCTAAACTCCAGATCTAAAAGAAGGTGAATTAGCTGTTGGAGATTTGATTCGTGGTGCGATCCACGAATGGAGAATACTTCGTCCATATTCATTTGATGAAGCTTTGAGAGTATCACTCATTCAAATGGGGGAAAGTTTCAACTTCCATATGTAACTTATTTTTTGGAGGGTAAGACCGAGGTAACTGTGGGTACCCGGAATTTAGTGATATAAGCCTGGACGAGTAGCCCAGCCCAAGCGGCCCAAAGTCCAGGCCCCTCATCTTTTGTATGGATCCGATTTCCCCACGATCCCATGAAGGGAAGTTATAGGGGAGCACGATCCCATAAAGGGAAGTTATAGGGAAGATGGCTAATATGGAGGAATCCATCATCTCCATTAACTAACCTACACATATATAAATTAAACCCTAGATCCGGGGCAAAGGACAAGTTGTATTCTCTTTACTCATTCCCCAGAATATTGAGAAATAATACTGACTGCACCACCGTGGACGTAGGCACCTCTTTGCTGAACCACGTACATCCGTTGTTGTGTGATTGCCATTTTATTTGTTCTTTCTTGGTCATCACTTCTCTTATATTTATTTGTGTTGCACAATCATTGTCTCCACAATTGGCGCCGTCTGTGGGAAGCGTTCATCTTTCCCTGAGAAGAGCCCACGCCAAGAAAAGAATCTAAGATGTCTGGTCACAGCAGCAACGCTCCTCAAGCAGGAGATATACAAGAACCACCTGCTCCTCGCAGGATTAGGTCTGAAGTCCAACGTTCAGATCGTGGGGCTCACTTGGAAAGGCCAGCCTCAGAAGAAAGTCAAGGACCAGTAAGGTCCACGCAGATATCCAGATTAATTGATGCATACGAGGCAAGGCTCCACGAGCAGAGGGAGTCTTCTCGCAGATACGAGGCTGAGAATGCTCGCTTGAAAAGAAGGCTGGAAAGACTGGAGAAGGAACTACATCCTGATACCAGAAGACACCCCTATCGCACTCCTAGCCCTCAGGCGAGCAAATCTCGCAGCCGAGGAAGGATCCCTAGGCGGGAATATCAAGGGGTAGAAGGTGGCGACTCAGACGACGACCTCCACGAACAACTAAGAAGAGATTGCCGCTACCAGAGCCCTGCTCGCAGCGACGAAAACATACGAAACCTGGTCCGCAGAGAAATGGACCAACATCCAGCTCACCGCGGCACCAGGTCAACCAGAGAACTCGCCAGGAGAGCCCTCAAGACCCAGATGAAGTCACCCTTTACGAGGGAAATTAAAGAGGAAGAGTCCCCCAAGAAGTTTGCCATTCCAAGGTTCTAGATTTACGACGGGAAGACTGACCCCATTGATCATGTTAGGCAGTATCGGCAGGCCATGACCCTCTGGAATCATCGGGATGCACTGATGTGCCGTATCTTCCCCTCGAACCTCCACGACGTGGCCCAAAAATGGTTCGAAAAACTCCCTCACCGATCCATCAGAAATTTCAAATCCCTGGCCGAGCTCTTTACGGCCCGGTTCATCACCAGCAGCTCCCATCCCAAAAGGATGGATGCTCTATTAACCATGAAGAAAACGCCTCAGGAAACACTCCGAGATTACGCGAAGAGGTACTGGGAGTTATTCAACGAGATCGAGGACTGCGCGGAAGAGGTGACAGTGGCTTCCTTCAAAATTGGGTTACCTAGCTCTTCCCTCCTTTACCAGTCCTTGACGAAGAAGGAAGCTACGACCATTGACGACCTGATGGCCCGGATTGAGAAATACACAAAGGTGGAAGATGTCACCCGCCTTAATGCAGGAGAAAACGGTCGAGCCAAGCTCACTACCAAGGGAAGTGAGAAAGTTGAGAACCAGAAGAAAGGAGGAAAGAGTGGGGGAAAGAATGTCTCCAAAAACGGAGGGAACCCTGACGTGTCAAAATCGTTCCAGGCGGTCAACACCATCTTCAAAGAGCTAATTTACAAAATTCTCGCGAAGATTAAGGATGAGCCGTTCATCAAATGGCCCCGGAAAATGGGAGGAGACCCCTCGAAAAGAAACAATGCGTTAAGGTGCACTTTCCACAAAGAGGGAGGGCATAAGACCAAGCACTGCAAGGATCTTAAGTCCCACCTCGAGGAGTTAGCCCAGTCCGGACATTTGAATAACTTTGTGGAAAATAGGATAGAGAAAGTGGCTTCCAACAGAGAGGCGAAACCCGACAACGTGCTAGAGGATGATGCCGGACATGAATTCGCAGTAATCCATGGAGTATCTGACTTCAAGCAAATACAAGGGAACTCAGCTCGAATGGAGGTAAAGAAACTGACAGCGGTAATGCAAGCTTGTCAGATTGATCCAGCAAAATCGCAATCCGGAAACGTCGGCGAGCAGAGGACATCGACTACAACAAGCATATTGTTTTCACGGATGAAGACCTGGTGGGGGTAAGGACCCCACATCATGATGCCTTGGTCATTACACTCAGGATAGCCAACTTTGACATCGACAGGCTGCTCGTCGATCAAGGAAGCTCATCCGAAGTAATGTACATCGACTTGTTCAGGAAATTGAAGTTGAGCGTCGCCGACCTGAAGGGAGCTACTATCCCTCTGGTCGGCTTCGCTGGAAAAATGACCACGCCCCTGGGCAAAATAGTACTACCAGTGCGCGCTGGGAATGTTTCCAAGATGATCGAGTTTTTGGTGGTCGACATTGATTCACCGTATCAGGCCATCCTCGGCAGGGGGTGGCTTCATGCAACGAAGGCAGTCTCCTCGACCTACCATCAGAAGCTCAAATATGTTACCGAGCGAGGAGTAATGGAAATACGCGGCTACCAAGCAATGGCAAGGAAGTGCTTCATAGCGGCCATCCGACCCAAGTCAGAGAAAAAAGTCGATCAATCCAGCGAGAAAGGGGAGGAAGGTGCAATTCCTTCCAAATAGAAATTAAAATATGGAAGGCCTGGAGTGGAAGAGACCAGGCTCCTCCCCTCCGAGCGTGTCGTCGAGGACCTGGTAGAAGTGGCGGCTAGGGAAGGCGACAACAGCAGAGTCTTCCTGATCGGAGCGTCACTCACTAACCAAGAGCAAAAGGAGTTGTCAACCTTGCTCAGAAGCAACATAGATGTTTTCTCTTGGGACCTTATGAGATGCCAGGAATCGATCCCAATATGGTCTGCTATCAGTTGCACGTCGATCCCACATTCAAGCCGATAACGCAGAAGGCACGACAAACTGCTCCCGAAAAGGCCAGGGCAATAGAAAGAGAAGTCGAAAAACTGCTGGATGCAGGATCCATACGGGAAGTGCAATTCCCCAAATGGTTATCCAACCCAGTGGTAGTTCCGAAAAGCAACGGAAAGTGGAGAGTTTGCATAGACTTCACTGACCTCAACAAAGCCTGCCCCAAGGATAGCTTCCCTCTTCCGAAAATAGACCAACTAGTAGACGCCACCGCAGCTCACGAACGAATGAGTTTCCTGGACGCGTACTCAGGATATCACCAGATTCCCTTGTATACCCTAGATCAGGACAAGACGGCGTTTATCACGACGGTTGGTTTATATTGTTACAAGGTCATGCCTTTTAGGCTAAAAAATGCAGGGGCAACCTATCAGCGGCTAGTTACTAAAATGTTCAAGAATCAAATGGGAGACACAATGGAGGTCTACATCGACGACATGCTCGTCAAGAGAAAGGAGAAGGAAAATCACCTCTCGGACCTGTCAAGTACCTTCGAAATCCTCAGGAAGTACCGAATGAAACTTAATGCGAGCAAGTGTTCCTTCGGTGTCCAGTCAGGCAAGTTTCTTGGGTATTTGGTCAGCAAGCGAGGCATAGAGGCTAATCCGGACCAGATTGATGCAATCAACAGAGTACAACCTCCTCGCACAATTCAGGATGTACAGAAGCTCACTGGAATGCTCGCTGCCCTAAATCGTTTCATTTCTAAATCCTCCGAGAGATGCAAGCCTTTCTTCCAACTCTTTAAGGGCAGCAAAGCAGTAGAGTGGAGCCCAGATTGCTCGCGAGCATTGGACGAGCTCAAGTCCTACCTAAGATCTCCACCACTGCTTGTCTAACCACAGAAAATGGACTCTTTGTACCTCTACCTCTCTGTATCCAGTCATACTGTCAGCTCGGCGCTAATGTGTGAAGTTACAGGAATCCAACATCCAGTCTATTACGCGAGCAAAACCTTATTAGATGCCGAGCAGCGCTACCTACCATTGGAAAAGCTCGCATTCGCCCTAGTAATAGCCTCGAGAAAACTGAAGCATTACTTCGAAGCTCATACGATCATCGTCCTTACATCACACCCCCTCAAGGCTGTCTTAAGGAAGGCGGATTTGTCGGGCAGACTGTCTAAATGGTCAGTCGAGCTCGGCCGTTTTGACATCCAATTTCAACCAAGGACAGCTATCAAGGGTCAAATCCTTGCTGATTTCATAGCTGAATTCACAGGCGAAGAACCCTTCGACCATCCTAAGCCAACAGAGCAAAGCAACCAAGCTACAGTGGAAAGCTGGAAACTATTCGTTGATGGAGCCTCCAACTCAAAGGGGGCAGGGGTAGGAATTGTTCTCATCACTCCAGAAAACACAGTCCTTGAGCAAGGAATCAGGCTAGGATTTGCAGCCTCCAACAACGAAGCAGAATACGAAGCCCTAATAGCAGGTCTTTAAAAAGCGCAAACTTTGGGAGCAAAGCATTTGCAGGTATTCGGTGATTCGCAACTAGTTTCCAACCAGATAAGTGGAGACTATAACGCGAAGGATGAGAGAATGGCAGCCTACCTCTCCTTGGTGAAAAACTTAATGACGAGATTTGAAGAGATCAATATCCAGCAGTTTCCCAGGGGGCAAAACAGCCACGCTGATGCGTTAGCAGCCCTGAGCTCGGCAGTTGATTCTAGCCTTAAAAGGGTTATCCCTATCGATTTCCTCAGTTGCCCAAGCATTTACCCCAACTGCGAGCTGACAAAAGCAAAACCAATACTCCAATTGGAATCAGCCCCCAGCTGGATGGATCCCTTGAAGGACTATTTAAAGAATGGAACGCTTCCAGAGGACAAGAGAACGAGGCGACTTGTATAAAAGATCTTTCTCCAGCCCCTACCTTAGATGCGTCCACCCAGGCGATGTCAAGGCAGTGCTTCACGAGCTTCACAAAGGAATCTGTGGAAGTCATGTCGGAGGAAGGTCTCTAGCCTTCCGAGCAATGAAGGAAGGTTATTGGTGGCCATACATGCAAAAGGACTCCGCAGTATATGCCCGCAAATGCCTAAAATGCCAACTTCACGCCCCTATGGTCCACCAACCCGCCAGTGAATTAAAATCCCTGACCAGTTCCTGGCCCTTCGCCCAGTGGGGAATGGATATCGTGAGACCACTGCCCACCGCTGCCGGCAATCGCAAATACCTGTTGGTTGCAACTGACTACTTTACCAAGTGGATCGAGGCAGAACCACTGGCGAACATCCGAGATGCTGACATGATAAGGTTCGTATGGAGAAATATAATCACTCGATTCCGAATCCCCAGAACCATCATCACTGACAATGGAACACAGTTCGAGAGTGGCCCTTTTCAGGACTTCTGTAACAAACACGGGATCAGGCACCACTTCAGCTCGGTGGCCTACCCTCAAAGCAACGAAGAAGCTGAAGCTTCCAACAAAACAGTAATCGTTGGATTGAAGAAGCGATTAGAGCGAGCCAAAGGCGCATGGGCAACCGAGCTACCGCATATCCTATGGGCATACAGAACGACTCCTAGGCGAGCAACCGGAGAAACGCCATTCTCACTACCATATGGTATGGAGGCGATCATCCCACTAGAAGCGGGATTGCCAACAATGAGATCTGACCTTGTCGGGCAAGGCCAGAACGATCAGGCTTTGCTCGCTGAACTCGACCTGGCCGACGAGCGCAGAGAACTTGCCCTAGTGAAGCTAACGAGCTATCAGCAACAGCTCGCGAAGCATTACAGCAAAAGGGTCAATCCAAGGAAATTCAAAGTTGGGGACTATGTTCTAAGAAAGGTCCTGGGCAACACAGCGAAGCCATCAGACGGTAAACTGGGCCCAAACTGGGAAGGACCTTATAAGATAATCAGAGACGATCTGCAAGGTGCCTATCATTTGGAAACGATGGAGGGCAGGGAGATACCACGAGCATGGAACGCAACTAATCTCAAGAAATTCTATTTTTAGGAATTCTATTATTAAATCTTTTATTGTATTCGTTATGTGAAAGGACAGTTCATTTCTCATTTCACTAATGAAAATCTCTCAGTTGATCACTCTCTAATTAGTAACAGTTATATTTTATTACACATCCCTTCCAAATCACAGGCATAATGATCGACATAGCAGGGGAACACCCCTCCTCAGGTCATCGTCATGAAGCACGACAGACCTCTTAACATTGCCCCTGGCAATATACGAAGCCCTACAGAGTATTCTTAGGCATCAAACCTACTTTGGTTAAACAAAATCCTGATCGGATGAAGACATCCAAATACCAGGTGTGTCCTCGCCAATTGCCCTACTTAGGCCTAAGGGAGTGTGACGACACAACCTAAAAGGTAAAGTGAGGGCACAATGGTATTCTTGCATTGTACTGGACTGGGGGGACACTCACACGACAAAATAAAAAGGGTTGAGAAGCAGCAAAAATATAAAAGGATTGGATGAACACGTTTAGTCGGCAAAATTGCCCAAAACACGAACTTTTCATTAATCTTTTATATTTACAAACAATGATAATACATGTTTAGTCGGCGAAGCTCGCCCAAAGAATTTACATTATCAAAAAGAAAAAGAATAACAAAATCTCAAGGAGGTGGAAGCCTCCGAGCAAGATAGTCAGCAACTTTAGCTCTCCTTCCATCATCAGGAGCGGGGGCTAACTCTTCCACGACCTCATTTGCGTCCAACTCCAACAGTTGCCGGGGAATAGCATCAATGGGGATCCATCGATCATCCCTCCTGAATGGGTTGGGCATCAGAGTGGAGGAGGACATCTCGTGTCAATACCATAACACCGAGTTCCTCGGGACCTGCAGCTCTTTCAGGGCACTCAGCCACCCTCTGATGAAGGAAAGTTCCTCGAACTCTGATAGTCTCGTTGGAGCATCCAGCCAGCCTTGATCGTAGCCATCAGACCACACTTGTCGAGGACCCTTCTTGAACAAATGCCGTAGTCGGGTGACGTCCCTCTGAAGCCCAGCAGCAGTTACATAAGCTCGCCGAACATCTTCGCACAGCTCGGCCATCTCCCTCTCACGCTGTTCCTCGGCTTCCCTGTTCCTACCCCTGGCACTCCTGCCAGCACCCGGGAGGGGAGGCCGAGTAGCTCGCGACGAAGAAGAGCCTTGCAGGACTGCTGAAACGACGCTCGGCAAATGCTCCTTAAGCTTTAGGACCTCCCTCCTCAAATCTTCGTTCTCCTGCTGCAGGAACTCCTCAACCTGGTTAATCTCGGTGGCCTCCAGCAACCTTGCCCTCAGTGCACTGACTTCTTCTTATACCGAGGCACCAATTTCTTCCATCTCCTGGAGCCTGTACTTCAGCTTGGCCACCAGCTCGGACTGATCCTTATATTTTTGGTTCCTTGACTTAGCAAACCTGCAAAGTCTAACAAAGGCCTGATGAACTGCAGGGCTTGCATTAGGACTAAGAGTCCTACCCAGTTGGGAGGTAACAGGAATATAGTCATCAACATCAACCAACTACAGGTAAAAGAGAGATAGAAGAGAGAAAGGGATCAGCGTAAACAAAAGGAGAATCTTCTCATTTCATTAATAAAGACCAAGTACATCGAGCATAAAAAACTTGAGAGATTACAAGAAAAAAGTACAAAAGGAAATCCTAAGAACAGATTAACTAGCAACCTCAGGCTGCCCATCGGTGTCTGGCTGCTTCCCCTCTCAGCAGGGTTCAGTCGCCTGAACAACACCAGCAGGAACTGTATCCGAGGGAAGATCAGTACCCTCGATAGTTGGAGCAGGAGCTTCTTCGTCCACAGTTGGCTTGGGGCCCGGGTCGTGCTCGTCAAACAGGGGAGACTCAGCATCCACACCAGCAGCTAGAAGAGCTTTGTTCCAGCCCTTCTTGAAGTTCAGACGGCTGATGTAGCCAATCTGAACCTCAGCATCATCATAAGCAGCAACCCACCCCGAGTTGTATGAGTCCTCCTTAATGGTGGCTGCCTGGGGTTTCTCCGCCTCCAGCTGCTCGGCCAGGACCCTGTTCTTCTCTGCAAGGTCCAGCTTGCTCGAGCACACTAGGTCATAAGCCTTCCTCAGCTCGCCCAGCTCCTTAACCGCGTTATCCCTCTCGCGGGCAGAATTGACGAGGGCCAGATCAGACGAAGCTCGAGCTGCATCAGCAGCCTTCAGATCAGCCTCCAGCTGAGAACCCCTAACTTCCAGAGCAGACTTTTGCTGCTCCAACTCACCGTTCCTCTTCACCAGCTCGTCGCGATAACGGTAGAGCACAGCGAAGTCGGTCACAAACTGCAAAGAATAAAGAAGAAATCAGGAAGAGAAAACAATCAAGACTTGTTAAAAAATTGAGAATTAGAAGGGAATTTTAATAAGGCCAGCCTCTGGCTGGCTTGCAGGGTCAGCTGATCGGACCCCAGCGCCCTCTGGCGATCCGCAGGAAGAACTGCTCTCTCAAGCAGCGCAGGAGCTAGCTGAGGAGAAATGGCCACCGAAGCCCCTTCGGGCAAGGCAGATACTGGGACCAAAGCTTGACTTGCCTTGGTCCTTGATTCCATTTTCCTCCTCTCCTCCTCCTTCTCGTTTTCCCTCCTCTTCCTCTCCTCTATTCTCTTCTTCTCCTCCACCTTTTTTCTCTCCTCCTCCTCTCTCCTCTTCCTCTCTTGCTCCTGAGAGGAAGGCCGAGAGCTTGTAGCCACAACCCCAGATGCAGTCTTCTATTTCTTTGACCTTTGTGCAAGGAGCACATGGTCATCATCATCATCATCGTCATCTCTGATCAGGTTCTTCCTTGGAGGCATATCTTCACCAGAACTGCTGGAAGTACTCGACTATCCTCGAGCCTTAGAAGCCTCCTCAGAATCAGAAGAGCTGCTACTATCAGAGCTCCCCCCTCCGAGATTACCTGCAGGTTCACTTTCAGAGCTCCCCTCTTCTTCGTCCAACTGGATTAGCTCGGCAGTAGTCTCTTCGCAGGAAGCAAACTCTAGAACACTGTCCACAGGCCGTGCTATAAAGCTAGAGCCTACGTTCTTATACTCTAACAAAAAAGCGACAGATCTGGGATGCTCGCCGTCACCCAAAGGCTCTCTGATGTTCCAAGCTTTAACCAACTCAGAAATCCGGACCTCGCTGAGAGCAGGCTCCAAGTTCCGTGACCTCGCTGTAAAAGAAAACGCAAAGAGGGGTTAGAAAAGTCCTAAATCAGCAGAGATTGAAACGATAGTATGATATCTACCTATATATTCTTCCCCATAAAAGGGAACAGTGAACCTCTCAGACCTCGACCCTTCAGATTGGGGGGAGAACTGCCAATTCCTAACAAGAAAACCTTCCTGCCAGTAGTCCTTATGGGAATCAGGTAGATTTACTACCAATACCCTATCAGGGCTCCTAGCTTTAAGGTACAGGACGCCTGAACTAGTTCGAGAGAAGGAGTAATAAAAGCAAACCTCGGCAAGCCCTAACCTTGTGCCATACAATTGATTTATCCTATCCACGCCGTTCACTATTTTTCATACATTGGGCGAACATTGTGCAGGTACAATACTAAAATAGCTAAAGAAATGCAGAAACAGATCATTAGGGGGAAAGGTAAGTCCCCCCTGGGAGAGTAACAAAACGTGAATCCAGTGGGCATCCTCTATATCCCTAACGTTCCTAGGAGGCGAGGCACAACACTCAATCTCTACCCACTCATGAATGTTGTAGAATTTTCTAAATTCCGAGATTGACCTATTTCCAATCTTCGCCATTGGAAAATACAAGAAAAACTACAAACCAAAGAGAAAATGCAAAGGGCACGAGAAACTTACAAGACAGAAGATCAGGTCAAAATGACGAAGAAGCAACGAGAGTGGAGATCGAAAGCAGAAGGTACGAAGCGCAAGAGTTCTCAAAAGATAGAAGATTGCTGGAAAAGCTGAAACGACGAAAAGAAATGTGCCTTATTCCAACAAACCTTCAAAATCTAATCATATTGCACAGTAAGCGAAGCGGCTGCCGCCAGAAATCGACTCTACAGCTCCCGAGGAATTGTAACGCAATAATCATTTAAATCTGTTGGGCCCACACGCAAGGCACAACAAATTTAGGGGCAATTGTGGGTACCCAGAATTTAGTGCTATAAGCCTGGACGAGTAGCCCAACCCAAGCGGCCCAAAGTCCAGGCCCCTCATCTTTTGTATGGATCCGATTTCCCCACGATCCCATGAAGGGAAGTTATAGGGGAGCACGATCCCATAAAGGGAAGTTATAGGGAAGATGGCTAATATGGAGGAATCCATCATCTCCATTAACTAACCTACACATATATAAATTAAACCCTAGGTCCGGGGCAAAGGACAAGTTGTATTCTTTGTACTCATTCCCCAGAATATTGAGAAATAATACTGACTGCACCACCGTGGACGTAGGCACCTCTTTGCTGAACCACGTACATCTGTTGTTGTGTGATTGCCGTTTTATTTGTTCTTTCTTGGTCATCACTTCTCTTATATTTATTTGTGTTGCACAATCATTGTCTCCACAGTAACTTATTGCATTTGTGTAAAAAATCTTTTGAAATTGAATGAGAGACCATGATGCACTAAGGGTTTTTCACATCTAGGTGGGGGTTTCCTCATAGATATTGTCTTATGCCTTTATGTGAGATTATTTGTTGATTATATACACAATTACTCTCATTCACACACCTAGATCTAAAATGGATCCAACATGATCCCTTGTTAAATTAAACTTATATCTTGTATCTATTTAATCCACCAAATTAACTTAGATTCGCTTCTATAGTGTTATCTGATTAATTAAACTTGAAACTAACTTTGTTTTGTTAATTGTTTAAATGAATTTTTTTCCATTATATGGATATATTATATCTCTCACCTAGATTGTGTCTCCTATATTTGAACTAAAATTGGCGCACGGACTCACTAAAACATATTCACACACACACCCTCTAATTTTATTTGAGGTGAAAACTTGTATAAAAGCACAATCCCTCATAGTTTTCTTTTTCTTTTTGGCATTCCCAATTTTTATATGATTTTCATTTTATTTTGGGAAATATATATTTAGGGCCCTTAGCATGAGAGAAGTTAAAGTTATAATATACTGGTGTGTTAATCTTGAGTTAGAAACACTCTTAATAAGTGTGACCATAAACGTCACAATATATACAATATTTAGTTGATGTAGGCTTAAATATAATGTTTTCTTTTGGAAAAGCTCTTTTATTATTATAAAAACTTTGAGTTATTTTTTAGAAATTTGGTGTCTTATTGGATCCAAATTTAATGTATAAGTTCAGATTGTACTTATGATGTGGACTCCTATATGTTTTTAGATCTAAAATATGCCTCCATGTGGGACTTATAAATTTCTTGCCAAGATTTGAGGAAGAGGGGTCAATTTTAATATTCAAGTGTATCTAATATCCCAAGTTATCAATAGCTTTGAGAAAATTCTTTTTTGACTCGAGGGGGCTTCATTGTATAAACAATTGTATAACCATGTTCTCTTTCTTCTTCTTAATATTTACCAATACTTATCATCTGGTCCAACAAATTAAATAAAGATTCAAATCCTCGGAGTTTTTTTTCGAAAAAATTAAAAAAAAAATCTTTTGATTTTTCAATCCCAAGTAAAGAAAAGTTATGTCTTTGCTACAGGATTTTATTGGACTCTTTTAGTTAGTTGATTTTGTTTTTAATAATTAAACTTCAGCGTTTTGAAAAATTTGGTTGTTTAATAACTATATCCTTTTGGACAACTTTCCTATTAGTTTATCAAACATTTTTTTGTGGTAGACGTATGTAGTCTTTCATAATTGTGACGGTATATGTTTTATTATCAAAAGGTCGTATCTATCTTAGTCTGAAAAATATGTGTGATGTCCTCTTGTTTACACCATATTATTACTAACCAGAGTACACCGCGTGAAAATACAAGCCGGTTATTATAGCCGAGAAATACCATTGACCAGATTAATACAAATGATTGTATAAGATATTGACACCTGTCAAGACCTTAAAAATGGGACATCCACTATAATAACTAATTTAGGGGCATAAGTGAACCATGGTAACTTTTAAATGGGTAACCACCTAGCAATGACAATCACAGTTGTATGGCAAAGGATTCTGAAACACCCTAAATAGTTGACTTGTCTGAGTCTGCACTATTTGAGTGCTTCAACTGATTAAATATTTTGCCAAAATGCATTTTTTTTATTTTGGGTCCTCTCTTTTTGCTACATCATGTATTCTCATCTTGACTGTCCAAGACTCCAGACTCGATCAAAAAACATATCCGGGTAAAGTTCAAACACTGCGTGGATGCACTTATTATACTTGACACATTTAAGAAATCATGCATTTCATTTAGACTTAATTGATTATGTGCTTAAAAAATTTTTTAAAGTAAATTGGATTAATTATTTTTCTTAAAAATCAATTTCCTATTTTTAAATAACTTTTGAAATTCTTTTTTGAATTTAAACGAAGTTTTTAAACACTATTTTGTTTATTAAAATGTCATTTGTGGGAACATGTCATTTAAAAAAAGGGTGTTTTAATCTACACCATATCTATCTTTCTAAAAAACCCAATTGACGGTTATCGATGCTTAAATGATAAATTTTGTAAAAGACATCAATACCCCTTCAAGAAACCCCGATTACTGGAACTTTGCTTCATATATACGTATAGTTCATATAGAATTCGATAACAACTATATAGACAATAAAAAAATAAAACCATGAAAGAATTTTATCAAAACTTCTTCCTCGTACTATTTGTGAAGCCTGAAACCATTTGTATAAATCATCATTTGTTATAATTCTCACGTCTTTGGATAGCATTTAATTGAGAGTATATTTACTCGATCAAGAATACTGACATCGGTCAAGAATATTGACAAAGGGCTCTCTATATTTGTCAAGAAGAATTTCCTCAAAGGGCTCTCTATAATTTTCAAGAAGAATTTGTATCTAAAGATACATATTGTTAAATAAAATAAATAAATAAAGGTGGTTACGATCTCCAAACTCATCAAGAAGAAATTTTTCTTTATCATCATCTTCAACAATGGATGGTTGGACAAATATATGTAGACTGTGATTCGACTTATTAAAGCGGATAATATAAGACCTTATTGAAATACACAAAAATGGGTAAGACCAAAACCGAAATCAACACTACAACTCGAGACAAAAAATTTACACTTAGCCACAAGTGATAGCTCGTAATTAATGCCCATTCATTTACTTCTATCTTAATTGTTTTAAGTTGAGCTCTTGAAGAAAGTGCTTGGTGATTACAGAAAGGGTAAGTGTTGTTGAATGGTTCTTAGTTGATAAAAGTTTTTTCCCTTAATAAACTCCAACGATTTGGTGTGTTAAAATAATTTCAATCTATTAATGAGGGTTTAATAAAAATTGGCGCTGGAAAAAGAAAATAACGATTTATATAAAAAATGTCCTGATAACATGTGCCTTAAAGGCACACATTAACAATCTAAAACAAGTAGGGACAGAGTCTCGACATACATCTAATAAGGTGCAAATTCTCATACAGAGATCTCATACTTACTATTTTGAAACTCAAAACATGTACCCTAAAAGTACATTTTTTTCATTTTCTATACAAAAATATCCTCTAAAAACTCCTACTCACATATTATTGTATGTTTATAGCCTTTAGATTAGATTTTAATGTGATGGTGTGTGCTTGCTTAAGTTGCTTGATCCTAGGCTAGTGTTGACCGCCCAATAGGATGGGCACAGTGGTAGAGACTTTCTCCACACATTTTTGTCTAGAATCAATCCTTGGGCTGTCGAGATATATTACTTTTTCCGCCCAAACATTATGATGTCCAATTGTCCCCAGTTGTGATTCCCTCTTGTTTTGACCGGTTTACGTCATAAAGTAGGTTAGATGGATAGAAATGTCATATCTGAGATATCAAATTTTTTTATGTTTTTTATTTTAATTTATCAATATTATTAGTACAGATTTATTTTTATAAGTGATGTGAATTCTTATTAATAAAATTGATGAATCACAATTCAAAACATTAAAAAAATTTAATATGTGAAAGACATTAAAAAAAATTTCAGATCAAATGTTAGGTAAGTAGCCTTAGATTCCTTTAGTGCAGTATAGTAGCCTTGGACAAAATTGAACCAAAAGATTCCTTTAGTGCAGTATAGTAGCCCTATAGGCCCATTTCAATTTTGTCTCATTTACACCTGGGTATGGGTTTCGGTTTGAATAATTACACCCGTAGGTTAGTTACTTTATTGACTATAAGATCATTAGCATTTTAGTCCTTGATAAGATTTTTACTCGGAAGTTTTCTACTAGCTTTTAAGCCTTTATCCGAGTGACCCAATAGAGTCGCCGCAACCAATTGTCCACTTGCTTCATTATGTTATGACGTTTATAACCGGATAGCTTAATTCTAGCTTGTGCAAGATTTGACCATTAGATCGCAACATTTTGGTTAAGATAATTTCCAGCCGTAGGATCATTTAGATATGGCCAGCTATACCTACATTTAGATATAAATAATTTGATTTATATGGATTTAATCATTTAGGAGCATTGTGTTGTGAATTTTTATTAGATTTTAATTTCACGCGATGCATAATTTGTTATTAAACTAAAAATAAAAATAAAAGTATATAACATTTTTCAATTATTTTTATCATAATATTATTCACCAAAAATAGAAATAAAACAAAAATAAATAAATTTTCTTCTGTGATTCCTTAAGATTGTACATTTCTTTTCAAAACATCACTAACATATGTGGATTCATTTCTGAAGTAATTAATAACGTAGTATAAAAAAGGTATTGATCCGTGTACTGAAATTTTATAATCAAAATATAAAATCAGTAACGAAATTAATATTTTAACACGGGTAGGAGAGCTCTTGTATGCGATATTTGTTTATATAACTATCTATCATAAAATATCAGTGTATAAAAAAGATCGTCTAGGCTTGAGGCTTAGGAGAAACGTCATGCATTAAGTCTTTTACGTCTTATTCTTGGTAAAACGTTTAAGGCACACTTTTTTTAAAAATAAAAACACTTTAGTGAAACGTTATCGCCTTTTAACGAATTTATTAAACAAACCAGACCAATATCTTATTCGAAACAATCAAAAGATAAATGGTATCCCAAACCTCTCTACCTCTCATTCAAAAAATCTCACATTTTTTTTATGTTTTTCTTAGTATTTTAAAAAATAGTATTTTAGTTTGCATATATTCAGACATATTTTAAGGTATGTACCATTTTAGTATTTTTAATAGTCTTGTTATACTTAAAAATATTAAAATATATTAAAAAAGGCCTAAACGCCTTGTTACGCCTAAGGCGCGCCCAGACTTAAGGCTTGGCCTCGACGCCTCGGTCACGCCCTGCGTTTTTTAGAACCTTGTAAAACAATAAAGTATAACATTTTCAATGAAAATATGTAGGGAAAAATAGTTTGGGGAAAAGAATTATAAAATTACTAAATATCCTACGGAAACTTTTGGCAACTTTTCTAAGTCCAAATATTTGCCATGTTTTAAATATTTTGGCATCTTTAAATCTAAATCAAACATGAGTAATGATGATTGAAAATTCAAATACATACTGAATATAAAAACCTAAAAGAAAAATTGTTGGCAAAAAAGAATGCACATATATGCATTTAAAACAAAAATAAATTTTGTATTACATGCCCAATGAATAAATCATATTTTTAAACTAAAATTCAATTTATTCCAAAACCCTCACTCACATAATATACTATCAAGAATCCTAGATCAAGTCATTTTCTAAACAATTAGAATCATACGATTTAACAAAAAACAAAAAGTGTTGTCCCAAATTTGATATGTAGCTTTGACCAAAGAAACACACCCTCCTAACTTTGATTGTATAGTATATCATCTCTCAAACCTCCCAATAAAGAAGAAAAAATGAATTTCCATCAATTCAGTCTCTCTCTCTCTATATATATATATATGGCCGCTACAATACATAAAAGAAAAAATGTGTTTACCTTTATCCAGATAAACAACTTGATTGTTAGTTTATAAAGAAAGATGTGACACCCCGCCTAATAAAATACCGGGCGATCACTCCTATATCAAATTATAACAGGAGTCTCATATGGATCATTCTTAGCATCACTGTCGAAAAATCCATTTAATTACTAATAACCTATTAGGCCGGTGTCAAAATTTTTAACTTTACTACTCTTTTTAACAACAATAAACAAAACATCCACAAGTTAATGCTTAAATAAAACTGAAATGAAATAAAATAATCGAACACTCGGTCAAAATATACAACCATATCGAATGTTGTACTGAAAGAATAACTAAATGTAATTGAGCCATTGGCTCGAATATTTATACAGTACCTTCTATCTAGAGTACAAGAATGGAAGCGGCTATCAAAAACCTGCACGCATCCACAGCTGCTGCAGCTGACGTCTGACTCGAAGGAAGTGCCATCCAGGCGTCCCTGTGTCTCGACACCTATATAATATATATATATATATATATATATATATATAGCAAGAAGGGAAAGTAGATAAACGGGTCAGAGCCCGAGTTTTAAAAATATTTAGCAAGTGCATAAACGCCTTATTATTTTAAAAAAGGTTTTACCTCATATTTAAGTTTGGTATCGCACTCCCATGAGATACCCCTCACCTCTCCACTAACAGTGCACTCCTAGCGCGTCCCTCTAAACATCCTAGTCAAGCTACCCTTCTAGACTAGTCTATCACCCAACCACTATCAACCCTAGATAGTCCAAGTAATGTACTAAGGGCTAAACTTCACTCCAGTCTCAACGCTATGCCATGTTCGTGCGTGGGGTGTCTCGCAAAGCGAAATCCAAACAAGGAACCCCCCATATACACTACTATGCGGCACGGTCGATCGTCGAGATCCGCTAGTCCCTCAGTACAGAAAGATATATATAAATATATACCATAAGCATTTATAATATTAGAGCACTAAGGATTAAACTTCTCCCCAGTCTCAACACATTGCCATATTCGTGCGTGGGGTGTCTCGTAAAGCGAAATCCAAACAAGGAACCCCTCCGATACACTACTATGCGGCAAGGTCGATCGTCGGGATCCATTAGACCATCGGTACTCGATTCATCTATATATATACATATACATATTACCATAAACATCCGGATCTATCTCCCGGAATGAGGATTCATATATCAAGTATTTATCAATACTTTTCATTTTCTCAAAACTTCCCATTTCCCTTTTTATACTCAGGAAATGTAAATATAAAAGCCAATTCATTATCATGAATTGCTTTAACAAATCATATACTTTTAAAAGCCAGTTTTATTATCATAAAAATGCTTTTCCTTTATATGTCATCCCATTTCCCTTTTTATACTCAGGAAATGTATTCAAAGACATTTTCATTATCATAAAAATGCTTTGATCATATCATATGCTTCCACAACCCTTCTTCCATCTGGGAGTGTTACCGAAGCCAAACCTTTATCCCATTTCCCTTCCTATATCCAGGAAATGTAATTAAAGCCAATCTATTATCATGAATTGCTTTAATATATTACGTGTTCTAAGACCGCCCGTCCGGATTTCTCCACTGTGCGCGCCCCTAAATGGCTATCATCTTCCAGGGCCTATAATCAAGACAACCTGGGATCCTACATCGCAAGACGTCGGGAAGCGGCCACATGCCTGCGGGATAGTCAAGACCACACCCGGAATCTCCTAACCAGCGCAGAAAAATACAAAAAACGCTCATATGGCCTATAGGACTATATCCACCCTGCGTTAATTTGTCAGGGGGCTTCACCATACGCACGCAACTTCCCTTATGATAGCGATTTAGAGAGGTGTGTGTCCTCATTTTTATCATTATGAAAATCATTTATCTTTCCATTTTGAAAACATTCATATTTTATTTTCAAAATCATTTACATCATATCATATATACTTTAATCACATAGTATATATATATACCATATATTCCTACCTGAATATATAAAAATGGCCATATTTGCCAAACCATCTATCGATGACCAATAATCCCAAAGATTCTCTCAAAGAATCATAATCATGCATTCATATATGCATAATACTAAACCCAAAGTATATTCTTACTTTAATAAGTAATATATATCAAAATCCCATCTACGGATTCATTTGGATATCTCCAATTATACTAATTCACTCTAAGTGAATATACACATATATATACACTCTCAATTCCTCAAGTCCTTTAGGACATAACCCTCCATAATACTTTAATTTAGAAGGCCCTTAAACTTCAAACTCAAAAAGGAGAAATAATCTTAATCTCCAAAATCTTGCGCTGAAAACAGGGGGCACCGGTCGACCGGTCCTAGACCCCCGGTCGACCGCGGGTTACAAATAAGCCTACGAAGCAAAGCAGTAGGCCCTTTCTTCTTGACGCGGTCGACCGGCCATAGGGGCGCGGTCGACCGGTCACACCAGGTCTCCAAAAATTAAATCCTCAATTCCCTTATCCAACAACCCAAATTCATTTTTGGGGTTTCTAAACTACCCCCAAAATTATCCTGAACATCTACGCAATTAATTCTAGCCGTAATTTTTCCAATTCCCGATTTGATTTCCGAGTTGATGATTTCAACCCGGAGCTGCCATCTTGTAAAAATCATATCAAATCGTAGAAAAATCAAAAAAATACACGGTCGGCGCCCACGCGACCGTATCGAAAAGATCTACAACTTTCGCGTTTTGGCCGAAAGCTAAATCAATTCTTTTCCTGGCCAAAAAGGCCCCCTAAAGTGACGGGTTACTATTCATCGTCTTCTCCGAGACGATTTCGGCCATTAAAGCCTCTCCCAAGCTTTTGCCGCCTCACCCAACGTCCTACAACCTCAACCAACTACAAATACACATATATTAAGGGTTCTAAACATCCTAGAACCCAAAACCACCAATTAATTTAGGTTAAAACCTAAGTTCCACAAATTGAAATATTATTGGGGTTTAATTATTTTAACTTCCAAAAACTCGTTTTATCCACGATAATCCACCCCAAAACCTTTAGGGTTTGTTTATACCAAACTACGGTATAAGAGATTTATGCAAAAAGATAAATAAAGCAAGTAAACACTTGCCTCGTGTATAAAATCCGACGACCTCGAGTCGAATCCGGCGGAGTTTGCCCGAGATCTCCATTTCTCTCCTCTTTTCTTCTTCCTCTCTCTCTCTTCTCTCTCTTTTCTCTTCTTTCTTCCTCTCTTCCTCCTTTTATAAGGAGAAAATGGTTTTAAACCCTTAAAACCCAAAAACGACTCGTTTACCCAATTACGAGTTACTTTTACTTCTAAAATTACCCGAAACTCGTTTTCGACTATCGGACACTCTTTTTCGACTATCTCGGACATTCCGAGACTCACGGCGCAATCGAAATTTCCATCCGATGTACTTGACCGGAAATCACTATTCCAACCCAAAATAAATAAATGCGGGTTTTCCAATTAAAAATCTTACCTCGTGTCGCTTTTCTCCACGGCGACATATAATTAAAATATTTCGACCTATATAGTCCCAAAAATAATCACAACATCCTTCGAAAATCATTTAATCCTCAAAAATCTCAAAAATTACTATTTAAGAAAATTCCCCAAATTCCAATTTATTTTTAATTATGGAATTTAATCGTGTCCAAAAGGGCGGGTTGTTACATACTCCCCCCCTTACAACGGAATTTCGTCCTCGAAATTCAGATACGACCTACACCACCAATACTAGGATCACTCCAAATCCTAATACCTCAAGGGAAATGATACTAACCCAACGGTTCTCAACCATATGCTACACGACTATCACGATCGTAAAGTGACTCTTATACGTCACATAATACCCATCATCTATAATGCCTATCGGCATGAATTTCAACCTTATATACTACGCCCCTTCTATTTCAGGCGGTATATAAAACCATCTTACCAAGGTGCCCATACACATTTCCAACTTGTGCACATTTGCACATCCGTAGTGAACGTCTGACACGTAACACTCTCTCCCAATAAGGGCCTTTCCTCGGTGTAATACTCACCTATGGGTCCTCCCGACCCACGAAATCAATTCTCCTAATCTCGGCGCCACTAACATTAACGAATTTACGCCTTAAATAATACTAAAGTCTATGCGATATCCTACCTACACGGAACTAATATAATCTTAAGTATGTCCCTAGTGCCCAAGGCCTCTCTCAACTCCCGACAATTGCTTGGTTTCATGCGTGGGACGTCTCGCCAAGGCGAAATCCAAACAAGGAACCCTCCCGTTACACTACTCCCTCGCGTAGTCGGTCATCGAGATATAGCGACCTAAGGCACACCAGCGGGACGTCCTAAATACTGCCTACGCTAAACTACGAACGCATTTCTACTATCTTATCCTTCCGCCCATACGGAAGGAAACCTAATCAATCGAAGTGCCCACTTTCTATAAAAGTGTGACGAACATACTACCCAAAACATACCTTCTCAAAATTTGCCTTTTTATTAAGGCTGGTTATTATCCTCAAACCAATTTCTCTAAGTCCAACCTCACCCACCCACTTGTGGCGAGGGGACCACTTTAGTGCTTTTCCATAGCACAATATTTCCATAAGTATATCAACATCATGTGGCTCATAGCCTATAGTGGTTCATCCACACTATAAGACCTTTCCACAAAATCAACATCCTTGCATCCCATAACAGCTCCCCACTCCCGACGCCATTAAGAGTCATGTGTGGAGTGTCTCGCAAAGCGAAATCCAAACAAGGAACCCCTCCACACATTAACCCTTGACATCGTTGGTTATGGAGTTCCGTTATTTCAACATGCAACCGGGATATCCCTATCCCCTAATCCAATAAAAAAGGTTGACTGAACTCCTATCTCTAACTAAGAGTCATACCACCCTGCGCTCGCACTCATTTTTAAATCTTTGCGCAAATAGTAATGAGCTTGATCTTCAGCTCAACACAAATCCTGCGGCCTTAAATCATATATATAAGGTCGTCATATACCCAAATCACGATAATGAAACCTCTACTCATCGAAGTTTCGTATCCCACAATAAATAAGGTGGACTCAACCTATATCTAGGTGAGACACCGCAACAATAACCTGTTCCCTCCAGGAACCATGGACACGATAGACTTGTCATTTTTAGCCTGCTATCGCTCCGAAAATACACCATAATGTATTATACTCATCATATCACCGTACTCGTATAGACATATAAAACGAGTATCCCAAACCAAATATATATATACAATATATCAACACCCGCCTTTATGGAGAATGAAGGAAAATAAAATTCCGCTATCGCGGAAAGCACATAGACATACATTATAATGTTATCGAGACCACCACAACTCAAATTACACACACGAGTCTAGGGCTAACTAATACCGCGACTTTATCTAGTCACGCCAAATATACCTCCTCGATTGAGGTAAAACTCATAACAACATCTTCGCCTTTATCAACTGTCGGCCTCTAGCCGACCCTTATGTGAATAATCCAAAACATCATTCTTCTCATTCATGCTGAATCATGGGGACTCACGGTTAAAATTATCCGTAAGATCCATTTTGAACCCTCAATTTCAATGAGGAATCACACTTTAGTACCACTCTCTACTTCAGCGGTACTGCGGTAATCCTAACTACCATTCTTTAGTAGTCGCCGCCAAAATCCTTAACAATTGCTACAAGGAGAGTGACCTCTACTAAGGCCCTCGTCCCCAACTTCTACCAGCTGCCCCAGCTAAGCCTCACCTCCTGCTACCATCCAAGCTCCGCACACGAATCCCAAACGAGCGCACAAAAGATTTCTATAATCTTATAATATGGCAGGAGAACGAAATCTCACAAGAGAAATCAACAATCCTAATTCTGAGGCTCTATAACAAATGAGAGCAACGCTGAAAGCGTAGTACGTCCGCACAGATTCCTAAGGACACTAGAACCTGATGCCCTGATACCATCTGTGACACCCCGCCTAATAAAATACCGGGCGATCACTCCTATATCAAATTATAACAGGAGTCTCATATGGATCATTCTTAGCATCACTGTCGAAAAATCCATTTAATTACTAATAACCTATTAGGCCGGTGTCAAAATTTTTAACTTTACTACTCTTTTTAACAACAATAAACAAAACATCCACAAGTTAATGCTTAAATAAAACTGAAATGAAATAAAATAATCGAACACTCGGTCAAAATATACAACCATATCGAATGCTGTACTGAAAGAATAACTAAATGTAATTGAGCCATTGGCTCGAATATTTATACAGTACCTTCTATCTAGAGTACAAGAATGGAAGCGGCTATCAAAAACCTGCACGCATCCACAGCTGCTGCAGCTGACGTCTGACTCGAAGGAAGTGCCATCCAGGCGTCCCTGTGTCTGGACACCAATATAATATATATATATATATATATATATAGCAAGAAGGGAAAGTAGATAAACGGGTCAGAGCCCGAGTTTTAAAAATATTTAGCAAGTGCATAAACGCCTTATTATTTTAAAAAAGGTTTTACCTCATATTTAAGTTTGGTATCGCACTCCCATGAGATACCCCTCACATCTCCACTAACAGTGCACTCCTAGCGCATCCCTCTAAACATCCTAGTCAAGCTATCCTTCTAGACTAGTCTATCACCCAACCACTATCAACCCTAGATAGTCCAAGTAATGTACTAAGGGCTTAACTTCACTCCAGTCTCAACGCTATGCCATGTTCGTGCGTGGGGTGTCTCGCAAAGCGAAATCCAAACAAGGAACCCCCCCGATACACTACTATGCGGCACGGTCGATCGTCGAGATCCGCTAGTCCCTCAGTACAGAAAGATATATATAAATATATACCATAAGCATTTATAATATTAGAGCACTAAGGATTAAACTTCTCCCCAGTCTCAACACATTGCCATATTCGTGCGTGGGGTGTCTCGTAAAGCGAAATCCAAACAAGGAACCCCCCCGATACACTACTATGCGGCAAGGTCGATCGTCGGGATCCATTAGACCCTCGATACTCGATTCATCTATATATACATATACATATTACCATAAACATCCGGATCTATCTCCCGGAATGAGGATTCATATATCAAGTATTTATCAATACTTTTCATTTTCTCAAAACTTCCCATTTCCCTTTTTATACTCAGGAAATGTAAATATAAAAGCCAATTCATTATCATGAATTGCTTTAACAAATCATATACTTTTAAAAGCCAGTTTTATTATCATAAAAATGCTTTTCCTTTATATGTCATCCCATTTCCCTTTTTATACTCAGGAAATGTATTCAAAGCCATTTTCATTATCATAAAAATGCTTTGATCATATCATATGCTTCCACAACCCTTCTTCCATCTGGGAGTGTTACCGAAGCCAAACCTTTATCCCATTTCCCTTCCTATATCCAGGAAATGTAATTAAAGCCAATCCATTATCATGAATTGCTTTAATATATAACGTGTTCTAAGACCGCCCGTCCGGATTTCTCCACTGTGCGCGCTCCTAAATGGCTATCATCTTCCAGGGCCTATAATCAAGACAACCTGGGATCCTACATCGCAAGACGTCGGGAAGCGGCCACATGCCTGCGGGATAGTCAAGACCACACCCGGAATCTCCTAACCAGCGCAGAAAAATACAACAAACGCTCATATGGCCTATAGGACTATATCCACCCTGCGTTAATTTGTCAGGGGGCTTCACCATACGCACGCAACTTCCCTTATGATAGCGATTTAGAGAGGTGTGTATCCTCATTTTTATCATTATGAAAATCATTTATCTTTCCATTTTGAAAACATTCATATTTTATTTTCAAAATCATTTACATCATATCATATATACTTTAATCACATAGTATATATATATACCATATATTCCTACCTGAATATATAAAAATGGCCATATTTGCCAAACCATCTATCGATGACCAATAATCCCAAAGATTCTCTCAAAGAATCATAATCATGCATTCATATATGCATAATACTAAACCCAAAGTATATTCTTACTTTAATAAGTAATATATATCAAAATCCCATCTACGGATTCATTTGGATATCTCCAATTATACTAATTCACTCTAAGTGAATATACACATATATATACACTCTCAATTCCTCAAGTCCTTTAGGACATAACCCTCCATAATACTTTAATTTAGAAGTCCCTTAAACTTCAAACTCAAAAAGGAGAAATAATCCTAATCTCCAAAATCTTGCGCTGAAAACAGGGGGCACCGGTCGACCGGTCCTAGACCCCCGGTCGACCGCGGGTTACAAATAAGCCTACGAAGCAAATAAGTAGGCCCTTTCTTCTTGACGCGGTCGACCGGCCATAGGGGCGCGGTCGACCGGTCACACCAGGTCTCCAAAAATTAAATCCTCAATTCCCTTATACAACAACCCAAATTCATTTTCGGGGTTTCTAAACTACCCCCAAAATTATCCCGAACATCTACGCAATTAATTCTAGCCGTAATTTTTCCAATTCCCGATTTGATTTTCGAGTTGATGATTTCAACCCGGAGCTGCCATCTTGTAAAAATCATATCAAATCGTAGAAAAATAAAAAAAAATACGCGGTCGGCGCCCACGCGACCGTATCGAAAAAATCTACAACTTTCGTGTTTTGGCCGAAAGCTAAATCAATTCTTTTCCTGACCAAAAAGGCCCCCTAAAGTGACGGGTTACTATTCATCGTCTTCTCCGAGATGATTTCGGCCATTAAAGCTTCTCCCAAGCTTTTGCCGCCTCACCCAACGTCCTACAACCTCAACCAACTACAAATACACATATATTAAGGGTTCTAAACATCCAAGAACCCAAAACCACCAATTAATTTAGGTTAAAACCTAAGTTCCACAAATTGAAATATTATTGAGGTTTAATTGTTTTAACTTCCAAAAACTTGTTTTATCCACAATAATCCACCCCAAAACCTTTAGGGTTTGTTTATACCAAACTACGGTATGAGATATCTATGCAAAAAGATAAATAAAGCAAGTAAACACTTGCCTCGTGGATAAAATCCGACGACCTCGAGTCGAATCCTGCGGAGTTTGCCCGAGATCTCCATTTCTCTCCTCTTTTCTTCTTCCTCTCTCTCTTCTCTCTCTTTTCTCTTCTTTCTTCCTCTCTTCCTCCTTTTATAAGGAGAAAAGGGTTTTAAACCCTTAAAACCCAAAAACGACTCGTTTACCCAATTACGAGTTACTTTTACCTCTAAAATTACCCGAAACTCGTTTTCGACTATCGGACACTCTTTTTCGACTATCTCGGACATTCCGAGACTCACGGCGCAGTCGAAATTTCCATCCGATGTACTTGATCGAAAATCACTATTCCAACCCAAAATAAATAAATGCGGGTTTTCCAATTAAAAATCTTACCTCGTGTCGCTTTTCTCCACGGCGACATATAATTAAAATATTTTGACCTATATAGTCCCAAAAATAATCACAACATCCTTCGAAAATCATTTAATCCTCAAAAATCTCAAAAATTACTATTTAAGAAAATTCCCCAAATTCCAATTTATTTTTAATTATGGAATTTAATCGTGTCCAAAAGGGCGAGTTGTTACAAAAGAATTACCAAAAGGAGGCAGAGTCTTGTGTTTTTTTAAAGTGTTTGTGAAGGAAATCGAAGAGATTAAAAGTTGGAGAGGAGTAGGGTTAGAATAATTATGTAATTAATGGAGAGAGATGTATTTTAGTAATTATCCTTGCCACATGACAAATTTACACATAGAGACACCATTTCTAAATATACTAGATTTTAACCCCGCTCGATGTGCGACCAGTTTGTAGAAACATATTTTCCATTTTATATTGTTAAAAATGAATGGAACATTTATATAGTCTACATAAACATATCTTGGTTTAAGAGTCTTTATTAGTTCTGAGGAGGAACATGCATTGGGCAGTACTCATTTGAAAATAATGTAAATAGACAAAGCACTTTTAGTGTCACGAATATAATTAATGCATTACAAAATATTTCTTATATATCAACTCCAAAAACTAAAGATCCGATTCATCTATGCTATACACATAACACCATAAATCCACCCTAAGCACAAATAAAGACCCAAAATGCTTTAACATGGAGACTATCCTGAACACAATATCTCTAAGATACATTAAGATTGGTAATTATTAGCTGTCAACAATAGGATATGGTTTATAGATGTGGTCTTAGGGGACCAACTTATACATATTCAAATAACATATCGGTAAAACATCTTGTGAGTTATTAGACTGTGTAACCTTTTGTTGATCTTACATCCTAATATGTCTAAGGAACTACCCCTTCCCGGTGTGTCGCAACCTCCTTTCAGAGATCCTTCGTCGAAATCAGCACTAGATACACAAAGCCATGGGAAATGGAATCACATATATTTTGTAAACACATATATTTTTTAAATTGAAAACAAGTATCTTTGGACATGATTTTACCCAATTGTAATCTTATAAAATATTCAACAACCCACTCTACATTTCTCTCTTTCAGATTGTTCTGAGAAAATACCCGAAAAAATAGTTGATATCTTATTTACCAATGTAGGAGGGGCTTGATGATAAGCCTCTCATTTAATTATTAAATGAGATTAGAGATGATTAAAATTGATAAAAGTCCATGTGTTTATGCAACTGGAGTGTTATTATACGAGTCGGACATATCACGCATATTTGTGTATTATTTACGCATTAACTAGATAATATTCTAGTGTTGAGAGTTTGACATATGTTATGGGACACATGCCACTTAAAATAGGACATGTGTCACCATGAGTTATTTGATATGTGGTGACCCACTTGTGTTGGTTTTAGCTATAAATATGCCTCACCCCCATACATTTTGGGGAGAGCTTCTTAGGATTAGAAGAGTCATTTTCTTATCTTATGAGTTTTCAGAGAGTTTGAGAAAAGAGTTTTGGAAAAGAGTTTTTTAGATGAGTTTCAACACCTCCCACCTCTCCGAAAAACCAACACAATGTGTTTTTCGACGAATAGTACGAACCCATGAACTACGCTGTCTTTGATTCTGAGCATAACGGATACATAGGTGCAATCGAAATTGCTCAAGTCAAACATGTACAAAAATTCGATATTTTCCCAAATTAGACTACCCTCTTACATTTGGCGACTCTGCTGGGGGGTATTCACGATTTTATCGTGTAACGCCTCATCTGTGCTAAAAAAGTGGATGGAGACGAAGAAAAGAGGTTGACAACACAACTTCTTCTCAAACATTTATGGGAAGAAAATATCTAACTTCATATCAGATAAGTAACTGATTTTTCCTACTTATAATATCTTCTACCTTGCATCCAGATTTTATGATATTTTATATATTAGTATCAGTTTTGATGTCTATCTCAAAGTATAAACAAATTTTTTGATGATAAAACAAAAAATTGTTTGATATTTATATTTTACCTGAGATTGTATATTTTGTGTGTGCATAAGGGTTGGTTGAACCATTACGATTCGAGTATGTTTTCATGCATAAGAGGCTGAAAAAAATTAAAAGTATGATTGTGAGTATGACATATTTCTTTACACTGTACATAAACCTTAGATTGACCCTATGTAGGCATTAAATGCCAAATATAGTTGGACACTACTGTAACTTGCGTAGACTTACATCCTTTGAGATCCAATTACTCTGAATAAAAAAAGGTATTATATATATATTTTTTTGCTGAATAAAAATCGGAGCAGATCATATTTTACAGAGACAAGACGTTCAAATCAAAACTCATGTGATAACATTTATTATAGCGTAGATGACTTTAGAACTCTGAGTACTGAGTGTGACCATTGAGCCTATCAAGCCTAGTATATAGTCTGTTTTTCTTTTTGCGTGTCAGATTCATTTAAAAAGGTAAATTTCGTACAATATATATTGTATGTTAGCTGTAAAGATAAAAAGGAATAGTCATTTAAAGAAAGTAATAAGCTCTTTCAAAACTCATTTACATGTCTGAACGGTTGTACAAATCATGATCTTGCTTGTTACTTGCTCTGCATAGAGGCTATCAATATAAAAAAAAATACAAATATAGAGGAGGCTATGTCCTTCTTTCGTGTCACCTTACTTGTTTGAGCTTCATCGAACCTCTGTTGACAAAACTCACTTATGAACCGCTTTATGTATTTCAATTACTGAGCTTCATCGGACCTCAGATTTGATCCCCGACGAACCTTATTCCTCTCCGGCTGTGTGGTCGCTTACTCCATTATCGTTTCGTAATTTTTTTTGGCACGTGATCATATCCAAACTTGTAAACTTTCCCATGTTTATTCCCAAATCAAATTGGAGATTAAATTTGGTTAGTGCTTCAAATGGTACCGATGACCGACGATGAGTTTATATCTGGGTTTTACAGCCGAATCAACATAACATGAAATGGGTCTTGCTGGGCATAATAACCCACTATCTAGTTTGGAAAAATTGTCTCAACTCGGATATACCTTCGTGGCATCATAAGATCAAGAGAAACCATTGTTCCTACGAGAGGCAAAGTTCAACATACATTCCAAACAAACCAACCCACTTAACTGGGGACACATCGACCCACCATGGAAAATTGGTAAGTGATTTAGCTGAGAGAGTAAAATCTATTAAAGGTAGATATAAACAGAAACACCGTGGGATCTTGAAATGTGACGAACCCCCTATGGGAGCCTGAAACTAATGAACCATCGTGGGATCTTGAAATACGAAGAATCACCGTGGGAGCTTAAAATTCGATGGAGCTCGATTAGAAACGGGCGAGGCTTGCTCTGAGGAAACTCTACCTGATGAAGCTCCGACTAGAAAGAAAACTAGTGTTGTCAAACCGAAGCACCTGTTCGAAGGAACTCAAGGACGGATCACCATATGAGTGATCTTCTTTGTGTGCAGGGTAGATCTGTCATATAAGCTTGAGGTCCATCATTTTATGATTTTGCGATGAATGAATCTATGATTTTGGGTTTGAGGTCCATCTGAAAATTCCAAATATGACTCAACCATCAGTGTTGTCAATGGCACCAAATATGGTCCCTCAGATCTTTAAAAAGGGGGGGGGGGGGATATGTTGAATATTGTCCACACTATGATTTAACTGTAAGAGATGCATATATGATTTAACCGTTACAGCTTATGGTTCCTCGAGCATGGCACATGTTGGGACGGTTCCTTCGTTATCACATGTGTCAAATCAATTGATGTCATAAACAATTATGAATATAATTAATAAGTATGGTTTTCCATAAAAATTTAGAAAATAAGCAGATGTTTATATAATTGATAATATGTGTGTGATACCATTGAAAAAAAATGAGTTTATTTTATTTTTGACAAATAAAATATAGAGATAATAGTGCACTTCTCATAAAAAATTTAATTGTTTGAAAATATTCATGAGTCACGTTAGGTGCACGAGTTACGTTAATGAATTGAAAATATTTATTTTGAATGAGATGGATGAAATATAATGAAGCTCCGATTGAGTATTTTGATATTTAAAACATATTCATAATTATTTGTACATCGTATTCATACACATTATGATTCATTTACGAAATATTTAAATATGTTTTAGAACTGAAGATATATCTTGAGATTATATACACCTTTAGATTTATTATTACATGCACCCTTAAACGACATTAAATTGTGCACGATGAACCTACGAGAATCGGTGGTTATGATTCATTGCACAAATATCCCCAGACTTTATTTATTTTTTTATTTTATTAGATTAAATAAAATAAGATAAAGGGGGCATGCTGATAATTGTACTTGGATATTTCCTGAGTTCTACTAACCATTTGCAATATTATGTTATTGTGTCAGAAAGATAATACTTTGTAGAGGGTTTTGAATGAGAAGATATTGAGTGACACTAACATCAAGCCATTGTTCAAAGATATGATAGTTTGCAATATACCCCATGAAATGTAATGATTAGGTTGCTTTCATTTTTTTCGGGTGGGCATTGTAAATGTTATATGTAATTTATTTTATTTTATCTTGAGTTAAAATACAATAAAGGGGGCAAATGAATATTATGATGTAACATAGCTTGTGGTGTAAAGCTTCTTCGACATCCTTCACGACAAGGTTAGATTGATGAACCTTCAGAGTATAGTAACATCCAAGCAGACCATTACAAAAGCTTCTTCAGTTTCTTTCGCAAAGAGTTCAAACGGGCTAATTAGTTGTCACTCAGAAATTGACAAAGTCATAGTCATCCTTCAGATATGACATCATATTACGAGAACTTTGCGAGTGTGGATAAGTCTTCTACAAAGGTGTATTATACTCCAATTTTTTTTTATCAAATTGGTCGGTAGTTGAACCACGATCGCTATAACTTAACTCGTCCGAAGAAGTTGGTCATTGAAGCAAATATAAGAGGAACCACGCTCAGTTTGTCATTTGGAAGGTATGCGCTCCCGTCCTGAAAAGCGATACAGAAGAAAGAGTTTACAAAAAATCTTAACAAGTGGTTTTCATTGTTAACTCACCGTTACTGGTAGAGTTTGACGAAAAATCTTAATAAGTGGTTGTCATTATTATGTCACCATTTTGGGTGTTACCATTATTGGTGGAGTTTTTACAAAAATCTTAACAAGTGGTTTTCATTGTTAACTCACCGTTACTGGTGGAGTTTGACGAAAAATCTTAACAAGTGGTTGTCATTGTTAAGTCACCGTTATGGGTGTCACCGTTATTGGTGGAATTTTTACAAAAATCTTAACAAGTGGTTTTCATTGTTAAGTTACTGTTACTGGTGGAGTTTGATGAAAAATCTTAACAAGTGGTTGTCATTGTTAAGTCACCATTACGGGTGTCACCGTTATTGGTGGAGTTTTTACAAAAATATTAACAAGTGGTTTTCATTGTTAAGTCACCGTTATTGGCGGAGTTTTATAAAAATCTTAACAAGTGTTTTTCATTGTTAAGTCACCGTTACTGGTGGAGTTTGACAAAAAATCTTAACAAATGGTTGTCATTGTTAAGTCACCGTTATGAGTGTCACCGTTATTAGTGAAGTTTTACAAAAATCTTAACAAGTGGTTTTCATTGTTAAGTCACCGTTACTGGTGGAATTTGACGAAAAATCTTAAAAAGTGGTTGTCATTGTTAAGTCACCGTTATGGTGTCACCGTTATTGGTGGAGTTTTACAAAAATCTTAACAAGTGTGTCTTCATTGTTAAAGTCACCTCTAACGGTGGAAGAAAAATCTTAACAAGTGTGTTTCATTGTTAAGTCATCTCTAACGGTGGAAGAAAAACCTTAACAAGCGTGTGTTCATTGTTAAAGTCACCTCTAACGGTGGAAGAAAAATCTTAAACAAGTGTGTTTTCATTGTTAAGTCACCTTTAACGGTGGAGTTGACAAAAAAATTTATTGTTAAGTCACCTCTAACGGTGGAGTTTACGACAAACCTTAACAAGTGTGTTTTCATTATTAAGTCACCTCGTAGGTGTGAGTTTGTGAAAAACATTAAAAATTGGTAATTTTGGCGAGTTAATAATGCGTGCATGCACAAGAAACCTCATCGTAATTTGGGTAAGTCAATAACACGTACATGAACAATAAGCCTCGTCATGATTAAGACAAGCCAAAAACATGTGCATACACTATATGATAATAGAGAATGAAGAACTAGTTATTATGTAAACCATATAAAAATACTTCCATCAGGCTTGGTTGAGAATAATGAAACTGAACAATGAAGTAGTTGTTATGGGATCATAATATACTTCCAAATTGCTTTGTTGAGAATAATGAAAGAGAATGATGAAGTAGTTATTATGTGTCCATGATAATACTTTTTACCAAAGCAGAGTTACGAACAACCACAATAAAATCGTGGATACATGTTCATTTAAATAGGAATGGGGCCAACACTCATAGTATATCATTTGCATGAAAAGAATGATCACGAGGTCCTTCGGAATAATCCATGAGATCAAAACCTAAAATACGATATGTAAGATATGAAATATGAGATAGAAATATGTCATCGAGATGAAATGAGATATGAGATTATTATCCACGATTCACAAGTTCATCGAAAATATCAAAATCGATTAAAAGTGTTTCGTACATACAATCGATATATTTCAGACATGCATCAATATATCAACTATATGTATGAGGGGCCAAATGTAGGAGGGGCTTGATGAAAAGTATCTCATTTAATTATTAAATGAGATTAGAGATGATTAAAATTGATAAAACTCCATGTGTTTATGCAACTGGAGAGTTATTATGCGCGTCGAACATATCACGAATATTTGTGTATTATTTACGCATTAACTAGACAATATTCTAGTGTTGAGAGTTCGACATATGTTATGGGACACCTGCCACTTAAAATAGGACATGTGTCACCACGGGTTATTTGACATGTGGTGACCCACTTGTGTTGGTTTTAGCTATAAATATGCCTCACTCCCATACATTCTGAGGAGAGCTTCTTGGGAGTAGAAGAGTCATTTTCTTATCTTATGAGTTTTTAGAGAGTTTGAGAAAAGAGTTTTTGAGATGAGTTTCAACACCTCCCACCTCCCCGAAAAACCACAACAATAAGTTTTCCGGAGAATAGTACGAACCCACGAACTATGCTAACTTTGATTCCGAGCATAATGGATACGTAGGCGCAACCGAAGTTGCTCAAGTCAAACATGTACAAAAATTCAATATTTTAGACTACCCTTTTACAACCATAAGGGTATAATTTCATATAAGGTGAGGAGTAATATCTTGGGAAGAGAAATGGTTTGTTTTGGTTGTTGTAAGGTTATAGGCAAATAAAATGTCGTCGGTAATAAATATTTGAGAAGATTGAGTTTTGATGGTGAGGAGTAATGGAGTGGAAAAAACAGTTTGGTTTATAATGACTATTTGAGATGATAATGACTTTTGAGTTAGCATATATTGATAAACCCATGAGAAATATTTTTATTGAAGATATTTAACTTTAACAATAAATACATGAACACACATGGCAAACTACCTTTAAGAGACACCGAATTTAAATATAGATATTAGATTATATTTGATTGACTACAATGGTAAGTACTAGGCTATAATCATTAGACCTATAGGCAGGCCTGTTGTGACTGGATATTAGGAGATTTTGATATTATTTTTTACTAGATGTACCTTATTAAGATTAACTTGTACGCATTATTTAAACATTATACCAACTGTGGTTTCTTTCTTTAGTGGTTTATGGGTTTGGTATTTCATATACCAGTCTTGGTTTTAGTTTATGAATTACCCTTTATACCTGATAACTTATCTTTTAAAAAGTGTTCTTGGCCCTTAAATATTTTAGTTTAGGTAAATTTCATCTCAATTCCTTATTTCTCTTGGAGTTTCTAGACTATTATAAACCCTAATATATAAACCTTGTTATACCATTTGTTGGGGTTGGTTAGGTCAGACATTTTATTAGAATGAGAAACAAATAGGCTTTTAATTTTCTTAAAGAAAATACAGAGAGTAGAGAGAAATAATCTGAGATAAATTTTATTTTCATATTCCCATATTATGGTTTGATTTTATTTTTATTCTTTATTTTTTCGTTTTTTATTTAAAATCTCAATGATATTGCACAAGACCTTATGAGAAGAATTTGATTTTTACTGTTATAGTAGAGAGTACTATTCTTATATGTTTAAATTTGTTTTTATCAAAAACTAATCTCTCTTAAGTGTTAGATTCAAATTTTTTATTTAATATTTTTCAAGATCTATTATTTTGATTTTTATGTTATATGTTATATGTTTTTAAAATCATAAATCTCTCCGGATCTTGAATGTTTGTTGAATATCCTTTATAGATTTGTTTTTCTCTTAAATTTATGAATGAATTTCTAAAAAGAATTTTTAGACTTGCTTTAGTGAGAACACATTTTTAGAGTGAATATATATTTTTGTGTGTCTCCACGGTGAGGAACGCAACCATATATTTTCAATCAATAAATCAGACCCTTGAATCCCAGGCAAGTATCTATCTTGCTAATTTCTAGTTGATATTCCTTCCATGTTAGTCTAGGAATGAAAATCATATGTTTTAATGGAAGAATTAAATGTTTTGGAAGAGAATTTATATGTGTAGGGAGAATCCATGTAGACTGAAATCTTGATCATATGTAGAGGATTACCCACAAAGTTATTATGGTATTTGGGAAAAAAATATGGATTAAAATAGAGGTTTGTGATTATTCATGCAAAATTTGGTTTTATAAATAAATCTGGGATTAAACCCCTTTTTGATAGATTTTTTGAGGATTTATTGATGTTGTTACGTTAGAACTTGTTTCTATATATATTGCTTATACCTTTGGATTACTTTGATGGGAGTTTGGGATGAAATTATAGAGGTTTGTAGGGGTTATAATGATTGAACCTGTAGGTTGAAAGTTGCATAAAATTGGGCAAGAACAGCTTAATTGATCGATCGACCAAGAGCATCGATCGATCGACCCCATTCCTCGATCGATCAATCCCTCCTGGAAAATCGCATATTTTTCCCATTTTTGTTTAATTTGCATAAAAAACCTGGGAACCCTTGAATATATTTTACATAGTATAATGGGACATGGAGAGGACTAGTAGAGTCTAAGTAGACTCCGTTGAGTGAAATTTGATATGGGATGAAATTATGGGTTAACGGGGAGTTATTCATACATTTGAAATTGTGCGTACGTTCACTAAAAGATTGAGACTCGTGAAAGATTTAGACTAGAAGGTAAGTGAGGGTATACCTACTAAAATTATACTTAGTGAGAGAGGATACTTCGAGAGATGAGAAGTAAGTATGAAATAAATTATAAATGAGAATAAAAGAGATGAATCCGTTATGCGAGATAATTGAGTAATTTGTGCTAAGAACGGTTAATTGTAATTATGGGTCGTGGGAGAAACTAATTTGGAAAATGTGAATATCTATATATATGACTGTGTGACTATACATATATTAAGTGTTATGTATTTGTGTAAAATCATACCCGGGCTACTTGCTATCACGGAGGTTTCCGCGTCGGGACAGTCTTATTTCGATTGAACCTTTTTATGTGTGAAGATAGTATCCTATATACAGTCTATCTGAAAATGATAGTCATATGTTCTAAGAGACGTGAGGGTATGTGCTGACCTCTTAGGATTTGGAACTATGCTTCGCCTCCATTTGTATGTGTATTGTGTTAATACAGTTCGAAAGTGATTCTGAACTAGTATTTGCCTTAGTATTACTGAAACGGGGACTTGATAGCAGATTATGCCAGCACCATAGATTTATGTGGGGTGTCGATAGTATATATATATATATATATATATATATATATATATATATATATATATATATATATATATATATATATATATATTATATGAGTGATTGATTGATATATATATATGCTTATATATGGAAACTTTATACTGTGTATAAGTAGTTAAGTAATGAATAAATGCTTCAGCTTTATAACAAGTGTTCGTGAATTTTCTAACAGTACTAAGTGGTTCTAAGTAACGTAAAAATATGAAAGAGAATGATTTTCTAAAACTAAATAATATGGCCTTAATACTTCTCGGGATAGAACGTTTTGAAAAAATAAGTTAGATAGACTTATGATATCAGTAGTACGGTAGGCGTGCACACTAGATGAGAGGTGAGAATTCTTAAGACAGTGTCGCGCACTAACATGGTAGTTATATTAGCCGGTAAGCATTTTAAATACTTCCTAAACTATTTTACACTCGGGCTCTGACCCGTTTTCTGTCATTTCTTTCTCTTATATATATATATGTATGTATTATAGGTGCCTAGCCATAGGGGCGCCATGCTTAGGTTCTTTGGATTGGACGTGCTGCAGCTTATGTAGGAGTTGCAGTCACTTGCTTTATCCGACCTCGTCATTGACTCAGTTCCTATTTTATATCTTTATAGTTAGGGGATGTGTCGCCCGATTTCCTATTCTGGTTGGATTTGTCAGAGATTTATGTTTATTTATATTTCCAGCATTCAGTACTCTTCGGGAGTTTACTCTTGTCAGGATGATTTCATTTATAGTTCTCAAACTTGGTTTGGTTTATCTTGATGGTTTAATTCTTGTGTGTTAATTGTCATCCTTAGTATGTATGTGATTCTTAAATTGTTGGGTATTAAAAAGGTTTTCATATTGGAATTTAACAAAGTAAAAATAAAACTTTAAATTATTTTGACACTCAGCTTAATTATTTAGGGTGTTTAAATTGGAAATAATTATTTTGCGAAAGTGATGCTGAGAATAAACCAACCATCCACCTTGATTTTAATTTAATAAAGGACTGATAATCTAGCTTTCTAAACGCTCAAAAAGTATTTGGCTAAGTCCTATATTTTGGCACCTCTTAGAGATGATAGGCCAGTTAAGTTCTATATTTTTGCTTTGGATACCTTTATTGGAGTTTCTATTGGCACAAGACTGTGTGAAAAATGGGGAGATGGCGTGTAAATTTTAACAGTCCAATAATTAATTCTTCTAAGAAATTAATTAGTGTGGGGGTATGTTTACCCCATATTATTACCAACCATTAAGGTATCACCACGTGAAAATACAAATCGATTATTATAGTCGGGAAATACCATAGGCTTGATTAATACAAATGGTTGTACAAATGATTGACACTTGTTTAGGCGTTAAATGTTTGGTAACCACTTAAATAACTAATTTTGGGGCATAAGTGAAGCTAGGTGGGAACTTTTAAATGGATAACCACACAGTAGTTACAATAGTAGTTGCATAGAAGATTATCATATAAATAAGAAACTCGAGGATGAGAGAAAAGATGACTCCCTTAACAAAAAAATGCATTTACTTATTCAAACACTTTTTTTTCCTTTTCTTTTCTTTTTCTTTCTATTCTTTCTAGTTTTCTATCATAATTTAACATTTATTCTTCTTCAAAGTAGTTTGTAAGGTAAATTTATTGTAACTCTTTATTTGTTTTCTATGTAGCTTCTTTGCCTTTATATATATACATAAATCACACATAAAAAGGAAAAGTGAGTGAGCTTACCTTAAAACCCAAAACTTTGAAATGGATCCCCAAAGTGTGATCTCCTAACTCCAAAGTGTCAAACTAAGTTTTAGATTGAAAATGTTTGAAAATGAAGGCTTTAAGGTTTGGTTTCTGCAACACTGGTCGAAAAGAAGTTTAAGAGTATCTAGATGAAAATGACACTTTATAAAGACGAATACGTTTTTAAACCCTATCCATCGCTTGAACCAGAGTGTCCCTCATTTGAACCAAGCATGAGAGCAACACATGTTCCTCTTAAAATAAAAATTCCAGAAAAGAAAATATGTCATAAGAAATAAAAATGAAATAAAACCAAAATAAAGAAAAAAACGCGAATGGCACCACACACCGAATGACTTTTAAACGTTGAAGCCCCACATGAAAAAAATAAAAGAATGGGTATGATTTAAGGAACCTGGAAAAATAGTATCTCCTATTCAAACTCGACGCAGACCCTATAGCTAACCTAGTTGAAAAATCTAAGACATGAGTCAACTATAGTAAAATCACTTAAGTTATTTCGGATTCACGTTGATAGCAACCTAAAGCTAATTGCATATGTTAACCAATCAAATAATGTTAAAATAAAATCACATACTAAACAAATGTCGCAAACCCATTAATCTTTGACTTGTATCATCCTTAATTTGTGTTAATTAATATTTTGTCTTTTCGATTCTTTTGATAGTTTGCTCATGCATGAATATTTTAATATTTTATTCTCCCAGTTGAACAAATATTATGTTTTAGGCCTCTTGACAATGACATCTATCACCCTCTTTCGGTAACTCGTACTAATATTTCACTCATTAATTTCATAAAATAACTCACAAGCAATGGTTATTATAAGCACATCTAAGAATATAATGAAGAAAACATGACCTGATTGAGTTTAACACATGTCATGAAAGCTTTTTGAATCAAGATCGATGATACATCCTATTATAATTTGTGTTAAGTGTGTGCGATATGGTAAAGACTATGACATGATAGTAATAAGTTATTTCTAGAGAACTCTAATAATAATGATTAAGTGAAGTATATAATAATCTCACACTATCCTCTGAAATTCTAAAAACATAGAAAACGGAAAATAGGTTGCATGGCATTGTTCCTCTCTTCTATCATCAAATGCATAAACTCCACAAAAAATCACAAAAATAAATAACTTTTTTTTGTTTTTTATGAATTTCATATAAAAAATATTTTATTTTTTCTCAAGAAATTTCAAAAGAAAAAATATTTGTATATTGTTTAAAAAATATCAAACTAAAAATATGATACACTCTAGGAAAGATAGCACGAAATAAACATGAAGAATGAAATCATAACCTAGAGATGATATAGATGACTCACTTGAAAGCGTGAGGTGGACAAGAATCATCACACTCATTCGCTACTATAGGTACCTTATTCTTCTCATTCTTCTCTAATTCTTACCTTAAGCATTAGCCCCTTCGTCCTTTTTTATCCTTCCATAAGAAATTGTGATGTTCAACAAGTTCTTTGAGTTTGTCAAAGTATTCATTCAAACATGGAGGAACATACCCACTTTTTGCAAGTCGGTAGAAATAGTCTCTAAGGTGGACCTTAGTCTTGAAATTGGTGAAAAAGTACGGTTGTGCAAGATCCATCTTCATCGACTTAGGAAAAATTCTTAGAGGAGGGGCTGAAGGTGTGTTTGTTGAACCTTAAAACAAACTTTATCTTTTATATGGATCAGAATCTCACACACCATCGAAGTCAAGACCCATCTTATCCTTAAAGGATTGATATGGTACAAGGATCAACTTCTCTAACTTATTAAAATGAACTTATTGTTTAACTTTATCCTTCTTAGGCCGTTGATAGTTTTTATTAATATTTTCGTATTATGCCTCTAACACATCACGTGCACATGAAGACTTAAGGAGATTTATCTTCAAGGTAGGTACCTTGTTATGAAAGATACGAATCTCTTTCTCCCATGCTTTTAACTTCTCTATGAGAGTAGCTTCAAAAAATTTCAAGATAATCATTTGTGACTCAACCTCCTTCAAAGCACGTAACTCATTCACATACAAACCAAGCTTCGCAGTAATTTTACCATTTACCTTCTCCATGCCTCGACTCAACTCAAGAAGTTAATAGAACTCAACTTGAAGCTATTCTTTAGTTTGATTGGAAAAACTTGTTTTTGAATATGAATCATATCCTTAATAATAGTGAACGAAATGAAGTTGCATTCAATGTGACATTTATTACTTAAATCGGTGTTATTGGGGATCGATACACGCAGAAAAATATTTAAGCCCAACAACTTTGATTAATCATACAATAAAAAGTGAAAAACAAAAAATAGTCTTAAAGGATAAACCAAGGGTATTGAATCATAATACCTTAACGAATCTTATTGATTGCGCAAATGAGGATAAATAGGCTTTAAAGAAGATGAAGGGGATTCCCTTTTTTATCCTCTAAAAGATTTTTAAAACATATCGAGATCCTGAGATCTTTTAGTATAAGATCCTCCGAAAGAAAGGTATATGTGTGGGCACTTTTAGAGATGAATACATGAGATTTTGAGTGAGATATGTAACTCTCTCTCTAATTCCTCTTCACAAAAACATGAATCGTATGTTTCATCCCCTTGTCTGACCCTCGTTAATGAGAATGTATCATAAAACACTAGATTACACAAATATATATAAGTATAAGTCGTGGTCTTGGGCTAAACTGATTTTCCAGAGAGTCTAGGACTACTACTTAGGCCTATGGACTGTACTAGGGATTTAAGAACAAATAATTAAATTAGCTTACAAATAATTACTCGAAAAACCCAAATTACATCCCCTTATTTTTTTCTTTATTTAATCGTAATTAATTCCATTAAATAATTATGACTGTACTCCAATTTAATTATCACAAAATAACTCGGAGTAATGAGATCTTATTTTAAATGTTGATATGGTACCTAATATGATTCCCCACATTAACCATACAATACTCTATTTGTCAAATAAATTCATCGCTAATCAATTTTAACCAAGTTCTTATTTATTCCTTGATTCTCGGACTTAACTTATTTGATAATCCAGGGGATTATAAAATAATGCATTAATCAATTTTACAGGTAGAAATACTACTTAGAAGTATATTAAGGGGGTATCACAATCCAAGATCTTTGTTGGAAGTGGATTCCTCTCAATTATGATCTCATGCATACATACATAACGATTACCCAATATGTAGAGATTGAGATCTAATAAGATTGAATATTTCCCGTAATAGTCAAAGAAACAATTATGCAAGCATTTCGAGCCTCATAACCCTTTCGATTTAGAACCTATGAATGTTTTGCAAACCTGTGAGATTAGGAAAGTCTAATCTAATCAGCACCTAAACTTAAACTCATTTATGGCCTTATTCAACATATTCTTGAATGTACCAATCGCAATCCTCTTTAATCTTTCAAAGTAGTTCCTAAACCATCAAAGAAGTTATTCTAATTTGATGTAAATTACTAGGATTTCACTCATAGATTTACTGATAAGATTCCAACTCCCTGTCTAGGTTGTGAACTGTTCAATTGTACTAAAACTATAATATCGATCTCTTATGATCAGGAAAAACCTAACTCATCAGAAATCCTTTTAATCCTAATTGACCGACATAACATACAATATATTTAAAGCATAATTATAAGTAATTCTAACAAACATTACAACCTAATATCTCTCTATATTTATTCTCTTTCTATCGTGAAATCACTTCTACAATCATTACAACCAGGGAAAATATATCCCAAATAAATGAAAATCTAATTTATACTCAATAATTACAAATCAATTGGAGACCAATGTGATTAGTGATAGAGTTTTCAAAATAACAATGAAATTGCTAAGGTGATTATGATTACTGGTATTGGAAAGAAACCTAATTTTTTAACAGATAGTGATAGATCGTATACAAAATGGTGAACCCGTCATTTTTTTAATTGTTTAAACCCTCCATAGATCCATGATGGGAAGTCTTACGTTCTGATAAATTAAAACTTGTATAAAAAACAATTACAGGAATGTAAAAATAATATAAATGAGAAATTAAATTTGGGAAAAAATTCAACCTACATAATCTACATGTGATTAAGGATAATCTTCAAGAAATTTGGAAACTTATCCTAAATTGGAAGTTGGTACCTCTCATAAAAGGATATTTCGATATTCATTTTGATGGAAAAGATGATAAAAGGAATATTTGGGCTGCTGGGTCATACTCTCTACCCTATGTGGCACTATGACACTTACGCAATGGATGCAAAATTTCAAACCAGGTATTTTTCCTCCCTCCTCTCACACTTAGATTTGGATTAGACTTCATAGTCTGGGATACGAATTTTAGCATTTACAAAAACTCATGGAAATTACCAGAGGTATGGGGATTCCTTTAAGGTTATATAGGGCTTCAAGAAATAAGTAATATGGTTTATATGCCCGAGTCATAGAGGTACATATAAAATCTACATTGAGCAAATTTGTTGTAATTGTTAGCCATGACACTGAAGCTCTTGTGGAATATGAAGATATTTTAACTCTATGTACTAAATATGGAGGAATCAGTCATCAAACCTCAAATTGCAGAGTTTAGGAGAAAATTAAACACATGGAGTCATCTCAATACCTCAATTGTAAGGATGTTAGAAGAAATCAGGCATCCCCCTCTTATGCATGATCACATTGATAAAGGAACTCTAATTAATGATAAATATCATAGTCAAATGCCTCGAATACAAAATCATAATCATTCATCAGATTTACCCCAGACTCAATAAATCATCAAGACTTTAGATCATGGACAAGACCAAGACCCCATCTAATCAGTGAATTCTTTGGGTCCTCTTTTAGAGAAGGTGGAAGGTATAGTGATCCCCAAACGTAACACCCAAAATTATATAAACATTGACGTAGGTGATATTGTAAATACTCTTAAATCTTAGAGAAACATTTTTAAACATGATAATGAGATCAATTAAAATCAACGTCGTACTAGTTTTGGAAGTAAAGGTGATAGTTTGAAGGATGATCTTCCCATTGTTATAGTTGAGATGCAGAATTCAGTCTAATATGATATTAATGTCCTTTCTTTAGGTGATACAAGTGATATTAATTATAGTGATTTCACTAAGGCATTGTTTAGATCTATTAAGAGAAGAATAAGAAAGGCAGTGAATAAAATTCAAATGAAAGAGTTATACCCCACCTGAAGTAGTGGGATTGCCTATCCAACATAAAGCTTTTGTTTTGGAATCTAAGAGGTTTAGGGAACTCAACACTCAAAATGAGTTCTCTAACCTCTATAAGGATCATAATCTCGATTTATTTTGGATTGTTAAACCTATGATTGATTTTAGTAATATTTTTATTTCTTATTGGTCTTCTCTTAATATGAATCTCGTGTCCACTAATATTATACATAATATCCCCCATAATATTTGTAATATGGGTGACACTAATATTGTCCCTATTAGTATTGTGTCTAGGTATGATCAACATATTATAATTTTTAGCTTGTTTAATGGTACATTTTCCCATTACCTCTTTGTCTATCCTAAGATAACTATTACTAATAGAAGACCCCGATGGAGTGTTATCATTAAAGACATGGCTAGTGAGAATGGGCCTATTATAATTGTGGGAAAATTTAAGTGTATATTTGGGGCTCATGAGAAGAAGGGGGAATCATCCATCTAAATTATCATGTATTGAATTTCAAGCCTTTAGTGATAATTTCCAATTGATTCATCCTACTTTTCAGGGTTCTTTATACACTTGGGACAGAGGAAACTATGCTTTTACTCTTGTTGGACAAAGATTGGATTATGTTATGTGTTCTCAAAGCTGGTTTGATAATTTGTCTTGTTGTTGTGTTGAAGTTATTCCTATATCTATGTTTGATCATTATGCTCTTATTTTCAACAGTCTTAAGCCTTTTATGGGTCCTTTTCCATTCAGGTTCAAGGCTATGTGGATTAATCACTCTTACTTTAAGCATGTTATTTCTAATGCATGGGATTCAGTTAAGATGGTGGGGTTCATAATTCTCAAGTTGGTTTGCAAACTTGAAGAAGTCAAGAAGAAATTTAAGGAGCAAAACATGAGTAATTTTGCCCGTTTCCAACATAATATTGATAAGGCTAGATCCAATATTAGGGAGATTCAAAATTATATTATAAATGAATTAATGGTTGATTACTAATTCAATCTTGAAGTGGCTGATAAGAAGAAGCTAAAAGATGCTATTTATAGGAACAATATGTTTTGGAAAGAAAAAGGTAATGTGAGGTGGCGTAGTGATGGTGATAGATGCACTGCTTTTTTCCATATTAATGCAAAAGTTAAGAGATATAAATATTATATTCATCATATTATAGATGGGGAATCAAAGATTTTGATCCTAACCAATTGGCAAACTATATTCTCAAATTATATTATGATCTTTATCGTGAAATTGACTATGATAGAGCTGATGCCATTGAGATTATATGCAGGAATATTCCTCATTTAGTGTTTGATTATGAAAATGAGATGTTCACTAAAGTTCCCACTGAAGATGAGATTCTTGATGTTATTTCTGTAATGGAGGGTAGTAGAGCCTATGGGATTGCTAAATTTACAGGAGTTATTTATCCCCAATGTTAGGATATTATTAAGTAGGATATGGTGGATGCCATTCATATTGTTTTTTTCAAGGGATTGGATCTTGCCAAATTTTAATTCCAATATGATTAGTCTCATTCTTAAGGAGATTGGTTATGATTAAATCACTCAATATAGGCAAATTACTCTAGATAATGTTTTTTCAAAATCATTCCAAAGGTAATCATTGAGAGAATTAATCATATAGCCTCTATAATTATCTCACCTTAGTAAAATTATTTTATTAAGGGCATAAATATTATTGATTGCATTAAAGTGATGTGGTGTGGTGATTCGTATCAAATCATGCATTTATTTACCCTTTATACTTATGCACTTTAGCCCCCTTGGGTACCTTACCTATATTTGTGCTCGTCAACCAGACAATATCTTTTATGTATGTCTATATTCTTTGTGAGGTATAATTGAGCTTTTGTAGGTGTTAAAGTGCTAAGCGTAAAGTTTGATTGCGTTTCGAGAAAGTTTTGTCATAAAGCGCACATTTAAGGGAATTTTCATTATTCCAACACTTGGGTTTATAACCCAAAATCTTTATGGATGTGTATTCCTCTGATCTAGCTTTACGAAGCCTTTGACCATGCCTCATTCGGGTCTATAACAAAGAAGTTATAACCTTTTCCATGGGATGAGTCATGTTTGAAGCAAAATTGTATCATTTTGCACTTTAACGATCGAATGATGAAATTCATCAATCGATCGATGAATCAGAGTTTACCTTTGGCTCAAGATAGTATCGGAGTTTAACATTCACCAATCGATCGACGAATTTCATCGATCGATTGATAATTTATTTTTAGCATTCGTCGATCGATGCCTTAATATTTTTGGTGATTTTTCCTTTTATTTTCTTCTTCCTTTTCTTTTATCCCAACTTACTATACATATGTAAATTTGTTTATTTCAAAAGGTATGTAGTTTTTATTTTATTTTAGTTTAGGCTTTGGGCAGCTTCTCTCTCCTAGGGTTCCACCTTATTTTTATTAGTAAGTTACACTATTCACCTTCTTTCCCATTTATTCAAGATTTAATTTATTATTTTCTTGCTTTGTTAATTAGTTTATTTACTTTGGTAATTACTTTGTGTTGGTTAATTAGTTTCTTTCATTTGTTAATTATTTTTATTAATGTTCTTACCATGTGTATTAGCTAGTTTAAAGTTTGGGATCATATTTCCACCATTAATGGGTATCGATCTTTGAAATCTAGCTTTTCATTCGAAATGCTTTTAATTGACGTCTTTCCAACATTCTATGTGGATTTTCGTTACCCGTACTAGATGCTAAACTCCAAAAGAGCGTAGTTAAAGTTTAGGTTTTTTGCATTGTAGTCGAAAATCGATAACAACGATTTGCGTATCTACACGAACACTCGATTTTCACCTCATCATGTGGTGTCTGAAGGATTCAATTTAATTGAGGACAAAATTTTTTTGGGGTAATTTACTGCTTAAACAGGACATGCACCAACAGTTGAGCAACTAAAGGAGAGATATGGAGCAACTCTACTAGTGAAACTCGAGGAGAATAGTTCAAATTCGGTATAATTGCTTCCACATTTGGGGTGACACCCAGTATAACAAAAAACACTTTGTAAGTGGGACACACCTCATCCATCTAAATCAAAAGACGTGGTCTTCAATGTACAGGAATTATACCACCGCTTCTAGAAGATTTCAATCTATAGGACAGTTACGCCATAAGGAGACATAATGCAAGATGAAAGCTTAATTGTTAAAGTTATGGAGCCACGTGGCCTCTAAGACTTAGAGGTAGGCTGAGAAAGTTTTGGACATCGAAAAGGCCATTGCAGAAGAAGAAGAAAGGTTGCAAAGGAAAAGGTTTGAGTTGTGGCGATGAAAACTGCTATCAATGTCCCCTTTTATACTATAAACATCCATAAAAGATAAGCAATTCGAGATGCTGCCAGATCATCGGATCTGAAGTACCCAAAAGTACATAAGAAGTTTAATCAAATATAAGAAAGTGATTTGGACTTAACCCATATGCCGACAGGAGGCCAAGGATATGTCAATCGTCAACCTTCATTTTCTCTAAATTCCTTACTTTCCTCTTTTGTACATAACTTCAAACATAAAGACTTTAATATATGAAAAATTAACCTTTTGTAAATATCCATTAGCATTCTTCACCCTCATAAAAGGATGATGTGTTGACTCTCGGAACAGAACCCTTTCATCATCAACGGGATAGAAGTTATCGTAGACATTCTCATTCCCCAACACCAACAGCACAACAACGCGCCATTCCAAACCCTCCCAATTATTACCGGGCATCCAATTGTTGTTGTTATTCGAGGTACCCTTCATGAGTTCTTTTTAAGAAAATAGACTCAAAATTGATTTCTGTAGAAAGAAATAAAGAGATTCAATCAAATGAAGGTGTGAAAAAATGAGTAGGGTCACCCTTTTTTATAAGGGACTAAAGGTTATGCCGATCGGCAGTCCCCTGGTCTTGCGTATTGGCAGTGCCCTTTCGTCTCCCCTAGGAAGCTCAGAAGTCCATGCCATATGTTGATAGGTACCCCTAGCTATGCCTATTGGCAGCCCCCTCAAAATTTTATTACAAAAATCCTAGAAAAATCCAAAAATTTCCCGAAAAGTCCTTGCAAGGTCAGGTACATCACAACTTTGAGAAAACTCATTAAAAATACCAAACCATTTATAAAGTTCGTGTTAATTCCCAACATAACCAAAACACAAGTGCACCTACACTCGCAATACCCAATCTCTCCCCAGTGGGACAAAAATCCAAATGTATTATTAACACCCTCGTCGGCGGAGCTAGAATTGAAAAACACTCCCTGCAAACAACTCTTTAGGTCCATAAAATTGACCTCGATCCTCTGAATTGATCGTCTCAACTCCTCAGGTCCGTAGAATCGATCTCGACCTGCTGAATCATTCATTTTAACTCTATAGGTTCGTATAATCGACCTCAACCACCTGAATCGATCATTTTAACTCTTTAGGTACACAAAATTGACTTAGATTCGTAAAATGAACCTCGACCACCAAAATCAGTCGTTTCAACTCCCTAGGTCTGCAAAATCGACCTTAACCCCTTGAATCAGTCATCTTAACTCTCTAGGTTTGTAGAATCGACGTAGACCCTCTGAATCGATCATCTCAACTCTGTAGGTTCATAAAATTGACCTCGACCCCCTGAATCGGTCATTTTAACTCTTTAGGTCCATAAAATTTACCTAGGTGCACAAAACTGACCTCGAACTTCCAAATTGGTCATTCCAACCCTTTAGGTGCATATAATATACCTATGTCCTCATAATCGACCTTGACCCTCTAAATCGATCATTTTAAATCTCCCCTAATAAACATCGATGAAGTTTCTATCTTTAGATGACCTCCGTTTGTTCTAGTCTCGTCTCTCGAGGGACTCTTTGGACACCCCATCTTGGTACCCCCTAAATACCTCCTTAGTTCCCTGACACCTCTCCTTCAACCATAAGACCCTAAGACCTACTCCAAACCTTGACCCGGAGACCAACGGGAACTCTCATGCCTCGTTTAACCTCAGTTGACTCTCCAACCCTATAAAACCTCATGGAATCCTTATAGGGATCTAAATTTCCAATGGTCCATACTGTGCGTGAGTCAACCTCACGGTTGATGCGTACTCACCTTTTCACTCTAAACCATGATCTAGAGGCCACCAGGAACATTCGAGCCCATTTTGACCTCGGATGACTCTCTAACCCGACTAGATCTTATTAAAACCTTATAGGGTTCTGAATCCCCCTTCCAACAGTCCATACCATTCACGAATTGGCCTCACGATTCATATATACTCACCTTTTTACTCTAAACCCTGATCGAGAGGCCACTAGGTGCTTCTAAGCCCTATTTGACCTCAGTAAGCTTTCTAAACCGAGTGAAGCTTATTGAAACCTCTTAAGGCTCTGAATTTCATTTCCAATAGTGTACTCACCTCTTTAATAAACCCTAATATGAAGGCCACCAGGTTCTCTCTAGCCTTGTTTGACCTAGGTCAACCCTCCAAACCAAGTGAAGCTCATTAAAACTCCATAGGAATCTGAATCCACTTTCCAATAGTCCATCGTGCATGAAATGGCCTCATGATTCATGCATACTTACCTTTTTACTTCAAAAACCCCCGTCTAGAGACCATCGAGAATGGCTCAATGGATTATTATAGGTATTTGAATACCATTTTCAATGGTCCCAACTGTGCACAATTCGGACTTTTGTTTTGCATTTTACGTCCGTTTTTTAAAAAAAAGTCCCTTCTGGACTACATAGAGGCACCCTAGACCCCCTGCCTATCAACATGGTATAATTTCCTCGGCCAGCAAGGAAAGGCTGTGCCGATAGGATAGCCATGGGCCATGCCGATCGACACCCCCTGAAACCCTATTTTTTTAATATTTAAGGAGACCATGACCTCATTCTCGAGGGTCCGTTTATGAAGTCAAAACATTCCCCTCGAAATCAGTGCGTTGAAATTCTAGTTTTCCATAAATTCTCTCCATTTCCTTACATCACTCTCATCCATTTCTTTCCCCACTTTCCATTCTTACCTTGCCACCAAAATCATCCTCCTACCATTGCAAAATCAGAATTAAAGTTCCCTTGAAGGTCTACCTTTATTCATTTACAACTCACTCAATTAATAATAGTTGTTTACTTTTCTTTCCACTTTTGACATATCTTTTATTTCATTTCTAGACCTCAAAGATAATTTCACTTTTTATTATTTAGTGCACATAAATCTTATTTTCATAAAATCTAATAAGCTAAGAAGAGGGTTTTCTTATAAACCCAAAATTAGAATTTTTTCATTATTCACTCTTTACACTTGCTCACTTTTTCTAAAAAACAAACTAAAGAAAGTTCTAACTTAAGGGCACCCTTGCATGTTATCGAACTACATGGACTTTGATGCCCTTTGGGCTATGTAGGCATCCTGAGCCAATCATGGGATTCAAGTCCTATTTTTCTCTTTATTCATTTTATATTTTCTTATGTTAATTAGAATTGAGAGTTCTCGTACTTTTACACATTCGTGTTTCTCTTGATGTACATACTCACTTCTCCATAGTGGTTTGTGATTTAATGGACACTCACATGATTTTTTATGTTATTTCTTTTCTACACACCTTAGGATGATTTCACTTCGTCTTTCCCATGACGTGAGTTGGATGATTATTTTCTCTTGTTATTCATGCCGCACACATGTACACACATATCACGTGTTGGAGAAAAGAAGAATATCATAGCCAATGAGGGATCGAAATGGAGGGATAGGTTCTTAATACCTTTCCATTTCGTAGCTTAGTCCCCGAATGCTTGATTCATTGGTTTCATGCCCATCAGTATGTCTTTTGATGTCGTTCTCTCGAAATGACTACATTTCTTTTTCCTCTTTTGAGTAAAATAGGCTGGCAACTCCATTTTTTTTGTGTTTATCCCCTTTTGACGATGACCAATATATATTTGAGGTAGCTCGCGAAGATCAGTGAGTGGCAAAAAAAGGACTCCTATATCCTTGAATCCCTGCATGCATAGGAGAGAGGGATTTCTTCAATTTTTTCTCTCCCCTCCAATTTCGAGGTCGGTCCGTGCCAGAGGAATTTGACCCGGATAGCCACAATAACTGAACCCTATGGGATTGTAACTTAATTGATTTTGTCAGTTAAATTTATTAATATTCAAATGAAAGCCCCAAAATATCCGTATTGTATAAATCTCTTTATGTGTTTCATATAAATTTCTTCATGAGTTTAATAAAATCATGTAAGATTAAAAAAAATCCAGAAAACTCTAAAAATAAATGAATAAATAAAAAAATCATATATATCAATCAAAAATCAATATTGTTTTTTATAAACGCAAAATTATTCTCAAATATAAAAATGTAAAAAATTCCTTACTATCTATATAAAATTGAAAGATAGAGAGGATATTGATTTCTCTCTCTCTCTCTCTCTCTCTCGCTATATATCTATCTATATAATAAGTTAGGTAAGTTTTTGAATTGTCTACACATTTTAACGGTCAAGATTTGTGCCACCTCCTTACATATTTTAATGGTTGAGATCACATATCTTTCCCTTTTACAAATCTACCCTTTAATTATTTGATTTCCCCCCACTTTGTACTCATCAAACTTACCTTTGATTCAAAATTTGGGGCATTTTGGTAACACACTCTCACTTTACACACAAAACCCCAATTCAATTTCTTGATATCTCCATCATCAGAGCACAAGGCTCGAGAGCTCTCACCCAACTCATTTCACTCTCTTCTACGGAGCTCTCACCCACCTCAAAACTCCATCACTATTTTCTCTCCGTTAGGTATCCTCTATCACTCTCTCTACGGTTTTACCTCCTGCTATGTGGTATTTTTTTGGTGCCGATTTGTCTGGGTTTATTATTTGGGTAAAAACCCGATTAGGGGTTTTGGATGTATGGGTTTGGATATGAATGTATGGGTTTTGATCTTGGAGGTATGGGTTTGAATCCCATTAATTTTTATATCTTAAGGTGTTATCTTGATTCAAAAAACAGAATCAACTGTTACACGGTTTGGGTATTTTTCTGTGTGAATCAATCTCTGATATTACTTGATTTTTTTACAGGTATACCACATTATCTTTCTCTCTGCTACATGGTTTGGGTTCACATTTCAGATTTGTTACAAGGTCTCGATTCCAATATGGTTCTTGATTTCAAATTTCCCAAGTTTACTTCTTTTAAGGTAATATACATTTTTATGGTAATATCTCACATGACTACCTTAATAGTTGACATAAGTTTAACTGCATCAAACACCTATTTTCAGTCATTTTGTTTGCAAGTCATAGCTCTTTGTATTTTCTATCTTATTTAATAGTTTTTTTTTTATTTTCTTGATACATGAACTTCTAACGCATTGATTAATGGAACTGCATAAGGTAACCATCAGGTGCGAAGTTTATTTTTCGGCAAATGCATACGACATGTTCAACAAGGTCTGCAAGGTGAACCTTTTCGGTATTTTAGTGCTTTCCAAGTATGAGAATTGTGCGTGTGAAAGGTAAGATAATTTGGGTGATATTCTCATGTTCAAGTATATTACTTTGGATCACTTTAGAGACATTCTGAAATTTAATAACATAGAGGATTTTCTAGAGACTCATACTGATTTAGTAATTGAAAACATTATATTTGATTCACCATTTCTCTATTATTGCTCTACATTTCTTAAAATATTGTAGTCTCTAATCAAAATACGTTCTTGGTTTTGCCACTTTAAAACCATTACCGACATCCAATTGGAATATTTTCCACTGAAATTCATTACTTTTCTATAGATCTCTATTTTAATTTTTTTAGGATCTAGATGTTCAAGATCTAGCAGAAGGGCATGTGGAAAAATAAAGCAAAAATACTATAAGTGACTAAGAAGATCTGCCAGAAAGTAAGGAGGTAAATCAGAGAGAAAATCCTCTAGAAGCGGACTGAACTATTGGAGAAGAGCAATGATAAATGAGAGAGGAAAAGGAAATATAATTGGTATTATATGGACAATTTCACCGTAGGTGTCACCAATGGAAGATGCAGCCTATCATGGATGCATTTTGAGTATGAATAAGTGAGATTCTTTTTTATTTTTAATTTTGAATATGATTACTTAATACTTGAATTCTGCTTTATCCATTTTGATGTCGTTATTATTTACAATGAATCACAGGAAATGAGCATTCCTAATCGAAGCGAGACCTATCATACAAGATCCACAATTCACCCATCATATGCTGTAAATATGATATATGAAGCTCTGAATACATGGCTTGGGACAAAGTATTTGGACCTGTATGGGATTCTAGATGATACGGAGAAATGTAGAATAATGATGAGAAATCGACAACATGCATTGAGCACGCTGGATCAAAGCCTGTTGTAGCATGCGACAGCCTCAACATTACAGGCCCAATCAGCACCTGTTGCACCTTTGTTGAGGTCCATTCAGTATTTAATCTAACTTTGTTAGGTCATTCTTTCAATTATTTTGATGGTTTGATGGTGTTTTAATGCTCTTAGTTCTAATTTTTTGGATGAATTTAGTTTTTTAAAACTATATGTTCTGTAGTTTAAAAGTGGAATATTAAAACATTACACACCATATTTATTTGAACCTTGCCAAGCCAGTCCAAATTGATGTAGTGCCCAAACAGTTATTTGTAGGTTCATAACTGATGCATTACATAGTAGTTAACTAATGCATGACATAGTGGTGGTTCTATTCTCTGTAGGATTTAATTTGTAATTATAGTAGCTAACTAATGCATTACATTTTTTTACTTGAAACTTACGTATATATACAGAGCAGTACGTTTAGTTTAAACAGTTCTCATTATGATGACTTTTACATTTTTGAAAAAAATCCAAGAAGAATAAACCGTATACATTTTATATTGAGACGAGCATTAATAGCATTGCTCATATATTGTGTTCACCAAGGAAAAAATATCATGCACCTAATGTAGTGTGTTTGAAATTTCAAATTGGGGAATTTCTTGAAATTTAGACATTGAACCATGTTGTAAGTGATTTAATTGTGTATTTGGGGTTATAAATTTGGCCTTTCTTGATATGTTTGATTTTGAAATCCATTCAAATTTTCTAATAAAGTCTTTGGAAAGCACACAACAGGTTAAATGAGCTTCTAATAAAGTCTTTAGAAAAAATCCGTTTAACTTGGGTTGATAAAAGGTTGAAACAAGAGGTGAGATTTCAGTGGTCAGATTGTGAAATGCACACTGTTATAGATTTATAGATTGTGAACATTGTTGTTTAATTTTTTCTAAACATATGAAATGAGCTTCTCATTGTTTTTAGAGAATATATACTCCCATGTTTCCAAAGTTGGGCAGCCGAGGGATATCTGCGCACTGTTTCTAAACAGGTGAAATGAGCTTCTCATCGTAATGGTGTTATGCTCCTGTGTTTCCAACATTTAAATTTGGTTGTATTTTTACTAGAACCAATATTTTTGTGCAGCATCCGAATTAGAATAAGTTCAATTACATTATGTTTTGTTTGTAATAATTATGTTTTAGGTTGATTTGAGTTGAGATTTCCTTTTATTTAATTCAATTATAAGGCATGTGCTTCTCTATTTCTAATCTATTGAACATTACCTACGTTCAGATTTTGTATTCTAAATTTGCAGGTGTTGGATTTTTATGGTACCAACGACGTTCTTCCATCTCTTGCTCAACCACAATGTGCACCACCAACATCGACACAAACACAACAGATTACAGAGAGAGTACTCGACTTATCAAATATGCCCTCAACTCAGTATGACATGGATGCTCTTCTTGATTGCATTTTGAATGTGATGGTATGTTCTATAAATATGAGTTTTACAAATAAATATGGTGTGTAATGTTTATTGACATACAATGATGATACTTTTTCTTACATTTTTTTCCTTATCGTGTGACCAAAATCAGTCATTTTCATTGTCAAGAAATTATAAAATCTAGACTGAGTTGCCTCAATTTTATTCCCTATTTCATCCTTAAATTCCATGACAGTTTCTTTCATCTTCACCATTCAAACTTCCAAGCTTCAAAATATGGGACGAAGAACCTAAATTCCCATTTCAATCATAAACATACGATTAGAGTTTTTATTCTGATGGGAAGTGGAGTCGGCATTTGTTAAAATCAAGCGTTTGTAAATAATACTTGAGAACTTTGAGAATCGAACTCCACCTCCCACTATACTATATAAGTTTATAGGTTGACAGGTTCTGATTTGGCTTAAAAGAGTAAGGTTGAAGCATCTTTATATTTCAGATATAGTTTATGTATAGTTCGAGGTGTTATCAATCATAAGTCAGTATGATTTTTATCTATTATCTCTTATTTCAGTTATAGCATATGTAAAGTTTGTTCACTCTTTTAATGTTCTTTTGTTACCCACAATATTCTTTTGTTACCCAAAGTGTAACCCTCAATATTCTTTTTATCCAACCCAAAGTGTAACCCTCAATACTCTTCCTGATTTTTATCTAACCCTCAATATTATTTTGTTACCCAAAGTCATGTTTCGTTATTACCTGCTTCGTTACCTTTATTCTAAGATCTCAAGTTTTATGTTAGATCTTTAATGTATCCAGCCTCCATGAAGTTCGATAATAGTGGCTCTTTTAAAACCTATACATGGTGAGTCATTCAAAATCGTATGGTGTTTGTTATCTCACCTGATGCTAACAGTAATGAATCAAGACAAAGTAATAAGAATTTCAAAAGATACACCATATAATTCTTTCTGATCCGACGGATTTGCAGGGCTGCTACGGGGCTGTTATGGGGTGCAAAAAGGGTGATGGCTACGGGGCTGCTACGAGACTTCTATGGGGATGATATGGTAGCAGCTCCTATGGGGCTACTACAGGGCAACTATGGTAGTAGCTACTACGGGGATGCTGTGGAGCTGCTACGGGGCCGCCACTGAGCTGCTAAGTATTAAATTAGTCTGCTGAATAGGTATTTGGATAGTTTGCTGAATAAGTTAGTCCGTTCCATAGGTATCCATAAAGTGGATAAGTAACGATCTATGAATGCGGCTTAAATAAGATTCAACTCAAAATTTACTTAAAGAACAAAAAGAAAATAACTAGAAAAAATCTGACAAGTATATTGTATATTTATGACACGTATACTATATATTATGCCTTCGTTACTCAAAATAGTGTTAAATTATCTTTCTGGAATGCCTAATGTACCTATATATTAAAGTACCATATCATTTTTTAGGATACTCTTATCTTTAGTGTAAGTGTTTTTCTATATTGTAAATCTTCATGTTTTTAAATCCTTCTACGGATTTGTTCAAATAAAACAAATTCAGAAGCCCTTCATTAAATTTATCTCGATTGACTTTGAAATATCTTTAATAACTGATTCCTTTAACAGTGTAAATCACCAGTCCATTTGAATAGACTTAAAGGATCTATAAAATAATTTAATGTCTATGAAGCCCTCATTTCTTTCAATTTGATTCTTTTTTCACAATAATTTAATTTTTTAAGTGCTTACTTTTGACTTTTGGTTCAAATGCAGAGCAAAAGTACTCAGTAATTGAAGGAAAACGAGTTGAAGGATGAGGAAAATTATTTAGTCTGGAAGAAGGGTTAAATATGTTGGAAGCGGGTTATTGTGAAGGTCAAGATGAAGTTTTGTTAGATTAATTTAGACTTCTTAAATATTGTTGAATTGATCATTATCCCTTCAGTAGGGTGGATAGTCCAATAAACAAAGGAGACTATGTTCATTTTTTTAAAAGTTGATACTTTACCCTGATTCTATGTAATTGAGTAAATTTTGTTTTATGTTGCCTATACGAGGTTTGAAAAGGATTATTTGTTTTGTTGGATTAATTTTTTATTTCTTAAACAGGGTGGATAGTCCTATAAACAAAGAGAATTATGTCCAAATTTTTTAGAAATATTTACACATTTGTATTGTAAAAGAAATTTATAACTTAAATTTACACGATTCAATACTTTGAAAATTTACACTTATAATATATCAAACATTTATTGTTTATATTATACACGATTTTATACTTTAAAAATTATACGCGTGCCTTTATTGGAAATTTTTGCCTAATCGCAATTACATAATTTAAAAAAAAAATTCGTTTTGCGATTACGTACTTTTGATATTTTTGCCGCTTCGTGATTATGTGCTTTGAAAATTTTCAGCGTGCCTTCAGGTACGGACATACCTTAATTCGATCGTATTTCTGTTTTTGTAAATAAATTAAAATTACATTTCATGTCATGTTGTGTCGCTTTTACTTTAATTGTGTTCGTGTTAGGTTAAAAAAATATTTCGTATTGTATCCAATTTTAGTTGTGGGTGGAATAAAATTATGGGTGATTTAAAATTTTTGAGATCCCCCCAAGAGAGCACAAGGCTCAAGAAAAAGGACTACAATTTTTTTTATGCCTAATAGACTATCTCTTAATTTTTTACAGTTTAACTGTGATTTTTTATGCCTAATAGACTATCTCTTAGTTAGCTAAAATTGATTAGTATTTGGAACTCAACCGAGGTATTAGAAATTTCATTATTATTTAAGATGTTAATGATTATTAGTTTGTATGGTGCACCCACTTTGTATTATAAGATAAATTTTTGATATTTTGGAGCTCTTCGATGTTAGGTGTTTGCATTTAGGGGTGTTAAGTTTAATATAAAATTTATAAAAGTAAACCTTTATAAAAGTAAAACACATCTGCCATCAAACTTTATAAAAGTAAACTTTATCAAGTATATTTACTTTATGATCATTTTCATTCATAAGATCGGAGTGAGAATTGAGAATAAACTTTAGAGTCGTTCTAGATGTACCGCCAGGGTACCGCTCGCGACTGCACTTGGAATTTGGCATATTTTTTTTTAAGTTTCTTCTTATTATTTTTTTAACAATCCATATATAAAAAAATAATTTAACTATTGATATATTTAAAAAAAATCTTATTAAAATTAAACTTCTTTTTTTATTCAAATTAAAAATATATATTTTTTTCATAAATAAAAAAAACTATATTTACTAATAAAAAATAAACTTTACCAAAATAAAAACGACATGAGATTTTATTACCAATTGGGAGCACAACTGTTTTGCAGGATAGTACTATAAATAAAGGATATTATGTCCAATTTTTTTAAAATTACACTTCGAAAAATTTTGCATTTCGCTATTACGCACTTTGAAAAATTATCGTCGTTTCGCGATTACGTACTTTGGAAAATTTTCGTCGTGCCTTTAGACACGGGCATACGCTAGTATATATATATATATATATATATATATATATGTATATATATGTGTGTGTGTGTGTGTGCGCGCACGCGCCCGCGCACCCGTGTGTGTTCGGGTTTGTATTGAAATAACATATGAATTTGTAAGGAGAGAAAGTTAAAATGAGAAAGGAACGTACAAAAATACATTCTTGGTGTGACAATACTAGAGAGTAAACCATTTAATTTTTTCATAGAAGTGGGTTTGGTACACGGCCAGCATAATGGGGTAGGAAAATGAGGCCACAACGTTGGGGGCCATAATTGGTAATACTTTTGAGGGGCCCAAATGCTTATACATTTATATATATATTTGTATATTTATTTAGTCCTAAAAAATAATCATTTTCATGTCTATATTTAAAAGAATAAAAAAAATTCAGAGACAAATATTTATAATGAGTATAACTAAACTTTGGGTGACACCTTTTTATGCGATATGATAAAACGACGTGACTGATAATTTGACACGATATGTTGTGTTCATTTCATTTTTTTTGGCATGAGATTTTGTCATTTCGTATTTATGTCAAAATTAAGAGTTGTATTAGTATTATCATGTCTTTTCATCTCATTCGTGTTTGTACTAATGTTTGTTGTGTCGTTTCATGTCAGGCTCAAACATGACCCAAAAACGTAAATTGCCACCTCTAAATTTAACACACATACAATTTCAGTTCACTAACATGAATAATATAATTTCTTAGTTTCTAAGTTTTAAATATAAATTATCTGTGTATATTTAAATAATGTTATAGACAAAAGATGTATTAAAAAATTCCGTAAGAATAACGGGACAATTATTGTGATTTGTTAGATAGTGTTATGTACTACAACAATTAACTGACCATTCGTTGTTACATCTTTTAATGAGAATTTTTTTCAATATTTTGCATTACCTCTACTTTTTATGTTATTCAATTAGTCCACGTACGCCTATTTCTTATGGCACTTTGTTCCGTTATTTCACACTAAGTTGAATTTTGTGCTTATTAATTCTAGAAAAAATGATTAAATAACGTGCACCTACAAACGAACTTAATAGATTTGAGAAATATTATTGTGCATGGGGCCTTATTTTTTAAGTTTGCCTTAGGTCCCCAAAACTCTTGGGCCGACGCTGGTTTGGAAACTATGGTATAAGAAATGAAATAAAAGCCTGTTAACATTTTTTTAGTGCGCATCTAGTATTCAAGTTTTGTATCACAGAATTGTGGTGGTCAAATTTTCTTATATTAATTAAAATTTTAAAGCAATATTTTTCTATAAAAATATGTATGTATTATATTTTAAAAAAACAAAATTATTCATTACATGAAAATTTAATTATGCCATCACATCGTTTGGGTTGCTAACTAGTATTTTTAAAGCATAAATATAAGTCATTCTCACAAACATGATTATCATTTCAAATGAACCTTACACTCCTTTATTAAAAACTAAATAAACATCATAACATGGTTTTAAGGATAAAACCCCAACAAATATCACTATCACTAAAAATGGCCTTCATAGCCTTTTTCTCATTTCCTCTCCTATTCAGCTTAGTAGGATACTCACATGCCAAATTCCCAAAACCTTGGCATTCAGGTCATCATTTTATTTCTCTTATCCATGAGACCGGCGATCTTGTATACCATATGAGTTACCTACATTGTTAGATTTATTTCCATCTTATCTTTTCTTATTAGATGTAAACTTTTGGGGATTGGATTTTTGAAATTTATTCAATATCTTCATTAAATAGGCAATCTAAAATTCATTCTCATTAGAATCTTCCTTTGAGATAATGGTAAAAATATTATGTTCCTCCAATTCGATTCCCTTCTCTTTCTTCGGTGGTGAATAGTATTCTAACTCAAAGATTTGAATCGACCCTAATGATACCTCATTTGACCCTTAGTATTCAAATGGTTCTTTGACTCCTCGTGTACCTTCAAAGAAGAACAGATATCCCAGGCCAAACCTCTTAACTGAGACAAAATACTACTTGGTTCCCAGACCTCCGTTGCTCTAAAAAAAGGTCACATGATTGTAGCAAACCTTAGTCATTCCCTCCTTCTCCTAGAAGGGTCAATCATTATAGAATATCCCATCAAGTAAGCTCAAAGACGACAACACCAAGGTTTTGCTATGACTGATGCTCATAGCAGACCTCAAATAGAAGATAAATTTCCTCCCAGGGTCACATAATCCTCATCAGTGAGGTATATTGTTACATATTGCCTCAAGATCAACATATAGAGGCCTCGTGGAAGTTACTTGCCTCTTTAACCTCTATCGAATCTTCTGTAATCAGTCTTGAGGGTATGTGAAAAGCACAACACTATTTCACCTACCGCCACCAATAAAGATCACTTGCAATGAAGTCTCCCATCCGCATTTAATGAACTCGGCAACTCCCATACACCACCTTCAAATCCATTAGCTAATACTCAACCCCTTTATTAATGTCTTCAAACCTTGGAGGTGCCACAACCATTTTATGATAGTCCATTCATTATCTCTCCTAGAGTTTGCATATAAATAGGGGGTTATGAAAAGTTTGAAGATACCTTAAAATGATCATACTCCAAGAAAACTAAGAGCTTTTAATATTTGAAAGTGTTACTCCTTGTTCTATAATCTCTCAATCTGTTGTTGTGAGCACGTAATTGTAATTTGGACCACTTCCAGTTACCCTATATCTGGTATACCTTTTTTAGTCCTAAATTAATACTCAGCAAACGTTAGAGGACTCTATAGTTACTTCCTAAGGTCCTTTGAAGTGTTAACAAAGGTCACAAGACTTCAAACTCTATTGACCAAATCCCAAGATGTCTCTCAGATTGTAATAACTCTTTTATAATCTAATAAACACTATAACACCTTTGACGGTGGGTGTAGGAACCTCAAATGAGGTCTGAACCAAATTAAATCATTGTCTCACACTTTGAAACACGTATCCTCTTACTTATTTGAGGTCTAAAAGGAAGCACTTATGGGCTTGAGATCATATATGATTTCAACACTCGTCAGTTTGGCGCAGTCTATGCGAACAAAAAGTTCCATTTCTTTTAAAGACACATCTTACTATCTTATAGATGTCGATTAATTCCATTTTGGCTCCCTCTTCCAAGGAAGATAAATCTCAACAAAAGGAACCCCTTTGGATAAATTAAAGATGGGGTTGTTGAATATGGATACCTTAGATCCATCAAATGAAGAGAAAGAGAAAAGAGGTGAGATGACTGAGGTACTAATCATCGTATGCATTGATACAGAGGATTAAACCAAAGAAGTTCATATTGGGGTTGGCCTAATCTCCCCCCTCAGAGAATAGATCATCCAGTTCCTAAGGGATAATAAAGATGTCTTCTCCTGAGGCCACTCAAACATGATCGGGGTGGACCCTAAGGTCATGGTCCATCACCTTAGCATGGACCAAAATCATAAGCTAGTTCGACAAAATAAGATGTTATTTTTCCTTGAAAGGAACAATAATGAAATAGAAGAGGCTTACAATCTCTTAGTATCCAACTTTATTTGAGAAGCCAAGTATCTATAATTAATATCTAACATGGTACTTGCACCTAAAGCCAATAAAAAATGGGGGATGTGCATCGACTTCACTGACCTCAACAAGGCATTCCTAAAGGACTATTATCCTCTAACTCGAGTTAATAGATTGGTGGACTCAACAGCGGTCCATAAATTTATCTCCTTTATGTATGCCTACTTCGGGTACAAACAGATCAGTATGACCCCTATCGATGAGGAAAAGAACTCATTTATTACAGACAAAGGTACCTACCTTTACAAAGTTATGCCTTTTAGATTAAAAATACAGGTGCTTGTTATCAAAGAGTTGTGAACTCCATCTTCAAATAATTCATTAGTAAGAACAATGAGGTCTACATTGATGACATGATAGTCAAAATGTTGGAGGCTCAGAACTATGTGCAGAACCTCATAGAAACATTTATGTCCTTGGGAGGAACTAAATGATACTCAACCCAAAGAAATGTGCTTTTTGGGGTTATTGAAGGAAACTTCCTTGGGTTATGGTCATGAGGTGAGGTATAGAGACCAACCTAGAGAAAACTCAAGCTTAATTAGACATAAAGCATCGAAGGACAGTCAAAGAGGTCCAAAGCCTAGCCAGAAGCGTTATTGCCCTCAATTGTTTTATCTATAAGGCCACAGACAAGTGCATGACCTTTTTCAAAGTACCAAAAAAATCTTTTGAATGGACCCCTGAGGTTGAAGAATCCTTCTAGTATCTCAAGAATTACTTAGGATTCGCGCTTCTATTGTCAATAACCATCACAGAGAAGATATGTATTTGTGTATAGTTGCTTCATCAACTACTACTAGATCAATTCTAATTCGAGAGAAATTTGGGGTTCAGTGCCCCATCTATTACATTAGCCAAGCTCTATAAGGGAACGAAAGAAAGTATCCAATAATGAAAAATCTGACCTGCTACCTCATTACCTCAGGCAAGAATTTGAGAACCTATTTCCAATCCCACGCCACTTTAGTCATAATCGATTAACCTCTTCCATAAGTCCTCCACAAGACTAATACCTTGGAAAGGCTTGTCAAGTAATATGTGGAGTTGGGTGAGTTTGATCCAAGTATCAACCATGAAATTCAATCAGGGGTCAGGCTTTTGCTGACATCATTGATATGCCCAAAGTGTACCCTCGTACTCAGGGTCACTAACCTCGGCCTGCCTCACATCCGAGTTGATAAGAAGCTTATAATAGCCATCAGAAAGGTTGTCCTCCACAACTTTGTCTCCTCATTGATCAACCTCGGTCGGCCAGTAGCTGAGGTCATCAACATCATGTGGGCTCGAACCACTGCCAATCTCGTCCTCTGCTTCAGCCAATACTGCATCTGAACCTCTACCTAACCTCGGCCAGTCTCCTAGGTCGAGGTCATGTTGATGATTAACATGACATAGAATTATCGAACTACCCCAACCTCGTACTCGGCTATGCCGAGGTTCCATCAGATGATGACAAAAGTCCGAGCACATGCAAGCACATGGAAGACTTGGATCACGTAAGCAAGTCAGTTATAACCAAATCATTCCCCTCATGTGAGGGAATATTTGGTCATCATTCCTTACATGTGTCCCAGCCAGGTGTCCACCTATGATTGGTGTATTCAACCCACACATGATCATAGCATGCTTGGGGGTACACTACACTCTCCAAGAACTATAAATACATATCTTCTCCTACCTTGGAAAGGATCCAAAATTACAATCCTAGATGAAACTCTATTTGTATACACAATAGAGAGAGAAAGTGAGAGATTGTATCACAGGCCATTAGTGCCCTCATTTTTGTGATTCTTACTCACACACTCACTGTGGATGTAGGCCAGATTGGCTTAACCACTTATATACCAGTGTTTCTCCTCTTCTCCTCACATCATTCTACTAGATATATATACTCTTGTGTTGTCATTGCTATTGCTAGAGTGAGGTTATCAACACCTCACCTAATGGTGCTATTTTCAGTATCATCATTTTGGCATCGTTTGTGGGAACGAGAAGCTATATCTCTACCCTCTTGAAGCTTGGAGTCATCAAAGACTCTGGTGGTGCACCAACCCTCCTCCATCACGCGAAGCTGTTTCACCATTGAAAGGGATCCTTAAAGGTATCAAGATCTCTAATGTTTTTATTTACAAGCTCTATAGTCTTTTTCCATGGCACCAGAGTTCACACCTCCACCATATGGTATTGGAGGGCCTAGTTCCAATCAAGCACTACCCCAGTCCAAAATGGCTGAGGTTGCAACATCCTTGAAGTCCTTAGGTTCAACTCAATAAGCGATGTAGGAGAAATTTACCTAGCTAAGCCAGAAGATAATAATGAGACCACTTGGGGTTTCACCAAAGATGATAACTTTGGCAGCTGCTTAGCCACATCATGAGGCCAGAGGACCACCTCAGGCACCATGAAAGGACCTACCTACTCCTGAGCGGAGGAGGGATGTTGCTAACCCCAGGCGTTTATGCCTGGGGAGGCAAGGAAACCCTTGCCCTGAGTATGGGTACGATGACATTGGGGCAAAGGATGATCCGATAAAATGTTGGGAGCCATATGAGATCTCAGACAACACAGTAAGACCTGTTCAGTAAAGCAGAGGTCATCAGAGCCGAGGTCAGTGTGAAAGACGAGATTGTGATGCATGCCAAAGAGGATCAGCTTTTGATCGCTTAAGTAGAGGGTCGGCCTTTTAAAGTCTCATCCCAGTTCATGATCTGAGGGAAAGGCTGTCCTGATCGAGGAGTCTCGCTGGCTCTAGAAGATAAGGAGGTTACTATCGTCCCTATAATGGCTGACCCCCACATGGCCGAGATTATGGTCAGTGAGAGGTCTATAGCCGACGTTATGTAGTAGTTAGGTAAAACTCAGTTCACCCTTTGGACGTGGCTGAGGACAACCTCGGCCAAGCAGACGGTGCTAAACCATGGAACAACTCTATTCAAAGGATGGAAAATAAAATTTGAGATCTCTTCAAAAGTCGAGACCCACTGCAGGGGGTATTCAGAGGGATCACCATTTGTGGCAAGGATTGTCAACTTCCTAACCCCTGTAAAATTTAAACCCCCAGTGGTGTCTCCAAAGTATGATGGGAATACTAACCCAATCCACCATATTGAGATGTATCAGTCTGTAGATGACATCTATTCTATCCCTAATGAAATAAGGTTTCGAGCTTTCTTAAGAACACTCTAATCGGGGCTGCGCATATCTGGTTCACTTCTCTTCCTAAAAATTCAATTGAGAGTTTTAAAGGTCTGGCCAAATGGTTCATTCACAACTTATGTTTTGGGGTAAGACCTCAGAAGAAGACAACCCATCTGTTGTATGTCAAGTAGGGGAAGAATGAAAGCCTCAAAGATTACATCGCTAGGTTCAACAAGGAAAAGTTAGAGGTAGAAGATTACGGAGAAAGCATAGCCATGAAAGCTCTCATTGGGGGTCTGCAGAAGGGAAAGCTATTATGGAAACTAGACGAGGATCCCCCTAAGTTGATGGCCGAGTTTTTGGCAACGGATGGAAAGGTCATGAACGCAGAGGAAGCTATGGTTGCAAAATACGAGGATGAAATGGGGAAAAGCAGTGGAGGCAAATTTTAAAAGAAAAACAAAGACAGTAAGAAAAGATCTGCATATGATAAATTTTAAGACTACACTCCTCTAACTGTAAGTTGTGAATACATCCTCAAAAAAATAAAGAATGATAGATCATTGATATGGCCACAGAGGCTGAAAGGTCCTCCACATAAGAGAAATAAGAACTTATGGTGCGAGTTCCATTAAGATCATGGCCATTTGATTGAGAAGTGCTTCGCTCTGAAGGATGAAATTGAAAAAATGTTGAAGTCTGAAAAGATTAGAAAGTATGTGGATGGTAGAGCTTCTAAGGAGGGGAAGGGATGATCCTAAAAAGAAAAGAAATGATAAATGCCGGGAAGACCCTACCAGAAGAGCTGATGCCTTAGATGATGATGACGATGACCTTGACCTCCCACCAAAGGACGATAATGTCCCAATAAATAGAATAGGTATGATCTCTTTTGGTGTGAATACTATCTGTAGAGGACTAGCAGGGTGTGGCTCAAAGGTTGTTGATCGCAAGGCCCACGTGGTAGAGGCCAAAGCAGTGACTAAGGCCGAGTTTATGAACTTGGCTTCTACAGAGGTTAAATATGAGAATATAAAGAAGGTAAATATGGACACCCTCGTAGTCAGCTTTTCATGACTTGATTTCAAGGGTATCTTAGCTCCCCATGATGACCCTTTAGTCATCACCACAAGGGTGAATGGTGTGAAGTCCATAGGATTCTTGTTGATGGATGCAGTTCTACAAACATTATATTTTGACCCTATTTCAAGAGTTTGGGCCTCAGCAGAGTTGGGCTTGTCCCTTACCATCATCCCTTGATTAGCTTCAGTGGCGAAAAGGTCCATCCATTGGGTATGTATGATATGGATGTGAGAATGGGAGATAAATGGCCTAAGAGGCTGAGCATGAAAATCAATTTCTTTGTGATGGATGAAAATGTCTTCTCAGCCTACAACCTCATCATGGGACGAGTAGCCATCAAGGAATTTGAGGTCGTGCCTTCAACGGTCGACCAGATGCTAAAATTATCGGCTCCCAATGGAGTAGGGGAAGTGCAAGGTGACCAAATGTCGACACGAGAAGGCTACTTCAACTCTGCAGAAGGGAGAGAGGCTCATAAGAGGTCAATAACCACGTACACTATTGACACCCTTGATCCTAGAGATGAAACCAAACTCAAGAAGGGAGAGGCCTTGGAGGAGGTAGAATCCATCATCCTTAATGAGGACGAGCCAGAAAAACCATCCAAGTCGATAAAGCCCTAAAGCCTAAGATCAAAGAGGAACTAGGGAACCTGTTAAGGAAGAGACAAAGTATCTTTACCTGGAGCCATGCAGACATGCCAGGTATTGATCCTGATATAATGTGTCATAAACTCAATGTTGTTGAGCATGCCAAGCCCATTAAGCAGAGAAGAAGGATATATTCAAGAGAGAAGTACGAAGTCATCAGAGATGAGGTTCGAAAGCATAAAGAGGCTAAGTTCATCAGAGAAGTTATATACCCTGATTGGTTATCTAACATTGTCATAGTACCCAAAATTAATGGGAAATGGAGGATGTGTGTAGACTTCACCGATTTAAACAAGTCTTGCCCAAAGGACTATTTCCCCCTGCCTCGTATAGATCAGATGGTGGATGCCACAATGGGACATGAGCTCATGAGTTTCATGGATGCATATTCCGGGTATAATCTGATCTTTATGGACGCGACTGACTCAGAGAAGACATCCTTTATTAGAGACAAGGGGACCTGTTGCTACAAGGTCATGCCCTTCGACCTAAAGAATGCAGGGGCTATATACTAACGTCTTGTAAATAAGATGTTGAAAGATCAGATAGGCAAGTTCATGGAAGTTTATTTGGATGACATACTGACGAAGAGTCTGAAGGCTGGCACTCTTATAGCTGACCTTAAAAGAACTTTTGACACCATGGAAAAATATAGAATGAAGCTCAACCCGGCCAAATGTATCTTTGGAGTAGGAGCAGGAAAGTTTTTGGGCTTCATCGTCAATCAAAGGAGAATAAAGGCTAACCCTGAGAAGATCAAGGATTTGATAGAAATGAAGACACCCAAAACCATCAAAGACATTCAGAGGCTGACCGGACGAGTGGCTGCACTTAACTGGTTCGTATCTAGAGCTACAGATAAATATCTTCCTTTTTTAAAAGTTCTTAAAAAGGTCTTCGAATGGAATGAGGAATGTGACATAGATTTTAAAGAGATGAAGTACTACCTCGATTCCCCCTACTACTATCTCGACCAATTCAGGGTGAGAAGATATATGTATACTTAAATGTCTCAGAGTCAGCCATCAGTTCTGCAATAGTAAGAGAAGAGGATGGAGTGCAGAGGCCAGTGTACTTCAACAACAAAGCACTCCAAGAGTCTGAGCATAAGTACCCTCGAATTGAAAATTTAGCCTATGCTTTGATACATGCTTATAGGAAAATGAAGCCACACTTCCAGGCCCACTCCATGGTCGTCCTCATTGATTCCCCACTAAGATAGGTCCTCCATAAGCCTGAGAAGTCAGGAAGGCTAATGACCTGGGAAATCGAGTTGGGGGAGTATGATATTATTTATCAACCCAAGGTTGTCATCAAGTGATAGGCACTTGTAGATTTTGTGGCTGATTTTACCTGGGATGAGGCTGAGGTTGAGAAGAATCAAGAGGTTGCGAATGATCCAGTACAGAGCAACATCGGTCGAACTTCAGATGAGGCCTAGACAAGTACTGTCAAATAAAGGATAATTGAGAATGAAGAAAAGAGATACCTCTTTAAGCAGGGGACCCTAGCAAAGGGTAACTTATCTTCATATGAAACCATCTGGAACCTCTTCATTAATGGGTCGTCCTGTAAAAGCAAAAGTGGAGCAGGGCTGATAGTGTCAGCACCAGATGATATAGATATTGAATATGCGCTGAGGTTCAACATTAAAGCTTCCAACAATGAGTCAGAGTCTCTTTAACAAAAGCCCTAAATGTCGGCCAGCTCCTAGTCCATAGTGACTCAAGATTAATCGTGAACCAAATCCTGGGGGTGTATGAGGATAAAGATAAAAGGATGGTACCTGAAGAGAGTGAGAACGATACTAAAAAGATTAAAGGAAGTAAAGATGAAGAGGATACCTCGGCTAGACAACAACTGAGCTGAGGCACTCGCGAGGTTGGCCTCAGCAACAGGAAGAGACATAAGGAGAATAGTGCCAGTTAAGATTCTGCTCAAGTCGACCATTAAAGAAAAAGAGGTTGTTAAACCTTTCTTAAATCTGAGTTTGGGGGCCTCGTGGATGAACCCTCTTATCAAATACATCAGAGAGGGACAACTACCGGAATTAAAGCTGGAAAGGAGGAATCTAAGGTTCAAACCTGCAAAATTCTCTATTGTAGGTGATGTCTTATATAAAAAGGGATTCCTGCTCCCTCTCCTCAGATGTGTCCACCCTTCAGAGGTTCCACACATCTTTCACGATGTGCATGAGGGCTCTTGTTCAAGCCATATAGGAGGGAGGCCATTGGCTAAGAGGATAATTACTCAGGGATACTGGTGGCCGACCTTGGCCAAGGATGCAGTTGGGTATGTGAAGAGATGTGATAAGTGCCAAAGGTTCTCCACCATTCCCCATGAGCCTTATCAACCTCCGACTTCTATCAGTTCCCCTTGGCCATTTGCAGTATGGGGCAATTATTTGGTAGGACCCTTGACAATAAATGTAAACAACTATCGGTTCTTAATAGTGGCAATTGACTATTTTTCCAAATGGGTAGAGGCCGAGCCAATGATCATAATCTTTGAGCAGACGACTTTCCAGTTCATCTGGAATAACATTATATGTAGGTATGGTCTTCCAAACAACTTCATCTCAGACAATGGAACCCAATTCAATAATGTTTCCTTAGAAAAATACTGTAAAAGAGTAGGGATCAAGCAGTTCTTTTCTTCTCCTAGCCGACCCCAGGAAAATGGCCAGACTGAGGTCACAAATTGAATAATCCTTTATGGGATAAAAAAGAGGCCGAAAGAGGCCAAAGGAAGATGGTTAGAGTAAGTATATGTTATAATTTGGACTTACAGGATGACGGTAAGGACACCTACAGGGTAAACCTCATTTATGCTAACCCATGGCTCAGAGGTTGTCATCCCAACAGAGATAGGTCTCACTACTCATAGATTCCAGACATATGACCCTCAGACGAATGGGAATAGAGAAGACTTGATCTTGATTTGATTGAGGAAAGAAGAGAAGATGCAGAGATAAGACATGCAACCTATCAGTAGAGAACTGCGAGGTTATATAATCAGAGGGTAAAGTCAAGGACGATAGTTGTGGGAGATCGGGTCCTGAAGAAGACATGTAAGAAAACCAATAAGATCCATCCCAACTGGCATGGTCCTTACAGGGTCATTGATGAGGTCGTATCAGGTACCTATCGACTAGAAAATCTTGAAGGAGAGACTTTCTCCAACCCTTGGAATGTCGATCACTTAAAGAAATATTACTTATGAAGTTGCAATTATTCCTATCTTTTTGTAATACATGTATCAGATTATACATATAATGTTAATAAAAAGATGGAAATCTTGTGTTGATACTTCTGTTGCAATGTATGTTTTGAACATCATTAATTTGGTGAATTATGAGATGAAACATCATTAACTTGGTGACCTCAGACCTTTTAGCATCATTAATTTGGTAAAATATGGGGTGAAACATCATTAACTTGGTGACCTCAGACGTTTTAGCATCATTAATTTGGTGAATTATGAGGTGAAACGTCATTAACTTGGTGACCTCAGACCTTTTAACATCATTAATTTGGTGAATTAGGAGGTGAAACATCATTAACTCGGTGACCTCGGACCTTTAACATCATTAATTTAGTGAATTATGAGGTGAAACACCATTAACTTGGTGACCTCTGACCTTTTAACATCATTAATTTGGTGAATTATGAGGAGAAACACCATTAACTTGGTGACCTCAGACCTTTTAACATCATTAATATGTTGAATTATGAGGTGGAACATCGTTAACCTGGTGACCTCAGACCTTCTAACATAATTTTTTTGGTGAATCATCAAAGCAACAAGTAAAGGAAAGCAACAAGTGAAGGAAATGGAATTGCATTCATTCGAACCAAAAAGTGTTACATCATTCTAAGGGAAGAGGTTATAGTTCATCAAATAAAAGGGTTACACAAAATCTTCGCATAAATAACAAACATGATGGTGAGGCACTCAGACACTCAGGCTTTAGCCGACCCACCAGCAGTAGGGTTATTTGGCTCTGGAACTTGATTGGTAACTTTAACCTCGTCATCCTGATGTCCACCATCCTCGGTCTTAGTCACATCAAGCTGTCTCATCTTGACTGGGCCTCACTATTCAGCCTCCTGCAAGGCCTTAGTGAGCTGAGCATTTCCAAAGCCAAGGCCAATAAAGTCCTTAACCGACAGACTTTTGAAACTTTCTTGCTTTATGGCAGCCCATCGATTGGTTGCCTTGATTCCTCTCTCTAGTTACTCAAGGCTAAAGCTAACAAATTCATCAGAGGTTTGATACTCCTTGATGATTGTCTCTGAAGCATCTTTTACGGCAGCCTTAACAGCAGCATCAACCTTGGACTGAAGGCTATCATCTTTACTTTCAGAGCCTTGGCATGATCAGTTTTCATTCGGAAGATCTCGTCACCCTTCTCCTTTAGACTTTTATTCAAATCTTCAATTTTCTTATTTAGATCCTCCTCAAGCTTTTCAGCGTCCCTTCCTTTTTGTATCAGAGGCAATCTCTTCAGTGTGTAATAGGCCAGGCGGTGAAGAGAAAGGGAACTCTGGAAAAAAGAAGATTCGGACAAATTATCAATAATAAATGGCTAAGATCAGAGATAACACAAGTGGAAGATAAAGTAACTGAACCGCCCTATGGACTGTAAACTTTACCAGTAAAGGGACATCCATAGAATGAAGAAAGTGTTTATCATCCTCAGTAATTTTGCATTGTCAAGGGCATCAGAAGCCCGAACATTATTGCCAATGAGGCTGTCACCAATCTTCAGTTGAGAAATCTGAGCAGCTAAAGCATCACCTAAGGAAATGGGGATACTAAGCTCAGTATGTTGAGCCTTGCTATGTCTCATGCGAGAAGGGTCTGCAGGTGCCTTCCTCTTTTTAGATGCATCATCATGGGCCTTCCCCTTCTTTGTTTGAGCAGGGGTGACAAAGTCTTACCGCATCGCTTCTCGAGTAGTTTTGTGATGCTGGGAGCAGACATATTCCAAAGGTCTTCAGAAACGCCCTTCGCTCTCTCTGTAAAAATACAAGTATAGGAATCAGAAGATCAGACACTTGAAAAGTACAAGACTGTACTTGGTTTAAAAAAGTTTTTTTCTATAATACTTACAAAGCTCGGCCAAAGGGCCACTCCCAAGACCCGTCTGAGACAAATAGTAAAGGGTTATCAGATGCTCGTATTTGACGAGGTTACCGTCTTCGCCCTGACTATGAAGATCCTCAACAATCTTACGGTTATCTTGGCTCAATTTAGGGTATGTTTTGGCCGAGAAAGAGACCTTGGCCCACCTCAGGGGAGTCCTTAGAACATATGTTCCATAAGCCTCATTAGGACCAAACTCCCAAGCCCTTGAGGCAAAGAAGAACCGAGGCTTCTAGTTATGGTTACAGGTCTGAGTCACTAATAAAATCTTCTTCTCAGACTTCTTGGATACAAAGTGATAGTATTCAGGGTGATATTTAGTGGATGAGGGTATGTAATAAGATAAGAATACCCTAACTGGAAGGTTAGTATGATAAACCACCTTCCAGAGTACGATAGCCCCAACCAAGACCCTCCAGGCATTGGGGGAAAGCTGAAAAGGAAAGAGGTTGATATAAGAAAGAACAGCTCGAATAATGGGGTGAATTGGGAAATGGAAGCCGAGTTTGAACATCTACTCATAGATGCAGAGCTCTCCCTCTCGACCATCGAAGGCCCACTCATCCTTCAGGGGTTTCCCTAAGGTAATGAATGAAGGAATGGCATACAGATGCTTGAAGATGAGAAGGTCGTATTCAGTGACAGAAGTCTCAATACCATCAACCTTGGAAGTGTCAAGTTCACTCCCATCATCATCATCATTATCATCAACATTTTGAGTCTGAGTCTCAAAGGGGGCACCACCAGGAAACTTCTTCTCAAACTCAACACTAGTAGCAGCCGATAGAGGAATGGCATTAATAGGAGGTGGAATTGCCACATTGGGCCCTAAGATTTAAATGGAAGAAGACTTACGAGAGGTGCTAGCCTCTTGGTGGGATGAGGAATGGTCAAAAAGCTATGCTTCCTCAGCGACTACACTTCCCTTGGGAAAGAAATCCATAGCCTCTTAGAAAGAGTCTACAAACTCAGCAGCCTCAGAGGTAGACATAGGGTCTGAAGAGGCTAACTCAAACATTGGCTCAGAAACCTCAGGAGCTTTAGCAGGTTCAGTTGACTCGGGGAATATGACCTTCAAGGGTGGAGGAAATATTGGTATAAGGGGAAAGGCCTCATCCCTACGAGCCTCCTCCTGGGCTAGCTCTACCTGTCTAATCTTCTCAAAGGTCTTCTCGCGCAGAGTTAAAAACTCTTCAGCAAGCTTATACAAAGATCTGAGCATATGGTGGACGACACTACACTTGTGGGAAAGACTTAAACTGCAAACAGGTACACAACTTATGCAACCTAAATTAAAGATCAAAGGTTGGAAATTCAAAGGTCTCAAACAAGAACACCCTAAGTGAGGTCACCGGAGAAGATGACCGAAAGGTCATTGGAGAGTCTAAAAGAAGGAAGTTTGTAAGGTGAAACATCAATTATTACATAGTTCAACAACATATAAGAAGTACAAGAAGAGCCCAAAATCTCTAGGGAAGAGGTGATAGTAGAACCCAAAGAGCTTAGACAACCATTGTTCTAGCAGATAGACCTCAGCTCTCCTAAATGGGTCTTGCACATAAACGGTTCCTCAAATAACTCGGGAAATGGAGTCAGAATTCATTTGGAAATCCCTAACATAGGTACTATCTCTTTTGATCTTCATTTTAAATTTAAAGTCTCTAATAATGGAACGCAGTACGAAGCCTTGGTGGCAGGCTTAGGCTTGGCCATCCAGTTAAAAGTGTAACACCCCGCCTAATTAAATACCGGGTGGCCAGTACCATACCAAATTAAAACAGAATATACAGTTGGCTCATTCTTAGCATCACTGTCGAAAACATTTACAACTCACCCAATACCCAATTAAGCTGGTGTTAAAAAATTTCCAAATTTTAATTCAACAAAATCCATTTCCAGTTTAAGAATAACACAACACATTTTATTCTACAACACTGATAACCAAATAGATAACACAAAAGAATTTAAATGCAATTGGAATAAACATTCCCAAGTAATATAGATCCATTACAGTAATCCCAACAATATTAAATGTATTAAAAAGACCCGAATACAATAGTGTTTAACCCTGATAGAAAAGATAACTGAATCCTTTGGGCGACATGCCATAACTAAGAATACTGTGAATCAAATGATGATAGGCGTCTAAGCAAAACTCCATAAATTCGTATCCTGTCATAATCCGCTAAGGTTGGCGTCCCTGTTGCTGGACACCTGATATAGAAGATACAATAGAAAAGAAAATATGCAAGAAAATGGGTCAGAGCCCGAATGTGTAGAGGATTTTTAAAACAGCAAGTATTTAACAAGTGCAATAAAGCATTTATTATGTACATATTAGATCCAACTCTCACTTGTTATTCTCACCTCTCAACTAGAGTGCACACTTAACGTTTCCTATTAACTTCCTAGTTAATGGTTGCTCTTTTCTAGTCTCCATATTATAATTCCATCCCAATATCATAATCCCCGTATGTCCCATACCATACGTCACATTATTATTCATTTACATTTCTCATCGTTTCTCATTAACATGAATCATTTCTCATTAATATGAATTAAGTTTTTTCAATTCTATAAGCATAAACATTCATTAACTTAATTCCATTCTTTTCTCAATTCACCGTTATCTACAATTATCACCGTAGATAGATTTAACCATAATAAATATCCATTCATTCATTTAATTCATTATATATATATTCATATATAATACAGCACCCCGAGTCACAGCTGCGGTGCAATGCATTACTCTGCTATCATGTCCCAATATCGCTGGTCGCCGAATAGGGGACTAAAGGTTCGGTAAGGATTCCTCGAACCATAAACAAAAACACAAACATTGGAGGCGAACATAGTTCTCGTATCCATGGGTCACGCACATACCTACGTACCCATAGTCAGTAGACTTATCAAATCCCCGATAAGTCTTTCATAGACCTATGTTCTCGAGCGACAAATCAAAGATCCCATGGATTCATCAGGATATGACTTCCCTCACGCGCAAACCTCCCACCGATAGAAAGTAAGCTAGGTATGTCATAGACATAAATCATCAATTAATCCAATAGTCATTATCATACCTATAATATAATATCAATAAGGTAATATCACTACCCTAAGATAATTCCCATACGTAGCATCATATCTCTTTTAAATTCCACGTATTAAAATATCATATCTTTACTTCATAATTTAATTATCCTCGCATCCTATAACATCTCTCCACTCCCGACGTCGTTAAGGTTCATGCGCGGAGCGTCTCGCAAAGAGAAATCCAAACAAGGAACCCCTCCAATACACTACTACTTAAATTTGTCGATCGAGGAGGTTCGTCAACTTCAAATATGTGATCGGAATAACCTCATCCCCTCTTTCAACCAAATATGTTCTAAACTCCCATCTCTATCCAGGAGCCATACCACTACGCTCTTGTACTACACTCAGCCCTTGCGAAATCAATAATGAGCTTAAACTTAGTCCTTGATGTTCAAATTGTAACCCTAAGGCTACCCAGGTGTTACATTCAATCTCCACTACTGGACCTATCCTTAATCCTCAAGCAAACCAATTATAATCCAACAAATGAATCTAGCAACCGAAATTTCTTTAATTTAATTATCATCATTCTAATCAATTTAAATCCCAATCAAATTAATTCAAATCTTATCAAGGGTCTACTAATATTTTCTAAGTCCCATAATATCCAATTAATAATCACCGAAGATCTACAAAAGTTTTGGGATAAGAACTAACATTAAAAAGAAACAACATCATGAATTCTCATATTTTAAATACTCAGAAAAATCAGATCCAAAAATTATTCAAATCATCAATCCGACTTCAGATTTGGATTCTACACGAAAAATTGAGTCAGGTATGTGTTTTGAGTTTTTCTTAAATCTCATCCAAATGCACTCAAAAAGAAGATCTAAACATTCCAAATTGGCTCTTCTCATTCCACTCGTTTTTGCCTCTTTTTCTAGAAAATTATCAACATATTATCTTCAAGAACACAAAATGATTTTCAGAATTTCTTCCACAAATTGATGAATATTTATTGGATTATTATCATCCTACAACATGAGTTTACTTCCTATATCATTTCAGTTTCTAGAAATCCATAGAACAACTCCATTATGTTTTCCAAACATGAAAAATCATCTCTTTTCATAATTATTCTAACATGGACAATATACGAACTTAAAATGCAAATATCAAACACTTGCCTCTAATGAAGATCTGATCCTTTGGAGTTGAATAACCTAGGTGGTGATGGTGGTGGTGACCTTTGACCTTTGGTTCTCCTCCTTCCCAAGCAAACTTCTTTTTCTTTCCAAGCAACCTTCCACTCTCTCTAAGAAGATGACTTTTAAATTTTGTGTAGAAGAGATGAAATGAACCTACATACACTAATCTACAAATACTTATAATAAGACAAAACCCGAAATCACTATTCATCCCCCTTGTAAAAATAACCAAAATGCCCCTTTGGGTTGTCTTTTCATTTCCAAATGACCCGAGACTCAAAATTAACATCCAAATAGACTTTTCTGACTATTTCAAACCTTTCGGACGCAACGACGCAGTCGAAATGACTATAAGGTCGATAGAAAATAAATTTCCTTTTTAATTTAATAAATTAGTCCCGACACGTCCCATACCGCGTCTGACTAAAAATTCAAATTATCGAATTTATATCATACCGTCATATCAATGACATCACATTCATATATTACCTAAATATCTTTAAGTAATATTCAGAATCATCCATTTTAATATCCACAGTCCGGATAAAACCCGAATGAATTAATTAATAATAAAATCCAATTAATCCATTAATTTAAAATATAACCCATTTTAAAAGTCATTTAAAATTACGAGGTATTACAAAAAGAACAACCAGTAGAGGCCATTAGAGACTTTTAATTAGTGGTCAACCAGATAATTGAGGTTTATGAGCCCAAAAGTGACAATATTGGATAGTATATAGAGATTTTACAACATCTCATTAAGTGGATCCTAAGATTTTACATTAGAAGGGTGCAACTAGCAGAAATTTCGGAGATTGGCCATCTCGCACGAGTGGATTTATCCGATGAAATAGGCCCCGAGGTACTAGTTATCTCCCTAGATCATCTAAGAATCACTTAGCTATGGATCAACAAAATAGAGACAAATCATAGCTCCGACTGGACCACCCCCATTCAGGCTTACCTTAGAGACGGTGTCCTACCCAAAGATAAGCTTCAAGCCAGATGAATAACGTCCTTAGCTTCCAGACACTACATGGAAATTGGGCTACTATTGAAAAATGGGTACTTCTCATTGCCTCAATGATGCCTAAGCCCATCAGAATCTAATTTGTCCTTAGGGACATCTAGTGCCCATACATTCCCAAAGACCTTAGTCTATAAGGTCCTAATGCAAGGATACTTATGTCCAACATTAGGAAAAGAATCCAAGGACGTAGTTAAGAGTTGTGATAAATATTAGAGGTTTGATTTTGTTCCAAAGCATCTAGTAGAAAAGATAGTACGGATGGTAATTCCATGAACCTTTTCTCAATATAGAGTGGATTTATTGGGGCCTCTGATCCTTAAAAAGGTCAAAACAAGTTTTTTGTTATGGTTGTTGATTACTTCCCCAAGTGGGATGAGGCTGAGCCTTTAGAAACCATCACAGATAAGAAGAGTACCAACTTTATTTTGAAGAACATCATTTGCCATTTTGTCTTACCCAATGCCATTATCTTTGATAATGACAAACAGTTTGACAATCTAGTATTTAAGGACTTCTGATCGAATTATGTCATAAGTAACCACTACTCTTCTCCAGGTCGTCCTAGGGCCAACTACCAAGTTAAAGTAACCAACAGAACCATCTTTCACAGCTTAAAGAAGAGGTTGGAAAACTCCAATGGGTTGTGGGATGAAGAGTTGTCGAGCATTTTATGGGCCTACAGAACCACAGTCAGAGGTCCAACAAGAGAAACTCTATTCTCCCTGACCAATGGAAGAAATGTCATAATCCTAACAGATGTAGAGTTTTCCACACAAAGGGTAGCTCAGTTTTAACTGAAGGCTAATGATGCAGGTCTCAAAAGGTCTCTAGATAAATTAAAGGAAAATAAAGAAGTTGTGATAATTTGAATGGCTACAGATAAGCAGAGGACAACCTCCTACTTCAATAAGAAGGTCCGCTACAGGAAATTCAAAGGGGGGGGGGGGGGGGAGTTTGTTCTAAGAGAAGTTTCCTTTTTAACTAGAAATACGAACAAGGGGAAGCGAGGTTCCAAATGAGAAAGCCTATATGTGGTGAATAAAATTGTGCAACATGGTTGCTATTATATCAAAGATATGGAGGGATATGAACTTCTTTATCCCTAGAATGTAGAGCACCTCAAAAAATAAAACCAATGATATATTTGATGCTCAAGTGAAATGAAAAGAATCTTTATATTACCCGCAGGGTATTCAGTATATATATTCTTAAAGAGTTATAAGGATTCCAGTTTTGGCTTGAAAAGCCAAGGTTTAAGGACCCATAAACTAAGTTATAAGGATTTCAGCCTTGAATATAAACTTAAACCAGGGTCTAAAGACCCAAAATAAATAGTTTCAAGGATTCCATCCTTGACTCTAGGTTTAAGATAAGGTCTCAGGACCTAAACCTTAAGTTGCAAGGATTTCAACCTTGACTTATGATTAACAGTCAAACGTTTTGGGACCCCCCAAAAAAGACTACAATACACAGGTTTAAACGACCCCAAAATTATAGTCGACAGTATGAGGGCATAACTAAATAAGCATAGACAACCCATGTAAAAGGATTTTGTCACACCAAATATTCAATCACGAAGTTATATAAAAATACTTCCCCTTTTCTAAAAACTTTTAGGTGTTAAGGTCTAAAGGCTTTTTATCCTGGTATGCCCTCTAAAGTTCCTCAACTTAAAGGTCTTATGACCCATTATAGGGATCAAATTTCAAAAATACCTAAGTTTAGAGGTGTCAAACCCATTAGGGGGCTTAAGGTTGAATAAATTTTTAAGTTCTAATGTCTCAAGACCCTCAAAAGAAATTAATTTTTATTCTACATTTCTCATCCTTAGTACAACATGTTTCAAAAGTCTTATAACCGTTTATGGAGAAAAATAAATTAGGATTACAAATCTAAGGTCTTAGAACCACTAACAGATTTATCCTTTAGCCTTTATAACCAAAAATTTGGGGGCCCAAGTGTTTGTACATAAATTTTGGGATTTCAGTCCTAAAAAGGGTATGTATGAGGTACTTTGTGGTTCTAGGGTCTAATGACCAATTATAAAACATCAGTCTTAACTTCAAAAACATCACAAGTTCTTGGCAGAGTTCTTAGGACCCTCAAATCTACTTCTAAAAATTGGCAACTAGTTTATCTTGCTTTACAAAGAAATCCTTGGAGGATAAGTGAGTACTACCTACTCGTAGACCACAAATAGATGGAAGATATGCAAAAAGATTCCTTAGTAAAGAAAAAATAATGTAAAGACTGAAGTAAAGCAGAGAAGTGAAAAAAATTAAAGACTTGTGATTCCAGAATTACTCTTATTTATTAAAGATGGGAAATTAAAATTATAAGAAATAGGCCATGACTGACAAATAGTTTAAGAAAACCAAAATATATACAAAAATCCTTTCATGGCTTGAAGTTATTAGGATCCACAAGAGCTTCACTTTGTAAGGGACTTGATGAGGGAAAATAGGCAGAGGTTTATTCCTTATTTTCTTCTCATTGGGACTTAGGAGCATAGCCTTTGTTAGTGTCATCATAAATATCATTTTCATCTTTGAAGCTATCATCACCAGACTAGGGGGCTTTAGCAAATATACCATATATGTCCACCTCAAGAAGACCTCATGGACCTTAGACTCACAAGCCTTAAAGCTAGAGCTATAGTTATGACAAAGAAAGACCTTATAGGGATCATACTAAAGATAAGTTCCCAGGTGGATCTTTATTAAGGCATGGTTCTTTCCCTATAAATCAGAGTACTTGATCTGAACCTCAGTATATTATTTTTGCATCTCCTTACCGTTGGAGGTCAACTAGTCTCTCACAATATGTAGGTATTTTATTGATTTCTTCAAAATCTCCACCTCTACATCAATGTGAATATGTTCATCTTAAATTCTTTGGAGCTCAATATTATGACCTTGGAGAGCCTCTAATATTATCTTGAGCTTAATATGGCCAAGGTCATGGAGCTCATCAACATTGGATAAAGAGTCTCGTGTAGCAGCCAACAAAGATGCACTATTTATGAGGGTTTTCACATCCAGAAGTTTCTATTGCTATAAGAAAATGACATGTACCGTCAGAATATTTTTATCTTTCTTGAGGGCATCCACTTTTAGACTCTTTTGATCATTTAGTTCAGATGCATTTTAGTGAGGTCCCATCTTCCAACCATATCGATAGCCTTATTACATAATATACTACCATCAAGAGCATTCTCTAGGATGGCCTCCGTCAAATTCTGAGCCTATAAGATAAAAGATATATGAGAACAAGGGATAGTAAATGCTCTAAGGAAAATTTAAAGAACTATGAGAGTGCCTTTCCCATCAATTGGATCAGTTCATGGGCATTGGCACATGTTCCCCTGCCCCCTCGAGGTGGACATCATATTAGAGAAATTTATTTTGGTCAGTGAATGAAGGGAGTCCATAGCTAAGGTATAAGAGATCATATCCTCAAAAGAAGGAGAACGTGAATATCTCTCCACCAAAATAGGCAGCAGATTCTCCCCCATAGCAACAACTACACCCTCTGACTAGATAGGGACCTCAGTTGCCTCCTTCAGACCCCTATCCTCCTGAGAGGGAAACATATTCTTCTTAGCTTGCTTTTATGACTAGTGGCTATAAGTTCCCTAGAATAAAAGAATGAATTTATGTTGCCCCAGAGGTCCCACATGCCCCTGATAATGCTTGTAATAGGGGAAGGGTTTTAACTTTGAGATACGATTATAAGCCTTCACCTTTTGTAAGCCACTTTCTCGCCTCCTCTAATAGCGTGACCCTAGGTATTGGGAGGTCCACTAACTTATTGAACTTCAAACGCTTGCTGGTCTTGGACCTTCTCTTCTGAATAGCATTTTCAACGGGTTTTCCTTGGCGACACACTTAGACAACCTTTGTTCCTCTTATTCATTTACGATATCAAGAATTAAGCAAAGTTATATATCATAAAGTTAAGAAGGGTAAGAGTAACAAAAGAAATAAAGTTAAGGGCAAGTTACTCACTAAGGGACCAATCAGAGCCCAACACGAACCCCACTTTAACCTGGGGAGGGGGCGTAACCTTAACAAGAGGCGGCTCATCGCCTTCATCATCAGAGGCTTCAGGGACCTTAAAAGATACCTCAGTAGTATCTCCCCTATTCTAGGGTACCATAGTGAAGGCCTCACACCCCATCACCTCATCAACCTCAATCTTAGGGGCTGCAAGATCTCCCATAGACGTCAAAAATTTGGGCTCAATAACTATCCCATTATTGAAGAGGCGCCTAGCCACTACAAGGAGATCAAAAGGGATGAAGACCACCTTCAGGGCCTCAGTTGTCCTACTCACCTCCTCCCAATAGGGATCAATAACCACTGTAAAAAGATCAGACTGTTTAACATGTGGTAGAATCCTAAAAAAATATTTAAGTACAATAGAAGAAGTAAACTTTAAACTTACCCATAACTAGAGGAACACACCAAAAACTATGGTAACCAATTGTCTCAACAAGGTTTGGGGTGACCCAAGATCAACTAACAAATAATAATCTCTCCTTCTGGTTAGTAGCATTGTGCTTGTCTTTAGCAAAGACCATAGTGACCTTAGGAGCCAAGTACTTCAAATCCTCGTCATTGGCCTTATTTTTCTACTGGACCCTATATATCTTGAAGAATTGGTTAGGAGTAACATCATGTTTAGCCCCACTGAACACCTTAAAATCTAAAATTATGGCCATTAACACTCTCCGTGAGTTTTCCACCTATTGAGAAGGAGCTATCCTAATAGCTTTCAATATCCTCACCACCAGCAATGGTGGTGGGAACCTAGCCCATATTAGAGGAAGCATTCATTAAATCACCCGTATCAATTAACCATTGAACAATCCCTCTTATTAGGCCTTCCAAACCTCAGAGTTACAGTCTCATTAATATTGTAGGACTTTTAAATTCCATCCAAGTATTGCTCAGAGATCTGGGAAATAGAGTGAGCTCCACCAGTGAAATTGAGGTCACTGCAACAAGCCTTTAAACCCCTAGGTTACCCTAGTAGGACGAGTGGTGTCTCGTGAGGGTTTGCAGTGAATATACCCACAAAATTCATTATTGACTCAAAGAAATATCAAAATACTTAAAAATTGTACAATTTAAACTCCCCAAAAATGGTCACCTTAAAATCTTATTTAGGAGTCTCAAGTCAGAGTGTGTGTGTGCGAAGCCAAAAATTGAACCGCTAACTTCCACCGATTGATCATTACGTTACTTTCCAAAAATTCATTTTGATTCAAATTCTCACGGGATGCTCTCTCAAACAAATCTCTCGGAATGTGGCTATTTTCTCGGTATACGTGATTTATAAAGAGTAAATATAATGGACGCAAAGTCACGCACACAAATTGAAAGACGAAATTTTTTGGGTGAAAAGATCTCTTCATCGGAATACGGTCATAGGAAAATGGGAACCATCATCTCTTTTTCACACCATGTAATCTCTTTTATTATCTTTTTGTGTTTTAACTCTCCACGCAGTAACCAATTTCGCAATTCGGACTCAGTTAGGACTTTTTTGGGTTTAAGGTGTAATTGGGTAACATGAAATGGTTTGGAAATTCGGAATTGGAAATTTTTCTTATGATGTCCGTTAGTGCATTTTTTTTTTTTGGGGGGGGGGGGGGGGCTATTGCTCATTTTCTCTTCTTTTTCTATTTTTTTTTTCTTTTTGTTTTTCACTTCTTTTCTTTTCTTTATATTTTTGTTGAGCATGTCTCTTTTTTTCTCTGCCCCTTTTTGTTGCACTTTTCGGACTTAAATTCTGAATTTTCTCATTTTTCACAATTCCGGGCAATTTGGGTTTTTCGGGTTACCAAACGAAAAGGATAAATTTTATTCGGCTCAATTGGGTTATCAAAGGGATAATTTTTCACATCTTTTTATGGCTAATATTTTTGGGTAACAAACGATGGCCTACTTCATTGTCCGAATTACTTATTAATTTACCATATGCGTCTCGAGATTAATTTAATTTAGAGATTTGTAGCGCGTGTTTCGAGACAATATTCCCTTTTCCATAACCGATCAAAACAATAAAATAGAGATCATCAACGACTTTTGTAAAACGCTGAATTAGAACTATGAGTTAACCATTAACTCGGATTGATTTAAAAACTCAAAAATATCGATAGGCTCGAAATCTCACCGGATTTTGTTAATCTCCACATTTATTCGTTAAGTCGTCAATTTTTGCTCAATTTCCATCTTTGGTCAATTTCGGCTTTGTGTGTGTTGGATGTTTACAATTTGAGACTCCAATTCGACTTTTAATGATATTTTTGAAAACTTTGAATTCCAATTTTTATTTATTTTGAAGAAAAAAAAATATTTTTGGCTTTTTTTTTTTTTATTATTTAAAAAAAAACATACTTGGAACGAACGCGTGATAAAATCAATGAAACTAAAAAATAAATGGGAAGAATATCCCACACCCCCTAACTTAAATGTTTCATTGTCCTCAATGCGAATCAAGAACACAACATAAAGAGAGGAAAAGAAAGATATTACCCAATTGGAGCGATCCCCGATGAATGCGAGTCCATTGAATCTACAAAACATGTTAGAACCAAGCATAGCAAAAAGAATAACAAAAAATCTAAACTAAAAAAAAAAGTTAACTATTGTACAACCTACGATTTTCAAATTCAAATAAGTTATACACTAGAAGTCGAAAAATTTGAGGGTCCACCCAAAATACAATATGACTTTGAGGGATTAATGGTGTACCCTCACTAGAATGCATGCCTCCTAAAAAAAATATAATTCCGTTTGACCAACGGAAGGCATGTGTGAGATGGAAAAAATGAACCATCACCAATTAAAAATTTTAACGGAATGATGGGGGGTTTGGATGCTAGGTGGGACAAGTACAATTGAGATCCAAGAAAAATATAATCACCTCCCAAAGATTTTTCAAGTAGTATGGGGAGAGGGGCACACAGAAAGGAAGAGTCCATATTAGAAAATAATTCTAGCAAAGTGTCTTTGTCGGTAAAAGGTGTAAACGTTTCAGAATTTTCAACCGACTCATAGGAATCTAGCGGTACTTCTAATGGTTCAATAACGGTGAACGGGAATGGTGATGAGATAAACTCAATCTCAAGTGATTCATCATCACTTGGAGATTGAATTTCAAGGGAAAAAGACTCACTTTCAATGAGATGTTCTTCATAAATTTGAGGTGGCACACAAGTCTCAACCTCCTCTTTCTTTTTCCAATCACAACGCATCTCATAGCAAAGTGCGAGAATTTCCTTAATAAAACCAATCTCGATATTCATCGTGCTTTGGGTGGAAAGAAAATTGAGTATTTGTTTGATTATAAAAAACATTCTTTCTTCCAAAGTTATATTCCTTGTATCTATAACCTTGAATTCCTCATTTGGTCGAAAACATTCTTTAGTTTCAAAAATATCGGAAGAAAATTCGTCATTGGATTCGAATAATGCATTCAACTCTTTCTCCCAAAAATGATTTTTTTCCCGATATTTATTTTCAAACCATTCATACTAAATACATAGATAGGCCTCACCGATGGTAATAGGTCGATGCCGAAGTTTTTGAAAATAAAAAGCACGAAAATGATTTTCCTCCCGATATATATTCTCAAGCCTTTCATTCTCAAGAATTTGAAGGCCCTCACCAATGGTAATAGGTCGAGGCGGAGATTCTTGAAAATAAAAAGATTGAAAACTATTCCCATATGAACCATTATAATTACCGAACTCACTATAAAAAGACATGATTACCGAATAGTTTGTAAATGGACAATCCACTTAAAGAGGTGTGCGGCTAAGGATTCGACGTTTCTTGGCGCTCAATTATGCAAGCCTGCAAAAAAAAAAAATTTAAAAAAAAAAGAAAAAAAAATATCTTGCGAAATAGTAAATCAATTATAATCTATAACAAAACACTCCCCGGCAACGGCGCCATTTTGTTCGAGGTGGAAACCGATCGTCCGTGTAAATATGCTAATCGTTGTTATCGGCTTCCAACCACAATACAAAAACCTAAACTTTAACTACACTCTTGTGGAGTATAGTGGCGAGTCTGGGTATCGAATCCACAGGGAATGTTTGATAGATTTTAATTGATTTATTACTTCAAAAAATAAAGTGTAAAAGATGATGATTGAGTGAGAAAGGAAAAAGGGGAAAATTAAGAAGTTAACTAAAACTAATTGGAAAATTAAGGTAGAGACACAATCCCCCAACCCTAGAGTATTGATGGTATAAAACTAATCATAAATTTAACTGATTAATTTGACCCGGAATTTAGTACTCCTAAGCATTACGTATACGAGGTTCAAGCCCGCGTCATACTTAATCCGAGGATGAGTAAATCAGTATCGCGATAGTAGCACTCGAATTGCACTCTAAATCATCACGAGTACCCATAGGCAAACGAGATATAAAGATCTATAATTGTTGTGTAACTACGCAATACGGTCATAATCAATCACTAAATTCAGTGGATTAATTTTATACGCACGCACTAACACATCAGGTTGGGTTCATGCATCCCAACCTTTAAAAACCTAGCCTAACATGGTGAATAATAATAAAAGTGATGAAAATAAAAGTTACCAGGATTGAAGAACAAGAACATGCAAGAAGAAATCAAAGATTGAAGAAAAACAGGAAAAGCTCTTGAATTAATGGTGCAAAGTATGTAAATTCTTCTCCTAGATATTCCTACTTGTTATGGAGCTTTTACATAAATGAAATCTTAATAAAAAGAGTCCTAATGACTAAATATATAGGCTAGAGGTCGTTTAGAAGAGTCTCCAAAACATAAAACTCTTTTGGCTAAAAGATAAGCACAAAATAAAAATCCCGTATCTGCCAATTTGTCACACTTAGAAAGCATGACTATTTTTGTAACGGATTCTGGGCGTGACTAATGGGCGAACCGGTTCGGGTTCTGGGTGTACCGGTTCGGGTGAATTCGCTGGTTTTGGACCTCTTTCAACACTTAGAATATTTTCCAACTTTCTTCTTTTCTTCCTTGGATTTTTTTTCAACTTCAAATGATCAATACTCCTTCACCGTAGCTCGGATTTGGGTACCGTTTTGTCCAGTATTCTCGTTGTTCCAAGATCTTAAACTTTTCAGAAGGCCCCACCTCCGGAATCAGGCTGCAGAATTACGAAAATGCCCTTGAACTTGCCTTCCTAGCCTTTCTTCTATGATTTTTCCGCAACTTCAAGGGATCATAACTCTTTCACCGTAGCTCGGATTGAGGTGCCGTTTTTTCCAGTGTTCTTGTAATTGAAAGATCTTCAACTTTCCAGTTGGCCCCACTTCCGAACTAATGCTGAAAAATTACGAAAATGCCCTTCAACTCCCCGATTCTTGGTTTCTTTCACTATTTTGAGTTCTCTTTTCCATCTTTCTTGTATGAAATACCTGTAAAACACATAAGAGATACAAAAAATACAAAATACTTGCCAAAAAGGGTTAGTATCATAGATATGAGACAAATCCAAGCTATTTACACCGCACGGGATCGTAAAAATACCGAAATTAAGGGGATAAATGTGAAGAATTTATGCCTAATCAGTCACCGACCCCCAAGAAAGTAATCGCCATAGACCCAAAGGAAATGCTGAAGGTGGGAAGGTGAGAAAAAGTCTTCACATATTTATTTATAGCCAGAGGAAGGGATTGTGAGGGACCATGGCTGAAAAAGTCTTGGGATCGAATACTTTTAAAGAAGGAATGTTTCCAATAGGCATTTTTGAAAAAATAAGGAATAAACGAAAAGGCTATTCACTCAGAAGTTCTAGAGAAGGAAAGTAACAGGAATAAATGGTGAAGGATTCAAGCTAACCCAAGGGGCTCATTTACATCCCCCCAAGGCACTAAGCTTTAGTCCACTCAAGCCCCAAAGTACTCCCCATCAATGATCTTAAACACTTGCGACCTCCTTTGCGATGCAATCTAATCATTACGAGAATATTGATGATTAATTACGATCTTACCCCCGACTTGTGTATATACTTAAGATTTTCCCCTTGAAATCCTTGCAAGAAGAAATAAAGGGCTACAAATAATACCTAATTTGACTCTTGGTATTCAAAAGGATCTTAAACTCCTCGGCTACCCTCAAATAAGAACAAAGATCTCAGTTCTCAGCTCAGATAAACTACTAGTTGGTTCTCCAGGCCTTCGATGCCCTCAAAGAAATCTCACAACACTATAACTAACCTCAGTCATCCCTTAATTATCCTAAAAGGGTGATTCATTCTAGAATATCCCCTTAACCAAGCTCAAAGACCACAACACAATGGTTCTACCAAGACTAACGCTCAAAGAAAACTATATTCGGAAGAGAAATAGCCTTCCAAGGTCACCTAACCCTCATCACTGAGGTATATCATTGTGTAATGCCTCAAGATCAATATATGGAAGACCTGTGGTAGTTCATTACCACCTTAACCTTCGACAAAAAATCTATAATAAATTTGGAGGGTAGGTGAAAAATACATCACTATTTCACCTATCGCCAACAGTAAAACCCAATTGTATTGATGGCTCCAATCCACATTTAATGCACTCAGTAATTCCTTTACACCACCTATAAATCTTTTGGCCAATATTCCACCCCCTTTTTGGCATCATCAGACCTCATAGGCACCAAAACTATGCTATAACAATCACTCATTCTATCTCCTAGAGTTTCCATATATATGGGAGGCCGAAGAAAGCTTGAAAACACCCTCAAGTGATCATAATCCCAGAAAATTAAGAGTATTTAACATTTGCAATTGTTACTCCTTGTCTAGATTCTCTCAACCCACTTTATGAGCACGTACTTATAACTTGGATCATTTCCAGTTACCTTAAATTTGGTATACCTTATTGAGAGATAAATTGATACTCATGAACCCTTAAAGGAATCCATCAGTTACTTCTTAAGGTCCTTTGGATTATTGTCAAAGGCCGCAAGACCTTAGACTCTCTTGACCAAAGATCAAAAGGTATCTTAGATTGTAATAACTTTTTATGATCTAATAATTAGTATGACAACTTTAACTAGCAGACATAAGAATGCCATTTGAGGTTTGAACCACTTTAAATTAATGTCTCTCACTTTGACATCCCTCTCGTCTTATCTGTCTGAGGTCCAGAGGGGACCATATGTGCATCTGAGATAATATATGATTTCAACACCCATAGAACCCTATAACATCCTCTACCTTAATTTTATTTATATATCGTACGATGTTTAAGTCTAAGACATGGGGAAGAAACCTAAGTGGTAGTGACATAAGGATTTTATTAATAACACAAGAATCTGGGATCTTCTCTCCTAAATAAAAGTCATAGTTCACGACATCAGATAATTTTTCATAAAACTCATTAAAGGTCTTAATCCTCTTGTATATGCATCAACTCAAATGGGGTGGAGTGATATTAGAGATTCGATACCATACAATATCGATACCCTCATGAGTGAGTTATAGAATATCCCACAGCTCTTCGAATTTAGTAAATGTAGAGATCCGGTGGAAATCTTCTTAGATTACTTTATAGAAAATAGCTTAATCCCCCTATACTTATAGTTAGCTACCTTATGTTCATCATCACACCATTTAGAATACTCCATTGAGAATGGCTTAACCCCCTAAACTTATAGTTAGTTGCCTTATTTTCATCATCACACCATGACTCCTCAGATTTAGGGACAAAAATTTTTCTTAGAAAGGTTGTTGGATGTCTTCACACCTTAACTAATTTTAACAACACGCTCTCATCTTGGAACTTAAGAAAAAAATGACATATGCTCCTTTCAATATGCGTAGTTACTAACATCACAAATAGGTAGCGTATGATCCTCTCGGAAGTGCTTGTTGTTGCCATGTAGATAGCCACGTGTATTCATATGATTGGGCCATGTCAGCAGGTTAAATTTGGTATCAATAGTGATATTGATCGTTATTGGGAAACAATAATATGTGTGGGATAAGACGCGAACAAATATGTTATATATATCTATATAATAAAGTATAAAACTTATGTATGTCATAAGATCAAAAGATGATGTCATGAGAAAAAAATGACATATGCTCCTTTCAATATGCGTAGTTACTAACATCACAAATAGGTAGACGTGTGATAAACTAAACCTCAACAAACAAAACCCTCAGATACACGATTAACAATCACTTTGATAATAGTTTTAAAAAATACGTGTTTATATATATGTCTGAATTTATTTAATCAATTAACAAGTTAAAAAATATCAAAAAATGTTGAGGGATACACGAGTAACCCCAAAATTTCTCGAGGGATTTGCGAGAAGTACCCAAGCAAAGAATGTGACACCCGCCCCGTAATTTTGATCGTACCCGTGTAATTTAGTGACTTAGTATGACCCAATTGAGATTTGGACTATGTATGTTAGACCATGCGCTAAATTTGGATTATTTTGAGGCTTTGGTGTAATTATATCGATTTAGAATGGCCTTATTTGTAATTTGGAGAATCTAGGGTCGTTCAAACAGGATCATGGGTCATTCGAACGAGACGCTAATCTCGTTAGAACTAAGACCAAGTCGTTTGAACAAGATGCCTCCTTCATTCAAATAGCCACTTTAAACGAACCATCCCTATTTAGTGAACCTACTCTCGTTAGAATCTCATTCAAAGTACGTTCGAAGGAGATAGTAGTTCTCGTTCGAACGAGATCTAAATCTCATTCAAACGAGACTGCAAAATTTAGATTCTTCACTTTAAAAAAATGTTTTCATGATCTAGACCGTTAGATTAAGAAATATGTTATACTCACACAACAACAGATCAACTCAGGGGTTGAGCTTTGGGGCATTTTTGAAATTTAATTCTTAGAGATTTTGGAGTATTTAAAGGGTGTTTTGGACCATTTCTTGAATTTCAAATAAGATTTTCTCTCTTTAGATCTTAGAGCTTCTCCATCCCCATCCACCACCCTAGCACAACCACTCCTCCACCTAAGACATAATACTTTTAACCATTTTCCACCCTATTTACCCATTTTTATCACATGTTAGGCAAAATATCAGTTAATGGACATGTTGTTGGGTATTTTTGGAGAAGAAATGAGGATAATTAATGGATTTTAATGGGGTATTTGCAGGGAGATTTCATGGAGAAATCTTATGGAGATATGCAACCTCCTTGAGGACCATATTTTTTGTTTCATTTCTTCTGGAATAATCACAAACACTTATTTATTATGGATCTACTACCAAAAATTCAATGCGCCCATTATCCCTCTTCTTCATCCAACTATGCTAGAGAATTTTGAGATGGGAAACTCTACTCTTTAAGTTCAGGAACTCTATTCATTAGTGTTTGTTTTTGTATGTAGATTTTTAAGAGTAGAACACATGCATGGTGTAAGAAGTTTATTTTCTCATGATTTATGTAAAATGATTTTACAAATGATTTCAAAGTTTTGAGAAAATGATATATTTTCAAGAAGATTTGGTATTTAAACAGTTTATGAAATAAAATGTTTTGAAATGATGTATCTCTTGTGAAGATATTTTGTATGTAAATTTTTAGAGTTTTTTTTCTAATTAAAGTGGGATTTCCATGAAGTTAGGCATTTATTCAAGTTTTGAAGAACAAAAATGTCATTTCATCTTGAAAGGCATGTTTTTGCAAGTATTATGAATTTTTTTATGTTAATCATGTATTAAACTCATTTTTGTGGAATTTTGGACTTAAAATGCCTCTTCCCCGTGTATAAAATTGTAGTATTTTGATGGTGAACATATAAACAAGTATAATATAGGTTTTAATACGTTTTGACATGAAGTGAAGAAAATAGAATTTTCCGTCCTTAAAATATGCTAATGAATATTTAAAATGTGATAAGTGTATGTTTTCAAGACTACATGAGTTAATAAAGGAAAAATGGTATTTTTCTTGTAAAGTAGTATTCAAAATGCCAAATGATTTCTTTGATAAAGAAAGTAATGAAATAAAGATATTTTCAACTTGAGAAGTGTGTTACTCCAAAGTGTAAAAGAAGTGCTAATGAGTTAAATATATTTAAGAAGTTAGTGTGTGTAACTTAACAATGTTTTTAGAAAAATAACACTTGTGAAAAGGGTGGAAAATGCAAGTTTAGAAATAAATTGGTAAAATGGTAATTTTATGTAAAGTGGAACATTTTTATGAAATAAAAATGTTGAAAAAGGTGTTACACAAAATGGCCCTAAATGGGAGTGATTTTTGGAATGAAATCAACGTTAATGCGTAAAGGACATGAAATGGTGGTTTCCAAAAGTATAACACAAATATGGTGTGAGGTACCTTGGATTTAGCTTCGACCGGTAGAAGAGGAGTAATGTGGACACAAAAATGTGTTAAAACACATTGAAAAAGGACTCAGATGTGATCGGATAATTAATAAGGATCCCAAGCCCTCGGGTGAAAGACTCAAAACCACTGGCAAAAGCATATGGTGACGTCACCCACGGTGTGGATCCCGTTAAAGTATGAGGTATTTTGAAAGGGTAATTTGGATAAGAAATGTGAAAATGACTACGTCCAAGTAAAGCGTAAGTTAATGACACGAATGAAGTGGTTAATGGGTAATCAAGAAACCTAAGATTGCTTTAACCCATAATTATCTCAAGTCTGTATTATGAACGGTTTTATAAAGGGAAAAAGTATTTTCTAACACCGAGTGTGCATGTGTTGAAAGGTGGTTTTCAAGGAAGATACTAAAGTCGATTTCGTGTGAGTAAATGGGAAACTTCGATAAATGAAGTGTTTTTCCTAAACAAATGCTATTTTGTTTAAGTATTTAATCGGGTTCGTTAAATTGAGAAACTAATGTTATTTTTTATTTTTTTTTTATTTTTGAAAAATTAAATATGTTTATTCATATTTAGGAATAGAAGACCAACCTCTTATAAATAGCTTACATCATTGTGACTCTCTATAGGATTGAAAAGGAAAAGACTTAAATAAGGTTTTTTATAGAACATAACCTTTACAAGAGATTTGATAAAGGTAAAGCATATTAAAACTAACTTAAGACCAGATGAGGATAGCATTAAACCCCAGGAACAACTATTCATTGATGAAGTTTGGAAGACACCATTTTTCGACTTTAAGCAGGCCTTTAACTTAAGTCCGGTAAAAAGGCTCAAAAAAGGTTCGTATATAATTAGTGTGATTTAATCAAATCAAGTAATGTTTTGGAATAAATGGATTCATGCATTAGTATATGATATGTATACGATATTTTCACGTGCATATAGGTGGTATGGTATAGAGTCTCTGTTCGATTCTACGTTGCACTGTTGTATTTTCCACAAGCATTCGGCTCATTCCCTTTCCTTTGTTACGGTAAGTGATTCCGTGTTTTAATAGCGTTATACATGTAAGTATTCTTTTATTTTATATTAGTAGCTCTGTATGCTTAGATTCCATGAACGCCTTCTTCGATTCCCACACGTAGCTGGATATAAATTGGAATCGCATGCTAAATAAGTGAAATGTTAATTAAATAAAACTGCACTAATAATATTCTTTAGTTTGTCTCATTGCAACTCACACCTAATGTCTGGGACGGACCGGGTTAACCCACGGGTAGCCCATAAATTTGGGTCAGGGAATTACAAATAGGGTCCATGAACAACCCCTATGCACTCTAAAAATAATGCGAGCAATACCAGTAAGGGGGTTGTGTGAGAAAACACAAGTCTCAGAGATTTTAAAACAAGAACAAGAACAGGAGAAACTCCTTTGCTACCTAAGGCAGTTGATCATAAGTTGTCACTCAAGCAACATATAAATAAGTGGATAAGCACTTCCCTCACTATTAGTCAATTTTTTTTATCTTCGACATGTTTACTTAGCAATGAGCCTTTGATGAGAAAACAGAGCTTGAGCGAATGGCCAATTGAGACTTCTTGAGAGTTTTGGTTTGAAGGTTGAGAGGTAAGTCCTATTGAGCAATCTAAGGATCAACCACTTCAATTTATTAATAAAGATAGAATATTGAGGCGAGGAACCTCAGAGGCCATTCGCACTAACACACATTACACAAATTTTACATTGTAAGAAGACGAGCACTCACTTGCCTTCTCACCAGACAGTTTTAATAATACATATAAAAAGTGACCCTCAAGGCCATTCATAAGTTTTAAAACTTATTTAGTAAACAATTTCAACAAAAAAAACAAAATAACACCATTTGACATCATGGCCGACAAGATAACTTTTTTGTCCACTATTACGCCAGGTGCCACACCACGGCAAACAAATCGTGGGTCATAGTAGTAAATACAAAACGTTTTCAAATATTTTATCAAATGGGAATATTCCCAAGAGCCTCTGATACCACGTGTGACCTAAAAGTTTTTCTATAAATAGAGCACTGGGTGCTCATTTATAATAATCAACGTACTAGTACTGTTATGATAGACAAATTCTCTGACTAAAATATTATCTCCCCGCTCTCTCCCAGATATTGAGGTGCTTACTTCTCCGCTCTCATAGAATGATAACTCCCAAGGGTTCATTTCTTTACTTTATTAAGTTGTGCTTAATCATTAGCTGTTCATTTTTTAAAATCATAAACATCATTATTATATTTGAAAATTTGGTTTTTGTCTCTACTCTTATTCTTGAATAATTGTTACCTTATAGACACTTTCTATATTAGTGTGTCACACCTCACCCATTTATTAATTTTTATAGAGCCCACTACCACTACCCTCCTACACTTGGAAACTCCACTGGGGAGCTATCCTCATTACCATGGATAAAGAAGGTCATAATGTTTCCAAGTAGTTGGTTTTTAAAGACACTTCAGTCGGCAATGGAGTTCAAAGCGAACAAACCATCAATGAAGATATTTTTGTAACAGAATCGAGAAGTATTGGTCCCTTTGTGGGTCACATGAGCAACTTAGTTGATCCACAGTTGATTGGAATGAATATTATGAGATTTTTTTTCGATTTTCTAAATCCGCCCAACGTGGACATGGCATGTTTGGGCCAAGTCCGTATTACCCCAATTGTAGCTCCTAATGGAGGAGAAGTTGTACCAAAGATGACGCTAGTAAACAAGGTGGTGGCCAAGAAGACCCCAGTCCATATTGCCTCGCCAATATCAATTAAAGTGGAGGTGGAGGAGTCACCCTCCAAAGCAATTACATTGGAGGAGGTGAAGAAGATCATATCACTCAAGCAGGAATCTCCTATCTTGTATGAGTAATTAAAGAACCCTTACCCAGATAGTATCAATGAGATACCATACTCTAAGGGGTATGTTCCACCAAAGTTTAAAAAGTTCAAGGACAAATAAGAGAATCCAAAAGAGCATGTCAAAATGTTTGTGAAGTACCTCAGTGTACATTTCAATGCCAATAATTTGAGATTGAAAGAGTTATGAAAACCCTCACGAGAAAGGCATACTCGTGGTATTCCTAATTGGCTCCAAACAGTATCCCCACTTGGGAAGAAATGCATAGGCAATTTATCCAGATGTTCTTTTTTATTAAGGACGAATTCACATTGAGACACTTAGCTCAAGAAACACGAAAACCGGGTGAGGATCTGGTGTAGTATATCAAATGTTTTAGAGAGAGGTCTTTAGATGTCCACGAGGAAGACATAGAGTCAAGGCTACTACAGATCTGCATGGAAGGACTATTTAGATCTGCATGGAAGGACTACTTTAATGATATAAAGTTCACCTGATCCACGAAACTTTTGAGGGAACATTAAGAGAATCCACTAAAGCGGCAAGGTATATCGTGATGATCATAAAGACAAAGGAACAGAGTTGGAGGACTTAAGTTGTTCCTCAACTACGAAGATTCGAGGTCACTCGGTGATAAGCTGTTAATTATGTGGACAGTAATCCCAAGGCAAAGAGAAATGATCAAGGATTAAAGAATTGTGTTTTGAGAAAAAGGAAGTTTTGCAATGATGTTCCTCCACCATTTCCATAAGATGTTGCAGAGGCCATGGATTGTTATCAGACATTTGTGTAAGATGGTGTAGCAGGCTCGCCCCACTCGAATGGTTAAATACCCATAGTTGTATAAAAGTCTGATGCAAAATTTTACGAGCTACACTAGAGGGTTCAACACACAAAAAAGACTGTTATTATCTTCGAAAGATAATAAATGATTAAGTCTCCAATGCCACTTTTCAAGTATAAGGAAAAATAGTTTCTTAAAAAAGGAAGAGAAAACTGCCTTTCTCTTCACATTTTGAGAGGATATATTCTCAAGTTAATTTCCGCACAAAAACCTTGTTGAAAAAAAATCGATGAGCAAGACATCTTTCGAGGGGAAATAAATTTTCTTTATTTAAAAAGATTACCTTCACTCACAAAAATACGAGGGGATACTTTAATTTCGATATCCAAACAAAAAATTTATCGAGAAAAGCAATACATACTTTCCAAAGTATGAGAAAATATATTTTTTTTATTTAACAAATCTATCATTGCTTAAAATATTCCAAGGGGATATACTTTTAAGCTAATACCCTCATAGAAAAATATAGCGAGAAATCTAGAACAAACTTTGTAAAGTATGAGGTAACATTACTTCTACCTAGAATATTTATCTATTCTCTCAATATTTAGAGGGGATATACTGTCACAATTATTATTGCATAAGTTCAAAAGCAAAACACAGCGAACATAGCAACCCATAGTACAAGGGATAATATTTCATAATATTTGTTGATGTAAAAAATTAGATCACTCTAATAATTCAATCACAGATAAATAAACGAGACAAAAGATTTTAAAGTGGTTCAGCCTTATAAGAATGGCCTACGTCCACTGTTGTGTTATTGCTGAGTGTTTGGGAATTCTCGATTACAAGTTCTCTCAAGAAATTCCTCTCTCGATTCCCGGATCTGGATTGGGATCGGGATCCCCCTACAATGAGGTTTGTACAATGTATTTATAGCCCTGAGGCTGTAATGTGAAAGGGTAATACATTTAATGCTCTTTTAGCATGTGCGTCTGAATGATAAGCATTTAATGAATAGTTAAACTGTTGGTATCCTGCGTCAAGATGCAGCTCGGACCGCCTGAGTTGCTCGGACCGCTTGAGCTTCTCGGTGCTAAAGAGTTCCTTGGAGAGTTCTTGTTCCTCGGAGAATATGAGTTCCTCGGAGAGGTCTTGTTCCTCAGAGCGTATGATCCTCTCGGAAGTGCTTGTTGTTTCCATGTAGATGGCCATGTGTCTTCATATGATTGGGCCATGTCAGCAGGTTAAATTTGGTATCAACAGAAGCCCCCAATGTTTCATAGTTCGAAATTTGAGGAGTAGGGAACATTCTTTCTCGGAATACGGTAGCTTTAAATAGTCTTCCTAATTTTTAGGAGCGTTTCCCTTGTATTTATTTTCTCCTTCCAAATTCGTAGAATCATGCTTTTTTGAACTTTTGTGCTTGCTTCGGTTCCCGTGTCACTTTTCGTGTTTTTAGCCGCTGTTGCACGCTTTGATTCCTGCGCCACTTTTCATCTTTTTAGCCGCCGGTAATGTAATCATCCTTTTTTGTAATCATTACTTCACCATTTCCCAAGGCAAGGTATTTAAACTTCACAGACACTCCCATCGTCCTCTACTTTTCAAATTTGTATCTTCGAGTTTTTCATTGTCTTCTACTCTTTTGCGTATTCATCTCTTCCATCGTCCGTCGTCATCAGCTCTACTCTTTTTCTGTAAGATCTTCTTCTTTCTTGTTCATTTATTTTATTCATCATCATGGTTTACCTTGTTGAGTTTCTCGAAAAGTTTCGCTCTGATTTTTCCATTCCCTCATGGGTTGTCTTGGAAGAGTTTTCTGAGCCTTCTAATTATTTCAATTTGGCTGAGGGACATTGTTTCCCCAGTCTCTTTTTTGCTAAGTGTGGATTTTCTTTTCCACCAAATTCCTTGTGTCTGGAATTCTGTCAGTACTTTGACGTTGTTCCTGCACGAATAGCCCCCAACACATGGAGAATAGTTAATGGGGTGCATAGATTAAATCAAGTGCATGGAACTCGTATAGGAATTCCAGAAATCATGTACTGCTACAGATGGGCAGTTAATGATAATATTTTTTATTTAAAAACTAGGTTTTTTAACAGAGCCTTAGTAGTCAATCTCCCTGATGCCAATAGGGATTATTTTGAACACGGGGTTGTCATAAAAAATTGGCAACACCCTCCATTAACTGGAGATGAGGTTTACCAGGGTCCCAGATGCCCTCCTTATGGCAATGGGATATGTTATTTTTATTTCATTTTATTTATTTTGAAATCATGTTTCTTTTATGTTTGATAAAATGCGTCACTGATAACAATGTTTGTTTATTTGCAGTTGATAGCAAGAGAAAGTGCCCAAAAGAAACAGATGTCAATATAAGGCATTTGAAGCTTATCTGGAGTCTGCATCAAAGTGTTGCCGACGAGCACATTAGATCAGCCTCGTATTTGCTGCAGTATAAAAGCTACACAACCTCTTTCACTGCTCGTCCAGTGATCAGTGAAGCAGAGCCAGTACCAGCCTCTGCAAGTTCTTCGCCTGAATCCCATATTCCTTTAAGTGAAAGGATGAAGAAGAGAAGACCTCCTACCCTTTTTGAGAAAACTGCCTCCGGTTCTGGGGAGGAAAAAAGGAGTAGGATTGATGTCCCAAGGGAGGGGACAAAGAAGACTGATGCAGCTCCTCCAGCTGCTCCTGCTAAAGTTGCCGAGAAGCCCGCAGTGGCTCCGAGCAGCTCTGCTGCTCCTGGAGAGGTGATTGTATTATCACCGACCAAGGTTTCTTCCTTGGTTGAATCGGTACCTGTTCCCCCGAGGAGGCTGAAGAAAAGCTCCTCGGTCAATTTGGCTGAGACCATCACACAACCCCCAGTTGCTGGAACTGGGGTTCCAACTTTTGTTCCTCCGAGCTCTGCAATGAGCTCGGTAAAGTCCTGGATCATTACCGAGGTCCAGGGTACTGAAGAAAATCTTACTCGGGATATGGTTACTTCTTTAGCTGCTCGTCACCTCGCTTCAGTAAGTCTTTTTACTTTGAACTTTTCATATTTCCTTTGTCGTTTCAGTTTCTGACTTGTTTCCTTTTCTCTTTCACAGTTGACGAGCTGCTTCAATATAATTTTGAAGAAGGACGAAGCAATTAAAGCTTCATACTCCTCGTCCAGCGTGGAGGGAGCTCTGGGGGAAGCTATAAAATCTCTGGCAGATTCTAGCCAGACATATGCCACTGATAAGGCTATCTGGGAGAAGAAGCTCGCCTCCACCGAGCAGGATAAAGCTCGAGCTGTTGAAGCCTCCAAAGAGTTGGAGAAGAAAATGAATGCCTTGGAGAAGGCAAATAAAGAGATCGAAAAGAAGCTCAAAGCTACTGGAGAGCTTGAAGATAAGCTCAGGGTTGCTGAGGAAAGGTTGGGCCAGCTCCAAGAAGTAGGTCGGCAGAAGGAGGAAACAAAAAATAAATTGAAGGCTGCTGAGAACCTGCTATCCGAGAAACTTTCCTCGGAGAAGCTGAAGAGGAAAGCTGCTGTGAAGAAGTCCTTCAGCTCTGGCTCGGACAAGGGTTGAAACAAGGGGTTGGCTGCCATGGTGTCTCAAGTGGACTATGGCAGTCTCAAATACTTTAGGGATGGATGGGTTGCTGCCCTTCAGGAAATGAAGGTCGACGAGTCTTCTGAGCTCTTCCAGAGACATATCCCTAGTCCCCCTCCAACTCCAGAAGACTTAGAAGAGGACGAAGCTACCTCCGAAGAGTCTTCGATGGTGATGGGAGATCATGCCCTAGCCATCCAGCCTGCTGCTGAGGAAAATCAGCAAGTCATTTCTTCCTCCGAGAAACTACCTACTCTCCCCGAGCAACTATATCTTCCCTCCAAGCAACCTACCTCTTCATCCCAGCCTCCCGAGAAGGTTTTGGGAGACAAGGAAAAGGTTTAGTGTTGTTCGGGTTTCTCTTTATTTTCTTTCTTTCTTTGTCAAATGTAATCCAAAACTTGTAACTTTGAATTTTATGATCTAATAAAACTTGAATTTTCCTGCATACTGTTGTTCATCTTCTATTCATACTCTGCTTATTCTTCTTATTGATTACTGCTTTTCTTTCTCTGCTAGTTTCTGGCCAGGATGGAACTGCTATCTGCCCATGACACTGTGCTGCTGAGGCAATGCAATGATTACTTTAAAGCCAGTCACACAGACCGAAGTGCAACACAGATTATCGACATCCTCGGCCAAGATTCTTCAGAACAGGCAGTGGAAGCATATCAAATTCTGAAGTGTCTGCTTGATCGGGTTGTTGCCAATAACGTTGCCTATTATGAAATGATCGAGGATCTTTAAAGCACCCTCGAAGACCTTCAGCTTCAATACAAAGAATCCACTGCCTTGTTGCATGAGGGGTACGAGAAGAAGTACCAGCAGATCATTGCCGACAAGGGCTACGAAAAGCTTTTTGCTGGGTACGATGTAAGAGAAAGAACCTTGAGAGGTGAGGTCGAAGAATACAGACAGGTTGCTGAGTTGCTGGAATAAGAAAATAATAACCTGCAAAAGGAGCTATCACAATTGAAGTCTGCAGCCTCCACTTCTAGTGCCTTGATCCTAGTGATCGACGAGGGATTTTCGTTCTTAGAGGTTGAGAACGCCAAGTTAAGGGAAGAGTTGGACACCTTGAGGAGGTCGGGCCCTTCCACATCTTCTCGGGGTCAAGCAAGAACTCCTCGGGGACGAGCAAGAGCAACTCGGGTTCTTGTCGAGGAACAGAGGACTCAATATGCCTTAGAGAACCAGGCCTTCCAACTAATGGCAAAGAACCAGGCGTTATCTGATATGTCAAAGAAGATTAGGGACCTGGAAAAATAGCTCTCCGCGCAGACGTCAGTCTTAGAGAATAAGGAGCTTTTCATTAAGAATCTCCACGAGCAGCTAGAAAGGCTAACATATCAATTCCACAAACAGCCCAGGGAGTTCTGGATGGCTGGATACAATGAAGCACTATTCCACTTGGACGATCGTATCCAGAATGCCAACAATGAGGGCTACAAGCAAGGCTGGCTGAATGCCTTAGGTGTGCTGAAGCTCGAACAAGGTCATTATCTGTGGGACTACCATGATCCCGGGTTGCTCGACTTGCCTGTGCCACCATACAATTTGGACATGGAATGGATCCCTGCTTGGGCCATTCCTCGGAGCTTAATTTCAAAGTATCTCGGTGACTACAATTTACATTCTCAAATTGAGGTATCTCGTCCCGAGCATCTTTTAGATCGACCTTCCGTGATGAATGTCAGGATGCTGAAGGATTTTAACTTCATCAATTCTCCTCTGTCTTTAAATGATCCGCCTGCTGGCGAGGAACCTGTATCAAAAGCAGAGGGGAAAAGACCAGTAGAATAGGAATTTTTGGATGTGATAGTTTGTATATCAATGTACTTGTAATTTATTTTGAATTTAATGAAATACTTTCATTTTTATTTGCAAATCTCAATTGCTATTGTCTTGTAAATATCAAACACTTTACATTTATGCATATCTGTTAAAAAAAAATAACAATATTGTGTTGTTTGTCGACCAACTTAGTAATAATTAAAAAGTTACAAGTGTCAATAATGTTGCCCGATCACTTAATAATAAAGTCACGAGTATAAAAAATGTTAAAAAAATTTCCAACCAACTAAGGTCGTTAAATTATGCTTGTCGACCAACTATAGTTAGTGGGTTTTTATCCCCGACCAGCCATACTTGGTAGATTTTTCTCTTTCTGGAATAATCTTACCTCCCGACCAACATAAGTTGACATTTTCGAGAATATATGTACCTCCCGACCAACATAAGTTGGCATTTGCAAGAATATTTTGTTTCCTAGCCAAACAGGTTGGCATTTTTAGGAATATTTCATTTCCTAGCCAAACAGGTTGGCATTTTTAGGAATATTTTGTTTCCTAACCAACCGAAGTTGGCATTTTTAGGAATATTTCGTTTCCTAACCAACCGAAGTTGGCATTTTTAGGAATATTTTGTTTCCTAACCAACCGAGGTTGGCATTTTTAGGAATATTTTGTTTCCTAACCAACCGAGGTTGGCATTTTTAGGAATATTTTGTTTCCTAACCAATCGAGGTTGGCATTTTTAGGAATATTTCTACTGAGTAGTCTGAGCTTTGCCGAGTAGTGCGTAGTACTAGTATTCCCCGAAAAACTTCCAATAAAAAGAGAGACTTGCGGAATATCTTCATTTTATTCATATCGATGAAACTGAGTTACATGGGAATATTCATCAATGATAATATTTGCGCAGTTGCTCTGCATTCTAGGCATTCTTAAACTCCTCGCCTTATAAAGTTGCTATTCGATAAGTTCCTGGTCGCACAACTTCTGTAACTCGGTATGGTCCATGCCAGTTTGCCTCCAGTTTATTATGCTTTTGAATTACTTTCTTCAGCACATAGTCTCCTTTTTTCAGGTCGCACTTCTTCACCCTCTTGTTGTAAAACAAAGCTGTTCGCTGCTGGTAAGAAACATTTCTGATGGTTGCTTCTTCTCTAACTTCCTCGAGCATGTTTAAATCCAGCCTTCTCATTAAGTCACTGACAGGGGAATTGAAATTTAGTACCCTGTGTGTTGGGAGGCCCAACTCGGCAGGTATAACAGCTTCACTTCCAAACGCCAGCATATATGGTGATTCTCCAGTTGCTACTCGGGGAGTAGTTCGGTAAGCCCAGAGTACTGATTGTAACTCGTTGATCCAGTTTGCTTTCGCATCATCCAGTCTTTTCTTCAATCCATTTAGCAGCGTTCTGTTCGTCACTTCGGTTTGTCCATTGCTCTGAGGATGGCCTGGTGCTGAGTGGACCTTCAAAATGTTTGACTGATGACAATAGGCAGTGAACTCCTCGTTATCAAATTGTGTTCCATGGTCTGTGATGAAGGCATGAGGGAGACCATATCGGCAAATGATGTTCTTCCAAACAAATTGGTACACCTTCTCGTACGTCATGTCAATGAGTGTCTCAGCTTCTACCCACTTAGTAAAATAATCTACTACGACGACGAGGTATTTGAACCTTCCTTGGGTCGTTGGCAGTGGCCAACCAAATCAATTCCCCACATGGCAAATGGACAAGGGGAAGTTATGGGTGTCAACAATGCTTCTGGAGTTCTTCGGATGGAGGAGAAGCTCTGGCACTTATCACATTTTTTGGCATAGGCTATACAATCAGTCCTCATCGTCGGCCAGTAGTATCCCTGCGTCATCACCCTTTGCAAAAGTGTCCGACCTGCTACATGTGCTCCCCAGGACCCTTCATGGATCTCTTCAATTAATTATTTCACCTCGGAGGGATGTACACACCTCTGCAAACCTGCCATAATACCTCGTCTATATAGAATACCATTAGTTAATTCGTACCGAGCAGCTTTAAACTTCAATTTTTTGGCCGCGAGCTTGTCAATTGGTAACTCTCCTTCCTTAATATATGCGCTGATGGGATCCATCCAAGATGGTCCTAAATCAAGGGTAATAAAGTTCATCGTCAGTTCTTCATCTATGCTCCGACCAGCCAACACTTCAATTGGGATTATTCGTCGTAGCTCGGTACGAGTAGCTGATGCTAGTCGAGCTAAAGCGTCTGCTCTCGCATTCTCCATTCTTGGTATTCTGACCAGCTGAATAGCAATAAATACTGACACCAGCTCCTTTGCCTTTGCGTGATATCTGATCATCAGTTCTCCTTTCACTGCATATACTCCCATCATTTGGTTGACGATTAATTGAGAATCACTGAAAATAATAACCTGTTGCGCCTCCATAATTTTTGCCAAATTAAGTCCTGCAATCATGGCCTCATACTCAGCTTCATTGTTGGAAGCTTTGAATTGGAAACGCAGGGCGTATTCCATGTCGACCTCGTCCGGAGTGCTCAAAACTATTCCCGCGCCACATCCTGCAGTGCAAGATGAGCCATCCACATATAGCCTCCATATAGGTAACTCGTCTTCAAATTTATGATCAGTCAGAGTTCCTCGGTGAAATATTTACTGCTTCCTTTCCTCCTCGGATTTTTCTTGCTCTTCGTCGATCATCTTTTCTTTCCCTTTTACCAACCGGAGTTGGTCTGAGCTCGAATTTAATGATCCTGTAACATCCACTTGCCCTTTTACCAACCGGAGTTGGTCTGAGCTAGTGTTTGTTGATCCTGTAACATCCACAGGTTGATCAGCGAGCAACTTTTGTTCCTCGTCCGGAATCCTCACAACGATCTCTGCACCACATCCTGTAACATCCACTTGCCCTTTTACCAACCGGAGTTGGTCTGAGCTAGTGTTTGTTGATCCTGCAACATTCACAGGTTGATCATCGAGCAACTTGTGCTCCTCGGGGATATCAGGATAGGTGAACTCCACTATAAAATCTGCTACAACCTGCCCTTTTAATGATGATATGGGTTCATAAATTATATCATATTCACCGAGTTCTATTGCCCAGTACATCAATCTCCCTGATTTTTCTGGCTTATGAAGGGCTTGTCTCAATGGCATATCGGTATATACGATTATGGTATGAGCCTGGAAGTATGGCCTCATTCTCCTACTCGCCTCGATCAACGCCAGTGCCAATTTTTCCAGCCTTGGATATCTGATCTATGCTCCTCGGAAGGCCTTACTTGTGTAATAAATTGGCTTTTGCATTCCATTCTCCACTCTGATCAACGCCGAGCTAACTGCATTCTCCGATACTGCTAAATACAAGTACAATTTTTCTCCCATCACCGGCCTGGACAACAGTGGAGGTGCTCCCAAGTATTTCTTCAAGTCTTGAAAAGCCTTCTCACATTCATCATTCCACTCAAAAGTCTTTCTGAGTGTTTTGAAGAATGGGAGACATCTATCTGTTGCTCGGGACACAAATCTGTTGAGTGCTGCTACTCGTCCTGTGAGACTTTGTACTTCCTTCTTCGTTGTTGGAGATCACAGCCCTAATAGAGCTTTGATCTTTTCAGCATTTGCTTCAATGCCTCGTTGATTGACAATGTACCCGAGAAACATGCCTTCTCGTACTCCAAAGATGCACTTCGGCGGGTTCAACTTCATTTGGTATTTATCAAGTTGATCAAAAGTCTGATTTAAATCAACTAGATAATCGGCAGCTTTCTTGCTTTTTGTCAGCATATCGTTAACATAAACTTCCATATTGTCACTGATTTGTTCAGCAAAGACTTTGTTCATCAGCCTCTGATATATCGCACCTGCATTTTTCAAACCAAAAGGCATAACATTATAACAATAAGTTCCCCTAGAGGTAATGAAAGAAGTACTCTCCCTATCTTCAGGTTTCATTTTGATCTGATTGTAGCCAGAATAAGCATCCATGAAGCTCAGTAACTCGTGTCCTGAGGTAACATCCACCAGTTGATTAATTCGGGGTAATGGAAAGTGATCCTTTGGGCATGCTTTGTTGAGGTTGTTGAAGTCTACACACATCCTCCACTTGTTGTTCTTCTTCTTTACCATTACCACATTGTCTAACCACTCTGGATATTTAACATCTTCAATGAAACAAGATTTTTGGAGCTTCTCGACTTCCTCCTGTATAGCTTGATTCTTCTCGGGGCTGAATACTCTTCTTCTCTGCTTCACAGGTTTGATCTCCCTATTCACATTGAGCTCATGACATAAGAAGTTTGAATCTATCCCAGGCATATCTTCATGACTCCATGCAAAAGTTTGTCTTCTGCTTCTCAGGAAAGTTATCAATTCCTGTTTCAATGATGCTTCCAATGACGAGCCTATTTGAGTAGTTCGCTCACGGTGCTCGTCGTCCAGAATGATGTTTTCAGTAGCTTCCACCACTTGACCCTTCACGAGTTGCGACTCATCTCTAGGATCCAATGTTTCAATCTCTGCACCCTAGTCCACTTGATAGGTAGTAGTCTTTTTCTTTGATTCTTCCAGTTCTTCCTGCTCGGCGGATGAATAATAACATTCCCGAGCTACTTTCTGATCACCTTTCACAACTCCTACTCCAAAGTTTGTTGGAAATTTTAGGCACTGATGCACTGTAGATGGTACAGCTTCGAACTTCTTCAATCCCACTCTTCCCATGATGATATTGTATGGTGATTGGACATTCTTATCCATCACGAAGAAACGTATTCTTTCTGTCCGACAAGCAGGCCACGTACCAATGAATATATCCAACTTGATCGTCCCAAGTGGAAATACTATCTCGCCAGCAAAACCGATGAGGGGTCTATGATAAGGCTGCAGTTGAGATAACTTTAGATTCAAACTATCGAAGCATGAGTAAAACATGATGTCTGCCGAGCTACCATTGTCGACCAACACTCTTGAAATCATTACCTCCTTCATTCTCATCTTGATCACCAATGGATCGTCATGAGGATACAAAACTCCTGCAAGATCATTCTTTGAAAACCCAATGACCAATTTTTCTTTGTTCACCTTTCACGGGCGATCCTCCTCGGCTAGATTTATTCGCTGAATGTACGAGCAAGCTTGAGCTTCACCGAGGTAAGCTTTTCTTTTGGCAGTAAGGTCTCCTCCTCCTGCATCTCCTCCTGTAATAACATTACAATCAAGTGACCCAAAGCGTATTGAAAATACCTCTCGTTCTGGCTGCCTTGGTTTCTTGGGAAGATCGGGGTCATCCTCTGGATCAACTTCATGGTTTCTCTTCTTGTTCTCCTCTGCTCGACGAGGAGATCTAGACCTCTCTCTAGTTCGGTCGTTGTTTCTTCTTTTGCCTCCCCGGTCAACATACTTTGCTAGCTTTCCTCGTCGGATGAGTGTTTCAATCTCATTCTGAAGAGCTATGCAATTTTTGGTCATATGGCCATGATCCTTGTGAAACTCGCAATATTTTTCCCTATTCCTCATGTCAGGGTTTGCCTTCATTTTCTTTGGCCAGTTTAACTCCTCGGTGTTCTTAATTTCTTCCAGGACATGGTTGATATTTGCCTTCAAAGGAGTGTAATTATCAAATTTCCTCAAGACCTCCCACGACGACCTATTTTTGGATTGTTTGTCACCACCATTGTTCTTATGTTCTTTCTTCTTGGCTTTATCACCTTCCACCTTGGTTTCTTTGGCATTCATACTCTTCTTCGCAGCCATAGCCTCCTCGGCATTCATAATCTTTGACGCTTTTCCCATCAGGTCCGACATGGTTCGAGGTGGATCTTTGGCCAAGATGTAGTACAACTTGTTCGGCAGTAGTCCACTCATCAAAGCAGTAATCGCTGTCTTCTCCTCATAATCGATGACTTCCAGTTTATCGTTATTAAAACGAGTTATATAATCTCTAGTACTCTCACCAGCTTTTTGTCTAACACTTAACAAATGTGCTACTCGTTTAACTAGCTTTGCTCCAAAGCAGAAATTTCCAATGAATAACTCGGCCAGTTGAAGAAAAGTTGAAATCTTACCCCGAGGAAGATTATTATACCATATTTGAGCAGATCCGGTAAGTGTTCCCGAGAATGCTCTACATCTCATCTCGTCTGGGACAGCGTAGATGTCGGCAGCAGCTTGATATTATTCTATATGAAGAACTGGGTCAGTCTTTCCATCATATTTGGGGGTCACAACAGGTGCTTTGAACTTCGATGGTGTTGGAAAATCCACAATGTCCTGGACAAAAGGTGTTCCTTGAACAAAGGTTCGTTGTAGAGGGTTCTTGGCCTTAGCCATTTCCCCTAATCTATCCTCCAGCCTCTGAATAGATCCTTTCCATGCATCATTTCCTTCCTCGGGCCTGTTGGTTCGAGCAACTGATCGCGTTAAAGTGGCTTCCTGGGATTTATCTTGTCGAGCAGCTGGTCGGTCATAGGATCTATCTTGACGAGCAGCTGGTCGCGACTGGGCAGATCCTTCCCTTAAATCTGATGGTCGTTGAAAGCTCCTCGACGCTGCATTAAGAGGACTTTTGTTTCTCTTAGGGCCCAATCGGTCGAAAGGAGAAACCCTACTTAATCTTTCCAAAGCGCTGGTCCTTTCTGGGGAGAGGGTTACACGTTGCTCAGTATCTGTAGCTCGCATTGACGAAGTTCGTCCAGGTTGATAAGAAAAATCTTCAGATTCCTCATTGCGATATGAATTAGTACGTCTAGTACGCGAAGAAAGGGCACGGGTATTTCTTTGAATGCTTCGTGGTCCTGAATGGGCTGATGCACCGCCATGAAGGGTTTGGATGAGTTGTTGCATCATTTCTTGCATGACGGTCTGGCCCTGAGCCAGATTTGCCATTATTCCAGTCAGATCTGGAATAATTGGCGGAGTAGATGGGTTTGGAGGGGTTCCAGCATTTCGATTGTTAGATTCAGGAATATCAGCCATTGATAATGGATTGTTTTTGGTGAAAAACGATATTACCAGTCGTTTTCCACAAACGGCGCCAATCTGTTGATGTAAAAAATTAGATCACTCTAATAATTCAATCAAGATAAATAAACGAGACAAAAGATTTTAAAGTGGTTCAGCCTTATAAGAATGGCCTACGTCCACTGTTGTGTTATTGCTGAGTGTTTGGGAATTCTCGATTACAAGTTCTCTCAAGAAATTCCTCTCTCGATTCCAGGATCTGGATTGGGATCGGGATCCCCCTACAATGAGGTTTGTACAATGTATTTATAGCCCTGAGGCTGTAATGTGAAAGGGTAATACATTAAATGGTATACATATGAAAGGGTAATACATTTAATGCTCTTTTAGCGTGTGCGTCTGAATGATAAGCATTTAATGAATAGTTAAACTATTGGTATCCTGCGTCGAGATGCAGCTCGGATCGCCTGAGTTGCTCGGACCGCTTGAGCTTCTCGGTGCTAAAGAGTTCCTCGGAGAGTTCTTGTTCCTCGGAGCATATGAGTTCCTCGGATAGGTCTTGTTCCTCGGAGCGTATGAGTTCCTCGGAGCGTATGATCCTCTCGGAAGTGCTTGTTGTTGCCATGTAGATAGCCACGTGTATTCATATGATTGGGCCATGTCAGCAGGTTAAATTTGGTATCAATAGTGATATTGATCGTTATTGGGAAACAATAATAAGTGTGGGATAAGACGCGAACAAATATGTTATATATATCTATATAATAAAGTATAAAACTTATGTATGTCATAAGATCAAAAGATGATGTCATGAGAAAACAATGACATATGCTCCTTTCAATATGCGTAGTTACTAACATCACAAATAGGTAGACGTGTGATAAACTAAACCTCAACAAACAAACCCCTCAGATACACGATTAACAATCACTTTGATAATAGTTTTAAAAAATACGTGTTTATATATATGTCTGAATTTATTTAATCAATTAACAAGTTAAAAAATATCAAAAAATGTTGAGGGATACACGAGTAACCCCAAAAATTCTCGAGGGATTTACGAGAAGTACCCAAGCAAAGAATGTGACACCCGCCCCATAATTTTGATCGTATCCGTGTAATTTAGTGACTTAGTATGACCCAATTGAGATTTGGACTATGTATGTTAGACCATGCGCTAAATTTGGATTATTTTGAGGCTTTGGTGTAATTATATCGATTTAGAATGGCCTTATTTATAATTTGGAGAATCTAGGGTCGTTCAAACGGGATCATGGGTCATTCGAACGAGACGCTAATCTCGTTAGAACTAAGACCAAGTCATTTGAACAACATGCCTCCTTCATTCAAATAGCCACTTTAAACGAACCATCCCTATTTAGTGAACCTACTCTCGTTAGAATCTCATTCAAAGTACGTTCGAAGGAGATAGTAGTTCTCGTTCGAACGAGATCTAAATCTCATTCAAACGAGACTGCAAAATTTAGATTCTTCACTTTAAAAAAATGTTTTCATGATCTAGACCGTTAGATTAAGAAATATGTTATACTCACACAACAACAGATCAACTCAGGGGTTGAGCTTTGGGGCATTTTTGAAATTTAATTCTTAGAGATTTTGGAGTATTTAAAGGGTGTTTTGGGCCATTTCTTGAATTTCAAATAAGATTTTATCTCTTTAGATCTTAGAGCTTCTCCACCCCCATCCACCACCCTAGCACAACCACTCCTCCACCTAAGACATAATACTTTTAACCATTTTCCACCCTATTTACCCATTTTTATCACATGTTAGGTAAAATATCAGTTGATGGACATGTTGTTGGGTATTTTTGGAGAAGAAATGAGGATAATTAATGGATTTTAATGGGGTATTTGCAGGGAGATTTCATGGAGAAATCTTATGGAGATATGCAACCTCCTTGAGGACCATATTTTTTATTTCATTTCTTCTGGAATAATCACAAACACTTATTTATTATGGATCTACTACCAAAAATTCAATGCGCCCATTATCCCTCTTCTTCATCCAACTATGTTAGAGAATTTTGAGATGGGAAACTCTACTCTTTAAGTTCAGGAACTCTATTCATTAGTGTTTGTTTTTGTATGTAGATTTTTAAGAGTAGAACACATGCATGGTGTAAGAAGTTTATTTTCTCATGATTTATGTAAAATGATTTTACAAATGATTTCAAAGTTTTGAGAAAATGATATATTTTCAAGAAGATTTGGTATTTAAACAGTTTATGAAATAAAATGTTTTGAAATGATGTATCTCTTGTGAAGATATTTTGTATGTAAATTTTTAGAGTTTTTTTTCTAATTAAAGTGGGATTTCCATGAAGTTAGGCATTTATTCAAGTTTTGAAGAACAAAAATGTCATTTCATCTTGAAAGGCATGTTTTTGCAAGTATTATGAATTTTTTTATGTTAATCATGTATTAAACTCATTTTTGTGGAATTTTGGACTTAAAATGCCTCTTCCCCGTGTATAAAATTGTAGTATTTTGATGGTGAACATATAAACAAGTATAATATAGGTTTTAATACGTTTTGACATGAAGTGAAGAAAATAGAAATTTCAGTCCTTAAAATATGCAAATGAATATTTAAAATGTGATAAGTGTATGTTTTCAAGACTACATGAGTTAATAAAGGAAAAATGGTATTTTTCTTGTAAAGTAGTATTCAAAATGCCAAATGATTTCTTTGATAAAGAAAGTAATGAAATAAAGATATTTTCAACTTGAGAAGTGTGTTACTCCAAAGTGTAAAAGAAGTGCTAATGAGTTAAATATATTTAAGAAGTTAGTGTGTGTAACTTAACAATGTTTTTAGAAAAATAACACTTGTGAAAAGGGTGGAAAATGCAAGTTTAGAAACAAATGGGTAAAATGGTAATTTTATGTAAAGTGGAACATTTTTATGAAATAAAAATGTTGAAAAAGGTGTTACACAAAATGGCCCTAAATGGGAGTGATTTTCGGAATGAAATCAACGTTAATGCGTAAAGGACATGAAATGGTGGTTTCCAAAAGTATAACACAAATATGGTGTGAGGTACCTTGGATTTAGCTTCGACCGGTAGAAGAGGAGTAATGTGGACACAAAAATGTGCTAAAACACATTGAAAAAGGACTCAGATGTGATCGGATAATTAATAAGGATCCCAAGCCCTCGGGTGAAAGACTCAAAACCACTGGCAAAAGCATATGGTGACGTCACCCACGGTGTGGATCCCGTTAAAGTATGAGGTATTTTGAAAGGGTAATTTGGATAAGAAATGTGAAAATGACTACGTCCAAGTAAAGCGTAAGTTAATGACACGAATGAAGTGGTTAATGGGTAATCAAGAAACCTAAGATTGCTTTAACCCATAATTATCTCAAGTCTGTATTATGAACGGTTTTATAAAGGGACAAAGTATTTTCTAACACCGAGTGTGCATGTGTTGAAAGGTGGTTTTCAAGGAAGATACTAAAGTCGATTTCGTGTGAGTAAATGGGAAAATTCGATAAATGAAGTGTTTTTCCTAAACAAATGCTATTTTGTTTAAGTATTTAATCGGGTTCGTTAAATTGAGAAACTAATGTTATTTTTTTTTTATTTTTTTTATTTTTGAAAAATTAAATATGTTTATTCAGATTTAGGAATAGAAGACCAACCTCTTCTAAATAGCTTACATCATTGTGACTCTCTATAGGATTGAAAAGGAAAAGACTTAAATAAGGTTTTTTATAGAACATAACCTTTACAAGAGATTTGATAAAGGTAAAGCATATTAAAACTAACTTAAGACCAGATGAGGATAGCATTAAACCCCAGGAACAACTATTCATTGATGAAGTTTGGAAGACACCATTTTTCGACTTTAAGCAGGCCTTTAACTTAAGTCCGGTAAAAAGGCTCAAAAAAGGTTCATATGTAATTAGTGTGATTTAATCAAATCAAGTAATGTTTTGGAATAAATGGATTCATGCATTAGTATATGATATGTATACGATATTTTCACGTGCATATAGGTGGTATGGTATAGAGTCTCTGTTCGATTCTACGTTGCACTGTTGTATTTTCCACAAGCATTCGGCTCATTCCCTTTCCTTTGTTACGGTAAGTGATTCCGTGTTTTAATAGCGTTATACATGTAAGTATTCTTTTATTTTATATTAGTAGCTCTGTATGCTTAGATTCCATGAACGCCTTCTTCGATTCCCACATGTAGCTGGATATAAATTGGAATCGCATGCTAAATAAGTGAAATGTTAATTAAATAAAACTGCACTAATAATATTCTTTAGTTTGTCTCATTGCAACTCACACCTAATGTCTGGGACGGACCGGGTTAACCCACGGGTAGCCCATAAATTTGGGTCAGGGAATTACAAATAGGGTCCATGAACAACCCCTATGCACTCTAAAAATAATGCGAGCAATACCAGTAAGGGGGTTGTGTGAGAAAACACAAGTCTCAGAGATTTTAAAACAAGAACAAGAACAGGAGAAACTCCTTTGCTACCTAAGGCAGTTGATCATAAGTTGTCACTCAAGCAACATATAAATAAGTGGATAAGCACTTCCCTCACTATTAGTCAATTTTTTTTATCTTCGACATGTTTACTTAGCAATGAGCCTTTGATGAGAAAAGAGAGCTTGAGCGAAAGGCCAATTGAGACTTCTTGAGAGTTTTGGTTTGAAGGTTGAGAGGTAAGTCCTATTGAGCAATCTAAGGATCAACCACTTCAATTTATTAATAAAGATAGAATATTGAGGCGAGGAACCTCAGAGGCCATTCGCACTAACACACATTACACAAATTTTACATTGTAAGAAGACGAGCACTCACTTGCCTTCTCACCAGACAGTTTTCATAATACATATAAAAAGTGACCCTCAAGGCCATTCATAAGTTTTAAAACTTATTTAGTAAACAATTTCAACAAAAAAAACAAAATAACACCATTTGACATCATGGCCGACAAGATAACTTTTTTGTCCACTATTACGCCAGGTGCCACACCACGGCAAACAAATCGTGGGTCATAGTAGTAAATACAAAACGTTTTCAAATATTTTATCAAATGGGAATATTCCCAAGCGCCTCAGATACCACGTGTGACCTAAAAGTTTTTCTATAAATAGAGCACTGGGTGCTCATTTATAATAATCAACGTACTAGTACTGTTATGATAGACAAATTCTCTGACTAAAATATTATCTCCCCGCTCTCTCCCAGATATTGAGGTGCTTACCTCTCCGCTCTCATAGAATGATAACTCCCAAGGGTTCATTTCTTTACTTTATTAAGTTGTGCTTAATCATTAGCTGTTCATTTTTTAAAATCATAAACATCATTATTATATTTGAAAATTTAGTTTTTGTCTCTATTCTTATTCTTGAATAATTGTTACCTTATAGACACTTTCTATATTAGTGTGTCACACCTCACCCATTTATTAATTTTTATAGAGCCCACTACCACTACCCTCCTACACTTGGAAACTCCACTGGGGAGCTATCCTCATTACCATGGATAAAGAAGGTCATAATGTTTCCAAGTAGTTGGTTTTTAAAGACACTTCAGTCGGCAATGGAGTTCAAAGCGAACAAACCATCAATGAAGATATTTTTGTAACAGAATCGAGAAGTATTGGTCCCTTTGTGGGTCACACGAGCAACTTAGTTGATCCACAGTTGATTGGAATGAATATTATGAGATTTTTTTTCGATTTTCTAAATCCGCCCAACGTGGACATGGCATGTTTGGGCCAAGTCCGTATTACCCCAATTGTAGCTCCTAATGGAGGAGAAGTTGTACCAAAGATGACGCTAGTAAACAAGGTGGTGGCCAAGAAGACCCCAATCCATATTGCCTCGCCAATATCAATTAAAGTGGAGGTGGAGGAGTCACCCTCCAAAGCAATTACATTAGAGGAGGTGAAGAAGATCATATCACTCAAGCAGGAATCTCCTATCTTGTATGAGTAATTAAAGAACCCTTACCCAGATAGTATCAATGAGATACCATACTCTAAGGGGTATGTTCCACCAAAGTTTAAAAAGTTCAAGGACAAATAAGAGAATCCAAAAGAGCATGTCAAAATGTTTGTGAAGTACCTCAGTGTACATTTCAATGCCAATAATTTGAGATTGAAAGAGTTATGAAAACCCTCACGAGAAAGGCATACTCGTGGTATTCCTAATTGGCTCCAAACAGTATCCCCACTTGGGAAGAAATGCATAGGCAATTTATCCAGATGTTCTTTTTTATTAAGGACGAATTCTCTTTGAGACACTTAGCTCAAGAAACACGAAAACCGGGTGAGGATCTGGTGTAGTATATCAAATGTTTTAGAGAGAGGTCTTTAGATGTCCACGAGGAAGACATAGAGTCAAGGCTACTACAGATCTTCATGGAAGGACTATTTAGATCTGCATGGAAGGACTAATTTAATGATATAAAGTTCACCTGATCCACGAAACTTTTGAGGGAACATTAAGAGAATCCACTAAAGCGGCAAGGTATATCGTGATGATCATAAAGACAAAGGAACAGAGTTGGAGGACTTAAGTTGTTCCTCAACTACGAAGATTCGAGGTCACTCGGTGATAAGCTGTTAATTATGTGGACAGTAATCCCAAGGCAAAGAGAAATGATCAAGGATTAAAGAATTGTGTTTTGAGAAAAAGGAAGTTTTGCAATGATGTTCCTCCACCATTTCCATAAGATGTTGCAGAGGCCATGGATTGTTATCAGACATTTGTGTAAGATGGTGTAGCAGGCTCGCCCCACTCGAATGGTTAAATACCCATAGTTGTATAAAAGTCTGATGCAAAATTTTACGAGCTACACTAGAGGGTTCAACACACAAAAAAGACTGTTATTATCTTCGAAAGATAATAAATGATTAAGTCTCCAATGCCACTTTTCAAGTATAAGGAAAAATAGTTTCTTAAAAAAGGAAGAGAAAACTGCCTTTCTCTTCACATTTTGAGAGGATATATTCTCAAGTTAATTTCCGCATAAAAACCTTGTTGAAAAAAAATCGATGAGCAAGACATCTTTCGAGGGGAAATAAATTTTCTTTATTTAAAAAGATTACCTTAACTCACAAAAATACAAGGGGATACTTTAAATTCGATATCCAAACAAAAAATTTATCGAGAAAAGCAATACATACTTTCCAAAGTATGAGAAAATATATATTTTTTATTTAACAAATCTATAATTGCTTAAAATATTCCAAGGGGATATACTTTTAAGCTAATACCCTCATAGAAAAATATAGCGAGAAATCTAGAACAAACTTTGTAAAGTATGAGGTAACACTACTTCTACCTAGAATATTTATCTATTCTCTCAATATTTAGAGGGGATATACTATCACAATTATTATTGCATAAGTTCAAAAGCAAAACACAGCGAACATAGCAACCCATAGTGTAAGGGATAATATTTCATAATATTGATGCCAACGTCCTCGCAAAATTCTCTATAAAAGTAATATTTAGACTTTTGCCAGCAGAAAATCCCACAGTATAAGGAATGACAACAAAAAGATTATTAATGATTACTCGTAAAATATTTTGTAAAAATATAAAGTTTTGAGAGAAGATAGTCCGAGAGTCTACGAGAAAAGGAAAAAGTGCAAACTAGAAGCATAAGTTATTTCACATACCAACATCATTTGCTCGAAGGAAATAAAAGAGCACACGCACAAGTTAAATAAACAAAATTGACATTTCATTTCACAAAAATAGCCTGCTCGAAGGAGAGGCAAATATATTAAAAATGTAAAAAAAATATGGGTGAAGAAATACAAGATAATAATCGCCTTTACAAGGAAAATGTGGTTTTACCTCCTACAAAAACTCTATCGTGAAGCACCAGCCTCTCGCTTCACATATTTATCATTTTTAGCAATGCGAACGGTAATTTCCTCCTCATAATCCATAAACTTGCTCAACTCAATTTTAGTAGATTTGATATGCTCCCTCAAGTCATTCGCTTGCTACAGACATTACTCAACTTTATCATTTTTAGACGAGTGAGCCTTCATAAACTTCCTCACAGTAGGATGAATAATGTTATGTACAGCAGCATCCAACCAATCCAATTTGAAGTGGTAAAAGTTCACCAAATTTTTAATATAAGAAAGAAAAAAATGAGCTTTTGCAGGAGTGACTTCCCTCAAAGGAGTGGTTGTGAAATGATGACCATGGATGGTTATGGACTTCAAGTTGAAATGGACGAAAAATACCAATTTTTAAAATCAAAAGAGATGGTTCACCAAATATTCTAATTTTTAATAATTTCTTTCAAGAATTAAATTTTCACTTCTTCAGCACAACCATAACTACAATTCAAGTTCTAAATTATGCAAAACAACCTAAACATGAATTTTGCCAAAATATTAAAACCAACTTGAATTAAATTACACTAAAACTTACCCAATTTAAATTAGCACCAAATTACAAAATTGTTGTGATTAAACCGTTTTTTATCTTTTTAAACATAAGCATGCATCTAGGTGATAAGTTGCAAGATAAAAATAAACATAACCACAACGTCATGATATACAAGGAAAACCCACAACGAGAAAAACTTCGGACGACCCATCCACAAGTCCACTAAGTACGAAATCACAAAGGACATGAAAACATACTTACACAAGTCTCGACGCCTTTGCAAGCCTGGATGCTCTTTATTCCTCCATATCTGCGTAGTTAATAACTCCGGAATCCACCCTCGTCTCAGAATCCACCGATGGGGCAAAGCTACCGCCAACACACGAAGTCCGGTGCATATATACCACAAACCACGAATATGAAATCCTCCGTAAGAAACTATCTCTTTAGGGTAGAGAATGAAACCTAGTGACAAACCTACGATCTCAAAGCATGTACATATTGAACTTGGATCAAATAAACTTATGGGTGTGAAACTTGTGTTTTTTTTTAAAGTTAATGCATTAAAGATTAACAAAAGGGGGGCTTTTGGATAAGTGTTTATGCTCTCAAAATGTAGGAAAAAGTCTCTCAAAAGTGTTAACTCGCACACTACATAAATAAGTGGGAAAGTAGTGAAAAGTTACAAAAGAAATACTGCTAAAAAACTATCATTTTGCAAAACAAAATTGTCCGGTCGTTTGAACGACATTCCAGGGTCACATGAAAAACAGATTGAACAAGAAAAAAGCGATAACAATCATCTCATTTGAAGGTTCGTTCGAATGACATTTGAATCTCGTCTGAACTA